>OZ010582.1:98143105-98200605 GCA_963932145.1 Acanthosepion lycidas | reverse complement strand
AAATTATTAACAGCAATACAATTTTAAAGATAAAATATTACTAGAAACAGATTTTTAACAAAACAAAATATTACCAGCAATAAAAAAAAAATTGTCAGTATTTAATAACAGATTGAGGTTGATATGCAGCAAAACAAAATAAAACAAACCAAACTTCATGTTAGAACAGATAAAAAGCTTTCCATTTAAATAATTTACGAAAACACACGCTTTTATGAGACCTCACAGGATACAATCATATTCGAACTTTTTAATGTAGTTAATTAAAGCTAAACGCTTCTAATGACATCTGAAGACCACTGCATTAACGATATTGAACCAATTCAATACTATAATTAAAAAAAAAAATCATTTTGAGGCGATAATGCGCAAGGAATTACTGCGAGTGAAAAGAAATAAGAAAACTTTAGAAGGAACCGGAAACCCAACCCTAAACAGGAAACAAGGGATAAACGTCTACTCCTGTTCAAAAGACGGAGAAGGTGAGCGAATCAAACGATAGGCGAATGTATCTACTCCTATTAAATAATTAGTAAATAAAATTTTGAAGTTTAGGCGGGGGCGTTAGAAGTATAGAGTTAAATTAGGAGCATGTGTGATTGAAGTGTATGTATTCAGGCAAGGACATTTTAATTATGTAACTGACATTCCTTAATGAATTTTAATTATATATTTAGTTTTTTAACAGTTTAAGTAATTATAATAATTGGTCAATATTATGTCTATCAGTCATGGCGATTAGATTGCTTTAGGTATATTATTAACATTAATTGGTCTGTTAGGAATATAAAAAAAAAATATCAAAATATGCGACATTATCACGGCGTCTAATGCCGAAAATGACTAATTTTGCGGCGGAATTCTAGGAGATAGAGAATTCTTGGTGCAGCCAACCTTCCAAAACTGGAGTATTAATTTCTCCCTCGCTAGAAAGAGTGCCGTTTTAAAATGGCAACATGCAGGATCTTTGCGCTTACGATCATTGACAGATCAATAGCTAGTGCGAAACTTTCAATATCTGTCTGTATTTTTGAGATGAGGTATTATGTACACTATTTATATTGTTCGGATTATTGTTCTCATCCTGGAATGTCGAACTGAATCTTTTATTTCGCTCGCAGGGGTAGACTGTTCTAGTGCTACGTGCCATGTCTAATAGATGTCAGTTATCTCCCTTTAATTCCCCTCTCCAAGTTCTTCACCGCCTTAACCAGGTATTGAAGATACAAATCTTTGGGTCCTGTCACTAGATCTAACCAACGTCTTTATCCATTGTGCCTTGTGTCCTTGATGACATCTGTGTATGGTTGCTGAAGACAATTAAGTTTATAAGTCCCAGAAAGATAGATGTACTCAAGGACACAGTGAATAAAGGCGTTGGTTAGATCAAGTGACATTCCAACCATCTGAAGAAGGCCGGAGCGTACAACGGCCAAAACGTTGTGATAAATATGGCAGCAAATATGAGGACAATAGTCAGAACAATATAAATAGAGTTTCAATATGCTCATTGATTCTTTTCATACGGCTTATCAACACTTTTCAGGTTATTTAAAGCCAGGAAATATTTTGGTCAGTTTTTACACATTTTATGACTAAAAAAATAAAAAAACACTTGAGCGAATGCAAGAAAAACTGAATAAAAAGCTTTTCAGTCGTCTTTAATTAAACATGTATAAAAGAATGATTGCTACCCAAATACACAAACACACACACACACATATATATATATATATATATATATATATGTATATGTATATATAAAGGTGCGATGGGTAAATTGTTGCTATTTTATATTTTCAGTTTCGCGCATGCGCCCTGTTTGTTTTTGATTTTGTCTACTGTAAAGTATAGTTCGGTCAGTTGGGCACCGTCTGTGAGAAAAAGGGCACCATGACGTAATTCCCCACGCCATGAATTTGGAAACAGAATTTTTTACTGCTTGGCATTCGCGACGGAAGCTCCAATTTCAATGTTTTTGGGTATCAATTTGAGGACAGTGCAGAGGATTCGGAAAGCGTTGGATGAGTCTTCTGGCGATTACGAGGTACAGCAGCTGAAAAATTTCACTCTGATCGTTCTGATAAGAATTTGTTGCTGAGGTCCAGACTATGATTGAAAAAGATCCAGAGCCAGGGACACACGAGTGTCTGATTTTCTTATCAGGCAGGTAGTGCATGATGACATTCAGTATTTTCCATACAAGATGGGAAAGGGCCTGTTTTTATCCCAATCCATGAAGGACAAAAGGAAAGACTATAAAGCCTTTGAACAAACTCAGGCATCTCCTCCAACCGTACATGCTTTGGTTTTTATCAGACAAGAACAAATCTGCCAGTATAAGATAGTGAACACAGAACAACCGTTGGATTGCTGTGTCTCCAAAAGATGTGCCAAGAGGGATGAAAACCAAATATCCAGTCAACATCATCAAGAAGTAGAACCCAGTCATGGCTGTCAGACAATTTCTGTGACCACATCACAATTTATACCTGGCCACCTAACTCCCCAGACTGCAATCCCCTTGATTATTATGTATGGGGCACAGTTGAGTGAGAGATCAACAAAACTCCTTGTAGCACCAAGGATGAACTGAAGGCAAGGATTATGGCAGAATTCACCAACTTAAACAAGGAGAATGTCCAGAAGAGTTGCAGGAGATTCTATTGGCTTCAATCACAGCCTCCAGGCAAAGTTGAAGCCAATGGCAATTTTATTGAATAAATTTACTCTTTAGTATTTCAAGATACTTTTGTGTAATTTTGGTAAATATATCTATTAAAATGAGTGTTATTTATACTTTTGCGAAATTTAGATGACAGTTTATCCATCGCACCCTCTATATATGTTTGAATTCTGGCTGAGTTTCTTACATACATTTTCACCCAAATACTTTGGGGAAAAGTATAAACGCATCTCTTCTCAGGGCAGACAGTGTTCTCCTGCCTTGGAAATGATTTGATAAAAAAAGCCCTTTCTAGAACAGCCTGGGTCACCTATGAAGATGTTTAATCTGTAGAAATGAACAATATTTTTGTCAGGATAAGATGGTGAACACACAGAACAACCTTTGGCTTGCTGTATCTCTAAAAGATGTGCCAAGAGTGATGAAAACCAAATATCCAGTCAACATCATTTTATAGTGGAAAGGGCTAGATGTAACCGTAATTTCTATGCTAACAGTTTCTTTTCTCGCAATTCTCACTTGTGGAACTCTTCTTGCTTCCCAATCAACTTTGATCATAAAATTTAAGTGCAGTGTCAATCTTCTGTCTTAATTCTTGATCTTTTATTGTTTTCGTTCCTTAATCTTTTTCGTTTGCTTATATTCTTTCATATTCAGTAACCTATTACATCTGAGTGGCTTTATTGCCTTGTTTGTGATGAAATTATTAAAAGAAAAAATATGGATTTATTTTTAGCCGCACATTTTTATTACTTTAAATACTATTTTAAATGGTACCCGTGTTTAAATAAACACTCCGGTTGTTATTCAATTTCCCGTGTAGCTCTTAATAACTTTTGCCTTTTTGCTATCTCTCCCAAATCCTGCTCTGCCATCTACTCACTTCAGCTTGTCAGGTAAGTTATGCGTTACTTTTCTCTGTCTCTTTTATATTCGGTCTATCCTGTGAGTATCATATGTTCCAAGCCTTCGTTCCTCATTATGCGCCCCAGAAACTGCAACGGTTTCTTCTTGATATTCTTAAGTCTTCTTTTTTGTTGCCATTATCTCTAGAACTTCGACGTTGCTCACATGTTCGGATTATGTTATACACAGGATCTTTCTGGTGTACTGCATATCGGCTGCTTCACGCCTCTTCTTAATCGGTGAAGAGATTGTCCAGTATTCGCTGTTATAAGTAAAAGATTGTGTTGCGCCAGTTTTGCCAATGTAAATGCCTTTACTTAAAACCTTCTTGAACTGGTGAATCTTTCTTGGGAAGCGAACCCCGATGTATGGCGCCACTGAGATGCACGCAACTACTTCAAAGTTTATTCATAATCTGTATTTAATCAAGACAAGCATACTTATTTTGTAAAAATATTTTTAAAGCCATAGTGATCTTAGAGACTGAAAGAATTTGTCATTTATTTCTTTAATAGATAAAAAAAAAAGCTGCTTGCACGAGCCGTGGTGTCGGCATTGTTGGGTACAGGGAAGGGACACAAGGATCATAAAATAAAATTGCTGGAGTCATCAGGTGCGTTACCGGATTGGAGTACGTTGATGATTTGAGCCCGCGGACTTTGTACATGGGTTGGGAGGGTTGTCGGGGGCATACTAATGACCGTAATCAGTGAAGTACTTGAAGGTACTGCTTCGTAGCGGGGAAACTGTGACGGGAGATCGTTGAGAAAGGCCAAAAAGGGTTTAGGCAAAAAATCTCTCTCTCTCTCATATATATATATATATATATATATAGCTTAAGGTTTGCTGAAAAATTTCCACCAGTCCCACTTGATTGGAATGAGCACTTTTCAGCATTTCATCACATACATAAATGTCTCTCTAATATATATATATATATATATATATATATATATATATATGTGTGTGTGTGTGTTCGTGTTACTTCCACAGAAAAAAAATCCTTCTTGAAGCTTTTATTTTATTTTTAATTTCAAGCTAATGTTAAATTTAATTTAATATAGCCAGTAAGCAAAATACTTTGCTGTATTTCAAAACCTTTTCAAATTGACTGGAAGGAGTTTTCGTTTAGAAATTCCTAAACTTGTTGATTAGCGTCATTTTTAGCGATCTTTCATCACATTTTATTTAAGAAAAAAATCTTTCAAAAATAAAATACACTTTTCTAAAATATTACTTTTAATTTAAAATATCGCAAAAATGCATTTTTAACATGGCAGCAGCTGTTTATTTAAGTTGTTGACAGCTCGAGTGACAGACGGAAATTTATCTATATGTTTCTATGGTGAACATATCTGTAAAATTTACTTGAGTTCTATAACGTGAGCGCAATTTTTATATAATTTTTAGCTTTAAATTTACTATAGTTATCGCTCTTATTTTCTGATATCGTGTATGTACGCCCGTATTTAAAAAAAAAAAATCTCGTTTATACGCATACACACACAAAAAAAAAAAAAAAATTATTTTTTAAAAATTGCTCGGCGATGGATGTACTGTACTAATCTTTTCCATTTAATATTATTAAATACAGATTTAATTACTTAATAACAATATCACCAGATGTATTAGGTTGGTGCAAAAAAAATGTCGGTTTTTTGACGTATTTTGAACGTCAAAAACCGACATTATTTTTGCACCAACCTAATAAAAGAATTAAAAATTCATAAATTATACTAATTAAAATTTAAAACAAAATGAAAACACTTTTTGTAAAAATTCATAAAAGCCATTAAAATCTTTTCTAATTAAATAATGTCAGTTAATTTTATTTCACGATTCGGAGCAGATTTTCAGTAACTAGGGGTCCTCTTTTACAAAATGAAATTGATTCTTTAGATTCTCCAAGGCGTTTCGCTTTTAATTAATATAAAAACTTAAGCAGGGCAAAATTTAATTTCTCTAAATTTCATAAAAGTAAATAATTGGTGGTAACAGATTAAAAAAAAAAAAAAAATCTATTCTTACCAAGATTTTATAAAACACACATTTCTAAAATAATTTCATTCATTTGTGAATAAGTCCTAAAAGTTTAATCCGACAATTATTTGATTTTTGTAAGAATTTCAAAATGAATCTGATTTTCACTGCAAAAGAAACTTAATATATTACCCAATACTAATCTGCTGTAGGAAAAGAAAAAGATTTTTAACCAAAATGTCAAACTTTTTAAAAAGTGCGTAATTTAACAATAAAAAAAAAACTCCTTTGTTTTTTCTCTTAATAATAACAAAGCTTTTGACTTTGAGCTTTTCGTCATAGTATGCTATTTTTGAACTAATAAGTGGATGTGTGTGTGTGTATATATATGTATATATGTATGTATGTGTATAAAGAGAACGGAACGAATATGAATTAAAACGTTCATAACATTAATTTAAAAGAGAAGTCAATACAAAAGTAGAGCAATAATTATTCATTATAAGTTATTACATTCGAATATTTAAGTTATGTATTTTTGTAGTTGTAACTTAAATGTTCGAATGTAATAACATATATATTACTTCAAATCAAACGTTATTTTTAATGGCTACTCGTATTTGAGTAGATTTATTTTAACTACTTGTACTCAAAATGCACTAAAAATAGCGTTCGAAGTAATAAAAATGTCAGATTAAGAAGTAAAATTCATTAATTCTTTAAAATAAATCACACACACACACACACATATATGTCACTGATGTCGACACCAAGAGCCGGCAGTCTGTTTCATGCTCAAATGCAATCTTCAGGAGATATTGTGGCTGTAGCTTAACTACAGTTTCTTGAAGAGAGCAAATAATTTTTCATGATCAGCAGTTTGAACAACGCTAGTAGATTGAAACCCTCGGTCACGATGTCCTGTGACTTCCTGCTATAACCACAATAAATGGTTTCCATTTTTACAAATGTCGCACCTTGATGATAGCCCAATGAATATTAATCTACAAATTCCTTGAAATTTTTCCCCTATCTTATATGTGTGAACCTATCTGCTCCTCTCTCTCTCATATATATATATATATATATATATATATATGTGTGAAATAAATCCTAAAGAGCCAGGAACAACCTACCCAGGTAGGTTTCTGTTTGCATATTTTGACTTTTATCTTGTGAATATTCTCCAGGCCCACTTTCCTCACTATGTGTCCTGGAAAGTTCGACTGTCATTCTGTTCGTATCAGTTCCTAATTGTCTTTATATTTACTCGTTATTTACATGTTCTCTCTATGGTATTCTCAGAATTTTTCTGTAGAACCACATCTATGTTACCTCAAGCTTTCTCTTAATTTGTAAGGAAAATATTCTGAATTCACTACTATAGGGAATATTAGATAGTAGTACAGGACTATTTCCCTATCTCTTAATACTTTGCTTAATTTCTCCAAGACATCTTTCGCTATTCCTATACACCTGAAATTGTTGAAACTGATAGGTAACCTACACTTATCTGGCAAGGATATTAGAATACCCAAAGGTTATACTGGCAGCAAACTGTCTGCATTTGTAAATATACAAAAAATAGAAAGGGGTTTAAGACAAGGATGTGTCTTCTCACCGGTCTTGTTCAACCTATACAGTGAGGCGATTCTGTGAGAATTAAAACTTTTACCAGGATTCATTATTCTCGGCTACAATCTTAACAATGTAAGATATGCAGATGTCACAGTGTTGATAGCAGACATAAAAAGGAAACTGCAAGAATTCCTACAGAAAATAGTGAAGGAAAGCGAGAAGAAAGGACTAAACATTAATTGCAAGAAGACAGAATGCATGGTTGTTAGCAAAAGGAACTGCCCAGCATGCAAATTAAAAATTGGAGAGACCAAAATCAAACAAATACAACGGAAGTGTTTTAACAGAGGACGGAAAGTACCCGAGAAGTGTAGGTGATGCACTAATATTCAAATGGTCCGAATCAGATAGGCGTATAGATCGATGAGTGTTATTTTCTGTCGCTACTTCGAGCCGCGACAGAAAATAACAATCCTATCTGATTCGGACCATTTGGATATTAGTGCATCACCTAGAGCACTTTAGGCGTCGACTAATGTATATCCAAAACAAGGCCCAAGAGCCATTCAAGGGATAGGGTCACTGAAGGAGGTGGTTGTATGAGCGGTAAGAGCAGGAGATAAGAAGTGCAGTTTATGAAGATATGTGGAAAATATATAAGTCAACTCTAGGCATGAAGAGGATAAGATTGTAGTGGTCGGGAAAGCATCCTCTTGGGAGTCTGGTCCAAAAAGCAGAGAGTATTGGGAAGAAGTTATATGAGAGAAATGGAATACGTAGGGATAGAACGGAAAGTTGTGGAGTGTCATGATCGTCTACGCTTTGAAGGGAGCTAATATAATATATAAGAACAGAAGAAGAGCATTATAAAATATCTATTTAAATTTGATTGCACCAATCCCTGAATTGCAGAGAATTCAACTTTCCATATAGTGTAACTAAATTAATATAACAATGGAATAACTTGATTTATATTGTATGGCGCAGGATAATAATAGCAAAAGAATTATCATGGGGGTGAAGGGAACAAAACCCAAGAAGGAAAAAGGAGATAGGGAAAGCGAGAAAGAGACAGAGAGAGAAAAATGAGAATTAAGGGCTAAAATCAAGAACGTGGATTGATGGAGACTGATGAAGTGGCAATTATTTGAAAACGTGACCGCTCTCGAAAGTACAAACTAGTTATCAAGGAGTAATAAAACTCGGAGAAGATTGTAAGGGAATGGTTTAAAGTCCAGGCCTGTTTGGAAAAGGCTGACCTCAGTGAAAGGTTAAGAGACAAAACGACTGACACGCGTCAGCCAGTTTCGACGCACATTCATATACACAAAAAACGAAGGCGGAGCTTGCTTGGGGGAACATTTAAAAAGCGGCGCCAGTCGTCGGGTTTCAAGCCCAGTTAAAAAAAAAATATAGATATATATCCGGGATCTCAAATGTTAATATAAATGAGTTGGGCGTTATCGAACCTGAATAGGTAACCCATACATGTGGTTTTGTACCTGAATTATGTTAAAATTACGAAATAACTATTAAGTTCAGTCAAAGGTTTTCGGTTCTTGAATTTAGACAGCCTATTTGTTCATATAAATTCATAGCATCATCATTCAGTTATCAACGTATTCTTCCTCTTTTAGGTGACCTTTTAAGTAAATTATGCATACTAAAAGAGAACTATTCCGTTTAGTGTAGCCCAGAGTATCCCCTTTTAGAATATACCCGAGGACAATTCCGGTACTTACTACCATCGACCGATTGGGGGCCCGGGGAGTGCTTTTTGATACTCACTACCTCATCCAAATTTGCTGTTTTCTACCTACGTTTATATCAGTTGCAAATTAAACTAAGCACAACTGACTATTAAAAGGATGAAAAATATTCGCAGATTTTGTCGTCATTTTGGGCTCTTCATTTTTTAAAGGCAAATCAGTGAAATGTGTTTTGCTCATACTAAGTTTCGAAGAAACACTATAAAGTTTATTATTATATATCTATGATACTAAATAGGTTAAAATTCTTCAGTATTTAACACGAAAAATCTCAAATTGATACTAAAAATTACCGTTGGTTTATTTATGATGGAATGATTTATTAAGACATGACTCTAGTTTGTATTTAGATATATTGTATTTATTTTTTTAATTTTTTCTCGTTGAATTGTTCACCTATATTGAATATGATCCATTATTGTACATAATTAGGTTACCATAATTTTTTATTTTATTTTATATAAATAACTGAGCAATGAGAAAGCCGAGTTCGAATTCCATTCGAATCCATTACATACACTTATATGCTAATAACCTTGGGAAAGGTATGAATCCTTTTCTTCTCCCGCCAGCTATGGGTAAATAGCAGGGCAGACCGGGTTCTATAGCTTTGGATGGCAACTATTCTACCGCAGAAAAAAAAATGGCAATCTACTGTGGGGAAAAAAATCTGCCTCGTCAGTTATATATTAAAAGATACATGCCTAAGCGTGTATCACGCATGGCACGTGACTTTATGAAAATTGAGATGTAGCGGAGAGGGAGAGTGATATCATAGGCTTGGTGGGTATATGTTAGATTGAGGGAGTACGGGGAAACCTTGCCGTGGCACTGCCCAGGTATAATTTAATATAGACAAGAATAATCCCTGGGATATAAATTAGACTAGAATGCTTCATACCTCGGAGTATAAACTCGCCTAGAAGTGTGTATTACACATTTACTATGAGTATCAACGACTTTCTTTTTCACTTGATCACTCCAGTTTAGAAACTGGTAATAATGGCTGATATGAAGTAATTCAAAAGTAATCAGGAATTGTTTGAGTAAAATCCTATTGAATTTAGGCTTACTAAATGTGCAAACCAAGGAATCTGAATCAAATTAAAGGGCTCTAAAATAGTGACAAGAAATCTCTGCGGAGGCATGAACCGTAGTATTCCCGACTATCATCCATTTATATACATCTTATTACATAGGGAAAAAGAGACGCCACCTCTGGTTAGCTGGCCGTTGATACGTCAAGAGTTCTTCCGGCCTTTGATAGATCTTATTTTAGGTACGTTTTCATCTTTTCTTATCTGTTCAGTGACTTCACCTATACTTCAATACACGCTTGCTTAGGTTTAGTCATACTCTGGATAATGAAATATATATATATATATATATATATATATATATATATCTTAATAAATGTACATAATCACTGAATCAGTGAAGTGATTACCTCCAGATAGCTCAAAGCCTTTTGATATGGTGTAGCACATGGTTTTGTTATACAAACTCTCTATCTGTACAATCTACGGAAACGTGGCGCTGCATATATGACCAGTTTCTCTGATGGCAAAATGGGATACAGGTTCGTGTCTTGTTGGAGGAACAGTTTTTCTTTAGTAAAAATTCTCAATATTGCTTAGCGGTTATTAATTTCAATGTTTTTAAAAAATGCGATAGCAACACAAACAAGTACGCACTAAATAACACTTATAGCAATAATAAATAATGTCAGATTATATCACGCACACATTCATATATATATATATATATATATATATATATATATGTGTATGTGTGTGTTTGTTTTGGAGATAGTTCCCCATAACCATATATATTCTGAAACTACATTACCCATGGTACTTGGATAAGTTTATTTCTTTTTGCTCAAAAGGGGTCCCTGGTGGGCACAAATTCCCCATTGATTTTTTCCCATAGATATAAATTAAATTTAACTTTTAACAAAGGAAAGACTCCTAGGGTACTTGGATAAGTATATTTCATTTTGATCAAAGGGGGTTCAAAGGAGGGGCACAACCCCCCACCCCTGGTAATATTTTCCCTTTGATTTAAATTAAATTTAAATGTGAACAAAGGAATGACTCCTGTCCAAAATACGGAAGGAGAAATCCAGAAGATGAAGGTCATATCGGCAAGATCAAAATGAAACAATATTGGCATCAAGTTCAGCAAGAAATTACCAATCAGTGGGTAGTTCCTTACAATACACATTTGTTGTGACAATTCAATTGTCATATCAATGTTGAAATCTGCTCATCAAACCATGCATCAGAGCATGCTATTTTTGCACCTCCACTGAAAATACTTTCCATTTGATTTAAATTAAATTTAAATTTAAAAATTTGCTTTTTAGGCCCCGCGCTAAATATCTATAGAAATTTTCCAAAATCGTCATATTTCCGTGTAAATGTACATGCTGAACTAACAATTAAAGTATGAAAAACCTACCGTTTAAAGACACTGTGTATCCTCCCACATGTTTTGACTGACCTTTTAACCACTTGACGAACATTCATGTACGTTCTCAAATTTAAAAGCCTTGATAAACCAATGATATCTTCGCTTTTGTATATAAATCACGTGCAGCAAAATAAATCCGACACGGTGTTCCAAAAGTCACGCGACAATTGGCAGAAAACATACACTTGTGAAATAGCAAACAGGGAGAAATTTGAATGACAACATCTTTCATAGTACGTTCAATAAAATTTCTTTATTTCTTAATGTCACATACAGAAAAATGATTCCATTTGGTAAATAAATATAAAATTTAAAAGGTTATCAATGGTAATGCAACTTTTGCAACACCCTGTACTTGCCTTGGTAAATTCCCTTAAAGGACGAAACGCGTCGGCTGAGAATAGTTTTTCCTCTCGTCTTTTTTTTATTCATTTTGTTCCTTTACAGATGCACTGTCTGTGTGTGTATATATATACACACACACATACATATATATATATATATATATATATATATATATATATATATATATATATATATAATGCATCCACCCGTAGATTGAAAGTGACATAAAAAGAAAAAAAAGATGAACAAAGAGAAAATTTTTTAGTGGGTACCATAAACCGTAAACGCTACATTTTTTTTTTTAAATTTCCCAAAAGTATATTTATCCTTGTCTACGGGTAATTTTTCGAAAAGTCTTATGAAAGAAAAAATATGAAAGAAAAAAAAAAAAAAAAAACATTTTATGAATATTCAGGTCAGTAGACGATAATAAATATACCGTTTAAAAATATAAAAAAACAAAGCGACAACTCCAATATGAGTATCTACAAAAAATAACGTTTAAGTTACACACACGCACTCGATAGATAGAGAGAGAGACAAAGATAGAAATGAATAACAGGTAGATAGAATGAGATACAGAAAACGATGATAGATAGATAGATATTAGGTTGGTGCAAAAATAATGTCGTTTTCTCACATATGTTACTATGTGAGAAAACGACATTATTTTTGCACCAACCTAATAGATAGATAGATAGATATAAACGAAACAGTCAGGAGGAGGATAAAGATTGAAACGTGCCTCGTGATAAGATGGAAAAATTTGATGCTGATTAAAAATGTTGAAATGTTGAAATGTTGATCGCCCTGGTAGACATGGGAGTATTTTATTTTACCTTTTGGGTAATTTTTTTTTTAAAGGCATTCATTCTTTTTTGATTTCTTATGAATGTAAAAAGTTAACCCTTTTTTGCCTGACCTTTTGCTGGATGTACTGCCACGGGCCACGCATCTTTTCACTCGACATACTCATTCCTGATCTTTGTCTACTTGTACTTGTAAGGTGAAAGAGTTAAGTCCTCTTCTCAATAGCAGCATTTGGTTCGTCAAGTGAGCGGATTTCACTCTTAAGCGCCCACTTGATCTTACCTTTATTCATTTTATCGATTCTGTTTTTTTTTTTTTAATTCCTCTCCTCCTTATCAGATCTCCAGATTTATCTCAAGTGGCTAGAGTATGAGACTAGTGAACAGGTTGTAGAAGCTAAAGGGTATTTCTCTTGTGTCACGAGTTAAGTCTGGCACAAGTCGTCATCATCATGAAGATCGAACACCCTCCAGTCGTAATGGTCTCTAAGACTAACTTTCACACCATTGTTCTATGGTGAGCTCACCTTATTGTTAAGTTCAGAGGAATAGGGCCATTTCGTGCATTATTTTGGTTGCCTTTTCGCGAAAGTTTCATGTGGAATCCCAGTTTATTATACATCTGTCTCACAATCATCAGGCGGTTCATGGAACAAGGTACTTAATTCTATATTTAGCTGCTATATATTGCTCCACGAGAGGAGTGGGCAGAGATGGGTTGAAAAGAGATCGTTACCGATATGGGTCTAACGTTACCATTTAAGGCGTGCTGTCTTCCGAGACACGGATGTATGCGTCAAGGGATAGAAGAAGGCTGGTGGCGGCTTTAGATTTATCTCAATCCAACATTCTTTATTACAAAAGTATTTCTATGCCAGTAGACATGAGTTCTTGTCTCTAATTTAGCATTCTGTCAACCCCAGTGTCTTACAAAATCGCTTCCCTTACCGTCGTATAACAAACTCAGAAACTACATGAAAATTTACGCCGCGGAAAGGCAGCAATATATATATTATGAAATGTACAAAGTCTGAAAATTATGTTAAGACATTTTTATGTTTATACATTCTTTTTATCGATATAAATATTTAAGTAAATGCTCTGTTTATAATAAACAGTATTAACAACATTTACCGGCCTGAATCTAAATTTAAAATCGACCTTACTAACCGAAACGCTATTCTGTGGCTCAATCGGTAAAAGCACGTCAGGCTATATGACCGTTCCGTATAGGATACAGGTTCGATTCCTGTCGGAGGATGCATGTTTTCTATGAAAATTTCTCAGACATTCAGGCCGGTAAATGTTGTTAATACTGTTTATCATAAACAGAGCATTTACTTTATAAAAGAACGTATAAACATAAAAAAAATGTCTTAAAATAATTGTCGGACTTTGTCCATTTCATAATGTGTGACGTCATTTGATTACATTTGGATACGCATCGAGCAGATATGAATGTATGAGAGAAAATCATGGAGAATTGTAGTTTAAAAAGAGTGAAATCGACCGTACTAACCGAAACGCTCTTCTGTGGCTGAATCGGTAAAAGTACGTCGGGCTATATGGCGGTTCGGTATAGGATACAGGTTCGATTCCTGTCGGAGGACGAATATCTTCTATGAAAATTTCTCAGACATTCAAGCCGGCAAATGTCGTTAATACTGTTTATTATAAACAGAGTATTTACTTAAATATTTGTATCTATAAAAAAAGAACGTATAAACAAAAAAATGTCATATATATATATTCTTTGTTTACGTTAGGCTACTAAACTGAGCAGATATGTCTATTTCAAGAGACAGAGAAAAATCTGTGTCTAAAGGCACTATTCAGCTTTGCTTGGTCATCGACACATACTGTAGCCGAGTGGTCAAAGCACGTCAGATCTAATTACGGTTTCGAATCCTGCCAGATAGCGCATATTTTACTCCAATAAGATTTCTCGAACATTCAGGCCTTTAAATGAAAATAAATAAGTAAATAAATAGACTCTTTAATAAATAAATGATGCGTCTACTCAAATACGAGTGTCCACTAAAATTACGTTCAAGCAATATATATATATATATATAAGTCATCGAGTCTAGAAGAACTGTCCTCAACAGAATGCAGAAAGCACTGGATGGCCGTTTAGTCATTTTTTTTAGGGACTCAGAGAATCTGCCGAGAATCGAACCCGTACCGATGCGATACAACGCAAGCGTAACGAAGAGGAAACTAACTAGACTCAATAATAGCTCAGCTACTCCTAATTCCGGTGGTGATACTTATCCAAGTACACATAACCCAACGGAACCGGCCACAAGAGCAACGTCTTCTTCCACCAAGCCTCTCCATCAAGAACATTAAACCTGGATCAAACATAGGTTTATAAGTAATAGAATTTGTTTAGTGGAGATTTGAATAATTTCACATAATAATTCATGGCGTCTAGAAGAGGAATCCTCAACAGAATGCAGAAAGCACTGGATGGCTGTTTCGTACTTTTTTGAGACTCATCAGCAGTGCGTATCTACTACCAAGTGGGGGTTAATAAAATTTAAGCATTGTATTTTGCAATTCAGTCTTTATATTGTGCATAGCAAATGAAGGGTGATATTTATCATTGCGCCCACGTCGTAAGAGAATGTGACACAAGGTTAGATCAATATGAGTTTACCGGTATTACCGTGGAAAAATTGTTCAAGTCCCCTCGGACCTTAACCTTTTTGGAGACGCCTCAGGCACTGGCCAATGAGAAATACTGCCTGGCTGTGGGATACCCCTCTGGAACTTGAGCTAATATTATTTTGAATGGAAAATGATTTACTAGACGTATGTGAGATGTGGGACAAGGCCGAAAGTATGGAGCACCCAGTGAGAATCGAACTCACTACTCAACTGACCTAACGAGACAAGTTTGTTAATTGCCGCACCATTTGAAGTGCTCTATAGCAAATGAAAAGAAAAGATGTTGCAAGCGTTATTGAGAAACATGTTAGGTTTGCCATATATATATATATAGGGTGTTTCAAAAAGAATACGCCAAAATCATTGCGCTATTTTTTCAGGTCTATAGCATTGTAGTGGACTCAATCAGTGGTTATTTGATAGAGTAGTTATCAAAGTTTGATTGGGTGTCAGTTTCACCACTGTCGTTAGTATAACTTCCGGTTCAGCTGAATTCTGGGAAGATCAATCAAAATCGCGACTCCTCAGCAGAAGGCGTTTTGCGTGCTTCAGTTCGCGAAAACAAACGCCATTGTCACGGTGCAAGCAGATTTGAATGACTTCATTTTTCAGGAAGATGGAGCACCACCCCATTGGCATCTCGGGGTTAGAGCTTATCTGAATGAAAACATGCCTCAGCGATGGATTTAGAGGAGAGGTGCTGAAGACCTTGCTCTTCGTGGTTGGCCTGCCAGATTCCTGGACCTCACTGTGTGTGACTTTTTCTTGTGGGGGTATGTTAAAGACCAAGTTTATGTTCCAGCACTTTCAGCAAGTATCGATGACTTGAAAGATCGAATAACAGCTGAAATCAACACGGTGGACCGTGACATGCTGAGGCGCGTTTGGGAGGAATTCTCATATCGGCTTGATGTTGTCCACGCTGCCTGTGGTGATCACATTGAGCACTTATAAAACATGAAATGAAATTTGAATGTATATACAAGACATGTGTTCATGCTAGAGGTTTGTAATTTTTTTCGTTATTGACACATCACGTGATGATTTTGACGTATTCTTTTTGAAACACCCTGTATATTACACTAAAGAAATAAACAAATATCTTCGACAATATGGAAACGGTGTGACACAGAATTATGATAAGTATATGATGGACTCTTCCGTCGGTTTCGACGTATGAGGTTCCGACAACTTTGTTTATTTAACCTTGTGTGCGAGTCGCAAGTGACATTTCAGTCCTGCTAGTGATTTGCAAAGAAGTCCACAGATTGTGCAAGAGTGTGGATTCTTGGAGTATATGGCTGGAACAGCAGCAGATATTTTATTCCTTTCCTTAGTTTGACGAAGCTTGACAATATTTGATGCTGCCTTGTTCTTGATGCCATTGTAGCATGTAGTCTTCCATTCATTACGATCAATTACGATGTTCTCAAAGGTAGTGTGATTTATATTCGCAGCTAAGTGGTTTACTTTTAAGTATAATTTTAGTACTTCTGAAGTTATGAAAATAATATCAACCCAAATAATTCGCATTTGCTTTGAGTCATTTTTGTAAAATTTTAAACGATTTAGACGTGAAAACAAAGCTTAGAGTTAATTTTTTTTGGTATACGTTTTTTTTTTTTACGTTATTAGATTTAATATATAGACTGCAGTTTGAAGTTATGATGCAGATTAAGCTAAAATTAGGTTATCTAAGAAAAACTTCCTTTAATATGTATTGAAACATGGGTAATGGAAAGGATCTAACAAACGCTGAAAAACAGAAAATAAAGTTATTGACTTAAGAAATGTCCACATTGGAAATACAGTGTAACCCGGATATAAGAGACCTGGATATAAAGAGAAACCCGGATATAAGATACATTTTCTCTTGTCCCAAATTAGAGCCATACTTACCTAAACAAAATAGACCAAACCCTGATATAAGAGAAACCCCGATATAAGAGAAACCCCGAATATAAGAGAAACCCCGAATATAAGAGAAACCCCGAATATAAGAGAAACCCCGAATATAAGAGAAACCCCGAATATAAGAGAAACCCCGAATATAAGAGAAACCCCGAATATAAGAGAAACCCCGAATATAAGAGAAACCCCGAATATAAGAGAAACCCCGAATATAAGAGAAACCCCGAATATAAGAGAAACCCCGAATATAAGAGAAACCCCGAATATAAGAGAAACCCCGAATATAAGAGAAACCCCGAATATAAGAGAAATCCGAATATAAGAGAAATCCGAATATAAGAGAAATCCGAATATAAGATACTTTTTCTCCGGTCCCGACAACTCCTATATCCGGGTTACACTGTATCAATTTTTCATGTTTTCGTATAAGTCTACTTTTGTGGAGATATAAAGAGGGCAAAAACTGTTCTAATGTTCTTATATATTCGAGTGCATTCGGTTATTCTATTTGCAATTATTAAGATTTTTTTAAATTTTAAACTGGAAATGTAGTTTGTTTTATATGTGTGTGTCTATAATAAAAAATATATTAGGAAATTTTATTGGTATAATTATGGAAGATGATGTCATCTTTATTTCCTCTGGTTGCTATGTCACAAGCGTACGTTTTCTTTCAATTGCAACGTGACTTTTGGGACACCCTGGATATATATATATATATATATATATATATATATAATGTAACCAAGTAAATGGTTAAGTAATAACAAAGTCAAGGTTTGCAGATCTATCGTATATTAAACAGTAAGTACACCAGAAGAGTATTACACGACTAGTGAGAGTGTATCGAATGAACTAGCGCTCAATCTATTCACGGTTAATATTTAACAGCCACCCCCCACAATAAACGGGCCTACCTCCCCGGACGAAACTTTGCCCTGCGGCAAAGCCTCGTCCGTGTTCCTCTCTGCTCAAGGCAGAGAGTCCGATAGTTGAACAATCTAGTCGACCTTTCCTCGAATTCTTCTGTCCTAATAATCTTATAGCAGGCGGAAGAGTCTGTTAACAGACTCTTTAGAGGGAGGACACGAAAATAATATATAGAAGTTGTAGCCGCTGTTTGTCTGATTTTTTGTTATCGAACTACTCCTAAGGTTTTGGAGATAGACCCCCCCCCACCACCACATATATTCTGAAACTACATTATGCAGGGTACTTGAATTAGTATATTTCATTTTGATCAAAGGGGGTCGCCGGGGAGATGGGGCACCCCCCCCCCACTGAATGTTTTTTCCCCTTTGAATGATGTTAAATTTAAATTTGAATAAGGGAATGACTCCTATCCAAAGTATTGGTGAAAGCCAGAAGATGAAAATCACAACGGCAAAATCAAAATGAGACAATATGGTCGTCAAGTTAGGCAAGAAATCATTAATCAGTGGGTAGTGCCTAACAATACATATTTGTTGTGACAATTCAACTGTCATATCAATGTTGAAATCTGCCCATCAGTTCATTCAATAAAGTATTGCATCAAACACATATCAAAGGCGTCAGATCAAACTGTCTTTTCGCCCCCCCCCCCGCGCACTGAAATGTTTTTTTCACTTTGATTTAAATCCAATATGAATTTGAACAAGACGATGATTCCTATCAAAGATACAGAAGTAGAAAGCCAAAAGATGGAGATCACATCGGCAAGATCATTGAGTAATATTGAAATGTATCATTTTTCTCTAAAAATTATAACAATGATTTAAAATCAGTCATTATTTTCTTACAAAACAAAATGTGTGACACTCAGCAAGGCGCGGGTAATTCGGCTAGTGTATATATATATATATATATATATATATATATATATATATATATATATATATACTTCCCCTATCACTACAAAATTAACTTATTCAAGTCTAGAGGAAACCTTTATCCTACATATCTTCATACTATGCACTTCTTACATCATCCCTTTACACACAAAAACATCATTTAGTAATTCTTTACCTTCAGGGACTTTCGAGCCTTTTATTGGATTAAGAATATATATATAACTCCAAAGAAACGCGATACTTAATGTTTACAATAAATTTTTAAAAAATGAAAAATCTTGTTGAATCTTTTCTTTTAGTTTTAATTTCAAGCTAATAGATTACATTTAATATTTCCAAAAAGCAAAATATGTTGTTGTATTTCAAAACTAATTTAAATTGACCGGAAATGTTTTTTTTTAATTGCTAAATATCGCTGATTTTAGCGCCATTGTTAACCATGTGTCAGCACAATGTAATTTATTTAACCCCCCCCCCAAATAAAAAACAAACAAAAAACTTTGAAAATTAACATACTTTACTGAAATTTCTGAAGTAGTTCTAAAGTTGAATTAATCTGGTTTGAAATGCCTATTACTTACTTTTGACACGGGGGTAGGTCGTTATTTAAGGTTTTGACAGCTTGACTGACAGCCGAAAGTTTATCTAATTTTCTACGGGGAACATATCTATAAAATTACTTTAGAAATATAACATGAGCACCGTTTTCTTTATATAAGTTTTAATTTCCCAGTGATCTTTAAAATTAAGGAAAATATTCTCTGTAATCTAATGTTTTATTGAATTTTAGGTACTTTAACTTTAAATTTAGCAGAGTTATCGCTCTTATTTTCTGACAATGCCTTGTATGGACGCCCGTATTTACAAAAGTCGGAACGTTTATGCACACACAAAATTCTCTATAAAGGGTCACTGAATTGTAGTAAGCGTTTCCATTTACGATTGGTAAATATTTTTTTACTTGATAAAAATATCACGTAACCAGTACAAATTAATTAAAAAAAGATTTAAAACTTTATAAATTATTTTAATTAAAAAAAAAAAAAAAAAAATGGAAATTAATTCTTGTACAAATTTATAATTCATCGAGTTTTTTTAAGACAATAGTGTCCATAAATTATCATATTCATAAATTAAATTAAAAGCTTTTCTAATTAAATTTTCTCAGTTTTATTGCAATTTTCATTTTACCATTCAGTGCAGGTTTGTAACTGGGTGTGCTGTTTCATAAAAAAATTAAATAAGTCGTGGGTAACAGATGTAAAAAAATGTTTATAACCAAGATTTTCTTTAAAAAAAATTCTAAAATAATTTAATTCATTTGTAAATAAGTCCTGAAAGTTTCATTAAAAGCAGACAATTATTTGATTTTGGCAAGAATTTCCAAATCAGTGCGGTTTTCACCGCAAAAAAGATGCTAAAATTACTATACTAATTCCTCCACCCACGTTAGCGCAAGAAAAAATAATTAACCAAACCTTTCAAAAAGGATAAAAAAATAATTTAAAAAAAAAACCTTTGGCCTTTTCTCTTAATAAATCACAAAATTTGTTTTTATTAAGTTTGAGGCATTTTTTCATCCTGCATGCTCAATTTTTAATTAATCTGCCGTTACGTTTTGCTAGAAAGGATATACAAACTTAAATATCATATTTAAATATTGCTTAACTGCCTAGTTCTCATGCTATGAATGAGTTGAGCCGTGACCACCGATATAGAAGGCCTGTTTGATTGGGTTAAGGAGAAATGTGACGTCATCATATTGAGTCCGACTTTCAAGAAGCGTGTCGTTTGTTTATGTATCAGATTTTTTACGGCGGCATTTTTAAATTGTTTATTAATACTTTCTTTTAAATATTGAATTTAAAACAAAAACAATGCCTTATAGATGTATTGTACCAAATTGCAAAGGGAATTATAAAAACGGCCCTAAAGTACATGTATTTTCTTTCCCTAAAGATAGAAAATTATCTGATGTTTGGATTCATACAATCAGAAGAGATCATTTTTCACCAACTAAATTCAGCAGAGTGAGTATTTTTTGTATTAAAAAATAAGTAAATTTTATTGAAACTTTAATGATAAAATTAACACCATGTCTTTGCAATTCATAACATAAAGTTAATAAGCGAGAAAGTTTAGACTTTTAGACATTCATTCTCGTACGTGTTGCTTTTAAAATCTAAAAACTCATTTTTTTAAGAAATAGACTTTAAAGAAATTTTCGACCTAAATTCATTCATGAATTCCTAAAGGAATATTTTATATGCATAAAAAATAATTCTAATAATTTTAACGATTTTTTAGAATTGTTTTATTCGTGACTAAATGAAACTTTAATTGAATTAATTTCATGTCTGTAATTCACGACACATTTTAAAACAAAGTGTTGTTTTAAAAAGTTAAACCAAATTAAAACTTTGAGGATTAAAATAATTTCATATCTTTATAATTCACAAAACATTAAAAACAAAGTTGCGAAATCTAATTTTTATAAAAATAAACTTTCGATATAAATTCATAAAGGAATCTTTTTATAGACATAAAAATAATTGAATTTTTTTTTTGAATTATTATAATTTAACAATTTTTTAGAATTGTTTTATTCATTAGAATGTTTTTTTTATTTATCATTTTAAACTAAAAAAAATGAATAAACGTTAAAAATTCTCTTATTTGTACATAGCTTCGTCACTAATAATCTTTTGTTGAATTCTCTTCACTTTTCCTAAAATTATTAATGCTTCATATTACTGTAGATTTTTGCTCATTGATTTTCTTAGATTTTCACAAGAATTTAAAATAGGTTTGGTTTTTAAAATCTTTTTAGGTATATGAACTACATTTTCGACCGGAGGACATAAGGAGAGAAACGTCAGCTTTTGACAAAAAAAAACAGTTGCCACAATTGCAGTTAAACTAAAAAAATATATCTTCGTGATGGTGCTATTCCTAGAATTTTCCCAAACTGTCCTTCATATTTATTTTCATTGAATACTTCTAGAGAGTCACCAGACTTTAGGAGTATCCGACTAAAGAATTCTGGTCTTAAAAGTGCTTTAAATCAAAGTATTTATGATGACCTAGCATATAAAATGAAGAAGAAATTCCATAATGTTAATGATCTAGAAGGGAAATTAAATTTCCTTGATAGAAATTACTGGAGTTTTGTTAGGCAGCAAGAGACACTTATTATATTCAGCATCATCAAATCCCCATATCCAAAAATCAATCTGTCTCTTGTAATTGAATCTGATTTTGCAGTACATGTGTTTTGTAGAGATGTGGAAATGCATTCAATAGGGTACTATAAGATTCCTAAACATGTAACTGATCAAAATACCCTTGAAATTCTGATAGAAAACATGAAGAAAATGGACACAGAACAACAGCAAACTGAACCACAAAATATGATTTTTATATTAAAATTGGTAATGTCATTTCTACTATTGGTGCAGGAAGAATCAAACAAACATTTTAATACAATTAAATTTATATATGAGCAGCTAAATTTAATGACATAAAATAAGCTTTATTATTCAACAGAAATGATTATATTTTCTTCATTGTTATATAACTGCTCCCCTAAAGGGTACAGATTGTTAAGAGACAGCAAAACTATAATTTTACCTAGCTATTCAACCATTAAAAGACTAACATTATCAACATATATGAATGCTTTGATTGAGCAACATGATAACAATTTTCTTATGCATATTAAAAATAAATTTAAGCTCCTAGTGCAGAAGGACATCACAGTATCTTTACTTGTTGATGAAATACATCTAAAACCTTATTTAGATTATAAGGGTGGTAATATTGTTGGCTTATCTGACAACAGAATTGAAGCTGCAACAAGTGCTTTTGCTTTCATGATTAGCAGTGTATTCTCACAATATAAAGATGTTGTGCATGTTATGCCAACTAAATGTCTTAAAGCTGAGAAGTTATTTGACATAGTTAAATGCATAATAATTGGTTTAGAGGAGATAGGCTTTCAAGTATTATCAATTATAACAGACAATAATGCTATAAATAAAAAAGCTATATCTTTCTTTTGCAGTCCTCCAAAGCTTTCCATTGTATATCCACACCCAGTTATAAATCTCAACCCCTTTTCTTCCTTTTTGACTCAGTCCATATATTAAAATACATTAGAAACAATTGACTTGGTCAAAAAGATGCAAATAAATGCATGCTGTTCCCCAAATTTTGTCATAATGGAAATCATGAATTAGATAATATCCAAAGTGCCTCATTTTATACCTTACAGAAACTTCATGCCTTAGAATCTCAATCAACTTTGAAATATTGTTATAAATTAACCTCAAAGGCACTTTCACCTACTAATCTTGAAAGGCAAAATGTTAATTTAGTTTTGCAAATTTTTAATGAATATACTATTCAAGGATTATTGACTTTAGGAAAACAGAAATGTTTGCCTAATTTTGCAGAAGTTGCAGAATATATAAACATATTTTATATTTGGTGGACAATAATGAATGTTAAAACGCCATATAAAGGTTGTCAGCTTAGAAATAAATACTGCAATCCACTTAGAATGAATGAAGAAAATTTTAGATTTCTCTCTGTATTCTGTTACTGGTTAGAATCTTGGAATAGCATTTCTGGAAGAAATGGCAAATTAACAAAGGAAACCTTCACTACTTTGCATCATACAACCTATGCATTTCTAGAACTGACCAAGTATTGCATAGAAGAACTGAAAATGCTGTACATATTACCAGGCAAATTTCAAACTGATCACCTTGAAGCAAGGTTTGGTCAATACCGACAACTTAGTTGGGATCAGTATAATATCTCGATACGTCAAATATTTGAGTGTGAAAAAAAATTAGAATGCAATCAGCTTTAAAATTGAGCTTACCATTTAATCAGCAATGCATTAAAATTGATTTAAAGAGTTTGCAAGAACCAAACTGGGATGAAGTGACAGAGGAGGAAAAGTTATATATATATATATATATAAATATAGAATTGATGTTAAAGAGGATGATGTTAATAATTGTAGAGAAGTTCTACCTGTAATGCTATACTTAGCGGGTTATTGCTGTAATGCAGTTTTTAAGAAAATTAAATGCAATAGTTGCAAAGATTTAATATCTGGAAGTGTAAGAGATAATGTGGAAGAAATACCTGAAATAAGCAGCTATTTTCAGGGGATTAATAGAGGTTCTCTCTTATATCCTAATGAGAAAACTATAAATTTTGTTCTCTATAATTATGAAGTCATTGATAAACTTATAAAAAAAATCATTCTTTTCTTCATTATGTAAATAAATCAAAGAAAAATAGCCATGCATATAACATTGAATGTTTTGGCAGATTATGAGCTTCTTTTTGATGTTGACACTTGTGATGAGGGTCACAATATAGAAAAAATACAAAGAATGTTTGTCTGGAGCTCTACAAATGCTCTTTTAAATAATTTTTGTTCTAGGGAAAATAATAATATTACAAATAACAAGTTAAGCAAAAAAAGATAACTTCAAACATTCAGCTAAATTTTGTATCAGTAACCTATTTTTCTGAAAGTATTATTTGATTTTTAAATCTATTTGTTGTTTGTATCTAATTTATTTGCTTGTTTGTATTTATTTGTTTCTTTTTATGCTTAATTGTTTTATTTATTCATCATTTAATTATAATTTGTTCATTTAATTATTGTTTGTTCCCTAATTCATAATTCAGTTGTTACTGTATTTGAGTAATAATCTCTTCTTAATGATTACAAAAATTGTAACTTTACAGAAAAATAAAACTGAAATAAAAACATGCAAATTAAAACAATGCTGATTATGATTTATAAAAAATTTTCAAATGTGAAACAATTAAAATCATGAACGAATTTCAGTCTAAAAATTGTCTGTCTGTAACCTACTTTTCTATAAGTATTATTTGAATTTTAAATCTCTTTTTTGTATCAAATTTATTTACTTTCTTGTATTTAGTTTATTTGTTTCTTATTTATCATTTACTTGTAATTTGCTCGTCTGATTGTTTCTTTCCTCATTCATAATTGAGTTGTTTCTGTAGTGTAAGAATAATCAAATACTTACGATATTGTAACTTTACAGAATAATTACTAAAATTAAGATAAAAACATGCAAAAATTAAAACAATACTGATTATGATTTTAAAAATGTTTTCAGATTTGAAACAAATAAAATAATGAACCAATTTCAATCTTCAAAATTTAATGAAATGTAACATGATGTTTAATTTCTTTACTTTACAAAACATTCAGCAACATTTTTTTTCTTCTTATCGGTTATTTTTTTTAAATTAATATGAAATAAATTTCTGTATAAAATCCAATTCTGTTTCTTTCTTTTATAAATGTATTTTTAAAAAGTTTTCTAGTAAAACCAATTTTTTTCTTACAATTTTTCGTTACATTATGATTACTGTCTGTTTCACTGCATGGACTACATTTGTGACGTCACGTCACTATCGAGCAGGCCTTCTATATCGGTGGTCACGGTTGAGCCCACGAGAGCCACACTGCCACTCCAGCTCTCACGGTCTTGGCAGAGTGTCGGAACATCAGCCAGCGCCAGATTGATCTGCTGGACGTCTTGGCGGACGATGGTCTTCAAGCGTCTGCGTGATTTGCCGCGAGGTTGTCACCAATCTGCAAATGATTCCTCGATCTGTTAGATGATTCTGGTGTGAGTGGTCATCAGGACGTCGTAGGACTTGACCGACCCAACGAACACGTCGCTGAGCGATGGGGCGGAGGATACTTGGCTGTCGCATCTTCTGGTTGAACTTCCCGTTAGATACAAAATCGGACCAGTTCACTCACTCGATGGTCCTGATGATTGATTTGTTTTTTACGGCTTATCAACCATTTTCAGGTTATTTAAAGCCAGAAAATATTTCTGTAAGAAATTTTATTTTTTGGAGATGACAATGATTTAGTCATAAGATATTGATTAACCCATAGCTGGGGGAGAAGAGGTGGATTCATACTTTTTTCCCTTAGTGTATTTGAGCGTAAGTGAATATAATAAATTCAACGGGTATTGAAACTGCTTTCCGATTAACAATTTCGAGATGTTATCCATTACACCACCCGCACATCCAAGTTTACAGCACCTGGTATTTCCCAAGCTATCACCCATCTAGGTCCTGGCCAGGCTTGACGTTACTTAACTTCCGTGATCGTACAAGAATCGGAGTTTCAACGTGATATGGCCGTAAGCCGCTCGATGGTCCCGAGGACGTGGACTCAAAGTCATCGACGCATTAGGCGAGGGTTTTTTCCGAGATGTCACATCCCAGAAAGCACTGCGTGGACAGTGGTGTCGTAGATTGGTAATTATTTAAATATTTATTAAAAATCTAATCACCTTCAATTTCAGGACGGTAGCGTAGCGTCCCCCTTGCCTTAGATATGTCCCGTGAGTGTTAATTTTTCCAAGCTCTCTTTCCTCATTTTGTGTCACAGAAATTTTTTTCTAAAGTCTCTTTCAGATTCTAAGTATGTGTGCTTCTTTTTTGTTTCCATTTTTCTTAAGAATTACCCCCTTGCTGACGCGCCCCGTTGCTACACTAGCGACAGTCAAGATTTGTTTCTTTGCTCTATGGCAGATACACACTCTTAACTTCCTGTAAGGAAGTTGCTGCCACGGTCCCAGAAGGGTTATGAAGCGGCAAGAAGAATTCCTTATGTTTTAAAAGAAAGTTATCAACCTCACGATATTATTAGTTGTTTGGATTATGTGCCTGACCAATGTACTCAGGTCGAAGAAAGGGAATGACGTGATACAAATAAATAAATAAATAAAAATAGTTGATCTACTGTATATACTTGTGTATAAACCGAATTCATATATAGTACGACCCCTGATTTTTTGTGAAAAAAAAAAAAAAAAACTGATTTTTTTCGTATAGCTCGTGTATAATACAAACCCTACTTCTGAGCAATACTAGCAGGCTTATCGTAGTATAAGTATTGCAATAGTGGGCAACAACATTGATATATTTTATAACACATAAATAGTCTGCATTATTTTGTGCACAAAGCTACAAAAAATGGTGAGAAAAACATTTACAGTAAAATATCTGATACAAAGATTTAGATACCAGAGAAAAAAACTAACATTTGGAAGATGAAGGTTAGCTAAAGATACTGTGAGAATCTAGGCGTACCAGGTAGATTATGGTCAACGAAAATGCATGAATTTTAACCCCTACAGAAAAAATTCTGTGTATAGTGTGATCCCCTAATTTTTGCATAAAATATTGAATCTAAAATCTCGCTCTATACTCTAGTATATACGGTAATGTTTGCACATTTGAAAAAAAAAAAAAAAAAAGATTTTTAAAAAGGAGAAAATATGAATCCTTCACATGAGTGTAACGCTAATGAAAAGCTTTAAATCACTATTCATTTTTTCCAGCTTAGAAATAAGAATACCGAACAGAATAAATGAAACGCTTTGTACAACCAGTGTTTTCAACAAGTTTAAGATATCGAAAAGTTCCTCAAAGATGTCAAAGATGAATCCAAACCGAAATACTTCCATGAATGGAATAGAGTATTTCGCAGAAAGTTATGGAAGGCTTATAAAAGCCATGGGTATTTTTTAATCAATTCGCCCCCAAACAATGCGATAATGTTACTAAGACGCAATAGGTTACTGGAAGTGAAAGAGAATGAAAAGACTTTAGAAGGAAACAGAAACAAGGGATCAACCTCGACTCCTGTTCAAAAAACCGGGAAGGGGTTTGAACCAGATCATAGGCGAACCTATCTACTAGTAAATACTTAAATGGCTGAATAATGATGTAGCGATTTTTATGACTAAGATTCTGACAAGAAATAAATGAAGGAAACTTTTTTTTTTTACAGTAACGTTCACCTTGTACAAGGCCTGGGGCCACTCGAGGTAGAGAGTTGCGTTAACGGCTAGTTTATATGGATAGGAGAGGGTAGAAAACTTAACTCTAGATTTGAACAGGTTAAGATTATAGTGATCAGGGAAATCTTCTCTTGCAATCTAAATATGATGGAATACAAAATTTAGCTAAAAGATGACACAAAAAACAGCTACAATTTTTTCATGATTGAATAAAGATGTTATGAATTTATATAGATAAACATTTTAAAAATGGGGGAAAATGTTTTGCATCACCCTCAAGTTATAATTAGATGGAATACTCAGTTTATTACAATCTCGATCCCAGAGTTTTGAGTATAAATTCAAACTAATTTAAGTGATACTTTGAATCCAATGTCTCCTTCGAAGCAATTCTTTTGCGACACAATACACATATTTACGATTGTTCTAAGAGTTCATGCAGACACCCAGGCAACTTTCCGGAATGTTTGTTAGTATTCAACTCTTCGAACATGGATAAGTCAATATGTAGACAAACATTAGCAATATCTAAAGCAGCGTTACTCAACCAGTGATCCCATTGAACATAAACCTTTTGTCAACGCCCCCCTGTCAAATTAAATCTCGAATATTACTGAATTCATCTTCCATAGAAAGATGACACTTAGATATTATTGCAAAAATAATGTTAATACTGTTTTCATTTCTATGAGAAATGCCAATGATTAAAATCCTAAAGAAAACTTTTTACTTGATAGCTCAATGTTTTCAATGCGATGGTTGACTTTGGTGCTAACTGGTTATGGTTCTTACTCTAGGTTCCATGCTTCTTGGAAATAATCGTAAATCACCTTGTTTTGTAATTTGCAGGCGGTTTCTTTGTTTAGTAAGAAGCTGTGTTGAAACCACATTCAGCCATATTGGAAGTCGAAAAAGCAATGAAAAAAAAAAAAAAAAAAAGTGATAGATTTCCACAGCACTTTCAGAAATTTCCTTTTGTAGCCATTATTGAATAATTTTTGAAAATCTGAAAAAAATGGAAACATACCCACCACCACTTGAGTATGTTCACCCCCCCCCACCAAATGAAATAAAAAAAAAAAACTCCCAGTGCCCCCTTTCACATAACAGAACCCACAAGGGGGCGCTATCGTCCACTTTGGGGAAACACCGATCTAAAAGGAAGCCATGAACGGACAGCAAACTTTTCGGTAAGATATATTCTGCCTGTCCCCAGACATGTATTCACTCAGTATAGGAGGAAACAAACTTTCTTAGCGCGAAATTTGTTCAAGCCACAAGAAAGGCGAGTTAAAGGCTCGCAGCCCTGATATACTGTTAATAGCGTGCTTCCTGTAATGAAGAACAGATGCAGTCATGCACTTTACTCGTAAGTATTTCTTCCCACCTGTACAGGGCCCTTCAATTACAGGAGTGGTCGGGTCGGTGTAAAAGAGTCGGTACCATGCACGAAAGGGCGTTTTATATCCATAAACAGGAAGTTAGAACATTTTGGAAGTATTACGTATACATTTGATGATGTACCACATGTAATGTCGGATTTTGACAGAGAGTAGTAAAGTAGGGACACCCTTACCCCTAATAGTCATCAGGCAGTGTTGATTACTATGTCCATTTAACCCTTTACCGGCTCAAACTATGCCGAATGTCTATCACAGTTTCATCACATCTAGCTATCTCAATCCCTCCCGTTTCCATCTCTCTATCTCTGTATCTATCTATCTATCTATCTGTATATATCTGTCTATCTCTGTATATTCCTATCTATAAATCTATATTCCTATCTGTCTCTGTATATTCATATCTATCAATCAATCTATCTATCCATCTTCATATCTATCTACCTATCTTCATATCTATTTGTCTTTTCATATCAGTACGTGGAAAGACAGACGCAACTGTTAGTATCGATATATATATATACGTTTCTTTATATCTATCTAAAATCAAATTATCCCATGACCAAATAGATCAACGAAAAATTTCGCTGGTATCTTCAGAGTGTTTCTTGAATTCATGTCCTAATTCAGTTGTAATCATTTCCTTTCCGTTGCCTATATTACATCTTTTCTCTTAGTAATGCTGTCAGTAATTTCTGATTAATAATAATCTCCATTAGAATATGAAACATTCATTCTATCAAAAATATTTAACATGCTTTTGTATATATATATATAAAAAAAACTGTTTTACGAGTTGCGGTAGACTCGTCCTAAATTTAAAATGGTACTTCGATCAGAAACCTTGCCTACATCTTTTTCTTCATATATGTTTTCCGTTCTGAAGGTGAAGGATCATAGCTCTCCATAACTTCCTATCTCTTGTTGCTTCCCTATTTGTCACGCTTCTTTGCCTCTTTTCTGCTATCAATATTTTTACTATGTTATTCAAATTTCCTGTTTCTCTTATGCGTATTAAGTTATGTAAGTCTTATTTTCCCCGTTGAATGTCCCAGAAGTTTCAGTGGTCTCTTGCTAAAACTTCCTTGTTATTCACATGTGTCCATAGTATCCTGATCATTCTTCGGTAGAACTATATATTTTGTTTTGCCTGCAGATCTTGTCCGTTGCAACCTTAGTCCGTTGATGGGAGAGTGTCTTTAGAGAAGATGTTTACATATATATATATCTCCATGAGTGTTCTCCAACTGTAAGGTACCCGACATTCTCGTTCATATAGGAGTTTAGATATAATATAAGAGTTCAACAAGGTTTCTTTCTCTACCAACCTTTTCTAAGAACATTTACCTCTCTCTTAATACATTGCTTACTGAAAAGCATCTTCCTGTACACCTTCGGATGTCTTTCCGCTGTTATTACATTATTCAGATAATTGAATTTCTGTACCTGCTTGATTTTGATGTCCCCAATATGTAACCCATAATTTGTGCTGTCTCTTTTGCTAACAGCGATGTATTCTGTGTTCTGGTATATACTAATCGTGTATAATAAAAAATAAAATAGTAAATAAGTACTATGCTTATATTTTCTTCTATCGCACTTCTCGCCTGGAGAACCCACTTCCGGATTCTTGCTTCCATGTAAACTTTGATCTGAAAAAGTGTAAATGCAATGACAATCGTTATCTTCTGTCTTCTTAATTCTTGTTCTTTTATTGTTCTATCTCCATAATAGTATTTTTCTTGTATTCTCTAACACTCAGTAACCACCCTTGCGTCATAGTGGTTTTATTGCTTTCTTTGGGGTGGAATGATGTAAAAAAAAAATCGTGTACAATAAAAACACAGTGAGATTAGCATACAAGCCTGGTAACTGTTTAATTTTGTCCCCTTATTAGTATGGTGGTATCTGCCACACAGAGTTTGCTGACTATTCTGTGTTAGGAAGAATAATGTTTTAGCCTTCCAGTAGTATACCGAGTACTAATATTAGCATTAGTGTAGCCATTGATATATTAACACTGAATACGAATATAGAAAGACGAAATACGCGAGCGTAACAAACAAAATATTTAATATGGCAAACAACTTACGTACATAAATTCAAAAGATTCACATATTGTCCCAAAACAAATGATTGTTCATATTGTCCCAAAACAAATGATTGTTCATATTGTCCCAAAACAAATGATTGTTCATATTGTCCCAAAACAAATGATTGTTCATATTGTCCCAAAACAAATGATTGTTCATATTGTCCCAAAGGAACGAGGAGGTTTACAGAACGAGAACAAAGAAATAACATACCAACTCTATGGCCTTTGGTCGTCTGCAGATAAGTGAACAGAAAGTACGTTTTTGTTTCGCTAGGCCGTGCACATGTTGACCAGATTCCACCTGTGTGGATACCCTGGTGGTCAGGAAGGTAAAGAGGCCATTCCTCCCAGAACGGAAGTAAAGACAAAAACGGCAGAAGAGTTCTACTCTCTAAAAGGGGCCAAAACTCTCATGAGCTAAACCCAAGGGAAAACAACTGTGGTCTCCCTACACCCTGTTATCAATAAGAAATTGCTTTATCATTGAATTTGAACTATTTTTTAATAGAGCCAAACTGTAAAACAATAAATATCAAAGACCGAAAGAGAAATGACTTATAGAATTAATAGAAGCGATAGATAGATAGAGAAAATGTATTAGTCTCTTTGGAAAGTAATGTCATACTTTGAAACGCGTATAAAACCCTTGTTTAAATCCAAGTGGACATAGATATTTTCAATGACTTATTATATTGTCGGGATATCCTGCCAAATAAACCCTTTTCACGACTTCTCTCGGGGCAATAGAGAGGCTTACTTGATGGTTTCCAATGCAGCAGACTGAACAGAGTTATATGGTACCGGCAACAAAATACTCTCCATGATCCAACGAATTAGTGAAAGCCCCCGATAGATTGACTTTACAAAGTTAAAGGTCATTCTTATATAAGCGAGTTTAAATTTCTTTGTCAAGAATATAATCATTATTATGACCAATGACAAAAGGCCACCGTGAAACAAATGCTTTTCTTTCTTGTTGAAAGAATATGTAATTCCACGCCAAAAGAATTCTAATAATAGTCAATTGATGACTTCTCTGTTTTTAAAAGTTTTGGAACTAAGAAAATGTTCCAGTGACTTGATTAAGTAGAAACTTTAACGTGCAAAGCCAATTGATTCAGGAGGATCCAGAATAACCTGTAAGCTCACGGCCACATCAAGTTGAAACACCGGTTCGCGTACGATCACCGAATTTCAGTGTTATATAGGAATAAAGTGTCGCTACCGACACTTGAGGTTGAGCATAGATCGCCAGTGAGCAAACACAGGCGGTCCCACTATTGGATTAAATAGACCACGTGACCATAGAGGAAACGCATAAGTAGGATGTCGCGTGAGGTGTAACTGATCTTCATTTCTAGTCTATCCTCTATTACTATTCAGATCGCTATTTCTAGTTTATACTATTTCTCTACTCTATTCACTATACTATTTCTCTCTTCGGATCACTATACAGATTACTTTTCGAGCGTGTATTATCGAGCAAGTACTATTAGTGCTGGTGATATTCGAAGGTGTTTGACACCAGTATTTTTCAACGGCGTTACTATAGTTGTATCTGCCATTACAAAGTCTTTACTACAACGAGCATTACGAAATTGACGAGTATTCGTTGGCATAACAAAAATGGCAACACGTATTCTTTGACCTCAGAAAATTAAGCAACGTCAATGATGTGTGACCGCTTGGATGTGCTTGGGATGCAATAGATAACAGTTCGGAATTCGAAATCATAGTCGAGTTTTCTTTTATATTCACTTACGCACAAATATCATTGGCAAAGGTATGAATCCGCCTCTTCTCCCCCAGCTATAGGTTAATTAGTACGACTTGTATCACTAAATCATTATCATCTCAAAATTATTGCAATTAAAAAAATATTTTCTGGTTTTAAATCATCTGCAAAAGGGTTGATAAACCATAGAAACATATCAATTTATCAATCAAGCAGAACCTCCAGACCTCTTTTTACCTTTTACATACCCTCAAATATCTTTTAAAACAAAAATATTGTTGGTTAAAATTTACTTTACTAAATAATAAAATATCACTCCCAAAAGCTTTAAATGAATATTGTAAATCCTACAAAGTAAATTGCTCTTTCTCGGGAAGCTGAAAGTGAACATTGTTTAAAATAACTAATTATAAATTTCCTTCTAATTTAAATTATTTGTTTTTCCCAATTTTAAATGAATGCTATATAGCGTTGTTTTAAAACATTTTGCATACAAAATAGACACCGTCTAATAAAAACATTATTAAACAGTATTTCAGTGAATTTTTTAAAATCAGCCAAAATTATTTTAATTTTGCAATAAACTAATTTTAAGTTATTTTATTACTTTAAGTTAACATGTACTTATTTTGTTTTTGCATATCAAAAACATTCGCATAAAACTGCCCTAAAATACAAAATTGGTTTCTTAAAACTGACAGTTCTAAATAATAAAACCTTACATCTAATCATTTAATTATATTAAAATCATACAAGATATATTACTATTTGTTAGAAAGTTGAAAATGAACATTATTTAAAAATAACTGATTATAAATTTCCACAGAAATTTACAGGCATTTATTACATTTATTTTTCTACATTTGTTACCCCAAATGAAGCACTTAGTATTTACAGGTTTTCTCTTTTTTAATAGGAGTTTACATTTTAAGTCAATTAAAAAAAATATGAAGTTAAATATTTAAATAAAATTAAAACCTGTTAAGTATCAAATAACATTTCTATTTGTCAAAGATAGTCATTATTAACAATAGTAGAACATCGGCAGAATTCTTTCTTTATTCTTTGAAAGTATCTGGGGTTTTACACAAAAATGAATTCTGATAATTTTGAAATCATCTTTTCTTTACTTTTTTTGCTTTGTGACTAAGAATATGTTGCAATAATTTGATTAAATGAAAACCTTAATGTCCTAAGCCAGGCGAATTAGGAGCATACAGTAGAGGCTCCTAACCTAACGATATAATCTCCCAAGGTTACTTTTGCCTATTGATTTAACTATGTACTTGTAAAATAAACAGCATATAGAAATTCACGAGGAAAAGGAAAATAAAATAAAATAAATAAAAATATAAAAAATAAAATAAAATAAAAATAAATAAAAAAATAATGAATGCAGTTTTCTAGAGTATTTTATGAAGTCACTCGGAAAGGATTGGTATTTGATGAATAATTTTTTGTAACCCTCTGACGTGTGTTGAAATCCTCATAATATTTAGTGTTGTTCAAGTTATCGCTAGTATTTTTTGTCGAGATTTACAAACTCTACGTTTCGTTCAATTTCGCAAGCCAATCGATGAAATTTGAATAAGCCGATTTGTTTGCAAAAAAAAAATACTTCGACACAAGCCCTACTTCGCGATTTAATAATTTTTTAAATTTAAATTTTATTTTATAAGAATTGATGGTAAACAATATTTTTATGAAAATTTCTTTTTGTTTTTAACAGCGAAGAATAAATTCTTAGGATTTCTTACTCTTGAGCATGCAACATACAACTGGCCATGCGTAAATATTTCTTTCAACTTTTTGAAGCGTTTGTCCTTTTGATTTATTCATAATTATCGCAAACGCAGGGCGAACTGGAATCCGGATTCTTTATAGACATCTTAAAGGAAAGATATTTAATAAAAATGTAATATTGTTTTGTTTTTTAAAGTGTTTGTTATTTTAATCATTAAATTGTTTATAAAATAGTGAGAGTATTTTGTATGTTAAATAACGATTTTTACGAGAAGAGGTGGACTCATACCTTTGCCAAGGATATATGCACTTAAGTGAATGTATGTTTGTAGGGTGTATAACGATATTGGAAACAAGTGGAAATATTCACTAACCTCACCACGCGGTCAGATGTGGCACAAGGCCGAATTTAATGTGTGGGGTGAAACGAGCCCGTAGGCTTCGGCAAAAATTCCCTGTATACCCCGTATACACGGCATAGGGTAGCTGTCTACAATCCAAAGACGAGACTCCTCTTCGGGATAGCCTCGTCTGGGTTCCTCTCTTCCCGGAGGCAGTGAGTTTGACAAGCACACTAGGAAGTAAATTTCACAGTGAATTCTAAACAAGTGGAGATGATGGGACAAAGTGGAAAAGCTATAAATGACACGTTAACAAGTCGTAGACCGGCTTTTGGCGAAACGCGTCGTTTTTAACTTTTTTTTCCTAAATTGTCACATAAGTGAATATAACGAACCCTATTGGAACTGGAACTAAGTTCTGCAAATTCCAATCCTGGACCATTATTTACCGCGCACCCAAGCTTACAGCACCTGATATTCCCAACCGGTCACCATTCTAGGTATTGACCAAGTTCAACGTTGCTTAACTTAGGTGATCGTACGAGAACTGGCGTTTCAATGTCATGTGGTCGTAAGCCCAATTCACATGTGATAATATTTAAATATGTCAAGAACATAATCACCGTTAGTATCAATGAGCCTTATGGCTATATCATGTTGAAACATCAGTTCTCGTAAAAATTACCGAAATCAAGCAACTTCGAGCCAGTGATGGGTGACCACTTGAGAATACCAGGTGCTGTAAGCTTTGATGTGCGTGGGCTGTAATGGATCTAGGGAAATCGGAAAGCCGACTTCCAATTCCAGTCTGGTTCTTTATATTCACTCACGTGGAAATACCCTTGAAAATGGTTTGAATCCATCACTTCTCCAACCAACTATTGGTTAATTAGTAGTACTTGTAACATTAAATCATTATTATGTCACAAAAAATCTCTTACAATTTAAAAAAAAAAAAATTCCTGGGTTTAAATAACCTGCAATAAGCCGTAACGCAAATGACTCAATTATTAATAATGACAAAAACCTATTTGGAGATGAATTCTTTCAATTTTTTGGAAAAAGAATCGAGAATTCTAAAATGAATCAATTCTTATTTGATCTTTCCTTTTAAATGTTTTACCACAGCAAAAATGTTCCAGTAATCGGATTAATGGAAAATTTTAATCCAATTTAGAGGAAGCCAAAAAGACATCGATCTTTTGAAATTATTGATTTAGTTACATTTTTATGCTGCGTCCGTTTATTATTATTATTACTACTACTACTACAACTACTACTATTATTATTATTATTACTACTACAACTATTATTATTATTATTACTACTACAACTATTATTATTATTATTACTACTACAACTATTATTATTATTATTATTATTATTATCTTTGATTTCCGGCGTTTACACATTTCTTTCCGGGTCCCGCCCAGGCACATAAGGTTAGAAATGGCATCATGACACTTTCCACTGACAAACAAAAAAAAAATTACATAGATAAAGCCCTTCGTAAAGTGTGGGCTGTACTTGTCAGAACAATTTTTTGTATCTTTTTGAGGCATGGACTTCCAGGAATCCCTTCAATTAGTCGACTGCAATCTTTTCCAACCAGTCCTAGGGCTCCAACTACAACAGGGATTGTTGATGTTCACATATGCCACATTTTCGAGATTTCTATTTCAAGGTCCTTGTATTTTGACAGCTTTTTGAATATCTTCAAAGATACATTGCAGTCCAGCAGGGACTGCCATATCAATAAGGAGGCACCGTTTTTGTTTGCGGTCTTTAATAACAATATCTGGGCGGTTGGCTTTGATTGTTTTGTCAGTGTGCATTGTGTAGTCCCATAGAATTGTAACAGGTTCTATCTCCGTAACCGGACCAGTTTTTCCAGTTTCCTTCCCGTAGAAGTTGCAGATTTTGGCCCATTCTGTCATGTCTGGTTTTATATTCAGTGGGTGCCAATATTGTGCAACCTGATACAAGATGATCAATCGTTTCTGGATATTTATCACAGAATCTGCATTTTTTTCTCTTATTCTTATTAGTATTTATATTGAGAAAATTTGATTATATAGTCACGGTGGTGTAATGGATAGCGGGTCGGATTGAGGAATCGGAGAGCGGAGTTCAAATTCTAGTCGAATCCATTACATTCACTAACGTGCTTGAAAAGGGTATGAGTCCTCTTATTCTCCCCCCTCAACTATGGGTAAATTGCAGGAAAGACTGGCTTCTATAGCCTTGGATGGCAACTGGTCTACCGCAGAAAGAAATGGCAACCTACTACGGGAAAATCTGCCTCGTCACACGTGTATCGAAAGATACATGATCGCCTAACCCTGTATCATGCATGGCACATAACTAACTGATTCTTATTCCATGAGTAGGGAAAAGATGAAACCACCAATATTCCACCATCTACTCACCAACATATTTAACCTACATCCTTCTGGCCTCAGTTTAAACTGATATCATTTTTTTTTCATGTATTTTAACCATTTTAATTTCGAATTTTCTTGATTTCAAATGAAAATCTGGTAATTTTCTAACATATTTCAACGAAATTTTCATTTTCCCCAAATAATTATTGTTTAGGTATATGGAAAATAAGGCGGCTCCAATTCAAATGATATGTGTGAAGGCGATCATTTGAAATAGGAAGAAGACCTGGAAGAGAAGGAGGAGGATAATAGGGGGAAAAAAAACAACTATGGAGGAGAATCAAAAGATGTGAGCAGGAAATCGGAAAAAAGAAAGAAAGAAATGAAACGGATGAAGAATAAATTGAATCAGATGAAGAATAAATTGAATCAGATGAATAAAAAGAAAGGGGGGGTGTTAGAAAGTGACAAAAAGAGAGCGGGAGAGAGATATATATATATAGAGAGAGTACAATAGAATGGAAGAAAAAGAAACAGAAGTTGAACTGAAATAAAAGAAAAGAAATGGGAAAGTGAAAGAAAAAAAGAAAGCGAGAGGAGAAGAAGGGGAATAAGTGTCGTAAGAAGAAAAAAAACGAGAACAAGGAAGAGGACGTGAAAAAGAAAAAGGAGAAAATGGAGGAGGAGGTGGCGAGGAGGAGGAACAGATGGGAGCGAACGAAGAAGAGGGTAAAAGGAAGAGACTGAAGAAGACGAAAAAGAAGAAGAATCGAAAGAAGAAAAAGGAGGAGGTTGGAAAGAGGAATAACGTTAGAGAGAAAGAAAGAGAGAGAGAGAAAGAAAGAGAGAGAAAGAAAGAGAGAGAAAGAAAGAAAGAGAGAGAAAGAAAGAGAGAGAGAGAAAGAAAGAGAGAGAGAGAAAGAAAGAGAGAGAGAGAAAGAAAGAGAGAGAAAGAAAGAGAGAGAGAGAGAGAAAGAGAGAGAGAAAGAGAGAGAGAAAGAGAGAGAGAAAGAGAGAGAGAAAGAGAGAGAGAGAGAGAGAGAAAGAGAGAAAGAGAGAGAAAGAGAGAAAGAGAGAGAAAGAGAGAGAGAGAGAGAGAAAGAGAAAGAGAGAGAGAGAGATTCATTGTTTATGAAGGATGATTTACAGAAAAGAAAGATCAACAAACTGACAAAGGATTTCCGAAATTGTTTCTGGTTGAATAGGGAAAGAAATGCCAACTGCTGGGAGATAAAATGACGCCCACGCAAACAGATGTTTACCGGCTTCCCCACCCGTACTTAATTGCACCGAGACGTGTCGTCGTCACTCGTACAGGGCTTTATTTCAGAAATATATTTACTTCCGTCTCTTATGCCACAATACTTGGTATACATTTTAACTGGCATCGCCGGCTTGTTCTCCGTTTCCTTCCTCCCTTCCTTTCTTAGGCGTTTAGATTAACAGACTACGAACTCTGAAAATAGCAATAATGAATTGGGGGTCGGAGTCAGCTTTGTCGTGTCTCCTTTGTGAGGTCTGTCTCATAGCAGAACTTCTATGTATCGTGTCCCTCCAGAACCTAGGCGATCATAGCTCTCCACAACTTTCTATCCTTTGTAAGGTTTGTCTTTTTTACCATCGCTTCCACTCCCTGTTCTGCAATCCATTTATACACGCTCGTTAGATTTTTTTAAACAATGATATTCACCCTGTATAAGGCGCAACGGGAATAATGGATAACGACTCGGATTGAGGAATCGGAGAGCCGAGTTCGAATTCCAGTCGAATCCACTATTTACGTGCTAATAACCTTGGGAAAGGTATAAATGCTATTCTTCTCCCCCGCCAAGATATGGGTAAATAGCAGGACAGATCGGGTTCTATAGCTTTGGATGTCAACTGGTCTACCGCAGAAAGAAATGGCAACCTATTGCGGGAAAAAAATCTGTCTCGTCAGTCATATATCGAAAGATATATGATCGGGGTAGGGGGTTACAGTGTAGGAAGCCCTTTTTATGAAGATATATGAAGAAGATAACGGTTGGTCCTAGATTTGAACAGGTTAAGATTTTTGCGATCGAGGAAGCATCCTCTTGGGAGCCTGTTCCACAAAGGAGCGGTTTGTGGGAAGAAGATATTCGGGTGGAACTTACATTTCACCAATCGAAGTTTACGTATTTCATCCTCTTGTACGAGATGTAGATATTTGAATCTAATAAATTAACTATAGGTTCCAATGATAATTTTCTAGGTTGTTTGGTGGAACACACTCTTTCTCCACTTCCTAATGTTGCCTTTGCGCTACGCTAAGTAAACATGCGTATGTATCGGATAGCCTTATACGTGCTGGTCATTTAATGAACTTTACTTGATGGTGATCAATGAGTAACGAACTTGTCTTGTAGACAATTATTTTCTAAAAATTAAGCAAAGTATCAACACTTTACCTGTTCTGCACAGGAGATGTGATTTCCACGTCTGTGCAGCATCTGTGGTGCACACAATCCATTATTTTAAGAGTCACAACATTAAGAACGCTTAAGAAAAGAGTCTGCTATTGAGCAGGACGTTTGAGGAAAGGCCTAATCGAAGATTTTGTGCATCATATATTAACACATTAAGCAAATATATGGATATAGATCCGACAGTATGATCTTATAAAAGATTTCAGTTATCTGTTTGGATTGGTCTTGCTCTTATGTACATCGTCTTTTTCATGTTGAATTGAATATGGTCTAATGTTAATTATGTTTTATGAATATGTTCTGAAGATGGTCTATCAGACCGAAACGTCTGACGTTGACATTATATTAACATTAAAACAGCATAATTGCATATTGGGATTTTTGTTTGTTTTTTCCGTATATTTTTCTTATATATATATATATATATATATATATATATATATATATATATGTGTGTGTTTCACATGAAAACTGCATTATATGTGATGCACAGAGCGTAGTGTAAATATGATTTGTACGTTTTTATTATGTGAAACATTATATATAACTACATTCTATTTGCCAATTAAGCTGAGTTGCCTTGCAGTTTTTATAAATCTGAAAACAAGCATGAACGAGACAATCAGGAAGAAGAGAAAAACTTTTTTTCGAAACGTCTATTTAAACTCCTTACATTATTCAAACGGTTGGCCTAATCTTTGCTGCCATATTCACGACGTTTCGACCGTTTACACTCCAACCTTCTTCAGGTGATTGGACACATGCCCTAGTGGATAAAAGCGTTTGTTGAATCCAGCGACTTGACCCAATACCTGCCTGCAGCAGAGGTGAACAAAAACTTGGAGAGTTGAGTTCAAGAGAAATAACTGATTATCCGGAAGAAGCATGGCATGTGGAACTAGAATGAAATAAAGGATTCGGTTCGAAATTTCATTCACTTGAAGAAGACCGGAGCGTACAACGGCCGAAACGTCGTGAATATGGCAACAAAAATGAGGACAACAGTCCGAACAATGTGATGCATAGAGCGTAGTGTAAATAACTTATGATTTGTACGTTTTCATTATGTGAAGCATTATATATCAGCAGATTCTATTTACCTAATAAGCTGAGTTGCCTTGCAATTGTAATGAATCTGAAAACAAGCAGGAACGTTTGGATAATACACTCGAAAATGCCCTGCGCTGGCAAAGAGTTGAGAAACAAAATAAATGTCGTTGGAAATACAGAAAAGAGTGCTGAACTGTTATGCAACATCCATTCTCTTATATGGCATTGGATGCTGGACAGTTTCCTCACAGACGAAGAGGAGAGTTAAGACAACGGCGATGCGGTTCTACAGAAGAATGCCGAGAACGAGCAAGTTTTCAGAAAAATGAAAACAAAACGAACCTTTGTACTTAGAATCAGAAAGAGACACCTGATATTTCTGAGACATCACGAGGAAAGGGCTTAGAGAATTTGATACTCACAAGACATATTGAAGGTAACAGGGGCAGAGGGAAACATCCAGTGATATCTTGTGTCAATGGAACAGAGAAGAGTAGTAAGGGGACAAATATTCCATAGGTCTACAGAGGTCGGGAAATTGCAGAGAGCCATTATTATCCACACCCTGAAGAGACACGGTATACAAAAGACTTACTATTATTAGTAAGTTCGGCAGCTCATTTCTTAATCCTGATTTGCTTGTGTCAAACGGGACTAAGATTAGTAACTGTTTCAGCGTGCGTCTTTTTGGAATAACAAGGGTTACGCCCTTATCACATTGAAACGACGTTTCTCGTACGATCACTAGAGGTCAAGCCTGGTCAGTACCTGGATGGATGAGCGCTTGGGTATACCAGGTGACGTGAACGTTGTGTAATGGATAACGGCTCGGAATTGAAAATCGGAGAGCCCAGTTCCAATTCCAGTCGGGTACGTTATATTCACTTACGTTCAAAGGTATGAACCCAGCTCTCACGTCCCCCAACTATGGGTTAATTAGTAGGTCAAGTATCAGTAAATCGTTGTTATCCACAAAATTTTTTAAAAATCCCCCCCAAATTTCTGGCTTTAAATAACTTCAAAAACTTCATAAGCCGTAAAAAAAATCAATCATTTTAGAATAACAGTTAGCGAACTGGTTTAGCAGGCTCTTTATACTGATGAATTCAAAAGAGGAGAAGTAACAGATCTATTCTTCACTACGTGTCAAATAGACGTGGTTTTGTGACATATTAAACCAAAGCTATGGCCAATAAATGTAGTAAAGATCCTAGCAAACAAAATAAAGTTGAATCAATGTTTCTGCAATGTTACATGAGGGCTTATACATGTAAATTCAACATTATTCAGTAAATGTAAGCATTAAGACATTATATAAAAAGAATGTTTTAAAGTCTGTGTAGTTAAAAGTGAAAAGTTTTAAAGCGACAGTGATTAAAATTAGAACAATACGTTGAGAAATTAGAAAAAAGCAAACGGTGCTTACGCAGAGAAATTAGAAAAAAGCAAACGGTGCTTACGCAGAGAAATTAGAAAAAAGCAAACGGTGCTTACGCAGAGAAATTAGAAAAAAGCAAACGGTGCTTACGCAGAGAAATTAGAAAAAAAAAAAAAAAGGAAACGGCGCTTACGCAGAGAAATTAGAAAAAAAAGGAAACGGTGCTTACGCAGAGAAATTAGAAAAAAAATAAGGAAACGGTGCTTACGCCGAGAAATTAGAAAAAAAATAAGGAAACGGTGCTTACGCCGAGAAATTAGAAAAAAAATAAGGAAACGGTGCTTACGCCGAGAAATTAGAAAAAAAATAAGGAAACGGTGCTTACGCCGAGAAATTAGAAAAAAGGAAACGGTGCTTACGCCGAGAAATTAGAAAAAAGGAAACGGTGCTTACGCCGAGAAATTAGAAAAAAGGAAACGGTGCTTACGCCGAGAAATTAGAAAAAAGGAAACGGTGCTTACGCCGAGAAATTAGAAAAAAGGAAACGGTGCTTACGCCGAGAAATTAGAAAAAAGGAAACGGTGCTTACGCCGAGAAATTAGAAAAAAAAAAGGAAACGGTGCTTACGCCGAGAAATTAGAAAAAAAAAAAGGAAACGGTGCTTACGCAGAGAAATTAGAAAAAAAAAAAGGAAACGGTGCTTACGCAGAGAAATTAGAAAAAAAAAAGGAAACGGTGCTTACGCAGAGAAATTAGAAAAAATAAAAGGAAACGGTGCTTATGCATAGAAATTAGAAAAAAAAAGGAAACGGTGCTTACGCCAACAAATTAGAAAAAAGGATACGGTACTTACGCCGAGAAATTAGAAAAAAAAAAAGGAAACGGTCCTTACGCCGAGAAATTAGAAAAATATATATATACAATGTTTACATTGCATTCTGTAGCTTACACTTGGAACACACATGAAATTGGGGTAATTTGACTCCCGGGAAATTGCATTGAGTGCCATAGGCGTAAAACTCTTAACTGGTGCAATTAAGGGATTATTCAAATTATTTACTTATTATATTTATTATTTTTTGGTTTGGATTATTTTTTTTATTGTCTATTTCTTATTTTATTTATTTATATTAGGGACCTCCAGAAACACGCGAAACCAACGATTTAAAATTAATTTTTAAAAATGTAAAATCTTTCTTTCATTAATTTTAATTTCAAGTTAATAAATTAAATATAATATTTTCAATAAGCAAAATACTTTGCTATTTCAAAAACTAATTTCAATTGACTGGAAGAAGTTTTTTTTTGTTGTTGCTAAAATAGCTGATTAGCACCCTTTTTTAGTTGTCTTTCATCGCAATGAAAAAAAATCTTTATGGAAAAAAATCTTCCAAAAATAAAAAAATATATACTTCTTACAAACTTTACTTTAGAATTATTAGCTAATTTAAACTATAATTAATCTGATTTGAAACAAATATTATTTACTTTAAGTTTAAATATTGCAGAAATGCCTTTTTAACCCTGCAGCCTGATGACGGCTCTAATGTTGTTCTACGAAGACATTATCTGTGAAAAATAATTGAAGAAAATGACATGAGTGCCCCCTTTTTTCAATTACTCAGTAACCTTCAAAATTTAGGAAAATATTCTCGGTGATCTAAAGTTTTATTGAATTTGAGAAATGTTGGTTTAAATTTACTAGAGTTATCGCTCTTATTTTGTGATAATGTCGTTTATGGTCAACCGTACTTACAAAAATTGGCACGTTTATACACATACAAATAAAAAATTCTATCAAAAATATACGTGTTTGATGATCTGTATTCATCTTTTCCATTTATGATTAGTGAATATAGTTTCACTTAATAATAATAAAAATAATATCATCTAAAAGCTGAAATTAATACAGAATTTTAAAAGATTTAAACTTAAATTTTTTTCATCAAGATAAAATAAATGAAATCTATTCTGACAAAAATCATGATTCATCAAAAAACGATTTTTTTTCTCAAGACAATAGTGTCCTTAATATATCTTAAAAGCAATTAAAAGCTATTCTAATTAAAAAATTAAAATGTTTTACTGCATTTGTTTATTTTACGATACATAGCAGATTTTCGGTAAATGTCTGTTTGACAAAAACAAATTGATGATTTAAATTTTCCATGTATTCCTGTTTTTCACTAACAAATTATGAAGCTGAAATTTTGAAAAAAAAAAAAAAGAAAAAAAAGAAAAGAAAATTCAGAAATAATTCATTTGTGAATAAGAACTGAAAATTTAATTAAAATCTGACAATTATTTGATTTTTGCGGAGAATTTTTGAGAGTATTTTTAACGCCAGAAAAAAGATACTAGAATTTCCAATACTAATCTTTGACGCAGGAAAAACAAGATTTTTAATCAGATTTTCGTACGTGCTAGAAAGGATTACAAAATTGAAATAATCATAAAATATTTTGGTCTTTTCTTTTAATAATTAGGTACCTATATAATGAATTTATCCATACATGTGAGTTCCAGATAAGTAAAGTTTAATCAGGAAACAGCAGTATATCACTCAGCATGGATCAACCTCGTTAGTAAGGGTTTAAAAAACGTATCAAATTGTTCTATGGAAGGCGCCTCAAGCTTGCCCGTCATTTAACATTACCTGTTTATCAACGATCTATGATAATTGGGCCGAGAGAAAACAGAACACTTTATTTATGAGCCTTGCTACCTCCATATGACTTGCAAACTTTTCTAATGGGATCTACTACTTTCATAACGCACACAATACTATATAGCTTTTTTGTTCATTCTGTACAATGCCTGAGAGCCACTCGAGGCATAGGGTTACAGAGTAAGATATAAGGAGCACCGTTTCTGAGGATATGTGCTGGCGATAACATTTAAACCTGGATTTGAACAGGTTACGATTGTAGTGATTGGAAAAGCATCCTCTTTCAAGTCGGTTCCACAAAGTAGAAGAAGATGCTCGAGTAGAACTTATATCTTACCGATGGAATACGAAGGGAATGGGTGTGATTCGCTAGAATGTGCCTGACAAGGCGGGTCCTAGTCGTGAGCAAGGAATATAATTCGCCTGAACACTTTCCATTGAAATAGCGATAGAGTAGTGAGAGGTTAGCAACTTTTCGTGTGTGGGGAAAGGAGTTTATAATAATTATAATAATTTATCCCCCACAAGGCTGCAGAGACGCTTTTAGGCTCTATCAAGACTATAAAGTAAAGACTGGGCCACTCCTTTCGATATATGGCTGAAAATAACATGATTGAATATACCAAGACCAACAAGTATTTTTATCAAATCATTTAATAAACTAACAGCAAAAATAAAACCTTCGTGAACATAAGAACTATGGTAAAAAAAATCTTTCTTTTTTGATTGTCTGTCATGTTCAATGTTATTTAAATTCCTTTTCATAATCCACCGGTGCAAAGGAATAGGTGCATTCAATTGGATGTCTCTAGTTGGAGTTTCTTTCCAACTGTGAAAACAAAATGCTCTCAATGTGCTTGGTTTCCTTCCGTAGTGAAGGGATAAAAGTGATGGGGTAAATTTATGAATATCAAACAGAAGATTTTAGGGTTTAATTTTTTTGATGTCACCTTAATGTCGGTGATAGAGACTACATATAACAGGATTATTTAGAAAGTTAGAACTGTTGGAACTAGTTTGGGTACTTTCCATGGAGATAGTAATAGATCAACATCTGTAAGAAAGAGGTTGCAGGGTGCAAAATAATTTGTCACCCACAAGGACTCAGTGATGTTCTTAGGCTCTATCGAGGCTGGAAAGTGAGAACGCTAAAAAGAAACATTTCAATAAGAGCTATAAAGGATAGGAAGCTGGGAAGAGCCATGATTGTTCACATCCTCAAGAGACATAGAAGAAGGCACGAACAAGCAATTACATTATACATCAATTGTATAAGTATTATTTTTGTCAAATGGTATTTCTACTAATGATAACGGAAATTATTCAATACTAATTTTTGACTTATTTTTTTCATCTTGTCATTATTTTGCACTAGAAGTATAACTAGACTTCGACCAGGTGCTTCATTAGTGGAAATTTTTGCTGATCAATTAGAGCAGTTTAAATTAAAATCAGCCTACCTGAAAATTAATATTGGTAACAACAATTGGGGGCAACTTGGGCACATTCCCAAATGGAGGGTTAACAATTTGAATATGGATGGCCCTCAAAAAGGGCCGTTTTTGCGTTCTCAATATTACAAGGAAAGACCTCTTTCATGGACCATCGTAATAATAATATACGATAATTTTTATTTATATTATATTTTTTGTATATAATTCTAACCTTTTGCTTTAGATTTCAACTCTCTAAACTGATTGTACGCTATTTTTTTTTTTTTTTTTAGACATTAAATTTTGCCTTTGATTTCTGTGCAAAGTGTAAAAAGAAAAAAAAAAAAAAAAAAAAAAGAGAAGATTTTTCGATTTTTCACCTTCAAGGTTGTAATTTTTCCAGACATTTTGAACTTAAGACCGGGACTGAAGAATTATCTATCAAACAAAAATAAAATTCATCGAAATTGGATGAAAACTGTCAATCAGTTGTGTGCCATGCGTGATACACGCGTAGGCGATCATTTATCTTTCGATACATAACTGACGAGGTAGATTTTTACCCGCAGTAGGTTGCCATTTCTTTCTGCGGTAGAACAGTTGCCATCCAAGTCTATAGAAACCGGTCTTTGCTGCTGTTTACCTATAGCTGGTGGGGGTGGGGAGAGAAAAAGAGGATTCATACCTTTCCCAAAGAGTATAAGCATATAAGTGAATGTGATGGATTCGACTGGAATTCGAACTCGGCTCTCTGATTCCTCAATTCGAGCCGCTATCCATTACTCCACCGTGCCTAAAACTGTGGAACAAACACCCGATCACACATATACATACACATATACATACACACGCACACATAATTTTGAGAATTATAGATATAGATGTTGGTTTTCAAGGCAAGAAGGCTATCCCAAGTTACAAGATTTGCCAGCACAATTTTCCTGCCCCATCCCACATCATTTGGCTACGCAGCAGACTATTTTTTTCTCTCACGTATAAAATATGTCCAATAATCTAAGAGTATTTATTTCGCTAGCCACAATATGCCTGATGACCACAGTCTCGTGCCGAAGATAGTGTAAACCGATACTTAAATAAATAAATAAATAAAAAGCACCATCACTAAGAAAGTTTATCCCGAGATGTTACTGATCTTAAAAAAAGGATGCTTACACACATGGAAACCATATCTTTCGAGTAGTTCTTATCGGTCCTTCGCTTCTAGACAAGTAATACAAGGAAATTGCGAGGGGAGAAAAGAACGTTAAAATCAGGAGATCCCTCTTCCGGGTTTTGGGCGGGGCTACATTCCTCTTGGTGGAATTATTCGCCGGAAGACCGGCTTTGAGATGGGGGTCGCTGATAGGTAAGTGTGGGTCACAAGAGACAAGAGAGTTGTGTCGTGGCTGTCCAAGATAGTGATCGTTAATGTATAGAGAGTTTTTACTGAAATCACTTTAGATCTCTGCAAGAAAAGAAGACTTAAGCTAAACTATTAAGAGCTTTATATTTTTTGTGTTTGTTTTGGTCGGTCACCGGTGGTTAGAACGAGCTGAGTTTAGGAACTGGTAGGGAGGGGGCTCGATTCTCATGTGATTTAGAAGCCCAGATGCTCCGAAGCTTGCTTTTATGGTAGGGAGGGTTCAGCAAATATGAATGAATAAAAAGACAAATAGGGCCTGCCTAATGGTTGAGATAGTTGATTATTGCTATCTGACACCTGTTTTTAGTATTTACACCACACCTACGTGCCATATCCTTCAAGATGTGAACGATCATAGCTCTCCACAACTTCCTGTCGTTTGTAATTTTTTGTAATATGTCTTTTTATTTTTGCTATATTTCCTAATTCCTATTCTGCCACCCATTTACACAAGTTCGTTTAGTAGGTTATTTTCTACTTTCCTTCCCCTCAATATGTCCCGCGAGCGTTAAAATTTCAAAGTCCACTTTCCTCATTAAGTGCCGTAGAAGTTTAATTTGATTCTAAGTACAAGTGTAATTTTTGTTTCCATTTTCTGCAAGGCATATATATAATATAATATATCTATAATATATATATATATATATCTATAATATATATATATATATATATATATAATATATCTATATAATATATCTATATATATAATATATCTATAATATATATATATATATATATATATATATATATATATATATATAATGAAATGGACAAAGTTCGACAATTATTTTATGACATTTTTATGTTTATACTTTTTTTTTTTTTTTTTTTTTTTTTTTTTTTAGATACAAATATTTAAGTAAATGCTCTGTTTATAATAAACCGTATTGAACAACATTTACCGGCCTGAATGTTCGAGAAATTTTCACAGAAAATATTCGACCTCTAGCAGGATTCGAACCTGTATCCTATACGGAACCGTTATTTAGCAGATATGAATGTACGCGAGATTCATGGAAGATTGAAGTTTAAATACAGTAAATTCGACCATGCTAACCGAACGCTCCTCTGTGACCAAATCGATAAAGGCACATCAAGCTAAATGACGGTTCCGTATAGGATACAGGTTCGAATCCTGTCGGATATTCAGGCCGGTAAATGTTGATTAATACTGTTTATTATAAACAGAGCATTTACTTAAATATTTGTATCTATAAAAATAATGTATAAACATAAAAATGTCACATATATATATATATATATATATATATATATATATATATATATATATAGTGTATTTCATTAGTAATCTCTCTTTTTCAAGTTTCCTGTAAAACAACTAGCAAGGTACTGCTGTTAAGTTTTTATGTAACTATTTTTGTTTTCTTATATTTTTCCATTTCGTGACATAAATTATGTAGAAATTGCCCGACTATTCTCCATGTCCGAACGCTTTCGGTTATACATTTAGCCATTATCAAAAGTGATTTTATTTTTTACTTTTAACTGAATATATGAATTTTTTATGTATGTATCTAGAGTTATTTTCAAAACATGGTCAGCACATTGTGGCCATGTTCATAGTTGATGTTATTGAGTGTTGGCTTTTTCTTTATTACTAATGCTTCCATTATTTTAAACCTTTTTTTTTTTTTACATGTGGATGAGTCTATGATATTTGTATTATCAACGAGTCTGTGGTGGATGGAGTTTCGTAGACATATATATATATATATATATATATATATATATGTGTGTGTGTGTGTGTGTGTGTGTGAAAATTGCAACATCGACTGCATAACATTATCATAACAAGTGGGAAGATCCTTAATCAATTTAACATGTTTTCCTATTTATTTAGGTTCAGAAATTATCGCGTCCTGGGTATGACGATAAACTACATCCGCGTCCTGGGTATGACGATAAACTATATCCACGTCCTGGGTACGGCGATAAACTGCATCCAACAGCAAGGTCTCGGATAATGTTTTCAGAAAAATAATGTTGCCAGCTCTAAGTTTTTGAAACAATAATGTTGCCAGCTATACGTTTATTTTGTAAAGGGAATAATGTTGCCAGCTATGTTTTTTTTTAAACAATAATGTTGCCAGCTATACATTTTTTATTCCATACAAAATAGGCATTTAAACTTCATATAAACTGGATTTGGCATTAAATAACCCACAGTGGTTGATATGCCATAAAACCCAAACAAACAAACATCAGAAATTATCGCAAAATTTCTAAAATTTCTGATAAATAAGCAAACTTAAAACAAAACAAAAAAAACTAACAAGAACTCCTGTCTCCTAAATTCTAGCAGTGAATGGCTACAAAACTATAAAAAACAGGATTGATAAAATCATTGTAAATAGTTAACCGCCTCTTCATAGGAAATATTTTTAGCAAAATCACACATATAAAACATACATTGGTTAACAATAGTTTTCACAACTACGTTAAACGATAACCAAATAAAATTATTCCTCCAGAAATTAAACCGTACCAATATTAAAAGAAGAGCACATCAAAAGGTAAATATAATGAAATATAAACAAAAAAGAATTGTCTATGCGACAACAGGGTTCACCCGAACAAAACTTTATATAAAAACATTGTAATCTAGATTAATCATTGAAAATCTCGCAAAAATTGCGTCATTTCGTTGAACCACACCTACCCGGATTTGGCCAATGCACGCATCACGTTATATTCTCTTTTACATCCGTGTATTTTACATCCTCTCTGTGGCGTGTACGTGCGTTTGTGTATGTAAGCACTTGCCCTCCTATGTTGAAGGGTACGGTGACTCCTTAATTTCTAGATAAAAGAACGAAATGGAAAAGACATGATTGAAACAAAACAAACTTAATCCACCAGACAGTCCCTATATTGTACTAAATAACATCCGTCTTCTCAGATGTCATTCACCTTCATATCAAATAAACTTCTTAGGTACAAGAATTGCTCAGTGGTATGGCGTAGGAAACGTAGTTATACAGTGTAAGGTTTCTGCATATCAACAGGGGTTTTTTGGAACCGAAAGAGAAGGAAAGGAAAAAAAGCGTATTACTTCAAAATATTGACTAAAATAAAATATACTTTTAGATAAATATTAAACTTACATTAAATATCTCTAAGTTTAATAAGCTCGGATTGAGGAATCGGAGAGCCGAGTTCGAATTCCTGTCGAATCCATTACATTCACTTACGTGATAACACCCTTGGGAAAAGTATGAATCCTCTTCTTCCCTCAGCTATGCGTAAATAGCACGACAGACCGGGTTCTATAGCCTTCGATGGCAACTGTTCTACCACAAAAAAGAAATGGCAACCTACTGCGGGAAAAAATCTGCTTCGTCAGTCACATATCGAAAGATACATGATCGCCTAAGTGTGTATCACGCATGACACATAACTGACTAAAATTTGTCTATATTTCTGAGATGAGGTATTATGTACATTGTTCGGACTATTGTCCTCATCTTTGTCGCCATATTTATTACAACGTTTCGGCCGTTGTACGCTCCGGCCTTCTTCAGGTGGTTGGAATGTCGAACTGAACCCTTTATTTTCCTCACTGGAGTAGACTGTTCGAGTTCCACGTGCCATGTTTTAATGGATGTCAGTTATCAGTTATCTTCTGTTAATTTCCCTCTGAAAGTTCTCCACTGCCTTAACCGGGTATTGAACTCACACTCTTTGGGTTCTGTCACTGGATCTAACTAACGCCTTTATCTACAAGGACACATGGCACAGTGGATAAAGGTGTTCGTTATATCCAGTGACAGAACCCAAAGAGTGTGAGTTCAATACCCGGTTAAGGCAGTGAAGAACTTTCAGAGGGAAAATTATCAGGAGATAACTGATATCCATTAAAACATGGCACGTGGAACTAGAACAATCTACCCCAGTGAGCGAAATAAAGGGTTCAGTTCGACATTCCAACCACCTGAAGAAGGCCGGAGCGTACGACAGCCGAAACGTTGTAATAAATATGGCGACAAAGATGAGGAGAAAATCCGAACAATGTAAATAATGACTAAAGTTTACTATAATTTTTTATTATGTATAATTAAGCTATGAGTTAGATAATGTATTAGATTGTGGGCTCTAGATGGGGACAACGAGTCTTAGAGGAAAACTCAGAATTTCAAACCGCGGAGATGTCTACGGAAAACTACTTCATTATCTTTCCCAAGACAATTTCCAGATAATTAAGAAAAGGAATCTGGGAAGAGCCATGATCACCTACACTCTGAAGAGCGATGATATTTAAAAAAATATATACTTAGGTAGTAACTTCTTGCTAATACCCTTGGAAAAAGCACGGAATCGCCTTCCTCAAGCAATGGCTTAAATAACAGAGAAGACTGCTGATCTTTCTTTGGTGTGGCAACCAGTATAAGAGATACAAATAAGAAATCGAAACTTCAGCAAAGTAGGTTTGTTACTGAAGTCACTTGCTCATTTGAAAAAATATTTCTCTAATAATAATAATTACAACACATACATTGGTTGCAAAGCCACTACATTATCGCGTTGATTGACGTCATAGACACACACACTATATATATATATATATATATATATATATATATATCACAGCAAAAACCCAAATTACCTCAACATGTGTATAGTCTATTTCAAGCTGGTCTGAACCCAGCCGTCTTCAGCTCTTAAGCGCTTGTTGGAAGTGGGGATTTGAATTTATTTGCAGTATCAGTCCTCTTCTGAGAGACGCCTTGTTTATGATAAGGGGCTTGTGTTGGTGATTGTGGGAAAGTGTGAGATATCTCATTACAGGGGAAGTGGTCTGGGGTTGGATTTTATTTATGGTTAGGGCCTTTCGGTGTCTGTAACTAAATTTCGGTTTCCACTATGGGAGATATATATATATATATATATATATATATATATACACACTGTATTTTTCATATATGCCCTAATCTCAGATTCTTGCTGTCAGTGCCAGTCAACTCAATTTGTAATTCTGCATGAAGACATGATCGTTGTGTCATAATGCGTAAGATGAACACTGAACAAATTCATCAAGATGATGGAGCACAGACGCATTTTTCTCTCCTTGTAAGAAAATACCTGATTGAAAATTTTAAACGACAACAAATGGAACATAGCTCCTTAAACATGGGGTCTTCTCTTCTAAATCCAAAACTGTTGAAAATGAAGATTTTACAAATTTATTGAAGACAAGTCAAGAAACTGAAAACAGATATCCGAGACTGCTTGTTGAATTAAAAACAAAACAAAAAAAAAAACAATGTTAAAAGAAACTATTTACTCGCCTTTCCCCACTTGAAAAGGTAGAGAGAAAAGAGAAAGGTAGAGAGAAAGAGAAAGGGAAAGAGAAAAGGTAAAGGTAAAGAGAAAAGGTAAAGAGAAAAGGTAAAGAGAAAAGGTAAAGAGAAAAGGTAAAGAGAAAAGGTAAAGAGAAAAGGTAAAGAGAAAAGGTAAAGAGAAAGAGAAAAGGTAAAGAGAAAGAGAAAAGGTAAAGAGAAAGAGAAAAGGTAGAGAGAAAAAAGAAAAGGTAAAGAGAAAGAGAAAAGGTAAAGAGAAAAGGTAAAGAGAAAGAGAAAAGGTAAAGAGAAAAGGTAAAGAGAAAGAGAAAAGGTAAAGAGAAAGAGAAAAGGTAAAGAGAAAGAGAAAAGGTAAAGAGAAAGAGAAAAGGTAAAGAGAAAAGTTAAAGAGAAAGAGAAAAGGTAAAGAGAAAAAAGAAAAGGTAGAGAGAAAAAAGAAAAGGTAGAGAGAAAGAGAAAAGGTAAAGAGAAAGAGAAAAGGTAAAGAGAAAGAGAAAAGGTAAAGAGAAAGAGAAAAGGTAAAGAGAAAAAAGAAAAGGTAGAGAGAAAAAAGAAAAGGTAGAGAGAAAAAAGAAAAAGTAGAAAAAAAGAAAAAGTAGAAAAAAGGAAAAGGTAGAAAAAAAAGAAAAGTTAAATAACATCAAATTTATTACCAAGGACAAAGAACAAAATGCAGATATGGATAAGAATTTTCCCGGGAAATTTTAACCCCCCTAAACCAGGGTTTCCTACTCCGTGCGATATCGTCCACAGGTGGTCGATTTCAACTGTTGGGTGGACGATGAGCAAATGAACAAAAAATAGTGGTCGATTGGACGTTTTTGCGGACGATATAGGATTTTGAATTGTAAAACGGTTATATGCTATCCGAAAAAAATATTCAAAAGGGACATGCAAAGCAACTGTATAAAAAACAAACTGAATAGTTTAAATGGGAATAACTAGTTCACGTTGGTAGATAAGATATAAATATCCCCGCAAACAAGCAATATTTTGGGTATTTTCTATATAGTTTTCAATGGTCAAGTTTGCTTTCGTTAGTTCTTATATACGGTAGTAGTAGCAGCAGCAGCCGCCGCATATATCGGTGTTATTTGTTACCTCCTTTGAGGATTTTTACAACATTATCACGTCAGTTTACGAACCAGTAACTCTTAGTAAACAATTTTGTTATGTTTTGAATATTTACTATACAGGTGGGCGGTGAAAACATTTTGAATATGAAAGTAGGTGACGCAAAAATGAGAACTTTAATTAATAAACAACGCCGAATATAAACTTAAGCTTTATTCAGAAAAAAAAACTGAATCGTTTGTAATTAAATACAGAATGGTTAGTATTTAAATGGGTAGGATTGTACAGGTCCATTATTATCACAAGAAACCATGCCCCAAACAGTAAAACTAATATGTCGAATATATTCACTTATAATGCGGCAAATCAAGAATCAATAATTCATTTTTTACATTATATATGGATGCAAGATTAGAGCCATTTTATGGGCTTGTATTAACGAAGCAATTGCAATGTCCAATGGCTGCATCCTAAACATGCCCCGTTAAATAAATGGTTAACCTGTGTACATTGTTTTTACATGGATGTAGTCATTTAAAATGCTATCGTGTTTTGTTAAATAAGTAACTAAAGAGAAACTTGATCAAATCTTAAGCAAATTGACTATTGACGTCAATGTGACTTAAACAAATCTAATAAGTGAAAAACTTAAAATTAAACAAAAATGCGTTATTTTCTATTGTATTCGAGAACTATACTACATAGAAATATCTTTCTTTTCTATTAGACGTAAGGATATATAATTAAATAGCCATATAAGCAACTCGAGTACTAATTATTGGACAAAAATTAAGCAACTCAAGTACTGGTCAAAATCTTAAGTGGCTTATAAAATATTTAATTTACATTAGGCCACTTCGTTAAATGCAGACAGGTATTTTTTCGTAGCAAAAAAAACACCGTCTTTAATTTCTCTTGGCGTACATGGATAACTCAGAAGGAAGGAAGAAAGAAAGAAACAAAGAGAGAAACAGAGAAAAAGAGAGAAAGAAACAAAGGAACAAAGAGAAAGAAACAACGAGAAAGAGGCAAAGAGAAAGAGAGAAAGAAACAAAGAGAAAGAAACAAAGCGAAAGAAACAAAGAAACAAAGCGAAAGAAACAGAGAAACAAAGCGAAAGAAACAGAGAAACAAAGCGAAAGAAACAGAGAAACAAAGCGAAAGAAACAGAGAAACAAAGAAAAAGGGAAATAAAGAATGAAACAAATAAAGAAAGAAACAAAAAGAAATGAAAGAAACAAAAAGAAAAAAAGAAAGAAACAAAAAGAAAAAAAGAAAGAAACAAAAAGAAAAAAAAAGAAACAAAAAGAAAAAAAGAAAGAAACAAAAAGAAAAAAAGAAAGAAACAAAAAGAAAAAAAGAAAAAAAAGAAACATACATATGTGATAACGATATATAAATATTTATATATCAAGAACAATTTTTAGGAAAAAAAAATGTATGACGGCGTGGAAAAAGTTTTCGTGTGACGCGTTTCGACCTTTAGGATTTCGTTGGATTGAATTCTAAATTATTTTTAATTTCTTTTTCAATGGGTTTTGGGTATATAATCAAGCCGGTTTAATTTATAGTCCTTTTCTTTTTGTTTCCATCACTTTTATTAGATATCTGCACACAGTGATAATAGGATATCTGCCATGAATGGTAAAATGTTTTAAGAGCCAGGGCACAAATTTACTGTGGATGATCTAGCAATCAAGACACTTTTAAACATTTTTGTCTTAGTTAATTGTTTTTTCTTTGTTCACACAAAAACGTTTCTACTTTGTCATACATTCCCTTCGTGTGTGTCTGTGAGAAGGGTGGGGGGAATAAAATGTTCGTACACCATGAAATGTTTTAATTAACCGTTCTGTATAAATATTGTATGGATTTTTTAACTTATGAAAAAACTTAAAATCCATACAATATTTATACACCATTGCATATTGCTGCAGTATGCAAAAAACAATTAGAGAACTTTGTTATAAATGAAGTTATGTGTTATTTATAAAATTTCGAGGCGAAAAAAGTATTCGTACAAAATATGTCTTTAATATCAAAAGGATTAAGTTATCTTTATTTACATAATACTTTGCAAGATTTTGCTAGATTCCTCCAATTATCTTATGAAGCGGAACAATGTAGAACATTCCGCAATTCGTTTCTTAAATAAGTCTCTCTCTGCAAACAAAACAAAAAATTATCATCATGGTGTAAGGCAAGAAACTATCAAATTCGCAAAAGGAATCCATCATCAAACATCAGAAGGATGGCAAAAGCTATAGAAAAATATCCTGAATATACCATTTACTATTATTACTTTCGTTTCTGCTAAATATGAAAAAGGTAAAAACTGTTGAGAACAAATCGAGATCTGGTGTACCATGCAAGATTACTCCCAGATTAAGGAGAAGAATTTAGCGCAAAATTCAAGAATACTCAATGACTAGTCGGAGAGAAATAAATGAAGAATTAAAACAGGTTACGAAGCGAACAATAAGCAATGAATTTCATAGAAGTCAACTAAGATCGCGTTCTTCAAGATAAACTCAACTACTATTGAAGAAACAGAGAGATGCCTGGTTAAAATTTAGTCGTGAGCATAAAAATAAGTGAATCAATTTGAGAAGTTTGTTTTATGGACAGATGAAGCCAAAATTGAACTATTTGGTTGGATAGTTGGGTTTTATGGCGTATCAACCACTGTAGGGCATTTAATTTAGTTTATCGCCATACCCAGGACGTGGGTAAGGTCTGGAAAAAAACTGGGAGTTCACTATTTGCCCATAGCTGGGACCCCAACAGGTGCTACCACACCGGGTCAGGGTGGACCTGGGAACACTAGCAATTAAGAGGTGGTTCCACGCTCCTCAAAACCTGATCGGAAGCCTTGCTGTTGGAGGCAGTTTAACGTCATACCCAGGATGTGAACTATTTGGGCGTAATTCAAGGACTCGCGTTTGGAAAAAAAGACGACACAGCCTTTGCACCGAAGAATACAATCCCAATGGTGAAATTTGGTGGTGGCAATATCATGGTTTGGAGATGTTTTTCTGCTAATGGTACGGATAATTTAGAGATAACAAACGGTAGAATGTATTAAAAAATATACCAAGATGTTTTAGACTCTTAATTTGTTTGGGTCAGTAGTAAAGCTTGGACCCCCAAATGAAT
>OZ010582.1:98108105-98138105 GCA_963932145.1 Acanthosepion lycidas | reverse complement strand
TATATATATATATATATATATATATATATATATACAAGTTTAGGTCGATTTTTAGACCAGATTATTGGACAGGTCTAGATAGGGCATGATAATAAACCCACACACAAAATATTTTACGTTAAAATTTGGATTCCATTTGAGGAAATGCAATTAAAATATAATTAATATCTCGGATATTGTTACGGTGTTAATTGAAATAAATAGCCAGGCTGGGTTATTCCATGATGAGAAATAAAGTGAGGTTTAATATTACTTTAAAATTCTGGAAAAAATAAACATATAAAATAGTACACATAATTATGCTATAAGAAATAACTTGCTTTATAAATTTTAGTTTAAAATAAATCATTTACGTGTAGTCTTAAAAAGCAATATCGGTGTATTCAAATCGCAGGTTATGTTAAGATAAGAATATCAATTAAAAACTATATTTTTAGATTATTTTTTTCCGAAATAATTTTTTTTCACAATGAATTCAGTAAAACTATAGTAGGTTATCAATTATAGTGAAGTGTATGAGTGTTGAAACAGATTAGTTTGATTTGGCCTTGTTAGTTAGATGGCCCACCATAAGAGGGGTATAAAATAAGAAAATCAAATTGTAAAGTGAAACAACAAATTTATATACATATAAATCAATTAAGGTCTTTACAAATAAAATTACTGTATTTCGGTTGATATGAGGTCGTCAAAATGTTCGTAGTAGTCCCTGCAAGAATGAGTTTATGTGGACGTATGCAGGAACGTATGTGTGGATGTAAGTATTTATGAGCGTTGTCGTCGGGTAGGAATGTCTGAAGTAATCGCTCAGTCTTAAAATGTTCCGTTCGTTTATCAAGTATAAAAAGAGGTGAGGGAGAAAGGTAGAGATAATAATAACGATCGCTTGACGTTTTTCAAGGGACGTATTAATACGCTCGTCTCCTTCTCTCTGGTGACAGGCGAACTTGTCCGTCTTTTATTTTGTTTGTGGGACTTGAAAAGGTCATCTGGAAATTCACTCCCAGATATGATTCGGACCTTTCCACTGGACGACGACAAACTTCGCGTCGGCTAGCGAAAAGGTCCGTAAAAGAATTTGTTTCTGAGAATTGAAGATCACTTGAATTTTGTTTTTAAATGTTTCCTAGTTTTCTATTGGCCGAAAAACATTTCGCATCAAAGTGTGAAATTTCACGAGTTTTGTTTTGGATTCGCTTTTGCGTGTGTGTTAAGCAAAGTTTGTAACTTTGAGTCTTTTTAATTTCTAACAAAATCAATGAGTCAGTGCTTAGCATTTGAATTTTAAATCTAGATCTTGTTTTGTTCGCTACAAAACCATTCATAAATCATGAACGTGGCCTAATTTAAGCGATAGTCTTATTTCGGAGAAATACTAAATGACAAAAACATCAGTTTCACTTTTTATTTTTGAATAAACTGGGTTTAAATTTCGTAGGTGATTATTTGTCTTTACACCGTTATATCAGCTTGCGTTTTGCTTTTATTTACATAGGAAGCTTTTAAGTTATATAATGTAAAATATTAATTGCAATTTTTTAAAGTAAAATATAAATTGAACATGCAGTTTAATTTATTATTTTCTAGAGTAACAATTTTCAAACTTTTTATTAAAATGTTTGATAAAAAACACAGAATAGGAAAGAGGTTTCCTCTAATCTTGGAACATTTGCTAAATGCCTTTTGGATTTACAGGCTCTGGATCTTTTAATACCAGGTTTGCTAGGTATAGATAGCTGTTCCTTATGTTCGCCAGTTGTTCTGTTCATATTTGTCTATCTAATTTGCATACGATGCTACAAAAAGTAATGAGACATGAAAGACATACTGATTGTATTAAAGAGCTTATCTGTTTAGGATGAATTGATAGCAAGATTAATAAAGAAACTTTTTTGCATAAAGAATTTAAAAAAGTCATACGAAAAAATGGTGACATTAAAATAAAAAAGGCAGCCCAGAATACCATTTAATATTTATTCAAGAGACAGGAACCGAGACTGGAAAATACCTGACTCAGAGTAGTTCTAAATACAGGTGCCGCTGGTAACCAACCGAAAGAGCTTTTAGTGTTTTGGAAGAATTTGATAATGTAGACAGCCTTAAGGCTATTTATTCGGGACGACACAAATACTTAATGTAAGCCATCGAAAATTACATACAATATGCTGTTCATCACATCAGGAAGAGCTACCATTCCAGAGCTGTTTATTAAATATGTTGATGGTATAAGATACCCGACAGCTTTTGCAGGTCCAATAGGCAAATTGTGTGAAAGGAATTGATTTGCCACAAATAGAATTTATGAAAATCATTGGTCCTCTTGATAATATGGCACCTATTGTGAAAATGTTGATTCCAAGAGAGGACCAAAGCCTTCTTTTAGAAAGTTAACTCTACATTTGCTGCTTGGAAAATTGGACCATTAAGTAATTCAAGATGTTTAACTTTAGCAACCAGGTTAATGTCTGTGTGGATCAGATGCATATACACTTCAGAACTGCATGACAAGCTTCACTAACATTCGTTATAGAAATGTATGCAGTTAGCTGGTTTAAAAGGGAGGATAATGTGATCAAAAGAAATTAGCGAGACTGTTGTCGGACGTAATTCCAGTTTAGGCGTTTCTCCCTTCTACACCGGCTTCCCGGTATTTATCGTTGTTCTCTGTCTTGTATCCGCTTCGTTTGTTCGTTCCATCACTACTCCACGTATCGTAGGATGTACCCCGACAGAACTCACTCTTTTCTTCAAGATGGTCTCGATTCACAGAACGAGGCACTCGCCCTCTCTCGAATAGAAGTCCTGTACGGCATACGCAGACGAACTGTCACATTTCAGACTCCGGTCAAAAAACAATTCATTCACCTCTTCCACCCCTCGACTCGAATTCCGGTTTACTACCGTCTGCTACAGGTAACAAATTCCATAACTAGTAGGTGATATAAAGGTTTAAGAAACAGTCTGAAGAAATTCAAAATATTGCGTTCAAGAATATCCAATATAACGCGTTTCATCTTTTAACTGAGAATGTGTTGTATTCGAGGATAACGTCAGATGAATTGAACGAGAGAAAAGTATCTCTCGCAAATATTCTGTCTAGTAGGTAATTAAAAATACGAAAATAGACAAATTTATCTGGATTTAAATGTTAGTTTTTAACTTCTATTCATTAAAAAGTAGAACAGAATAGGCGTACATCGTTTAATTAAAATAGAAACTGATTGTTTTTATCCTTTCAGAAGTGAGAAGAAATCTTGAAGCCTTGCATAGTCAAAATTAATCAATCTATCCCAAAATGGAATTTGTGAACCAGCAAACTGAAACAAAAATTTCAGAAAATGAAATTCAAGCATCACTTTATAAATAACCCAGAGTTGCCTAATTTTACTTCACATTCTCAGAGTGTTGAAAAAGTAGTGAAATCAACATCTGAAGCTTCTCATGTTGTTTACGAATTTGAAGCAAGAATGACACATTTTTTGCAAAAACCTTATGACGTCAACTAGGACCTTCCTTTGTTTCACTGAAAATTTTAATGACAATGTTATAAATATTTGACTGAATTAGTTTTCATGTCATAAAATTTGTTATTAAAATAGCAAACTTTTTTGATTTACAGTTGAAATAACATTTTTCAATCAAATATTGCAATTATGAATAGATTTTTAAAAGCATTTCAGTGCCGATATTTGCATTTTCTCAGCTAGGAGAGAAAACTAGGGATCTAAAATTTGGTGTGCGTTTTTATCTCATTAAATCAAGACTTGTCCAAAGTTGATTTGGTAAAAATCTGTAAAATCGACTTACCCTTATATATATATATATATATATATATATATATATATATATAAGGGTAGGAGAACGAACAGTAAGATCACAGCGTTCAAAACATTAATTTAAAAACAGTGATCAATACACAAAGGAGAGCCGTAAATATTTATTTATCTCATGCAGTGTTACATTAGAACATGCAAATAACCACTACAATATTGTACATCTTTGTTTCAACGTCATAAAAAAGAAAAACCTTTTTTTAGACACCTCATCAGGTGGGGAATCACAAGGTTTTAATGTAATACTGTATAAGATATATATATATATATGAATAAAAAGACAAGAGAAGAAATTATTTTCAGTCGAGGTGTTTCGTCTTCTGGGGAACTTTATCAACTTATATGTAAGTTTTTATTTTGTGGCACGTGTTTATATACAAGAGGAAGGATGTCATTTGTTTATCAAGACTTGAATTTGAGAACGTTCATAAATATTAATCAGATGGTTGAAAGGTCAGTCAAAACATTGAGGACACAAAGTGCCATAATTCAAGGTCTTGTGAGACAAAAGTGAGCGAGTAATATTAAAAAAAATATAGTTTTTCTTTTTAAGAAATGATTGTTTAAATTGTGATCGTACTTTTATAGTTTGAGAGGGACAGATTACTCATTTTGTTCCTTCACAGACACACCATCTGAAAATAAACACACACACACATATATATATATATATATATATATATATATATATATATATATATATATATACAAATATAACTATACTCGTATCGAAAAACTTTCGAATTTTTGATTTGCCAATAAATATGCGTTTCCCTTTGCCTCTTTAGCCAGCTTTCCCTGACGATCCGCTTAGGTGAAACCTGGGTAGGTTTCTCTGGCTCACTAGGTTTATCTATCTATATATATATATGTGTGTGTGTGTAAAAATTCTCAGAATAAATCTTTAGCAAAAGACAATATGTATAAAGAAAAAAAGAAGTTAATAGGAAAACTGTATAAAGTTTTAGCAGACGCGTTTCGCCCACTGCGGACTTTTTCAATTTAGGAAATTGAATTTATTTGAACAAGGTATCTATAAGCAAAATATAAAAATGTTAGTTACTAGAAGAATTTAGGAAATATATATAAATATATTAATTGGGTCAAATGAAAAATTACGTCATTTACTTTTTATGTTTGAAGAGAATTTTTCATATGTAGAAATATTGTTCGGATTGTTGCGATGATGGATTCAACCGTTTTCTTTTGATTTCTTGATATATTTGTTGTGTATGTTGGCTTGGAAGAGTGGTGATTCTGTTTGCAAAGCGAGATTGGGAAACTGTCGGCTAAAACTACATACAGTTTTCTTATTGTCGTTTTATACAGATTATTTTCTGTGAACTTTTTTTTTTTTTTACATATCTGTCGACATGGAAAGCAAGAACACACACGGCCAGTAAGAAAATACATACATCAACTAACATCTGCTGATTCCCATAAAACAAACAAAAAAATCTCTCAGGAACTGCGTTGATGAAAAGTTATTTCTCAATGCTCACACAAATTACTCAAATCGCCAAACATATTTTCCCCTTTTTTGCCCATCTATTTTTAAATATTCAATGCAGGAATTAGAAGAAAAAAAGAGCTATTATTTTCCACAAGGCAGGAAGTTACCTACATAAACACGAACGGAATGAAATAAGCTTGATCAACTGTAACAACACGAAGCATATTCGTGTTTTGCAAAACAAACTCAATATACTGATTCGCAATAGCAAATGGTCCAAGGTCGACAGAAAAAAAATCCCAAAAACCTAATAAATTCATCTAAATTCAAACTATCGGATAAACAATTAAAATCCGGATTATATAATTAAAAAGCACCACTCTTAGAGTCCACGAGATATCTTTCCTCCGGGTCACTCGCCTTGCCGCTGACAGACAGTAGTGTCTCTCCGCAACGCGTAACGGCACAAGCGGAAGAAAAAACTAAACTAACTAAACCATTACAACGACTCCGATTTTACTAAAGGCTCCATCCGAGGGGCCCAATCACAGCTACTTAAAACACACACACACACAAAAAATAAAACAAACAAAAAAAAAAAAACGACACCGCACTTCCTCGAAGATACACAAGAGCCCTGAAAAGAGTTAGCAAACAATACTTCCGATAAAGACGTGGAAATTAGAGTCATGGATAAATACATTTGCCAACAGAAAATGAGAGATCTCATTAACGATGTCACCATCTTTGAAAAAGAAACGAAAACTAAGCTACAAAACAGAAACAAAACTTCACAAACGACATTAGGGATAGGCAGCGCCCACACAAACCAGCCGGCACACTAAGCAAAATCTTAGACCCTCTCCTCGGTACTATTACTCCATCACATAAAAAAAATTCAGGTGACTTGAACAAATGGAAAAAAAAAAAAAAAAATGACCCCCCCCTAAAAAAACACATCAGAACCAAATATATGGCTAATTTAAACATAAAATCTATGCATAAAAATCCTTACAGAAAAATGACTAAGTCGACTAACCACACCTAACAAAAACAGAAATTAAATTACCTCTACCTACACATAATAAAATATACCAGCTAATCACCAAGCAATATTTCTTTACTTTTGATAACAACCTCAATAGACGAAAATTTGATTTACCTATGGGATCTCTTCTTGGCGGCGTTTTTGCTTGTCTATTTTTCGAGTTTCTAGAAAGTGTCCCATCGGAAAACATTCTACCACCAAAATTTACCTATTTAAGATACATAGACGACTCACTACTAATATATCCACAAAATACTTATTTAACAGATCTTGTCTACCAACTTAACAACGGCGAACTGATAATAGACTTCACCTTTGGAACTAAAACCAAACTCTTCCCTTTTTAGATATCATCTTACACAAAAACAATAATGAACTTAATTTTGACGTTAATAGAAAAGCTACCAACAAAAACGACCTGGTCAACTTCTATTCAAACCACTCCTCTAAAATTAAATCTGCTATAGTTATAGGTTTCTATTTAAGAGGATTAAGAACTTGGAGACCTTCATATCTACCCAAAGAAGAAACATATATAGAAAACATATTCAAAAACCTACAATATCCATAACACTTCATCTACAACACAATAAGAAAATCAAACAAAATATACATCCACAATAAAAATAACACCATCAGCATCCATAATAATAAATTATACAAGAACAGATATACAATACTACCGACCAACTCTGTAATGTCCACTATCCAGAACAACCTCTGCTATTTAAAGAACAACCACATAATCACAAACACATCCAAAACCATTATGGATATAATCAGATATAAAAACATCCATAACAATATTTTAGAAGCAGGTATATATAAAGAAATTGCCAAAACTGTTCCTCTCAATACATTGAAGAAACATGCAGAAATAAAAAAAACAACATCTATAAACACAAAAGGGACCACATAAATAACAATTTCACAAATGAATTGGCCATACATAAAAATAAATTCAATCAAAATTCTGATTTTAAAAATGCTACACTCAAATTCTCGAGAGTGCTGCCATTGAATATTATCCAAATATTAATCTACAATCCTGTTTTTTTCTCAATCCCACCTTTCCTAAAAGAATCACTACTCTCCTAAGCCAACATGCTCCAAAATATATCAATATATTTAAAGAAAACGATTGAATCCGTCATCACAACAATATTTCTACATATGAAAAATTCTCTTCAAACATAAAAAGTAAATGACGTAATATTTTACTTGACCCAATGAACATATATGAGCGTTTCTGAGTTCTTCTAGTAACTAAAATTTTATTTTTTTTTGTTTATATTAGGTTGGTGCAAAAATAATGTCGTTTTCTCACATGTTACTAAGTGAGAAAAAGACATTATTTTTGCACCAACCTAATAGATACTTTGTACAAATAAATTTATTTCGTTTTTTGTCTAAAAAAAAAAAAGTGCGCAGTGGACGAAACATCTGCTAAAACTATACAGATTTTCTATTGTCATTTTTCTTTTATATATATATATATATATATATGTTTGTGTGTTTGGGTTGCAATCCTTCTTTTATACAAGTTTCATTAAAAAGAACTGACAAGTTAATGCTGTTAAGTCTTTATCAAAATTTAACTTGTTTGTTTATAATTTTTTCTTTTCTGAGGTAAAGTTCCTGTATGGCCGAGCGTATTCAGCTATATTTTAGCCATTATCAAGGTTGATTTTATTTTTACTTTTAAGTGAGTGTATGGATATTATGTATGTATCTAGATTTTTAGGAATATCTCATTTTCAAAACACAGCAGATTTTAACGAAAATTCTATGCACACACACACACACATATGTATATATGCACACTAGTTAATATATTAGCTATAACTTAAAATAAGCTAAAAGCTTAAGGTATAAAAATAAACAGATATTAACAGGAAAGCCGAGAGTTTAAATATTAGGTTGGTGCAAAAATAATGACGTAATGTCGTTTATTGACGTTAAAAATACGTCAAAAAACGACATTATTACGTCATTATTTTTGCACCAACCTATTATTGATATATATTAAAATCCGCTACTCTTTTAATTTCAAGTGATTACACGATCATCATTATCTTATTTACCTGATGACTGTATTATCGCATGAAACTGAGTAACAGATTGATATTATTGCAGTAATTATATTATAATAATCTGTAATGCAGCAGTCACTTTCCAATCGACGTAATGTAGCTTCTCCGGGTCTTTTCTTACAACACTTTCATGATAATTGTCCAGATAAACTTTCCGCTATGATACCTAGATTTTATGAATTTAAGGGCAGTACTAGATTGTCAGTTAGGTTTCATCATTTTAAGAGACGAATTTGCTAGACGTAACCATAAGTTCTAAGATAACAGTTACTTTTCTGGCGCTTTTCGTCAGTGGGACTCCTTTCCGTCTTTTGGCTTTCCACCCAACTTTGAACTTCAAAAATTTAAATGCAATATCAATCGATATGTTCTGTTTTCTTGATTCCTCTTTTATTGTTCTCCATTCTTAATTGTTGTGGAGTGATTTCACAGTGGAGGCTTGTATTTTTACTAAGTCGGTCCTAAAATAGGTTCGACGTACAAAACGTTAGGAATTTGATATAATAAGCATTACGCAGAGTAATCTAGTTGTGGTCGCTGATACTTTAGTATTCGACTAACTGTCGTCCGGCATCGACTAGTATTTAGTCACCCCACCACGAGGTATCATGTGGCACAAGGCCGGTTTAACGTGGGATCTCCGAGCCCGTCGGCTCGGCCAAAAATATGCCCATTGAACCCGTATAAACGGGTTCAGGGTCGGTTTATCTCCCCGAAAGAGAATCCGCCCTTCGGCGTAGCCTCCTTCGGCAGCCGGTCGTCCGACATCGACTGACACCCCCCCACAAGGGTATCATGTGGCACAAGGCCGGTTTAACGTGGGATCTCCGAGCCCATGGGGTCGGCCAAAATATACCCTTTGAACCCGTATAAACGGGTTCAGGGTCGGTTTACCTCCTCGAACGAGACTCCGCCCTTCGGCATAGCCTCGATCGGGTTCCTCCCCGCCCGAAGGCAGAGAGTTCAACCGTTCAGTCGGTCGTCCGACATCGACTGACTGACTGACCGACCGACTCACTACTCCTACTTATTATAGGTGGGAGAGTCTATTAACTATAGAATAGGGGTGTTCCACTATAACATTAATGTTTCTTTTTCTTGTATACTTTCATAATGATTAAACACTTGCGTCTTAGTGGCTTTGTTGCCTTGCTTCAGGTGATAATATATATAAATATATATAATTAAAACAAATATAAAATTAGCTGATAGACTTTATATTCAGCACTCCAACTCCAGAGTTTTGTAGACGAAATTTTGTATTCGTCCTGTCCACTCGTCAGGAGGTATCAGCAATTATATAATACGGCATATCTCGCTATGGTTAGCAAGCGAGTTGAGTGGAATGTATAATATGTTCGATTTTAAACGAAAGTTGTGGGCTTATACGTGAAGAAAAAGAAATAAAATAATAAATACCTGAACTAGCTGATAGTATTTCTTTTTTGCGCAGAACCATTTTTTTTTCATACTAGATCGAAAGATAGAGAAAGGAAAAAAAAAAAAAAAGCTACAAACACGAATATTTTGAGTGACATTTAAACTCAATTACTCCCAGTAATTCCCTTTAAAATCCATTAAATTTTAATTAAGTTTGATATAAAAAGAATTACGGCTGTACACATGCACGAACCTTTGACATCACTTCCGTTTCTAATGAGTTTATTCATAGATATTTATAAAAAAAAAAAAAAGGTTATGATCATTAATTCTTTGCACATTCAAATACACATACGCTCACATACGCATCTACACGGTTATGTAGACAAATGAAATCCAGATATGAGAAAGTGTTAAATTTACCTCTTTCTCCCTCTGCTACATTGGTTGATTTTGTTCCTTTGAAATACAGACGGCGGAATTTCTGAAATTTCGTTTATTATTGTGTCTGTAAATAAAAAACAGACATTGTATATAGAGTAAGTTGCTTAAACGGAATATTCTTGAGAATGCCGTTATCGAATCTTGCTAAAATATAAAACTGAGCCCAGCATTTTTTCAAATATCTCCTTTACTAAAAGAAATACTACTTTCCCAAGACAATATACATGACTATAAAAATAAATAAAAAAAAATATTCAAAATATGTAGTATATAAATTAATCTCAAAGTACAATAATATAAACGAAAGTGTGCCATTGATTATTTTTGTATTGATATTTATGAGACATTAAATTACATCACTGAATAAAAATGAGGTATATAAAATATATATATATATATATATATATATATATATATATTGTGTGTGTGTGCTACATCAAAATGTATTATAGTCGATACTAGTATTGAAATAGACACCTCATTTTTATTTTTTTTTTAATTTTTAACTGTGTGCATTATGTCAATGTACTTGCGCTGCTTAAAATAAAATCATAAAATTCGTCGTCTATTTCAAACACGAGTATCCACTATAATAAGATGTGAAGTAATATATAAGAATCACAGAAAAACAAAAAGGAAACACAAGGATGCGACTGAAAATATTGTCAATTCGAGCCTCTTTCTAAAATCTGGACATATGACCAAATATTAGAATTGGGGACGTGCCTAGAATTTTTCCGCATCCCCTTATATATATATATATATATATATATATATATATATATAAGTAAGAAAAAAGAGAATTAAGAGTCATGAATAAATAGTGTGTCTCATATATAGATATATATATATGTGTGTGTGCGTTTTCCCTTGCGTCGATACGGACTCTCGGAGAGAATTACCGCATTTACTTTGACCTCAACCTTCGAGACGCCTCACACTTGCAATGAGCCAAATCCTTTGGTGTTTCGCCATCCGCACCACTCCGTAAGGGCGTTCACCGTCCTGGGACCTATTAATGGCTCTATCACACGGGACCCAAGAGGAAGTGGCAAGAAAGTCGATAGTCGCACGGCTTAAGTTAGTGAATGGCGGTTCACAATGTCTGCCTTAATTTTTTTTCTTTTAATTATTATTTCTTTTACAGTAATTACTGGTTCCACTGACTTTTCCCGCCAAAAAATCTGGGATAATAAATATTTTAAACCAGTATTGCCGATAGTGATATTTATTTGTTTCTTTATATTTATTATATTATTATTATTAATTATTATCATTATTATCGTCATTGTTGTTCGTGTCATTATTGAATTATGAGAAAGCAGAGTTAGGCTGGGATACAAATATAGGATGCCTAGTGCATACATCCAGCCTGATAAGTGTATAACATGCACATGTGCCAAAGCCAAATGTGTGCGATATTGTGACAGGTCTTGCTAAATATTGTGCATAATCTTGCAGGTGTGCCCACTTGGAAATACATTCAGGTTGTGTAACCCAGTTCATTAGAGGTTTCGGGTTGAGAATATTTCCAAGTATCCAGATCTGACTATGTTGCCTTGGCTGCCTTATGATTAAAAAAAAGCAAACAAAAAAAAACAAAAAAACAAACAAAAAACAAACAAAAAAGACAAAAACAACACACCAAAAACAAACACCTCGACAACCAGCTCTGAGGATTTCACATTACTCCTGCTCATGCGTCGGCCCTTAGGGAACGTATTTAAGTGGTTCTAATCAGGCAAACACACTAGCAAAAGAACGTAGATTTACTGTAGACCATTTTAAGCCAACAAGACAAAACATGTGCATGTTAACACCTATAATTAATTAAGTTCAGGAGTCTGGGATATTATTATTATTTGATTTTGATATATTCTACGTATCATAGGTGATGATCATATCTCAGCTCCTACCCACAGCTTAGAGACACTTTCCTCAGCACGTGAACTGTTCTAAGGAATACTGCTACCTGTACACTCCAGTGCTTAAGCAAACTATTAAGAAATAGAAAAATTTCATTACAATAGCTCAACATGCGAATTACAAATTGAATGCTTAGGGACATAAAAATTCAAGTAAATACAAAAATTCTAAAATTCGAAGGATAGCGAAAGAAGCTTTCCAAAAGGCGGAATTATTAATAAACAGGAAAATTTTGTTAGAAACAAACAAAAACTAAACTGTTATGTAATATCTGTTCTTCTGTATGACAGTGAATGCGGAACAATCTTTTTACAGATGAAAAGACTTGAGGCAACAGAAATGTGGTTCTACAGAAGGATACTGAGATTACTATGAACTGAATATGTACGTAACGAGGAAGTTTTAGGGAAAATAAGAACTAAAAAAAAAAACATTTGTGCTTAGATTTTGAATGACTTTTTTTTTTTTTTTTTTTTTTTACAGCATTATGTTCTCGATATTGCATAACAGTTTGTCATTCTTGTTTTTTCTGTTTCTAACGAAGTTTCCTTGCTTCTTAATACTTTGCTTAGTTTTTGGAAGGCATCTTTCGCTATTCTAATGCGTCTTTGGATTTCGCTGTCACGAAGACTCCTCAGTTTATTGACTACAACAACTACGCTTGTTAAGTTATTTTTGCAGGGGTGTTGAACGTAGATTAGAAGGAGAGACAGAAGAAAGAATAAGGTTTCCTACTTTCAAATCGTCTGACGTTTTCCGGCCGAATGAAAAAACAGTAAAGAATGTTAATTGAATGAATAATATTATTACTATAAATTTCATGGTTTGCTTCTATAATAATACTTGTATTTTTATGCACAAAAAGTTATATATTTTCAGGGTCGTAGAAATATCGAGTTTGTGAGAGTAACTGCTGATGTGAGTTCAATCTCTGGTTCGAGTAGTAAACCCCATATACTTTAAATTATCAGGAACAAAGAGGAAACAGCATAATAATTTTTAGTACATGCAAGATATCCCCTTATTAGGCCGAATAATGAATACCTGCATATGGCTAGGTATCTTCTATACGCTGTATACCTATAGGACATCTTAATTATAGAATGCGCAAATGACACCGTGTTGACTACAGGCACATAATGAAAACTACAATAACTCCTAGACAAGGTAGTAAATAAGAAAACAATGAATTAACTATCAATTGTAAGAAGACAGAATGTTTCGTTGTCAGTTGTTTGATTGTTTAGCGACATATCAACTTCTATGGAGTTTTTAATGCCGAAATCTAAATATTTTGAACACAACTGTATGACTTCGACTAAATATTTTGAACGCAACTGTATGACTTCGACTAAATATTTTGAACGCAATTGTATGACTTCGACTAAATATTTTGAACGCAATTGTATGACTTCGACTAAATATTTTGAACGCAATTGTATGACTTCGACTAAATATTTTGAACGCAATTGTATGACTTCGACTAAATATTTTGAACGCAATTGTATGACTTCGACTAAATATTTTGAACGCAATTGTATGACTTCGACTACAGATAAAATGTATTGGTAATCATTTTGCTGTAAAATTTATTACTGGTCATTTTATTATAAATAGATATTTTTATGCTTTCATAATGTTAGGTTCCACTACTGGCCCATACTGCCTTGATCCTAACAGGTCCCTATCACCACGGGTCAGGATGGACCTGGGAACAACAGCAATTACGAGGTGGTTCCATGTTCCTCAAAACCTTCAATCTTCCAGTCAGAGGTCTTGTTACCGGTTGTAGCTTTCGTTGTCAGTGAGGCGTACAGTCATGCTTATATAACTACAAATATTCTGTTTCGTGGGGATACCTGTTTGTGTAGAAAGTGTTTGTTTTTTTTTAGTAGTATTGAAATTAACTTCTACCGGTTTTGATATCGAAAGTCTTCATTAAGAAAAAAATGGGGATAAACATTAATTTAAATGTTTAAAAGAAACATTTATAGTAATAAGAAATAATGTGGATTTTAAAAAAATCAAATCATCCCAAGGAAGGCGTTAATGGAACTAAAATGCTGAGACTGAAAGAGAATGAGAAGGATTTACGATAGTTAAAAGCATAAGGCTTTGAGGAATGCAAATCATGTTTTTTTGTTGTTTTTAATTGGACCCCACTACATGAAAATCAGCTCTGAATTGTAAAATACAAAACTGAATAAAACAAAGATATTATTTAATTTCAAATGCTTTTATTTGCTTTTAGTTGTTTTTATGAATATGGACAATATTTTCTGAAAGCAAAAATTTTTTCGATGAAAAATGAATTTTTAATACAATTATTTAATACATTTTTACATTTAATTTGTTAAAATATTATAAAATTAGTTAAAAACCGTATCAGGTTTCCTAAGTCTCCTTATGAGATAGATCTTTTTTTAGTGCGTTATAAATTGTATCATTTTGACTAATCAGAAGATCCGCAATAATTAAAAAATGTGATTTTGTGTTTATAATCGGGCTGTAATTATAAAGTATGGAAGACCAACCAGAATACAATTAAGTTGCGTTATTTGAGTTAAGCATCGTTCTCCGCTGTTAAGGCCTTTACTTTTGCGAAACACGTGTGGAGAAGTTAATTTGATTTTTCAATTTCAACTGAGAAGGGTACCTACAAGTATCAGTATGATCTTATTTTTATATTAATCTCAGTTATGACATTTTTCTATAAATGAAATATCAAAATTAATAATAAAATGAATGGAAATACAAATAACACAGTAAAATGTAATAAATGTACATAAAATTATAGTATTTTATGTACATTTCTGATAAAATTTCATAAGAAATGTACCTATAAATTAATTAGATACCTTCCTTATGAAATATGAAATTTAATCTCACTCTTAACAGTCTTATTTTAATTTCTTTAGAATATATTGTCCATAAAGCATCGTAATTGTAAAGGTGAAAGCTAAGTACAAAAAAAATTAGAGCTTTGAAAGTTTTCCTTAAAAATAACGAGCTAAATAATTTGTACACTTAAATGTAAATTATTTCACTTTTCTCCTTCCGTAGAACAAATTAGCCTCACAGAATCCGTCAATATGTCATTCATCACCTGTCAAGTGACGCGAAAGTTTATGACCTGCTTTGTTTTATATCAAATTACATCTTTTCGGCGCAAAAGCTAAGTTAAGATTGCTTCAAAATATTTTAAATAAACATTATAATTTCTGATTTTCTTAAAATAAGTTTTGAAAAAATTATAATTGATATTAAAAGAATTTCAAAGTGAAATTTCCAGTTTTTTTTATAAAATGGAAAAAATGGTCAATTTTGCTGACTCAAAAAACAAAAAGAAATGATTTTTAACGAAAATTTCAGACGTGCTAGGAGCGATTAAAAAAATGGAAAAAAAAATACCCCCAAAATACTTTGATCTTTCCTCTTAATAATAAATATTTAGACGATAAAATTTTGTTTTCGTCAAGTTTGGCGTCTTTTTCATCATGCTATATTCTTTTTTTTTAGCGATCTCGTGGTGGTACCTAATATAGATATTAGACTGAAATTTATCATCATCATTTATTGAGTTAGCGCATTTTGAGCCGCTGTAAGGCCAAATAGTGCAATGCCTTGTCGGTTCCTTTTGTATTCGGGGTGTTGAGGTTATCCCGTCCCTCCTCTCAGAAGTTACTCCACCCACTGGTAAAGCCTTGTGACCTCTGAGGCGCAGCTCATACGCCCAGGCCGGCGATGGCCTCTTGGCACAGGTGAGTTGGGAAGAAGTGTTCCTCTTCACCGGTCGGATCGGGAAACACCACCGACTACCTTCACGCAGTTTAACCGGCAGTTCGATGCCGTTGACTCGGATGTGGCCATCGCAGTGCCCATGCCATTTCTTTGAGCCATTTGCGAGACTTGGATGCAGGCCGTGTACCTGTACAGTTCCGCATCCCAATTTACCTGAATAAAACATGGTCGATCGCTTCTCTGCAAAGTTACTAACATTGACTATTCACCCCGAAATTTACCATTCTTTCCTTTTATGTGCCATGTCCTTTCAGAACGTAGGCGATCATGGCTCTCCAACCACTTCTGTCCCTTGCAGCTCTCAACAAGTTCCTTCTCTCTGCTTTCTCCCCCCAGATCACTGTCATCCACTTGCTTAAGTCCGCCAGGTATATCACGCGGTTTTTCCCCCCCCTTGTCTCTCTTTCCCTCTATTCGACCCGTGAGTATCAGATTATCCAGGCCCTCCTTCCTCATTATGTGTCCCAGAAACTAGGGGCAAAAAGAAAAATAAAATGACTGATAATGGAATAAGTTCGAACACTAGCTGGAACAATTTACGTTTTACTTTGTGCTAATACCCTTGGGAACACAGGACTCTATAGGTAAATGAAAGCAGTTTTAATGTCAATCCATTTAAAACTTTTGATAGATCCGATTAGGGATCATTCCTTGTTGTTGGTACTATGTAATTTAGCACAATCTGCCTCATGTCACTCGTAAAGGAGGTGTGGTCCGCCAAGTGTCATGAATTAACTTGAGATGTCATGAGGAATTTCTCAGTAAAACACCAACAATCCTCCTCTAGATGGTTTGGTTTGCTTTACGGTATATCAACCTCAATGGGTTATTTAATGCCGGCAACATTTTTAATGCTGGTAATATTTTCTTTTTTTTCCAAAGAATGTATTACCAGTAATAATTTTTTCGGTTAATTTGCAGTATAAGCACCAAAAGACCCCGGTATTGAGACTGTACCATTTAGTTTAGAAGTTATGGGCAATGTAACTGACTTCTTTTTCTTGTCGTGTACACAGAACGTCCGCCATTACCGGCTTTATTGACATAAATTCGCCTCGAGTAATCATCCGATGCGGAAGCTTCACTTTTCTTGATTACTGCGCAATGTGTAAAGTTTGAAATGAATGCGCGAATAAACGTAAAATCTGACAATAAAATAAAATAAAAAATTACATGCCTGAAAAGTAAAAAAAACAAAACAAAAAAAAAAATGCATTTTTTAATTCTTTTCAACGATATTTTTGTGTCGTGAAAATTTCTTGAATTTAAAGCTTCATAAATTACATTTTAGGCTGAGATTCTGTTTCATTAGCTATAAGCAGATTTATTAACAACAATTCAGAAAAAATACTATTCATTTAAAACTTCATTCGTTTTAAAATGCGATTATTTTGTAAAAATAAGCGCATTTGAAAATAACACCCGCGAAAATCGCGCAGTAATCAAGACCAGTAAGATACGAAAAGCTGTATAAAAGGCCGTTAAGTAAGCTTCCGCGAATTCTTACTAGAGGAAAAATACGTAAACAATGTCAGTAATGGAGGCCAGACAACGCGAAAGAGATCGAACTTACATTGACGATAAATCGAAAACGGTAATCGGGCGTAATGTTTTAACGTCATTTTCGAAAAACAAAAATCAACAAACCTAGACAATTTCACACAAGAATGGTACATTCTCATTACTGGTGGCTTTTGATGTTTATGCTGCAAATTACCCTTAAAACGTATTTTACCCTTTCATAGCGTTTTGACCCTAGTTTGGGGGTTACCTATTTGCCCGTAACTGGGACCCTAACAGGGGGGATCACCAGCAATTAAGAGGTGGTTCCACGTTCCTCAAAATCTCCTGATCAGAGGCCTTGCTGTCGGATGGAGTTTATCATCATACCCAGGACGCCTCATTAGGCCGGGGGTGGTCTTACCCCTCTGCAGAGGTGCAGTTGGGGTATTCTGAAGCCACAGCCGACAGGGCTAAATCCTCTAGTCATTCACGGATTAACTACAAGTATTTCTTTGTCGTTTCCTTGATATTGAAGAGAGTGAGAGGCTAACACTGCATAGAAATATATTAGAATATTTTAAAAATGTATAAAATTAAAATATTTAATATTAATATAATCCTATTATAATTGTGCTTGCCTCTATATTCGTTAGTTTGCACAGCCATTACGCCCTGCCAATACCACGTAAATAATGGATAACTGCGTTTGGGACATGTAGAAAGAAGGGGAAAATAGCAATTGGTTTTAGTGAGAAAATGAACGAAAGGAAGAAGGAAAGATAGACGCCGAGAGAGATAATCGTATTAAGCTAATAAAACGGATACTACACTTTGATCTTAGCTAAAAGGCCGAGAAGCGACACAAGATCAGTTTAATATAGTGAGACATTTAGTGCAAGGAGGGGGTACTGCAGTAGGCAGCTTTTTCCCGGAATCGGGCACCTCCCAGTAGTATTTTCTGTTGTGTTCTGTCCGCAGACAGAGACAAAACTGAGTTACGCTCCGTCCGAGACAAAAAGTAGCTTATCCACCCGTACAAGTACACACTGATCCCAGGCAAAAGACCGATAAGATGCAGCGAGTACAATAAAAAAACCCGTTTTTCATGCGCGTACTATCGAACGACGGGAAACGAGTAAGGTAATCGCCAAAAATCCATTTACCATGAATAACAAACATAGTCTTCTGAATAATTTTCAAATTATTAAGATAAATGTTTGTAAGGCGGGGATTTAGCTCGTTTATATTATTATAATGCAATAAGAATTTAATAGATATATTAAGATATTAAAATCCTTTCTTGTTTTAATAGCAAATGTTTGCTGCCTCTTCTCATTGTCAAAGCAAGTGAGACTGCACAGAAATTTGATACAGAAATATTTATAGTGAAAAAAATAAATTAATAGCTGATACTTTTCCTCTTGTCACAACGAGATCCACTTTTGCACGATCACCGGAAGTGGAGTGCGGCCATTACGAAAGCCGCCATCATTTCTGGCATCGTAATCATAATCAGTGTCACTTTTATTTAGACAGGAGACTAACGAAATGAGAAACAGAGTTGTGGAGCAGTTGATATAAAACAAAATGTGAGAAAGACAGTGAGTGGGCGAACGAGTGATATATACACATGCATATATATATATATATATATATATACACACACACAAGAGAGAGTTGAGGAAAGTAGCCGGAAAGCAAAAGAAATAAAAAATGAAACAGAACTCGAGTCCAGTCGAAGCGTAAGACCGGGAAAAAATCGAAAAGAAACTCAAGGGGGAGTAAAGCAAAAAAAAAAAAAAAACAAAAACAAAAAAACCAAAAAGAACAAAAACGAAGGCTTGAACCAAAGAGTATTGGAAAGATATTAAGAACAGCGAGAAATACAGGGCCAGAAACAGGGAAGAGGGGGGGGAATCAAAAAATGAATATCGATTCCCCCTGATCTATTTAATTGACAAGCATGTATAAATAATTCCGTTCCATTACCAAAAAAATATTTCTCAACTGGTATTAACAATGTCACAATCCTATATTTTAAGAATGATTAATCGATTGCCAAATATACATGCATAGATTCAAATAGAATATAAATTTTTGTCGTTCCTCTGGGTACAGTGCCCTTTGCAGACTAGGATGCAAACAGCAGTGAAAAGAAATTATTTCGAAGGAAACAGTAGAAACTAAGTGTAAGTCATTTTTCGTGGTTAATATTGGAGTATAATGTCTTGTATATGCGAAGGGATGCCGAACATTTTAAAGCTTAAAATGTGCTTACTAATAGTGATTTTCCAAGCGTAACTTGGATGTGGCACAAGCTCTGAAGTAAGGGGCACCCAGTGAGAATCGAACTCACTGCCCAGTTGTGCTTACTAATATCAGATAATTTTGGGGAAGGGCATCATGTTCAAGCCAAGAACATTTTATCACACCCTCAAATATAAAAAATTTTTAGGGCGGGAGCTACCCAGTTCTCAATTTCTAGTCTAGATAAAGATGAAAAGCGTCTCCGAGTCCTTTTGGACGGTGAATTATTTTCCACTCTCCAATCTCTGTCAGGTGGGATGTGGCAAGTGTATCTGCTTTATCGCTACTTCCATGGAAAGTTCTTTGAGGAACTACATTCCTTGATTCTGCCAATTCTATCACGGTTAGGACTCTGCATGTCATTAACATTGCAGCAAACTATCCACATTCTTTTCTTTATTCCATCGGGGAGAAGCAAGTTCAACCCGAACAGGTTCTTCCTGTGAACCACTGCTAGGTGGTTCAGAAATAGCAAAGAGGTTATTTCTCCGATCACTACAATCTGTACAAGGTTAGATTTAACTGTCCTCTCCCCCTCCTATCCGAATAAACTGCCTCTTAACCCAACCCTCTCCCACAAGTGACCTTCGGGTCTTGTACAAGGTGAAACTTACTGTAAGAAAACAAAAATAAACACACACACATATATATATGTTTTGAAATTAAAATTTCAGACAGTCAGTCAGTTATGTGCCATGCATAATACCCGCTTAGGCGATCATGTATCTTTCGATACATGAATGACGAGGCAGATTTTTTACTGCAGTAGGTTGCTACTTTTTTCTGCGGTAGATCCGTTGCCACCCAAAGCTATAAGAACCTGTCCTGCTATTTACCCATAGCTGAGGGCGGAAAAGAAGAGGATTCATACATTTCCCAAGGTTATTAGCACGTAAGCGAATGTAATGGACTCGAGTGGAATTTGAAATCGACTCTCCCATTCCTCAAATCGAGCCGCTAGTGTTGTATATTAATATTTTTTTTGTTTTATAATTTCAATTAGGTTCCTCGACTGGTTTCGGCCAGCACGGCCATCATCAGGAGAATTTTTTTTTTTTTATTTATTTATTTATTATACACGTCACATTGAATGTGGCTGACCAGGATAATAAGTTTTCTTTATTAAGTTTTTCTAATTTGTTAGCTCGTCTGGAGCCACAAAAAAAAAAAAAAAAAAAACGCAGTAAATGCATGTAGAATCTGTGCCGTTTTGGACCTTTAAGTCAGGTCTTTTGAAGCCCATGAGATTAATTCAACTATTTCCCAATGCACCTTTACTCGGCTCTATCGTCTTTTTGCATTATAACGATCTATCTTACAACAGATCTTTAGTAAATATCTATGCAGAGTGTATGGTGTAACTACAAAAATCTAGGTGACCAGAGCCTGGTCACTCCCCTCAGACATATAGAATGTCACATGCAACTTTCCTCCCACCCCGTGAGATGTTAGAGCTAACAGGGGAAGTCGATTTAAAATTCAATACCTCCAAAATCAAACTAGTAACATTTGATCATCACGGTGGAGATGATGATTTTTTTGCTTATCATAATGGAGGGTTTGTTCTCACTAAGGGGGCTCACTACTTTGAACACCTATTCTCTCCACACCTCAAATGGGACACATATATAAGATCCAATGCTAAAAATGCTGGAAAATTTGTCAATTTCTTGTACTATTCCAGAAAGTACCCGACTCCTCCTGTCATGCTTTATCTTTAAAGGAGCAGCTCTGATCAAAAAATGGACTACTGCTGCCATATCAGGGCTGGAGATTGAAAGACTTCAAAAGCCTTTACGCGGCCTTGTGGGCGATGAATTATTTTCCACAGATCAAACGTCGCTATTTTGTGACTATCACTATTTCCATGGCAAAAGATCTGATAACCTATATTCATTAGTTTCACTAGTTCAGACCGTCACTGTGAAAACCCGTCATGCCACGTATGACAAACCATCCTCATTCGAACAGTTTCTGCCAAAGAACAGCCGCTTTGTGGAACAGACTCCCGAGAGGATGCTTTCTCAAGCGCTACAATCTGGACGTCTTCAAGTCTATGATAAACCGCTATCTTGTCAACATGTCCTAATGATGTTCTTACCTCCGCCTCTTACCTACATACAACAACCTCATTCACTAAACCATTACCTTGAGTGACTCATGGACATGGTATTGGGTAAATAATTAGCAAATAAATCAATAAAAAGAAATGACGTTTCTTATTAGATTGTATATGATTCTTAGCAAAACTTTACGATGACAACTAAATCGAAGAAGCATTTCATAATAACATCTTAAATTTTTTGCCTGTCCCGTCGATTTATAGACATCTTTCTGGAGATCTTGTAACATTTTTCTGTCGTGTTCATTTTTTTTTTTTTTAACTTCATGGCATGTTAAGACTTAGGCGATCATAGTTCTCCCCATATTCCATTTCTTTATTATTGGTGAACTGGCCTTAGTTCTTGGAAGGAGTAGAAGGATTCCGTTCTTAACTGTTGCGTACCCCACAATTATAAATTCAGAGTAGTCATTCTGCCAGACTGGCTACCATTTAAGGCTAAATTGCCTAGTCTACACTATTTCCTGTGCTTTTGGTTATATCATACACACACAATATATATATATATATATATATATATATATATATATATATATATATATATATATATATATGTATAATGTCTTAATAAATTACAGACATTATGCCTGCTAATTTTCAAGAAAATCCGTTCATACTAACGAATAACCGTTCGTGTATTGATGTTAAAGGATGAGAGAAATGTGCTATAACTGTTTAAATTTCTTTTATTTTCATTTCCCCAAGTACTTTCGATATTTTTCCCCGGTCATCTTCAGGGGTGCAAGTAATACAAAACTATATGCTGTCCATTAATATAAATATTTATACAAAGTTGTGCGTTGTTAAATATTTCAGTAATTTTTTCATTATTCTTTTAAATGCGAAATCGTTGATAATGTGTTGAGAAATGCAAAAATCCGTTGGCTAAATCCTGTTATTTTATACAGAACTAAAAGTTTATAAAACAGTCCACGGTGACGGATAAAAGGAATAAAAACGCACCAAAAAGAATACTTCTATGTGACGGATGTTGTTTTTCTTTTTACGTATATTAAAGATTTTATTTTCAATGCAAGCTACCCTCTCCTGTGGTGAAACACAGTGGAACCTTAAATTCGTACCTGAAGCCCATTCGTAAACTGAAACTATTTTTCCGTTAGGAATCAGTGTAAAATGTATTAATCCGTTCCTGGTCCTAAGGTGATGATTGCTAATGAAAATCATATAATACATAAAACTAATGAAAATCATTAAATCTAAAATAAATAAATAAATAAATAAATAAATAAATAAACCTAATGCTAAATAGATAGAATATAGATGAACACGTCAATTTTACCTTATCTGCATGTAGGAGAGTTGATGGCTTAAGTGGAAGGGGAAAGAAAGATGCTATTGTTTTGAAAAGAGGTATTGGAAAGACATGGTTGTCTCTTTATTTATAAGAATAGTAAAGAGCGTTGATTTTGCCATATGAAACTGAGTAGGAAGAGACAATAGCATCAACAATTTTTTTCTCTTAACTTTTCTTTTTCTTTTACCAGTATCACTGTTGCTTTTTTTTTTGGAGCTACGACTGAGGACTAATAAAGAGAAAAAAAGACACAGTAGAATAAAATTGGAAAAGAAAAGCACAGCAAACATACGGCAGAGGACTAAGAAATGATTTCGTTCGTGTTGGTGCGGATCGGTTCGGTAATGTTGTTTGAGAACCGAAATTTGTCTGATAACCGAGGTATTTTCATCTCAAGAATCATTTTGTTCGACATGCAAGACGTTCGAGAACCGAGGTTGCACAGTATATTTTATTTAATGGAGGATATTTATTTTGTATAATAATGACTTGTAGAATTTAGAGTTTTTCCTTGCATTGGGTGCGGCATAGTGTTTTTGACATTATCCAATAATATTTATCTAATGTTGATAGTTGTATTTTGGTTGTTTGTGATGTGCCAATCAATATATGCACGAATTTCGTTAGGTGACAAGTTAACCTACGAGAGAATGTAGTGCATGTGTACCCTATGTAAAAGTTTAATATTACTTTTTTTATTGTTGTTATTTAATTCCAGAGAGCATGAGAAACCATTAACATTATTTTATTTTTACATTTGTGAGGTTTTTGGGGTATCGATAGCAATAAATCAGATGTTTTGAAATTTTTGTCAGTTATATGCCATGCGTGATACACGTTTAGGCGATCATGTATCTTTCGATACATGACTGACAAGACAGATTTTTTTCCCCCTGCCATTTCTTTCTGGTTGTTGAACAAACACAAATGTGCCTGAGCAGGCCTCTGTAACAGGGGTTACCTAGCCGCTTTAGCAGACGTGTGTGCTCAGGAACAAGTAGCCAGCCATAATTCTATCTTTGTGGTCATCAAAATAAGCCACAATGTGAATATTCCTTCACAGATAGGACCCGTCATGCCACTTACATAGTAGCAAAACACCCACATTCCCTCCGTATTCCATCGGTGAGAAGTTCCACTCGAACAGCTTCTTCCCGCGAACCACTGCTTTGTGGAGCCGATTCCCAAGAGGATGATTCTCCGATCACTACAATCTTAACATGTTCAAGTTTACGATTAACCGTTATCGTCCACTCCTATCCGTATAAACTACTCCTTAAGACAATCCTCTACATATAGTGTCCCTCGGGCCTTGTACAAGGTGACCTTACTGATAAAAAGGTTAAGGTAGCTTTAAAATCAGATCAATAGATTTACTGTTTCAATCTTACTCTGGATAAATTTCCTTAGCAATACTCTAATGCTAAAGGACAAGCATAAAAGTAACTGATAAAAATTCAAAGAATTTGCAATGTTCTTGGTCCTGACCTGGCATCTCGGCTTAAGTCACTTTCCCACTGACGTGACGTAGATTCCCTGTACCTTTTCTATAAATATTTTCATGGTGATAGTTCTGATAACCTCTCCTCTATGGTACCCTAGAATTTATGAATTTAAGGGCAGTATTAGATTGTTGTTTACTCGACAAAGTTTGATCTTCAAAAATTCAGTAATTATAACTTTCGTTCTTTCTTTTTAGCCTGGGTGGGGATGAGAAGAAGAGGATACATACCTTTCCCAAGGGTATTAACACGTAAATGAATGTAATGGATTCGACTGGAATACGAACTCGACTCTCCGATTCCTCAAACCGAGCCGCCCTACATTACTCCACCGTGCTTGAACATTTTGTAGTAAATGATAAAGGTTTTTTTTTTTATCCTCTTTATCGACTATACTTTTGAATAATGAGTTGTAGGACTCATACAAAATGTGAATAGTAGTCTTCTACTATCAAGCCGAGCTTCTCGGCTTGACGGTCGAACTCTCTGCCTCTGAGTAGAGAGGAACCCGGACGAGGCTCCGCCGAAGGGCAGAGTCTCGTTCGGGGAGGTTGACCAACCCGATCCCGTTTATACGGGTTCTACGGGCATTTTTTGGCCGAGCCTACGGGCTCGCGAAACCCACGTTAAATTCGTCCTTGTGCCACATGCAACCCTCGTGGGGGGGTGGCTAGATACCGAATAGTAGTCTTCTACATGTGCAAGCACTTTTGGATATCTTTTAAAAAAATTAAAAAAAAACAAAACAAAAAAAAACCTTCCAACCTCAGCTTCCGGGCGTAGATACGATGCGTCCTAGGCATAGTTTAATTTAAGAAGCGGGGACAAATATCACATGATTTCGATTTTCATTGATTGGTATGTTGATTTTACGACATGACAACTCTTGTTTGGTTAACTAATATCAAATTTTCTATGTAGCACAAAGTGAGGATCGAACTCAGTACGTAGTAGTAATGGTTAAAGAAATTAGCGTTTGTTAATCTTTACCTCACGCGCCTAAACTTCTGGTCCTCATTGGTTAAGCAATGTTTGTTGTCTTGTGCCAAAAGAAAACACTTCATGAACAGAAATGCGGTTTAGAAAAGAAATACATTTTACAAGTAGAAAAAATAGGAAAGGAATGAAAGAAAAGAAAAAAGAGGAAGGAATGGGAGAAAGAAAAGAAATTTGTCAAGCAGAAAGAAAGAAAGGCAAAGAGAAAAGAAAGAAAGAAAGGCAAAGAGAAAAGAAAGAAAGAAAGGCAAAGAGAAAAGAAAGAAAGAAAGGCAAAGAGAAAAGAAAGAAAGAAAGGCAAAGAGAAAAGAAAGAAAGAAAGGCAAAGAGAAAAGAAAGAAAGAAAGGCAAAGAGAAAAGAAAGAAAGAAAGGCAAAGAGAAAAGAAAGAAAGAAAGGCAAAGAGAAAAGAAAGAAAGAAAGGCAAAGAGAAAAGAAAGAAAGAAAGGCAAAGAGAAAAGAAAGAAAGAAAGGCAAAGAGAAAAGAAAGAAAGAAAGGCAAAGAGAAAAGAAAGAAAGAAAGGCAAAGAGAAAAGAAAGAAAGAAAGGCAAAGAGAAAAAGAAAGAAAGAAAGGCAAAGAGAAAAAGAAAGAAAGAAAGGCAAAGAGAAAAGAAAGAAAGAAAGGCAAAGAGAAAAGAAAGAAAGAAAGGCAAAGATAAAAGAAAGAAAGAAAGGAAAAGATAAAAGAAAGAAAGAAAGGAAAAGATAAAAGAAAGAAAGAAAGGAAAAGATAAAAGAAAGAAATTTTCCAAGTACAAAGAAAAAAGAAAAATTTACCAAATAGGCAGAAAGAGTGAGAAAAAGGGGGTGAGAGAGAGAGAGAGAGAGAGAAAGTGTGACAGTGTATATATATATATATATATATATATATATATATATATATATATATAGAGAGAGAGAGAGAGAGAGAGAGAGAGAGATTGGAAAAATAGGATGAGAAAATCGCAAAAGAATTAGGAAGAGAATGAAGAGAAAAAGAAATTGTTAACGAGAAAGGAAATAGCACGAAATTCGCGCTAGGGTAAGGGAAGGAAAGGGAAGGGGGGTGCATCAAACGAGAAAATTTAAGTAGTTAAGGTCGTAAGTAAATAACTAAGATGACAAGGACGGTTGGATCATTTTTATGTCCGATTGGCCCGCCAGAACACATGTTGGAACATTCTGTGATAGCTGATTAACTTTATAGCCACTAATGATAAGGACAGACAGAAGAGACCCGGATGTGATTCCAGGAGGCTTGTTTGATGATTGTGAGAAACGAGGAGCAAGTATTATGAAAAAGGATTGGGAGCCTGAGGGGTGCGACGGATGGTTGGAGCGGCGCGAGCAACCACAACGTTCACTCGAGTATAAAATTGTTCGTCCGGTCTCATAGTCTTTTTAACGACACAATTCTAAATTTTAGAAATAGGCCCTCAATGAGAACCTGGGTTCTAATGGGCGGCCTAGGGAGCGGATCTACACGCACGTAACAGGAATGACCCGTGGATGGAGAAGTTCAAAGAATTCTTTCAGGGTTTTTTCTTTAGGGGTGATTAACTTCGGAGTGGTCGGCATCTTTTTGGCTTCCTCCTTTGCTTTGCTCTCTATTACAAACTAAAGGACACTGTTCTTTAAAAACTGTTTAAAGTCATTCAACAGACGCCCGCGCACACATGCGTGCGAGTTTGCGCAAAAAACGCAAATACATTAAAATACACACAAAATTTTAAACACACACACACATATATATAAGGTTTACGGCTACATCACTTTGACACATCGGTTCCCGTACGATTGCAGAAGTTAAGCAACGTCAATTCTGATTAGTACCTTTGAGTGACCGCTTGGAAATACCAGATGCTGTAAGCTTGGGTGCGCGGGTGGCGTAATGGATAAGGTTTCAGAATTGTTAATCGAAGAGCCAAGTTCCAATTCCCGTTGAGTTTGTTATATTCCCTTATATGAAAATACCCTTAACAAAGGTTTTTAGACCACCTCAAACTACCCAGATATGGGTTCATTAGTAAGACGTGAATCACTAAACCATTATTATCTTTAAAAAAAAAAAAAAAACCCTCGAATTTTTGATTTGCCAATAATCAAATCCATCTCGATGGAAAAAAATGTTTTAAAAAAAAAAGCTACAAACATGAACTACTGCCGAAACAAATCGCACAGATGCAGGTCTGAAGCCCAAAGAAAAAACCCCGATACGAGTAAACAAAAGAGCTCAATACAACCGTAGAGCAGACCTAGATATTCAACATTAAGGTGGAATGACAAATAAGGAAAACGTCTAATTTTTGTTGAATAAATATCCCCCCCCATCTACTTAGGTGGGTGTGTTTGTGGTTCTTTGGTCACGTGGTATAATTTTAGCTATCGCCTATAAATATGCGTTTCTCTTTACCTCGTTAGCCGAACTTTCCTTGACGATCCGATTAGGTGAAACCTAGGTAGGTTTGTCTGGCTCACTAGGTGTATCTATAATATATATATATATATATATAATATAATATATAATATATATATATAATATAATATATAATATATATATATAATATATAAATATAATATATATATATATATAATATATAAATATAATATATATATATAAGGTTAATGGTCAGAGTTGAATCGGACCAGGAATCAGCAGTGTTTGAAGTGCTCAATATACGTGTTAAAAAATAAAATAAAAAGTAAAAACATGTAGATTTTTTAACTTTAAAAAACAGGATTTCAGTTGAAGCGTCTACTTTGGTTTCAACCTTATGGTGTCCCTAGTCGATTTTTATCAAATGACCTCGGAACACTCTTATTTAAAAAAAAAAAAAAAAAAAAAACAATAAAAAAAACAACAACAAAAAAAAACAACAACAAAAAAAAACAAAGTAAAAAACAACAAACTAATGAACGATACATTATTATTTTCAAAAATTAATAAACAAACGCACGACGTTGGGTGTAATATAATATTTTAAAAGTATATTTTTATATATTAGAAAGAATGTGTACCCGTTAAGTACACAGAAACACGTTTAATGTATTGCAAAAATAGATCACAATATAATTTTCTATTTGTACCAAATTACTTTGAGAAACCGCGTTTAATATTATTTGATATCAATTCCAAAAGATGATATTAAATATTAGAATTACTTAAATAAAAAATAAATAAATAAACTAGTTAATTCTCTGAGAAAGCAATATCTTCGAGAAATTGTATACCATTTCAATGAAGCTAAAAAGTATAGATTATGAACTTAATTCAATCATCCAGATAATAAAATACCAGCGAAATCAAGACAGAAGTTGAAAAGCGATGAGGTTTCCGGATGAATGTTTCAACCGATTGTCTTATCAAATCGCACAATAAAAGGTTGACTTGAACAGCCATATTTCTATATCCTTTCGTGCTAATGCAGGTAGTACCCAGGGTTCTATCATTGGTACTACTTTGTTTCCTTTCATTAATGAACTTTGGCATCTGCTCTTAACTTTGTATCTATGCGGATAGCACAACCTTTTATTCCTGTTTCCATAGCTTGATCAGTTCGATAAAGTCAAATTGGCGACTGATCTAAAAAAAAAAAAAAAAAAAAAAAAAAAAAAATGACCTACAATTCTGTTAACTGGGCAAAGGATGACTTGTTAATTTTAATGCCTTCAAAACAAAATTTCTCACTACTAATCATCTGAGAGACCCATTTCTGCTTTCCATCAGCATGGCTGATGCTAATCCCCAGGAGAATAACTCCCTGCGCTTTCTCAGGCTAATATGAAGCGGTGAGATTATTGAATCCATTGCAAAGTCAGCCGCTAAGAAAGTTGGTTCACTGTGTAGTGGAAGACGTTTTTTCTCCAGAATCTGTCTCACAAATCAGTAAGTCTACCATTCGTCCATGTCTCGAATATTGCTGCGATAATGGTTCGGTGAACCTGCTATATATTTAGAGATTCTTAATAAAATCCACATACGAATCTGCAGTATTATTGATTCCGGCCTGGCATCTCGGCTTCAGTCACTTTCCACCGCCAAAAATTTGTTTTCCTGTGCCTTTTCTGTAAATACTTTCATGGTGCTTGTTCTGACGAACTACTTGCTATGGTACGTAGTCTTTATGAATTTAAGCGCAGTACTAGATTGGCGGTAAGGTCTCATCAATTTACAGTTGAATTAACTAGATGTAGCCGCAAGTTCTATACTAACAGTTTCTTTTCTCACACTTCTCGACTGTAAAACTCTTCCGGCTTCATGTTTTCCAGTGAAATTTGATCTTCAAAAATTTAAATGC
>OZ010582.1:98093105-98105605 GCA_963932145.1 Acanthosepion lycidas | reverse complement strand
GTGTGTGTGTGTTTAATAGGCCAGTTAATGAAATTTGTTGAATAAAAAAGACAATAAAATGATAATATTGGCAATAAAATTGATGATATTATATATTAGTAAGCCATTTGATTAATTGAAGCACGAAGAGAAAGATTTTAAAGTCGGAATTTTCAGACACGCCGGTGTCCTTTTTCCAACGAGACGAAAAATAAAGAAAGAAGTGAAACTCACTCTTCCGGGAAATTGTTGTTTTATTTATTAAGAAGAATTTGATTTCGGCCTAATAAACTATTAGGCCCAAATTAGCTTTCTTCTATGTAATAAATGCGAATGTCAGTGTATCACACTTTTTCAACTTTACTCCTAGAGGCCGTAGCCAAACATATGGAATCAGGCGACTGCATGAGGAATATAAAAACGTTCCGGATCCGGACCTATTAGGTTGGTGCAAAAATAATGACGTAATAATGTCGTTTTTTTTTACGTATTTTTTAACGTCAAAAAACGACATTATTACGTCATTATTTTTGCACCAACCTAATATAATCATGACATTTTGGATTCCCAAGTTTTCATTACTGCGATTGTTTTCGGCATTTTTTTTTTTTTTTTTTTTTTTACGTGATATTTTGCGATTTTTTGTACAGTAACAATTTTTATAACTTGGAAATAAATTTACGAATAATTTAAATGAATTGTGTAATCCATCGAAAATGACCCCTACGTACATCAAATTGTCTTTAAATTAAGTGGCGACAGAACAATTATCGTTGAACTTTTAAAAGGTAAGTGTAAATATTAATGCAATACTTAAATGCAGCGATCAGTCTTGAGTTCTTTTGTAATTTATTGTTGCCTATCGCAGACGGCAACAATATGAATCACAAAAAGAAATCTTCGCCAACAGTGGACCAGATTGCAATCAAAAGAGCCAAGGCTGCAGCGAAGAAAAGAAAGTCTCGTGCAAATGAAAACCCAGATCAAACGGTAGCCAGGAGAGCTTCCAATGCTGAGAATATGCAAAGACTCTTAAACACCTGAACAAGCCGTATCAAGAGTTCTTACTAAATTGGCGCCCGATAGCGAGTCTTTTAAGCTAGTACAGAAATATAAATCATGTAAATAAATATCAACAACATTAACCTATTAATGCACATATTATAAGAGGCATCTTTATATATATATATATATATATATATATATAGAGAGAGAGAGAGAGAGAGTTGAATAACTTTATTACAAAACTAGAAAATGTAACAGTAGCGCGCCAGTTCTTTGTATCTACCTCCTATCCATAATACCGGGAGATGGGAAGCAACGTTATTCTTGTTTTGTTTGATTTTTGCGATAACGTAATCCTCCTAATCCTTTGTTAAGTGCGAAGTAACGATTACTTATCCAACTGAACATTTATTTTGAGAACATAAATATTGTACAGTGTAACCAGGATATAAGAGAGTTGTCGGGACCGGAGAAGAAGTCTCTTATATCCGGGTTTGATATATTTTGTTTAGGTAAGTATGGCTTTAATTTGGGACCAGAGAAAATCTCTCTGATATCCGGGTTTCTCTTATATCCGGGTTACACTGTATTTATGGTACCAATTAAAATTAAAAATAAAGAAATATGATTTTATGGTAACGACTTAAAAGCATTCGCTTTGCCGATTTTTTAAAATGTAAAATCCTTTTCTGAAGATCTTTTTTCATATATTACTATCGATTAAGCATACCCCAATTACGAAATTTTCTCAAGTAGAAAAATTATTAAAAAAAAAAAAATAAAAAAAAAAAATAAAAAAAAAAAAATTGAAATTCGTAATATTTGGATTCCTTAGTGGGACCAATCAAATTTGCATTGCGAACTTGATCACCCAATTAACTTTTATAAAATTTAATTTTTTTCTTTTGGTATTAATGATTTGAAGTGCATAATCTATAGTAATATAAAAAAAAAGATTATTTTTATTCGTAATGCCTATTTTACAACTATCGATAAACTATTAGGTGTGTGCAAAAATAATGACGTAATGTCGTTTTTTGACGTATTTTTTAACGTCAAAAAACGACATTATTACGTCATTATTTTTGCACGAACCTAATACGTAACACCAAAACTGATGCGATTTTACTGAAATGAAAGTAAAAATAAAAAAAAAAAATCGATCATCAGGCTATTATATTTCAAATAAAACCAAAATTTAACTTCAAAAACATTCAAATTTTAAAGTGTGTTTTTTTTTTTTGAGGGAAATTTTTTTTTTAGGAATTCAACGTTTTAGCAAGTTTCAGGCGAAAATATCTTAGCTATGAAAGTTGTAGATTTAATTTGTTCCCGTTAAGACTACATGCACAGTCGGATTATGATCTATTGGGGCCCCTAGGCTAATGAAATGATGTCCCCTACTACACATATAACTCAGATGGAGCCAACCTCTAACTCTTGAATATATTTTATTTGTAATATATGTTGACTCGAAGTAAACTTTTGGAAATTCTTTAAATAAACTAGAATAACTATCTTGTCTTTCAATAAAAATATTCTTTGAGAAATATTACTATTTTACTATATATAGCCAACAAATTTCGTACATTTCAACACAATAGTAAAAAAAAAAAACAAAAAAAAAAACAAGGAAAATATTTTTATAGCCAGCATTATAACAAAATTTTCAACATAAGTATGAGTTTTGTTATATTGATATAATTTTAGTTTTAGAAACTTTTTAGAAGTTATGACATCTAAAAGAAGGCACGATGGTGTAATGGATAGCAGTTCGGATTGAGGAATCGGAGAGCCGAGTTCGAATTCCAGTCGAATCCATGGGTAAATGGCTATGGGTAAATAGCAGGACAGACCGGGTTTTCTTGTCTACCGCAGAAAGAAATGGCAACCTACTGCAGGAAAAAAATCGTCAGTCATGTATCGAAAGATACATGATCGCCTAAACTTGTATCACGCAAAGTACATAACTGACTGAACATTTAAAAAAGATAATTTCTATGATTTCAAACGTTACTTGCTTGAAACAATTCGAGGATAGCTTGCTCAGGTGCATTTGTGTTTATTCAACACCCACAGAGCCCAGTGGTTTATACTACTTAGTATAACCATAGTTACAGTTTCTGGGAAAAAACACCCACATAGCCCAGTGGTTTATACTACTTAGTATAACCTTAGTTACAGTTTCTGGGAAAATAGCGTGTTCAGCAATTTGAACGAGGCCAATACGCTCGATGACTCGTAACTTCGTGCTAGCACAGCTATCGACGGCCCGTCACAAGGCTTGGTATGGTTTTCAGGCACTTTCCAGAGGTGCCGCACGCTGGGATCGACCCCTCATGTCCGATAGCATCAGAAAGTCTCATTTGTGACAAATAGACCATGGTGAGATTCGAACTCGTGTCTTATGGTCAGAATCCGAAAGTTCTAACCACTCGGCCACGTGAAAGAACGACACATACTAAAACATTCTTCTCCTTGCTCAATTTCTTGCAAAAAAATCAAATAAATATGACGTTGTCATATTGATATCATTTCAGTTTATGAAACTATTTAGCAGTGAAAACACCTAGAAAATTAAAATTATTGCTTTAGGTCCTGGAAATGCCTTTAGGTCCTAAGCTTCAGGTGGTTGGAAGAAGGCCAGAGCGTACAACGGTCGAAACATTGTGATAAATATGGCGACAAAAATGAGAACAACACTCCGAATAATGTAAATAGTATACATAATACATCATCTCAGAAATATAGACAGATGTTTCGTTGAATAGCTTAGACACGTTCTGTCTACTTATTTTCGATAAGATCCTTTCATACTCGCAAATAAGCTTCTAGTGTCATTATTGAAGGACAAGACACGTCTCTCTCACTATATATATATATATATATATATATATATATATATATGTAAAAAAGGTGCAATTTTATTTGAATTATTTCCTTATTTAAATTTTACAAACATATTCCTATCATTTCATCATTGAACACGTAAAAAAATACTTCGTGTTAAAAATGCTTTGCTACGATATTTTAAACTAAAAATAAATAATATTTGTTTAAATTCAGATTAATTAAAATTTAAATCAGCTAAATCTTAATGTTTTATTTTTGAAAGATTTTTATAATCAAGAAAATTATCTTTCATATCTTCTGTTATGGCAAGGTTTATCTTGATTTCTATTCTTGAAACCCTTTACGTTATTCAGAACAATGTAAACTATATAATATAATTCACATTGCTATCTTTATTTGTCATGTCCCCTCAGAACGTAGGCGATCATGGCTCTCCACAACTGCCTGTCCCTTGTAGTGTTTTATAAATTACCTTTCTGTTATCTCTCCTAAACCCTGTTCCACCATCCATTTACTCAAACTCCCTTAGTACGTTATATATTGTTTATCTTTGTTACTTTTGCGTATCAGATTCTCCAAGCCGTTTTTTCTCGTTACCTACCCCAGAAACCTCAACAGTCTCATCGTGATGAGAAGTATGTTTCCTTTTTTGTTTTCATTTTCTCTAAAACTTCGTAGTTGGTCAAGTCTATAGTATTCTGAGCATATTTCTGTAGAATCACATTTGTTTCAAGTCTCTTCATCATTGAAGAGATTGTCCATCACTCACTGCCATACAGGAGAACAGATATCACTTAGCAGTTTGATAATCTTTTCCTTGTTTCTAACGAAGATTTTCTATTTCTTAGTACTCAGCTTAGCTTTAGGGATGCATCTTTAGCTATTCCAATAGGCCTTCGGATTTCAGTATCACACGTTCCATAGTCTGGTATTCTTATTTTTAGTTAATACGATCTAAAAAAAAAAAAAAAAAAAAAAAAAAAAAAATTGGGGTATTATAATAGGAGGTACGGTGTAGTAATGGACAGCGGCTCGGATTGGGGAATTTACTCATATTTATTATAACACTAGCAGCATTACTTTGCTTTGCCTGGGTTTATTCAAAAAAAGATCACGAACCTCATCCAGTCTGTAAAGTTAAAATAAAGAAGATTTTTCTTTAGTGTTTCTTATCTATATGGCGAAAAATTATAATGACATGAAGTGTGAAAACATTTATAACAGGAGAAAGTTGTTTTTTACAGAAGCACAGAAGATGCAAAAAAAATTGTCAGCAAATGAAGAGTACATTAATCGCTATCGATCTTCGAAAATTTGTTGAGGAGAAATGCTTTGTTGACAGCTTTTGCTCAAACTACATCGAATGAACAACATGCATTGGAAGGAGAAGAAATTCAACAAAGACTTCGCCTAGCAGCCGTGCCAAGGCTGAAAACCAACGTTCACAAAGACTGTATAGAATTGTTCTTTGCCCCCTCAGTTTCGACAGCTCGGGTAGCAGTAGTTCTGGCAGCGTTCCTTCCTCGTCTAGTTAACTGTTGCTCATTAGTTTCTGCTGACCTTGCATTAGCTGTGCGAATAGCATTTTGTGTCAGTCTAATTTGAGTTTCTTGTTGCGAAGCGTTTCTTCTCCGTGCTATCATGCGTTTGGCTGTAGTAGTAGCACGTCCAAGTGAAGGATTTAGATTCCTTGGCATTACTGTCAGACTGTAGTTGGAGGGGTTTGGCTAAGGTTTTTGAATAACAATGAAGTAATCAATTAAAAATCAAGAATATTATACGCATTAATGGAAATATAGCCACAATAAATACAAGGCAAGTTTATAACGGAGACCACGGGAATGTGGTAAACAATTATAAGCAAGCTCGTAAAGTTAGGATTTATCTAAAAATAGACTACCAAACCCCCCCCCCCAAAAAAAAAACCAATTCTAGTGATAAAAAAAATTAACGTGCAGCTAGAAACCTTCTCACTATGAAAGTTAAAACGTACATGCTAAGTTTAGCATAATTATAAATGAATCGAAAGAGGGTCTTTACATTATAAGTGCATTTTTCACAATAAAACTGTCAAAATTTTAGAGCTCAAGTTTCCAATGAGTTAGTAAGCATTATTTAAACGCTGATCAGAAGAGAAATACATAATTAAAAATTGGCATTTACGCTTGAACTTTTTTAATATGATTTTCACAAATTTAAATTTAAAGTATCAAAAATTCAAAATATACCTGCATGAAGACAGACTACCTTTTTACTGGATGACAACTTTGATGCGAATGAGATTTTTTGCATTTATTTCATCACATAGCACTAATGAACACTACACGTGAAGCAAAATCAATTGTACACACTACATATCTCGATCGATCTCGCACACGCGTCTTATACCTGCACTTCTCTCACGCGTCTTATACCTGCACTTCTCTCATCGGTGCACACTTTCGTTTGCATTCTTTTTCTTAAGGAAGGATATCATTTTTGCCGTCAAGTTAATGTAAACTAAACTATTTCAGTACCAAAACGGGAAATCCATGGAAAAAACTGATATTTTTCATAAATGTATTTATGACTCATGGGGTGTCAGTTTTGATTTTGAGTTGATTGATCTAAACATAAATTATGTGCAAATTTCCATCGGAATGCTGCTAACCACTACAATTGAAAGACTAATGGGGCAGCAAGGTGTTCATGGGTCATCTTGGGGGCCCTTATGTAGTTTTCAAAATCTGATAATCGTTTTTGATTCATTTTAAGATTGTAATATACATGTAAATTTCCGTCGAAATCGAAGCAATTTGAAAATTTGGGTGTCTCTTTGGTTCACCCTAGGGTTCCCAAATTTCAAGCCAAAGGACAGATTTCAGACTAATAGTAATTAAAATAATAAAGCACATCTTTTTTTTAAAGTTTTCTATTTAATCGACTTTATGACCAAGGCTGTAGACATAACTGAAAGTTTCGGGGTTCCCTGCTGGTCCCCTAACTCGTGGGGGTCCCAGTGTTGATTTGCAGTGAATTCCATGTGACTACTTCAGTTACTCGATATAATCGCAATACGAACTGAAATTTTCGTTGATGTAAGGGGTGATGTGGTCGCAGAAATTGTCTGACAGCCATGACTGGGTTCTCCTGCTTGTGCAGCATGTTGTAGAGTCATATTTCCAAACATATGGTCTTCCGGAAGCCACCCTCTTGACCCAAGGAAATACTATCTTAAGGTACTTGATGTAGGCCTCTGTGTTGAGCCTGAGAACCTCACCAACAAATTCGGTTCTTTTTGTTTTATACTGTACCTATGAACACTAATGTGTATGTTCCAATCCTCATAAATACGTTGGACACTATTGTAAGCGAGGGTAATATGCCGAGTAGTCCACCACTAGCAGTGGTTTATCTACTTCACGCCGCTGGCGAGTATTGTATTTTGTTGATGTTATAAAGATTACCATTTCATTTCCAACCTCCGTTTTGGTTATTCAGTAACCTTTTCTAGGTTACACTTTTATCAGAACGATAAGAGTGAGTTTTCCGAGCTGTCGTACCTTTTGTAATGGCTATTAGACAGAGCCAACTCTATCTGAATCCTCTGCATTGTCCGAAGATTGACACCCAAACACCGGAATGTTCGTATTGGAATTTCCGGTGTGAATACCAAACAGGACAGTATGACGTTTCCAATTTTCTGACGGAGTGAATTGCATCATGGTACTCTTTTTCTCACAGACGGTGCCTAACTGACCCCACTATAGTGTGAAGTCGACAAAATAAAAAACAAAACGCATGTGTGAAATTAAAACTATAAAATGGCGACAATTTGCTCCATCACACCCTGTTTTATAAGTAGTTTTTTTGAAGATCTGGTTGATTAGCTTTCATTGTTCTGTGTGTATTTTTAATTCCCATAAAATTGTTACAAGTCCTATCTGTGTAACCTGGTCTGGGTGATGTTCACACGAGTCTCTTCCATAACTGCTGCAGATTTTCCAGTGCAGATATTGGCCCACTCTGCCATACCATATTTTATATTCAGTTGATGCTAACACCGTGAAACCTGATATAAGAATCAATTGTTTCTGGATATTTATCACAAAATCTGCATTTTCGGTTAATAATTTTTGTGTTTGCTTGGTAATTTCTAGTTAGCAAGCATTGGTCATGTGCAGCAAGAAGAAAACCTTCGGTTTCAGCTTTGAAACCTGCACTGCGTAATCACAGATGGGTAGTAATTTTGTCTACATAAGCTTGCTTGGCACGGGCAGAGTATTGATCATGAAGAAACTTATCTTGCCATGGTTTCTACATTTGGTCCATTGCATTTGTTTTCATTTTAAGTTCTTTTCATTATCATCATCAATTCATTCATTCAATATCCTCTCCCCCTCAGCCGGATGATGAGGGTCATATCAGCTACCCGCAGTTTAGAGACAAAACAACCAAAGGCGATCTGCGTAGCACGAAGAATCTTGGAACAATCCCGTGTGTACCAACTACAGAATGAACAACTTGAACTCTTTTGGTATATTTCTTTGACTTGCACCGCCAGGTCTTGGTACATCTGTATTTTCTCCTGCTGTGACTTCACGATATTCTTATCCCAAGGTCATATCAGGGCGATTACTCTCCAAACGCTTGTCAGTCGTATCTCACCTGAGCTTCATTTGCCCACTCTCCACTTCGGACGGTGATGAATGCACATACCACTTCTCTGCGCACTCGGGGCCCATACTTCCTGCATCGTTCACAATATATTCTGAGACTACATTGTCATAGCGTCGTGTACCAGCCGAGTGGAGCCAGTGACAATATGTTGCACAATTTCAGCAGCTTTCCTGTACAGCCTGCATATGGTTAAATCATCGGTTCTATAAATAACGTTCTTGATAAAATTTGTTATTAATGCTTAATATTGCGTTGCACATATCACGCCTTCAGTTAAATTCATTCATTTATTTAATTCATTTTTTATTTTTTAATTTTTCATTCATTCATTTATTAATTATTTATTTATTTACGTACTAAAGTGGATCAATCTCATCTGAAAAAAAAAAAAAAACTTTTCTTTTGGGTACCTACTCATACCAACCTCCCCAGAAATGGAAAAGCTGACACAGAATTAAATAAATCCCTGTAAACAAACATTTCAAATTTGAAAAATACCCTAAATTCAAAGTAACTATCAACTCTTACATTGTAAACAAGTGGCAAGAGTTGTGCAGCTACAAGACAAAAAACAAACTTTAGAAATTTTGTCCATTCTAGGCGAATGGCAGTGGCGGACTGGCCAGGGTGTCAGCTTAGCCGATGGCAAGTAGGCCTCTGATAAATAAAGATTCAATAAAGAAACAGACAACTGTTTTAGTAATGAAAAGTAAAAGGTTATATGCATAATATCAGTTACTCAAGTTCAATGTGAGGACATTTTTCAAAGCTGAATGTAATAGAGACAAGGTTAAAAAATTCGCTGCCTGAAGAGAATTTAGAATCATGTATGTTGTTATCCATGGAAAAGGAATTGTTAGTTGAATTGAATGCAGAAGCAATTATTAGCTTTACTGAACAATCTGTGCTTTTGAATTAATTAAAATTCAAAAAAAAAAAAAAAAAAAAAAATTAAAATTCTAACATTCTGTATTTACATTCACAGTGTAATGGACATAGGCTCAGGGTGGAGAACTCGGAGAGCAGAGTTCGAATTCTAGTAATGTTCGTTAGATTTGCTTACGCTCAAATACCCTTGGGAGAGGTATGAATGCAACACTTCTCCCTCCCCCAACTATGGATTGAATAGGAGGACAGACTGGGTTATTTAGCTTTCAGTCTACCGCAAAAAGAAATGGCGAGAAAAAAAAAATCTGGCTCGTCAGTCATGTATCGCTCAAGGGTGTATCAGGTATTGTACTTAACTGACTCACTAACCTACTGTTAATAGTATGTCCAGTACATCTACATTGTACTTACGAAGAAATAGTCATTAAAATTTTTGTGAAAATAAAATTCTATTTCTTCGTAATTACAGAGTAGGTGTACCCTTCCGCACACCCATGTATTGTTTGAAAATTTTATTTATGAAAATTAAATAATAGCATTGTAGTCGTTGGGTGGAGCCAGTTCGCCACTGTAGAATAACATGATCTCAGAGTTTCTCGGGAAAAGAGGTTGTCCTATCAAGAACTAGAATAGGACACACCCATATCACGCACACATTTCTTAAAAAAAACAAAAAAAAAAAAACTCTTGAATGCATAGTGTGTATATATATATATATATATATATATATATATATATATATATGGTAATACTCGTTTTGAAAAACCTTGGTTGGTTCAATTTGTAATATAACAAATTGATGACCGAGGAAAAATTTGAAATAAAAAAGAAAGAAAGAACCAAGAACATAACACAGTACGAATCCTCTCATCAAGGGCTTGAGCTCAAAGTCAAAAGAAAAAAAAAAACGAGTAAACGACTAAACGTAAATTACTCAAAACACTAAGTAGAGCAACAACGAAAATAATCCTAAGGAGCCAGGCAAATCTACCTAGGTTTCACCTAAACGGATCTTCAGGGTAAAACTGACTAAAAAGAGAAATAGAACAATATTTATTGATAAAACCAAATAAAACCCATGACCACGTGACAAACAAACCCAAAAAAAACCTACAAAATCTTACTCTAATAACCAGCTTTTCTTATGTCGGCACTTAGAATTTCTGATTTTTTGGTTTAATAAATTTTGAGCTTCTTCCATTCATAATGAACAAAATTTATCGCTGCCTTATATTTATAACATTTTTTTTAATATTTTAAAATGGGATCATTATTGTCTTCCCGTTTAATCTTCCATATATAAGTAGACAGGGTAAGACTATGTTTATAGGTTTCGTGTTTGAAACTACTTAAGTGGTTATAATAACGTTTTTTTAAACTACTCTGGGTGGAACCTATACAAACTTTAGGCTTCTTACTATTACATTTATTTCTATATATATATCTTTACCTGGTAGACCACGCACTCTTGTTGGCACTTGTCCTCAGGAAGGCATTCGGCCTTTTTTCTACAGTTACACTTCGTGGGGGCGTGGTATGGTTTGTCCTTGATTTTTTTTCCTATTATACTTGTTAATCATATATATATATATATATATATATATATATATATATATATATAAGGTTGGTGCAAAAATAATGACGTAATAATGTCGTTTTTTGACGTATTTTTAACGTCAAAAACGACATTATTACGTCATTATTTTTGCACCAACCTATGATAAAATATATATTCTAACCTATTGTAGTAACATTGCCTCTATATGTCAACGATTTTATAACATGACTAATCTAGAGAACCTCTTTAAGAAAAGAAAATTAGGAACTATTCTAGCTTACTTGAAGGAGGTTGGTCTATACCAAATATTATAACTGAAAATAACTTTGTTCTAAAAGCATAACTGGAGAGTGAAGGAATCAATGAACAAAAGGATTGTTTACAAGTATTTTCGGCATTAAATAACAGAGTTGATATGTCATTAAAGCAGAACAATCAATTTTTATTTTGCCGTTATGTCATCCAAAATTACGTCGTTGGCGCCATGTTTGATGTCTGTGAGTGGTTAGTAAAAACTACCCGTATATCATGAAAATTCGAGTTAAGAGGTGTCAACATGACCTAATTGGTTTAGACGTCGTCCATAAAAGATGGCCACCAGGATGCTATTTCACGTCTCCTCACAATCTTTATTTCTATTTCATACTGCATATTTTGAGCTGGGTGGGGTATTCGAACTGCGACGTTAATAAAACAGAACACTTACATAAAGAAAGGTAAAAAAAAAAAAAAAAAAAAAAATCTGCCCAGGGAAAACTTGAGGCGAAACTTTCTTTCTCTCGGGACCATCCTAAGATGGACGTCAAATCTGACCAACGGCGTTGACTAAACGCTGTGACCTCTAGTATTATGCACGCAGCCACACGTACCGCCCAAGGCGACACACACACAATCAATTCAATGACGATCTTGGAGGACGGCAAAAAGACCTAAGTGTTGAGGTGTTCACCTCCTAGATTAAATCTCGAGTTATGGCCGACAGGAGCCACCGTGTCTATTAAGGGTGTGACGAACAGATGAAAGTCGCCAGCAGGGGTGGTAGGTTTCTAGAAAGTTCACAGAAATCAGCTGTCGCGAGAAGAGTCAACGAAGTGATACCAAAACTTCTTAATTTATCAACCAGGGTGAGGTTTTAAAAATATAAGTAAAGATGGATCATTATGAGATAATAATTAGCGACCTGACGATTACTGGGTAGTGAGTTAAATGTAAGATTAGGATACTTCACGTGTAACATTTAAGAATCAAACATGAAAATTCAGGATGTAGAATAAATATTAAATACTTTAAATACCTGAATTATAATTCAATATAAAAGATCATAGATTAGGCTGCACTAGGGAGAGTTATGTCCAACACCGCAAGATTAATATATATATATATATATAATATAATATAATATATATAATATATATACATATAAAATATATGAAGAAAAATAATATACGGAAAAAAAACAAACAAAAATCCTTATATGCAATTATACTGTTTTAATGTTAATATAAGTCAACGTCGGACGTTTCGGTCTAATAAACCATCTTCAGGACATATTCATAAA
>OZ010582.1:98070605-98088105 GCA_963932145.1 Acanthosepion lycidas | reverse complement strand
TGTGCATAAAAAAATTGCTTTACGGGACGTTATGAAGATATTCACAAGATTAATAAAGTCTATTATTACAAAGAAAAATTACCAAGTTTTGTTTTAACAAAAAGAAAAAAAAGCTTTTATTCAAATAAATTCGTAGCATCATTGTTCAGTAATCAGAACATTTTCTAGAACATTATCAAAGATAGATACTAAAAAAAAAAAAAAAAAAAAAAAAAAAAACAGTTTCTAGTAAAAATTTTCTTGAAAGTCGATCTAAGATCATAGAAAATCTGGGAAAATACATTGATGACTGCATAAAGATGCCATGAATTTATAAATAAGATTTTGTCAATAAAAACGCTGGGCATTTTTGCATCAATGTAATATTGATCTTCAAAAATTTAAATGCAATATCAATCGTTATCTTCTGTCTTAATTCTTGTTCTCTCTTAATATTTTCCCCCTAAAACTCGACACCCACTCCCTTGCGTCTTAGTAGCTTTATTGCCTTGACTGATTAAAATAACACGTTGATGACTGCGTAGATATGCCATGAATTTATATAGATAAGATTTTGTCAAAAGAAATGCTGAACATTTTCACCAATTGTAATATTATGGAAAGCAATTTCACAAAGATTCCCTAAGGTTAGTATAAGGATACGAAAGATACTTTATGGATTTGTGTCTATAAAAATGTTCTGAAAAAAGAATGCAGGAAAATTTTGCATTATTCTGATATTATCTGTTGTTAACTGGAGTAAGGAATGGCTTGTTAATTTTAACGCGTCTAAAACGAAACTGTTCTCTTTTAATGGTCTGGGAGAACACTTTTCACCTTACATCAGCATGGCTGATGCTAATCCTCAAGACAGCGACACATTGCGCCTTCTCAGGCTAAAGTTTTCTGTTTACATGAAGTGGAAAGAGTATATTGAATCTATTGCTAGGTCTGCAGCCAGAAAAGTTAATTCGCTGCGTCATAATAGACAATTTTTCTCACCAGATTCTTTCTTACATATTTATAAGTCTACCATTTGTCCTTGCTTCGAATATTGCTGGCACATATGATCTGGTGCTCCTGTTACACATTTAGAGATTCTCGAGAAAATCCGAAGAAGAATCAGCAATGTTATTCGTCCTGGCATCTCGGCTTTAGTCACTTTCCCACCGCCTTAATGTAGCTTCCATGTGCTTCTTTCTGTAAATAGTTTCATGGTAATTGTTCTGATGAAGTTTCCTCTCTGGTGTTGTACATATCGGGGACTAGTCAGGGACTGTGAGGTATTATGTAGTAATAATGGTAAGAATGTAATGCTTTATTGTAAGGAATACCGTCTGGGTCAGTAGTTGTGGCTAGCGAGGATAAGACAGAAGACCAAACTTCTCCATCCCCCTTCTGGCGTTGTGCTGCATTTCTATCTTTACAAAATAAATATTTCTTTCTACGTTACCTAGACTTCATGAATTTAAGCGCAATAATAGATTGGCGGTAAGGTCCCATCATTTTACAGATGAAATTGCTAGAAGTTTCTTCTATCGCACTTTTCGCTTCCCAATCAACCTTGATCTTCAAAAATTTAAATGCAATATCAATCGTTATATTCTGTCTTCTTAATTCTTGTTCTTTTATTGTTCTCTCTGTTTAATGTTTTTTCTCTAACACTCCACGTCTTCGTTGCTTTATTGCCTTGTCTGATTAAATAATGCATTTTTTTTCTTCTGGATAGTGTCGATTTTTGCAGCCCATTGAAGCCACTCTTTAGGGGAGGGCACGACACGGAAATAGTAATAATTTTCTCATTCTGGGTGGGGCTAAAATATAAACAGGTCTGAGTACCCCCCCCCGCCATTTATTTATTCAGGTTTATGTCAATTTGGTGACCGAAGTGGTTCATTAAACAAAAACAGCAAACTTTGTCAACAAAAAATAAGCCCACGCGTAAACATGAGTCAGACATACTAGAGTCTCCTTTATTTTCCTGGAGCAAGATAGGCTTTTGACGTTGTTTCCCGACAACCTTAACCGCTAATCCGTGACAGATTTTTTTTTTTTTTTTTAATTCTCGCTAGATTTAGGAGGGAAACTCACTAGACGCTTTCTCAAAACAAAAATCTGGATCTTTTCATCGATAATAAAACCTACGTGAGAAAATCTGAAGGCGAAATGATTTAAGAGTTAAAAATAAAGTCTCTTGCACTCACAGGTGTATCACACACACACACACACATATATATATATATATTAGTTAAATTTCCAGATCAATTCTGTGGACAAGACAGATTGGTATAAAATGACAAATGTAAAAAATCTTAGATTTTGCCGACGCCTTTCGTCTTGCGACTTTTTCAAGGCAAAAATGAAATCGAAATGTTTTTGTTGTTATAGTTACATTAAAAAATCCAAATTTAAAAAGATAGACGCTTCTGACTAAGCCTTTTTTCTGGTTAATGTAAATTACCTTTATAGTAATAAAAAAAACAAAAAAAAACATCCCTTACATTTTATTTTTTTCCAAATTTCGATAAAAGATCCATTTTTCGTCGCCAGTCACAAGTCTATCCAAAAAAGGTGAAACAAGTTGGCGAGAATGAAGAGCAGATGTCAACTCTGGATTTGAGGTTTTCAGACAATTCATGAAGCACCCATTTTCCAAGTTTAGGAACTTTTCCAAGTTGTTGAAGATGACGATGAACAGTTGTATGGTTTGAACTGAGAACCACTACCAACTCCTCAACTGATAAAGCAGGATTTTCTTCAAGGGCTGCTTCAAGAAGCTTTTCATCAAACTCAACTGGACGTCCGGTTCGATCTTCATCTTCAAGGGTGAAATCTCCACCTCTGAATTTTGCAAACCATCTTCTGCAAGTTCTTTCATTCACACATTCCTCTCCATAAACCGAGTGAATGTTTCTAGCCGCTTCGGCTGCCGAGTTTCCTTTCTTGAACTCATAAAGCATTATGTGCCTCAAATGATTCTTGGGTACTTCCATGTTAGCAGGGTTTTAATCAAGCAAAATTTAATTTTATTGTTCTCCGAAATAAAAATTTGATCAGTTTAAATGCATCTAAACATAAAAATAATGTTCAGCTCCATTAGACATTATAAGATATTCTTTAAATTTCGTTCATTTTTAAAAAAAAAGGTAAAATTCGGACAGAACTTATGGGATGACCTTTATATATATATATATATATATATATATATATATATATTATATATATAAAGGAATTAATGGATTTTTATTTCTAATCCGATATTTATTATTTCTCATTAAAACATCATTTCTTGGCGGATACACGTGTTCGAGTAGACGCCCTGCATTTTTCAAACATTGTGTATTACATATACCGGCATGACTCTTTCTGAATCTTAATATACAAAAGGGAAGGGTACGAACTTATGGCCCAGGTCAAACCACCATATGACTAGGCTTGTCAGTTGCCTCGGTCGCTGGGCTCTGAAGCCATCTTAAATGCATATGCTTTATATTAATTTTTAGAGATTGTTTTTGTCGAACCTGTACAGCCATCTAAACTGTCAATATTTGTTCTGTGGATGTAATCATTACCAAGACTATTAAACTTTTCTGTTTCCTCGTCTCCTTAATGTGACCCATTACCTTTTTAAAAATCAATGTTACATTTTTAATGTCAGTTTACAAACTCACCCTAGCTTCCTCATTAAAGTTTAATTTCTCTTATGACTTCCCGCCATAAAAAGTCACCCATAACCCGCACCTTAGACGTTCATTGCGTTTACTGTTCACTGAATATGTTTGGTCAGTCATGTGGTCTGGAGTCTACTTCATGAGAAAGGGCCTTAGATGCACTGTGTCACCTGAAAGGAAAAAATGGCTACAAAGGAAGCGCCTATCCATGCGTGTCTAATAACGTTAGATTTAGAAAACCGCCACACTTTGGCTTCCTCCCAACCCCAACCATGTGTGCGTTCCTAGATACGGGCAACTGAAGTCAGCCACCAGTGGTCAACTGAAACTCAAAAATTGATTCAGGGCCTATTCCAGAAGACATGTATGGACGGCTCCAGCAGCCGCATAACTTTCGAGTATTAAAATAAATGTATTACGTTGATTGACCGAATATTGTTCATATCAAATTTCAGTTAATAACAGCGTCAGGCTACAGACTTATACATCTATCTTCACCTATGCATAGTTCGGTATATATGCATAAATGTGCTCTAAGATTCTCTCCATCACTAGCAAGATATACATAAAACACACAGAAATTGTAGTTACTTGAAAAATTTAAAAAAAAACAAAAAAAAAAAAACAAACAAACAACAACTGTGACACGTTTTGCCCTGCAAAAGGACTTCTTCAGTCCAGATATTTTTATTTGATGGAGTCATAATAGGTTTTTTAATTCAACATGTTAATTCAAACGTTAATTTTAATGTATAGCCGTGTTTGAAATAGACGCTCTTTTTTTTTAATTTTTAAATTACCGGACACGGCTATCCAATAAAAATAACGTTTGAAATTTATGCATATACACACACACATTATAATATATATATATATATTAGATACATGCATACATATACATACATACGTACGCACGGGAGGGGAACGAAATAAATAACAAAAAAATTAAAAAAACGCCGGTTATAATTATGCATTAGGTGCAGCGCTGAAAAATATATAGACGCTTCACTTTAAATTTATGGCATTCAATGTATGTAGATCGGTGTTTCTCGACCTTTTTGTTTTTTTCTTTACGTCAGGACGCACTTTTAGAATAACTAAATCTCTGGGGCCCATTTTAAGTTTTAATACGGAAACATTAATGAAATTTGAAAATATGAAATTTTAGCTTAGCATTTCCAAAGATTAGCAGGACAGTTTTTATTTAAAGAGATTTATGAGGGATCTGCTGACCGATTTAAATCCCTTGAGGAAGGCAATTTGGAAAGGATTATCCTCTCCTTAAAGATTAAGGAATTTATCATTCAGTTTAAAATATCAAATGACAAAACTTGACTTACACATGGAAATCAAGTGCATTGTGTCTCCAGCTTTTTTTTTTTTTTAAAGTAAAGATTTTTTTTTAAATATAAAAATAATTCATAAATTACTCTTCTGTTAATTTGGGACGCACATAGCTACCTTCTAGGTTGCATTAGTTCGCTAGGGCGCACTGGTTGAGAAGCGCTGATCTAAATGTACAACCAAGCCGATCTCATTAATCTTCCAATTGCTTCTGTTAAATTTAAATATCTCACATTTCCCTCCAGATTAAAGATCCAAGAAAAAGTGTCGGTTCCTTTTATGGTTCCAGAAAGTATCGGACTTTTTCGATAGTGCTAATGAGCGGATGCACGGTGTAGTAATGGATAGCGGCTCAGATTGAGGAATTCGAGAGCCGAGTTCGAATTCCAGTGGAATCCATTGCATTCACTTACGTGCTTATACCTTTGGTAAAGATATGAAACTTCTCCCCACCCACAGCTTTGGGTAAACAACAGGACAGACCGGGTTCTATAGCCTTGTCTGGCAATTGGTCTACCACAGAAAGAAATGGCAACCTACTGCGGGAAAAAAAATCTGCCTCAATGCCGAAATGCAAATATTTTGATTTGCAACTTTATGGCTTTGATCACAGATGTTTTGTACTTTCAGAGTAAACTTATTTATTTCATTAAGAGATAGTTTATAGATAAGATGTATATTCTCTTACGTGCTAATACCGTTTGGAAATACACGAATCCTCTTCTCCCCGCCCCCGCTACGGGCAAGTAGCAGGGCAGAGCGAGTTCTATAGCCTTGGATGGCAACTGGTCTACTGCAGAAAGAAGTAGCAACCTACTGCAGGTAAAATCTGCCTCTTCAGTCATGTATCGAAAGATACATGATCGCCTAAGCGCGTATCACGTATGGCACACAACTGACTGACTGAAGTAGAGTCCGAATTGGACATGTGTATCTCTTATGAACAATTCCGCAATGTTAAGCACATTCTAACAGACACACAAAACACAAGACACAAAATACGAGGAACATATACTACAGTGTACAAAACCTTACCATGCTTTTTAAAAAAAATGTATCCGTTTCTCAACAACCCCGGAAAAAAAAAAAAAGAAAGAAAAGAAAAGTAAACTGTTTCCAACACTTATAAAAGAAAGCTTAGGCGATAATGTCTCTTTCGATAAATAAAACTTGAAACTACTTAAAACAATTGCTATTAGAAACACTTAAATAAATACATTACTTACTAAAAACTAGGCCGGTGCGTACTAACCCCCCTTCCCCACCGTGAGAGCAAACCTGATTGGAGGCTAGTGGCGAGTGGGCAGTGATCTGTGACCCTTGATATCTTATTAATATTTGTTTTGGGTTTTTTTTTTTATACGTTACAAATTAAACAAAGCCCAACTATTTAAATGATTACAAATTTTCGCAAATTACGCCATTCTGGGATTTTTTCCCTTTTAAATTCGTTAAATCTTTTGCTTACGCTAAGTCTAGAAAACAAAAAAAAAAAAAACTATACAAGGAAGATCTGAAGCAGATATTAAAATTTGCCGCAAAACATTGTTCGTTTAAGATGGAATGATCTATTATGACAGGTCTCTAATTTGTATTTAGATACATTGTATATATTTTCCATTTTTCTAATTGAATTGTTCACCTATACTGCATATGATCCATTATTGTACATAATTAGCTTACAATAAAATATGTATTTTATATGAATTGTACCTTATGACAATTGAGATATTGTTGAATGCAGTGCCCCTGTATTATTTATTTCGGTGGTAGTGATGGTTGCAAGGAGGGCCAGACCGCTGCACCTGACCTGCTTAAAACTATTGCTATTAAAATGTGAAATATTTAGAAGGAAAAATATAACTGGTAAGAAGTCGTTATGTAAGTAATGGCTGTATTAAGAAAAACAAAATTGTTCGAGTTTCTTCTAATTGTACATTAAACAGTCTTATAATGTAAAGACTGAATTGGAGGCACAAAAATCAAGCAAGTACGAAAATTTAAATATCCTACAAGTGTATAAAGAGCAGAAAATGTAACCCCAAATAGAAAACGAGCACTGAAATCGATGGGAAGATGGCTTCCAAAAGGTAAGCAAAGTATTAAGAAACAAAAAAAAAAAAAAAATTAAGAAACAATAAATAATATATATATTATATATAAACCAGACTAGACGAAATCATCTTCCGTTTTAAATTTAGGCACCCCATCCTTACCCTGACTTGACATCTATTAATGTAACTCTATACTGATACGAATTATTAACACCCTACACCCCTCTCTTTTTAAACAATCGCGCTAGCCATGGAAATTTTTATTTCAATAATGGATATGCTATTAAAACACGTAAATTTCAGAAATAAGTTATTACCAAAAAAATTTCGCTTGAGGGAACAGAGCTTACTTTAATTCAAATAATTATATTGAGGTTTTCGGCTCTTGTTTTGAAACACGAGAACTCTTATGTAGCGTGTTGGAATCATATTCTTAAATAAATAATTTCATATAATATATATATATATATATATAAAACAAAGAGAAGTGTACTGCAGTGCTATTAAATACGTATATGGCAGTGAAGACGGGATAATTTTCTGACAGATGAAGAGACTTGAGGTAGGACAAATGTGGTTCTGTGGACGAAACATGAGTAAGGAAAACGGAAATAAAAAGGACTCTTATTCTTACTATAAGGAAAAGGCGATCTAACTTCTGGGACACATAAGGAAAGAGGGCTTAGAAAATTTGGCATCCACAACGTATAATTTAGTCAAGACAGACGAAGGAAAACAGATTGTCCAAGTGGGTGGCAGGACAGAATGTGGAAAAGGATAGTGAAAAAGGCAACACTTACTAAGAGCTAGAAAGGCTAAAATATTGTTCATAATAGAATTTAGAAGTCAGATAACCGATTTTAGCGTTCCGCACTTTGATGAGACGTTCAAGAATTAAGGTTGTTGATGGTTGTGATCTGGCGTTTGCGAAAGAATGTCAAATAAATACCTTATTCAGAAAGATGCGTAAGTGAAACATAACTTGTTTATCTTTTTGTTTTGAATTTATAAAAATAAAAAGGGGGTTCAGAAACATGGATATCATTTCGTAATTCAACTTGACTAATTCTCGTTGAAATGATCTAAAATTTTAACAGCATGTGCAGAAACAACTCAAAATTATGTTTTTTTTTTTCTTATCAGTTGTAGATATGTCATTCCCTGTAAAAGAAAAAAGCGTTTTATCACTTAGAGTATGCTCGAACACAGTTGAACAAGACTGTATTTGTTGCAATGCAGAATTCGACATGGCACAAAAAGTTCAAAGAGGAAAGCCGTCTGTACCGATTTGATGCATGTCGGGTCAAATGCGGTACTCATTGAGAAAACTTGAAATTTTTCATGAAATCCACATACCTTCGAATTTCTCGTTCAAATTTTGATGAATAAACCGTATTTTGCTCAACATCAGCCAGTTATATTTTCATTTTCCTCTACTATGTAATTACTCATATTTACATCTCAAATGATATCAAATTTTTAGAAACACCCTGTATAATTCAAACAGAATGAAACCGAGACAGTTCTAGAGATATTTGTTGTGGCTTAACTTAATTTTCATTTTTCATTCTGACGAGTTCTAGCTGCTGCTATGGATTTTGGTTCCCTTATATAATGCGCGTGAAGTGAGGCGTAAGCGAAAAGGCTTGCGGCGAAATTTGTCTAAGAGACTGGAAAATGTATTTCTTAAAGAATTTGCTTAAGCTCGTGTTTTACCTAGAGTTAGCCTTGCATGCGTTCTAAAAGGTGTGTAAACTTAGGTTTGTTCTGTTGAGTAGCGGATGTTGTTTTTATATATTTTTTAATTTAAAATATTAAACTAAACAAGACCCGTCATAGATGATTATGGCTTCTTGTGGATTGTACTTTAACGTTTATATGTCGTGTATTATTACAGTTAAATCTTGGAATGTGTTACGACAGAGTGAAGTTGTAAGTCGTAAATTATGAGATCACAGCAAAAGTTCGTGGTCGATTAGAAAATTAAAAATAAAATTTTACATACTCACAAAAAGTCAAGTACGTAGTCTTCATTGTTTTTTTTTTAACTGTCGTGATATTTACTTGACCCTCCCACTGAGTCAGGTTGTTGCACAAGGTCAGTTTTTAACATGGGGACCCGAATGTTTTCACTCGGGCCGCTGGTCCATGATAGTCGTAGTCTGTCCAAGCTGGTCAAGGCCGGAGCCGGTCCAAGCTAGTCCTAGCCATAATACCACCAGCCCAGGGACGAGCCCTGTGCTAGGTGAGTATTTGAACGATTATTCTTAAAAGGATGATCCAACTGTCTCCCATCGTTCTATAATCTTGTTGACGCCATTTTCTTATAAACATATCATTTTTTTTTTCTTTTTTAAGGTAGTTTTCGACTGACGATACAGAGACAATTTTTTTGTTGTTTAAATTATTCAATTATTCTGTAGAGGCTGGAACAAAGTAAAAAAAAAAAAATCTGAAGAATCCAAGTTAGGAGCGTACGGTGGGTGATGGATGGTTTCACTTTTCAATTCTTTACGCCTCTTGCGTTGTCATAGTGGAAAATGACACCTTTTCAATTTGCCAAAATCGGCTGTTTTTCTTGAATCTAAATGTCTTGAAATGGCGAAAGGCAGTTGACATATAGATTTTCAAACTCTTACCAATCTTTTCCGTCGAAATCTTCGGTTTATTCTTCACGATGGCAAACAGAGTCTTCATCGACGTCGGAAGGTCGCCCGAAGGATGGTTGATTGTTTGGACTGAAATCCCCCTTAGGAAATCAGCCAAACCACATTTTGACCGCCCGAAGAGTTGGAGCACCATCCAAATAAACATTCTGAATGTGTTTTTTTTTTAATTTTTTTTTTTTATCGCAGTTCCGACGTTTACCAATTTCCGAAATTCATAGAGTATAATATAGCGAAAGTGCAATTTTTCATCTTCCATATTTGAGGCGATTAATTTTTGGACAAAACGACAATATTAAAGGTTTCAATCTAGAACATATCAGAAATGTTCAACAAAACAAATGTCATTATCAAATTGAGGTTATTTTATATTAACAAGGAAAATTGGGCACGAACTTTTGCAATGATCTGATATATTAATGATTTGCAGAATGTCATTTACGTGGAAAACTGTCCATCAATGCTAATGTTGGCTGGATTTATCATTCGCTGTTATTATAAGCCCCAATAAAGGCCTTTTGAAACTTATGGTGATCCATATGATTAGTCCAGAAACGAATAATTGGACTCTAACGCCAATTTTTGAATTTCGTCGATAGATACCATTTCAATCCCGTACGAATGAACAAATTACTTTTGCTATTCGGTCTTCATTGTGGGAAATCTGTTCGTGCCTCTTTCTCTTTCTCTCTCTAACACACACACACAAAACACACATTATCTATCAAGTAATCTATCAATTAGGATCTATCAAATAATCTATCAACTAATATCTATCAAGTAATCGATCAACTAATATCTATCAAGTAATCGATCAACTAATATCTATCAAGTAACCTATCAAACAGGATCTATCAAGTAACCTATCAAACAGGATCTATCAATCAATCTTTCAACTAAGATCTGTCAAGCAATGTTTCCACTAAGATCTGTCAAACAATCTTTCAAGTAATATTTCAACTAGAATCTATCAAGTAATAAATCAACTAGAATCTATCAAGTCCTTACGAAGTAGGATTTGTAGATTATTGACTTTTTATTCCACATCTAAATCGGTCTATCGTTTCTTCCGGCTTCTTTCCAGTCTATCTGCTCTTCAGCAAATATATTTTCCTTCCGGATATATATTTAGCAAGAATAATTAGGGCCAGGTGGTTTTATCGAAATCAAAACCCCGAGAAATGTTCACTTTCATTCATATTTTCATACACGACCTGTGCGTTTTGACAAGTAAGTCAAGTAAGCATTCCTTAACGAATACCATTCTACGAAAAAAATAAAAAAAAGGGACGTATGGATGAAAATATTAGGTTGGTGCAAAAATAATGTCGTTTTCTCACATATGTTACTATGTGAGAAAACGACATTATTTTTGCACCAACCTAATAATAGTGAAAAAGCAGAAAGAAAGAAAGTTGTACCAACTAAGGAGCAATATTAAAAAAAAAATCCTGAACGGAAATCCATTTACAGCTGACCAATAACAATTTAATGGGCGTAAAACATAAGACTTTTTGCCAATTTATATGATAGTCTTGCGTGAAGATTAATTCGGTTGACTAGATACTGCCGAGGCTAAAAATGAGTGTAACGTTTTTTTTTTCATGGTAAATATATAAAACAATTTAGAAAATCTTGACATGTTTTTCTAATCAATGGGCGTAATCAGATAAATTAATTTTATATCAATCAAATCTCCGTTGTCAAGACACAACGTGATTCACGTTAGTAATATGATTTTTAAAAATTTAACTGTAGCGTTTTGTTTTGTTTTTAATTCTTTAATTTATTAAGTTAGCGCATTTTTCCACCACTGTGGTTGCCATTCTCCTCCATCTCACAATTGTGGTTCATTGTGACGTTTAAGACAGAAGAGTGAAATGCTTACCAGTTCCTTTTCCTCCAAAATGTTGACATTACTCTGTTCCTCGTCTAAATCTTTTATTTTTTAAATTTAAATGTTTTAAAATTAGATTGTACAAATTTCAATTCAGTTTTTATTTATCTATTCATATGTTTTAAAGATTTTTCGTATCCCATTTTGCTTCAAAACCATTTTAGAAAGAACTGGCAATAGACTTAAGAAGCCAGGCCGTATATTAACCACAGGAGATTTATAGATCATGACACTTTTAAATGCATCTTCATTTGTTTGGATTATCACCAGTTTTTAATAAAATGATATACGTTTTTCTCCTCTTTGCCTCTATCTGTCCCGTGAGTATCAGATTTTCCAAGCCCTCCTTCCTCATTATGTGGCCCGGGAACTTCAACTTTCTCTTTCTAATGTAACGTATTAGTTTCCTTTTCGTTTCCATTTTATCCACGACTTCGTCGTTACTCCACGGTATCATCAGCATCCTTCTATAGAACCACATTTCCGTTTCTTCTCGTCTCCTCTTCATCTTTGAGGCGCGCATCCTGCACTCACTGCCATACAAGATGATAGATGTCACATCCAAAATGAAAATAAGACTGATAACACAAAGTTTTTGAAAAAGAAATCCGACAAAAATTATATATAAAAAAATGAGTGTGGCTATTATTTTTCAACTGCTTAAGAAAAAGATGGAATTCTTTGAAATGAATCAAGAATATCCCTGCGATAAAAATACAAAAACATGGGAGAAGTTGTGCAGCCTACGTCACCGAGAATAGAATAGCATATTTTAAACATGTTGCTATTAATATTTAAATTTTCTATCCGTCTCCATTTTATCCTTTGAATTTTTAATGTCATATCCTTTCAGGACGTAGGTAATAACAGCTCTCCACAGTTTCCTTCTGAACTGCCACGACATCTTGGGAAAAATAGAGTAGTGTCACTTTGCTTTTTTCCACATGGTTTTGAATTCAAAGTCGTCCTTCTCCTAAAATGGCTGACCCAAGGCTGTGGAATCCAGTCTCTACACGCAATCCATCAATCTGCCACTGGGTGGCAAGCCACTAGTTTACCGTTGGTGGCCCGCTGTCGAAACTTTTGGCGTATGTTACTGCTGGCGGACCGCTAGAGGCCCACCAGTATTCCACCAGTGGCCCACGTCGAGCTGCCACCAGAGGACCGCTGGCATTGCCATCGATGACCCGCCAGCGTGTCAATAGCGACCTGCTTATAGAGCAGTCTATCCCATTTAACACTTGGGGAGGGGGCGAATAGCACAGAATTACAATTTGAAACCGGCTCGCCTATTACTTTTTCCAAACAAGACATAAACTTCAAACATTGATCCTACATAAACTAATGCGGCAACAAGGTCTTTGATCGGGAGACTGGAGGTTTTTGAGGAACGTGGACCCACCTCTTAATTGCTGTTGTTCCCAGATACAATTTGACTAGAGGTGGTAGCACCTGTTAGGCTCCCGGCTATGGGTAAATAGTGAACTGTCAAACAAAAAATAACCTATGAAACTATAAAAATACATTTTTATAGTAAAAATGCCAACAATACATTTTTATATAAAAAATTATCATCAATAATTATACAGTGTAACCCGGATATAAGAGAGATTTTCTCTGGTCCCAAATTAGAGCCATACTTACCTAAACAAAATAGACCAAACCCGGATATAAGAGACTTCGTATCCGGTCCAGACAACTCTCTTATATCCGGGTTACACTGTAGTAGAATTACCAACAATACGTATTTATAGAAGAATTACTAATAATAAATTTTATCTGTAGTTGAAGGAATACAGTTGCGTTCAAAATATTTACATTTCAGCATTAAATAACCTGTAGAAGTTGATATGCCGCGAAAAAAACCCCAAAAACAAACAACTTTAAACATTTTATCCACAATTCTGATATCGATATATATCTTTATGGCAAATTGGAAAAATACAATTATAAACCCCTCCTCCTCTTCTTCTTTGTCTTTTCAGGACGTGAGCGTTCATGGCTCTCCACAAATTCTTCTCCTATGTTGCTTCTAATTTTTGTCTTTTTTACAACCTCTTATAACCCCCTTTCTGTCACCCATTTACACAAGCACTTGAAGTAGGTTTGTCGCTGATTTTCTCTTTACCTCTTGCCTTCATTCCTCATTATGTGCGCTAGAAATTTCAACAGTCTTTTTCTGGGGTTAAGGTTGTGTCCTTTTTGTTTCAATCTTCCCTATAACTTCGTCGTTGTTCACATGTTCAATCCATGATCTTCTCAGCATCCTTCTGTAGAACAGCATTTCTGTTACCTCAAGTATCTTCTTCATCTTTGAGGAGATTGTCCACCATATAGAAGAATATTGCATAACAATTCAGTAATCTCATTTTTTTTCCCCCGTTTCCAATGAAATTTTCATGTTTCTTAATGCATTGCTTAGTTTTTGGAAGGCGTCTTTCGCTATTCCAATGCGCCTATGGTTTTCCGTGTCACATTTTCCGAAATCTGTTCAAACACTTCCGAAATGTTTAAATATTTCTACTTAATTGATTTTGGTGCCTCACATTCGTAGTTCGAATCTTGGTATGTTCCTCCGTAACAAGAACGGAAACCGAGATCAGCTTCCGATGATCAAAAATTCGAGAAAGGATCGATACGAGTAAGTATAAACTCTAAATCAAACCATTAAAAACATAAATCTTTTGATCGAGAAGGATGTGCGGAAAGAAACAATATTTCAGAATCCATTTTGAAGTTATTGCTACTAGCTGTTATTTTTGTCTCGTTTGTTATTTATTTATCGTTTGCTTTAAAGAAAATGACATTAAATCACTGGTTTTAATTTTTTATTTATTTATTTATCTGTTTATTTAAATTTACTGCAGTCAGTTTCCGGTATTCGTTTTTTTATGTGTAACGTCCTGTCTTCCAATGTGACGCCCATTTTGTTTTCTCTTTCTTTTTCGGCATTTCTCTTTTGTACAACTCAATAAAAAGCGCAGACAATGATTTAGTTTCAATACTGCTTCTCTCTTCAACACACACTGCATTATATTTAAAAAAAAACAACAACAATACCTACTTATAGTACTATTACCAATAATTCATATTATCTGAAGGCATACAATTGTGTTCAAAATATTTAGATTTCGACATTAAATAAGCCGTAGAGTTTGATAAGCCGCTAAACAAAATTCTCAAACAAAATTCAAATATTTTATCCACAATAAACCTGATTTTTTTTTTTACGAAAATTGAAAAAATATGATATACCCTTCTTTCTCTTTGCAGGAAATGAACGTTCATCGTTTTCCACAAATTCTTGTCCTTTGTAGCTCTTAGTAAAGTTTGTTTTGTTTTTTATTTATTTTTTTATTTTTGCTATCTCTACTAATCCTTTTTCTGACAATCATTTACACAATTGGTTAGGTAGGTTACATACTGCTTTCTGCTGTTCTTTTGCTTTCAACATATTCTGTGGGTGGCAAATTTTCTTAGTCTTCCTTCCTCTTATATAACCTAGAAATTTCAACCGTCTTTTTCTGGTGATAAGTATAAGTGGCCTTTTTGTTTTGCTAAAACTTATTTGTTGCCCACATGCTCAGTCCATGGTATTCTCAGCATTCGTCTATAGAACCATATTTCCGTTGTCTCAAGTCTTTTCTTCATCAGTGAGGAGATTGTCCACCATATTAAAAAAGTGCAGACAATGATTTAGTTTCAATACTGCTTCTCCCTCCAACACGCACATACACAGAAATTGAATTAAGGTTGCGGTGTCTTGTCTATACCATTTCATTTTTGTCTTTCACTTGAATTCAGATTTTTTTTTCTTTTTGACAGTCTAGAGTAGTCATGGTTAAACTGCAGCTCCACTCCGGACCGCACGCGGCCTGTTTGGACTTTTTGAATAGCACGCTTAATTTCATAAGGAAAATAACGCTTCTTAAAAGTTTTTGTTTTGTTTCGTTGGAATCAAGGACAAAACAGAGTAAGAAAAATGCATTGTGATTTTTTAAGTTAAGATTGCCAACGCATTTTCCTTCCTATTGTGTTTTTCACTCCAACCTGGAGACGAACCTAACACATGTCACGTCGTTTTATAAGCTTTTCCACTTTGTCTTATTTCTACTTTATTTCGGATACTATAATACATCCTATGAATATGCATGTTAAAAATTGTGTGCATGCTTAGATTTTAAAATTCTTGTTGAAATGCGTACTAAAGGATATTTTGAGTCCAGAAATCAAATATTAACTTAACCTAGAATCATAATCTTGGACACACTTTTTGTTCGTGGTCAAAATGTCTCTTGTCAATAAGAAAATTTTACTGTGAATGGGCGAAAAAATTCTTAAAGAAAGCTAAATTTTTTTTAATGAAGTGAAAAGCATTTCCCCTCTCTCCCCACCTACGTTTACAAGGATTTACGGATGATGAGGAGTGCCATGTTTGGGTTCGTTAGACAGATGAGAACGTGACATGTTGTCTGGAATGTGGAGAAACGTAAGGAGATATTGAAACGAAAAGAGGCCTTGACGCCATCGTGTGTCAGCTCTACCTTGCTAAATATGATATTCTGATAAGTGCGTCTTTAGCCGATTTGTATACAACCTGGGAATAATAGAGGTCATAATTTAAGCCTTAGTGTGACCGGTAGCACGATTCTAATAGCTAAAACTTGGAGCTTGATGACCGATCACACCGTTCTTTTTTTTTATTTTCTTTTGTACTCAATCTTATTGTTTTTTTTTTTTTTTAAACATATTTCTTGTGTGTACCTTTTTAATTTTTATCTCTTAGGCACTTTCACCTGTTGGACACATGCTACACAAGTTAACAGCTGTGTGCGGTCAACCAGATGTACTTGAAAACGGAATAACTGATGACTGTGTGATACGGAGATAGCTTTTTGGATGAATTGAATTGGGGTAAAACAACTTACAATAGAAGCAATCTTATCAACGGGCTTTTAAATCTTGATAATGTTTACCGGATTCGTGATCCGTTTTCTTCAAACCTTTTCTTTTTACCTTGATAGTAACATATGAGAAATCAAGTAAAACACCTTACACCATAGATGGATTTATTGTTTGCAATGATACCTTTGTCAGATTTTACTCAATAAATAACAGGTGCTTCGAAAGTCGACACGTGAAAAAATATTCATTGCACTTAAATATTTAGCAAAAAATCTGGAAATTATCCAGTTCCGTTTAAATTTTCAACACTTATTCATTAACATTAAACATGGCCGTAGCAGCCGTGGGTGGAGCGTAGCAGCCGTAGAGGTGGGGGTCAATTTTTACCAATTGTAGTAATTGTGTACAAGGATTTATTTTAACAAAACAATAATAAAAGAAGAAACTATCAAAGCAAAGAGGTACTGGAAATTTTAAATATTCTTGCCAATAACCATGTTGGCGGTCTTTGATAACTTACGGCTAAATTCTAAATTCTTTCCACAGCACCATTAGAACCCATTTAAACACACACAAACTTACTAGACTCCATCCGAAACATACTAGTAGAAAATGCAAACATAGTAATCTCAGCTACATTTAAAAAAAAAATTAAATAATGGAAGCCTTAATAATAATAATAAAAAAAGCCAACATTCAGTAATATTGACTATGAACATGGTCATAATTTTGCTGTGTTCGGAAAATAAAATATCCCTATAACTCTAAAAACAAACATACAGCCCATGCACTCAATTAAGAAGCAAAAAAAATCAATCATGATAATGGCTAAAAGTATAGCCGAAAGCGCTCGCAATTACAGAACATTTGGACAGTTTTTACATACTTTTTGTCAAGAAAAGAAAACACTTATTCGAACACAAGAAAAATTAAATAAAAAGCTTAATCGCAGTACCTTGTTTGTCGCCTTTAATGTAACATATA
>OZ010582.1:98033105-98068105 GCA_963932145.1 Acanthosepion lycidas | reverse complement strand
ATATAGAATAAACTAGGGTAGGGAACATTCCATATATTTTTAAGAATGGCTCCCACTTATTATCCCAGTGTCCATTGTTGCTTTTTGTTTCTTAATTCCATTTTGTACCGTTGGGGGACCTTTTTCCCTTTTTTACCCCCACCCAACATCAAAGACAGACATGAGAATACAAAAAAAAAAAAAAAAAAAAAAAAAAAAAAGTACTAACTCCATCCTCCGCCTACTACTACTACTACTACTACTACTACTACTACCAACAACAACAACAACAACACTCAAGAAAATTTCACCGTTTCCCTATTTGAAATATTTTGTTGATTATTGGCTTTTTACGGCTTATCAACCTTTTGCAGGTTATTTAAAGTCGGAAAATATTTTTAAAACGTAAGATTATTTTTTGCTGATAATAATGATTTACTAATAAAATTAATAATTATTGATACTAATTAACCCACAGCTGGGATGGGGTGGGGAGAAGAGGCGGATTCGTATCTTTCCGAATTGTATTTGAACGTAAGTGAATGTAAGGAAACCGAACTGGAATTGAAACTCGGCTCTCCGTTTCCAATTCCGAGTCATTATCAATTGCACCACACACACACACACTTCCAAGCATACACCACCTGGCATTCTCAAGCAGTCACCCATCTAGGTACTGACCAGATTCGACATTTCTTAACTTCGGTGATTGTCCGAGAGCCGAGTTCGAATTCCACCCAGGATTCGATACATTCATTAACGTGCGAATAACCTAGGGGAGGGTATGAATCCATCTCTTTTCTCTGCAACTATGGGTTAAATAGCAGGACAGACTGGGTTCTATAGTCTTGGTTGGCAAGCAGTCCATCGCGGGGGAAATCTTCTGCCTAGTCAGTCACGAATCGAAAAAGACATCGCCTAAGCGTGTATCACGAATGGCACTCAACCGACTGAATTCTTCAGTTAATGGTTGTATAAACTCCTTGCTAATTCCACGACTATAAAATACTCATGGAAATTCCACTGTTGCGTCGTTAAATATCTGACCTGAACAAATTTAACAAAATATAAAAAATAACAACCATAAGTATGAATGCAGGTCATTATATAAAGAAGTAAGAGGGTACAAATGAAAACATTAAAAACAGACAAGATTTCCCATTTCATTGAAGCAGACGTTAAACACATGAACTTGTTTTCATCTCGTCTGTCTGCCCTTACTTTCATTTTTTTTCTTTCTTGCTCTGCTTAAAAGTAAACAGCGCCTTCGGTGTATCGTTTCTTATGTTTTGGGGGCAGCGGACAAGCCAGCTATTACAGGTCTGTCCTCGCAATCAAACCGTAATGACTCATTGTTTATCTGAGGGAATGGCAGGGCATAACGTACGTGCTAACCAAGGAACGAGGGAACAAACAGAATAACATGATAATAAAACTACTTATAACTAATAGTAACAAAACTACTAACTCGTAGCTCTTTATAATAATAATAATAATAATAATAATAATAATAATGGTAAATAATAAATTTTCAAAAACGATCAATGGAAAATGTCACGAAGCAATTTCTGACCTTAGATCTCTGGTTGGAACACGGAAGGAAATGTGTATGCAACAGAAATCAAAGGAAGTAGTAGTCGTAGTAGTAGTAGTAGTAGTAATAATAATAATAATCAAAAAGCTGTCAAAATACAAGGACCTTGAAGTAGAAATCTCAAAAATATGGCACATGGGAACATCAACAATCCCTGTTGTAGTTGGAGCCCTAGGATTGGTTGGAAAAGATTCCAGTAGACTAATTGAAGGGATTCCTGGAAGCCCATGTCTCAAAGAAATGCAAAAAAAAAAAAAAAAAAAAAATTGTTCTCATAAGTACAGCCCACACTTTACGAAGGGCTTTATCTATGTAAAATGTTTTTTTTTTTTTTTTTTTTTTGTCAGTGGAAAGTGTCATGATGCCATTTCTAACCTTATGTCTCTCGGCGGGACCTAGAAAGAAATGTGTACTCGCCAGAAATCAAAGGAAATAAAAACAATAATAATAATAATAACCTTATAACTTATAATAATAATAAATTGCTAAAACCTTATAATAATAATAAATCTTTAGAATAGTAATAATTATAATAAACTACTAACAAATAATAATAAAAATGATAAAAATAGCGAAGAAACGGCTAATTCCTTATAAATCTTAATAACAAAAACTTCTTATTTAAAGCACGGAAGGTACTTCATAATTGGAAAATTTCATGCGTATAACACACACGTTCTTTTCACACTCCTCCGTCTTCTGAACGGAAGTAGCGGTTTACCCTTGATTCCTGTTTAGAATTGAGTTTCCGGTTCCTCCCAAAGCCTGCCCTTGAACTCTGAAATTTTATTCACTATATACTTATTTTGTTTTTTCTCTCTTTCAACAACAGGAATAAATAGGTTCGCCTATCGTCCGGTTCACACTCCACCCCGGTCTTCCGAACAAGAGTAGAGGTTTATTCCTGTTTATGATTGGGTTTCTGGTTCCTTCTAGTGTCTACTTCAGCTCTATACTCTTAACGCTTGGCCTTTCATACGCTAATAGAGCTCCACTCAGTAACTATCTACCTTGAGTGGCACTTTGGCCTTATATTGGGTGAACATTAGTATAAAAATAAATCTTTATCCCATAAAATAGAAAAAATAATAAAAGTCTAGCCATGGAAAAAGGTAAGCCTTTCTTTAGCAACAGAAACTGATTCCAAATGTACACATTACGAGAACAACAAAAAAGTCCGTCTAACCGACTGGAGAAAAACGCTTCGGGTTTGAGTTTCCAACTATACTCATTCTTCTTCCTCTTCTATGTGCCGTGTCCCTTTAGGGTATGTATGATCATGGATCTCTACAACTTCCTATTTTTTGTAGCCCTTATTTGGTTTATTGCTATACGTTCTAATTCCTATTCAGAAAATACAACGCAAAATGTCGATCGTCAGGCGTGTGGTATCTCTCTCGGGTTGATGTTTTAACAGGTAAGTTCATAAACACTTAATCAGGGAATAGGTAACATCACAGGTGCTTCTAATCATGCCTAATTTTAGAAAATATTTCGGATATTTTGTTCACTATTCAGTACGGCTCGAAGAATTCTGAAATGGATAACTTTTGTCCGGGTGTTATTCGCATCTTAAAAACTGTTTCTTTAAATTTCCGTTTCATCTCGGTCTTTCACTACTTTTAGCTTTCACTCCCCACACGATATATAAATATATATATATATATATATATATATATATATATATATATATAACCTAAACATCTTTTAAAAGTGTAGTGAAATAAAACGTATTCTAACCTAAACACCTCTCTCAATGTACTACAAGCACTTAAAAGAATACAATAAAACATCTACAGTAAAATGAAATTAATATGAAAAGCTAGAAGATGTAGGCCATTAAATGACCCATGTCCTTTGTACATACATGAGAAACAATATATTACTAAGTTTATAAAAAATAAAAGTTTACTAAATCAGAGAAATGAATTAGCTATTTTTGCCGTCATTGTCATAAATTTGACGTAAATAATATTTAAATATTAGGTTGGTGCAAAAATAATGTCGTTTTCTCACATAGTAACATATGTGAGAAAACGACATTATTTTTGCACCAACCTAATTTTAAAAAAAATTGTGACCTGGTAATATACATACTTATACTTGATGGGTAAACAATTACATACTGTAAGTAATTCTAATACATTTACTTGTTTTAAAAAGAAATATAGTATATTAAAAATTAAAAGTTAAAATATTTTTTAAAATCGTAGTTAAATAAAACGTATTCTAAACTAAACACCTCTGCAAAATCTTTAAGTATACAAATAGAAAAAATGCCGTAAGAATTTTTGCCGTTAACAATAAAATTAAAAAAAAAATCCAGACGACATGCATTTAACGGATGTCAGAATTCGTTGAAAAATACATCCCTACCGCTACCTAAACGAAAACCCTTCTTCAAACGTAACTAATAACCGATACAACAAAATACAGTGATAAGGAACGCGCAACCACCCCTTGTCTGGATGAATGGATTTCTCTGTATCTTTGGAAACGTGAATTATGAATCTTTGCAGTGCCTTTAAAACCCAATAAATTAAACAATAAGTAAATCCAAAATTCGCTTGAGAATGAAATGGAACTAATGGCTTTAATTTAATTATAAAATTTTAGCTTACATTTTTGAAACATGGTTAGAACTGTGTAGCGAAAAAACATATTTTAAACCATTTAATTTATTATATATATATATATATATATATCGGTTATAACTTATTTTGTGAATATCTATATATATTTATCTATTTACACCGAAGTCTTTTAGCCTTAACTAAAAAAGACTAACAGATTTCGGTCTGAAGCGATGAATATATATAGATATTCATTAAATAATTATAACCGAAATGAATCCTTAAGGTTCTCTTGTTGATTACTATTATTGTTATTATGCACTACAGTTTGAACTCTCCCTGGATTAATATCCTCCTTAGAATTATCACTACCTGTCATAAATTGGTTATATATATATATATACCGGGTATAACAGCTTGGGATGATTGTACATCCCACAAAATGTTTAATATCTAAAAAAAACACTATACTAATTGAGTTTCGTTTTTCCAGGTTTTCAGATAAGACATTTAGCTATCTTGACACCATTGTCGTAAGAATCACTGAAAACTCTTTGAGGTATTCAGCTAAAAAGAGTACTGGTTAAAATCGTCTTGTGTTAGCCCCATTGTATTCTCAAATGAGCAATGGCAAGAGGAAAATGATCACTCAGGTCTTCAGTAATTGTGTGTACATTCATACTCTGGTTTCCATCTTCAAAGACTCTTCACGAACCATAAAGAAAACGGAGAATAAGTTTTATAAAGACGAAACAGTAGAGAGGAAACCTGGACCAGGTGGTCACAACAGCAAGAGAGATCATCCTTTTAATTAAAAGATCAAGTAGAAAAGATCCAACTCAATCCATAAAACGTTTGACACGAGAGAGAAGAGTTTCAGCTATGACAGTTCAAAGAGCAGTGAAAAAAGACTTGAAAATGACATCGTACGTGAAACCTGTGAGTCACTTTTTGTACAGAAAGTTAGAAGGTTAGAGTGGGCGAAGGTCATCTTGCATAAATTGGAAAATGTTCCAGGAATTATATATATATATATATATATATATATATATATGAGCTTAGTTTTAATCCTTCATGGGCTTCCGATCCTTAGCTATGATTAATTAATGATGAACACGTCCTTTTCGTTAATGGTCAATTTCATCACGATTCTTCTGTTAGGCTTGTATAGTTATTATACATTCTTATTGCTCAAAGTAGAGTCCAATAGTGTTATAAAAACTTAGGAGAATTCCAGTAAGATATATTTAATCATTTCTAAGATGCAATCGTTCAGATCTTAATCTAACAATTGGACAGTTTTTCTGTTACACCCAGTACATATAACGTAATTTGCATTTGGAGAAATGCCTTCACGTAAAATGGTCCTCCAAATGCACCAATGTAGGACGTTTAACGCTGCCTGCGAAATTATATTTGTAGTTAAACATTTGCACCCCACATGGCAGCTGTCTATATTCCTGCAGTTAAAGTGGGTTGAATTTGTATCACGTGCACACAGTGCTTTGATGTTATTTTTTTCTTTAATCTGTTAGATTACGTTGTCCGTGCAGTAGTAAGTAAATTATATTGTTTTTCTATTAAATATTTTATGGAGCTGAATGGTATCTGGCAAGTGTTTTTCAATTAGCTTTAGAAAACATAATCCCAGCATTCGTTTTTATAGCTTTATTATATGGGTGTGTTAAATATAATATTTTTTTGTTTGTTTGCTGGCTGGCTGTTAGCAAGAGAGACACAACAAGATGAGAGCTCCAAATTGGAAACGTTAGAATCAAACAAATACAGAAAATTATCTATGAAATGTTTTAACAGGCGGCGGAAAACGTAACACAGAAAGCCGAAGATGCAGTGGAACAGCGAAAGATGCCTTCCACAAATTAAGCAAAGTATTAAGAAACAGGAAAATATCATTAGAAAGAAAAAAAATAGAGCTAGAGAGTGATATAAATCATCCTATATTGCAGAGAATGCAGAAGAAATTCCTCACAGATGAAGTGAGAACTTGAGGTAACGGAGATGTGTCTCTATAAACAAAAAGAGAGACGTATGCTTAGAACCAGTTAAAATATCTAAGATACATACCGAGGAAATAAGGTTTGGAAAATTTGATACACACAGGATATACTGAAACAAAGAGCAACATACGAAAACGTCGAGAAATCCAACCTAATAATCTAAATGTAAAATCTAGTGTAAACGAATGTAAGAAAGGAAAATGGTGTGAGGGGGGGGGATAGTAAAGAGTAAATTTTACAACCGTAGTTGCAGTGTTTCCAAAACATTTTTCGCGGATTCGAAGTCAGAACATTATCATTGATAACGCTCTCCCCTAACTTGCGGATCCTATTCTTGATACTAGGTTGGCATCTCAGACCCACCCTTTCACTGCCCAAACGGTTAAATGTAGCCGTCTCTTCTACTCCAATAGCTTCATGTCTCGCACTTCCCGTCTGTGGAACTCCCTTCCTCTTACTTGCTTCGCTGATAGTTATAATCTCCAACTATTCAAATACAATGTCAATCGACATCTCCAGATGCCTTGATCTATTCCCCGTTTATTCTCTTCATCCTTTCCTCTTTCACGCCTTTTTACTCTTGCTCTCACTCTCTGTAACCCCTTGCCTAGAGGCACACTCACCTTCCTTGGGGGGGGGGGTGAAAACCTTAAAAAAATGCAAAAAATATCACAATGATAAAATCGGTCAATAAATATTTACACCTATTCATACTGGGACACGTGCGTGTAATTATATGTATCCATAATAATGTTAGATTTTGAAATCATTTATTTTTGGCATATGAATTTTTTGCAAGAGTTTCTAAATCTTTAATGTCTTTCAATCATTCCGCCTCACCTTCTATTCTCTCCCGCCTCACCTGCTATCCTCTTCCGCTTCACCTACGAGGCGCGCCGCAACGTTTAGGAACCACTGACTTAGAGTTAAAAAGCTTAGTTAATTATGTGCCATGCGTGATACACGCTTAGGCGATCATGTATCGTTCGATACATTACTGACGATGCAGTTTTTTTCCCGCAGTGGTTTGCCATTTCTTTCTGCGGTAGACCAGTTGAAATCCAAGGCTACAGAACCCGGTCTGTCCTGCTATTTATCTATAGATGGAGGAGAAGAAGAGGATTCATACCTTTCCCAACGTAATTAGCACGTATGTAATGGATTCAACTGGAATTCGTACTCGGCTCTCCGATTCCTCAATCCGAGCTGCTATCCATTACTCCAGGAATTTGTAAAGAGTCACATTCGCCCAATTCTTGAAGGGACACGGCATTTGAAAAAAGAATGCTTCCTGTTATTTTTTCCATTTTTGAAATGCATATTAACCGCATATCTGATTTTCTTTAATTCATTTATTTTAGTTCAGTTAATACCCCCACCACAAAAAACAAAACAAAACAAAAAAAAAACACCAAAAAAACAGTTTCATTGCTAGTGTAAATTTAACACGTAATAAAGAAAACCACATCTGACCTAAATTGTTGTCACGAGGTCAGGGATCGTGTGATGAGTTAAAACCAAGTATTGAGAAAATAGACGAAGAAAAGAGTGAAACGAAACAAGATAGAAATATTCCTTCTACCATTTTTTGTGCAGAGAAGTTTTCAATGAATGTTCTTAAGAGTCTCTGTAAATAATGAAAGAAAAGTTGGACTTACTCTGATGGTGAATTAGCGAGCTCATGAAGTGTATTGTCGACACCATATTGAGTCTCTTGCACGGAACACAATAACTTAAACAAGGGGTCGGCAACCTTTTGCTAACTATGCCGACTTAGGGTTTTAAAATCATTCAGAGTGCCAACAGCATACGTATTTTCATACAAGTCAAGGTCACTATACCTGTTCTACAATATATTTTATATAGTAATATAGTGTATATATACTTTAGTATATATTAAAATTGAAACAGTGAAATATGTTCTTTATGTTGTAGTAGTTATTGGTTCGGATTTCGTGATGCCATTTGCGGTTGCGTGCCATTCGGAATTGCTTGGCGTGCCACGCGTGTCGTAGGTTGCCGACCCCTGCTTTAGACTTCCTCTCGCAAACTTGGCCCGAGCTGAAAGAGAACTAGCCCCTTCCAACCTATGGTATGCGCTCTCAAAAGCTGAAAAGGGATTACTTTCGCTGATAGGGTTTTTCACGCATGCGTGTCTGGTCAAAGGGTTTAACGTGTGTCAGAGTGAACGTTGCGGATATCATATCACAGAAACTTTGAGATGTATTTTAAAACAGCCAGTAGATGATTTGATACTTTGTTTTTGGTACGGATGATATATTCCGGTGAAGTCCACTTCTTTCAAATTAGTTTTAATTCATTAATTTCAATGTCATAATTCAGATCTTTAATTTCAGTGCCAGAATTCAGATCTTTATATGTACATCTGTTATTGCAACCTCTGAGAATTAATAGGCCATCAACTAGATAAAACACTATATTTACCTTATCAACTATTTCCATTAATTTAGTAGGTAGATTCCAAATATTTCTGCTTCATCAGATTTCCTCATGATCAAATCAACCTGTGTATGTGTGTACAAACCAAAAGACACAAAAAATAACACAGAGAATAAGAAAAAGAACACCAATTTACAACAACTCTCCAAAAACATGAAACCTTTGCTTAGAGCAGAGAATAGCAGTAGCAAATATTTACCTAGAACTAAAAGTTAGACCAAGATCAAATATCAAATTTCCAAATGCAGACACGAAAACAAATTTCTACTCCGCTACCTACAGACCAAATCATGACTGAATAATGACCTATAAACTAAATCTAATAAACTATATTTCAATTACCAATATTCATAACCAAATAAAAAATATTAAAATTTAATTAAACGAAATATACAGATAAATAAATCAGTAACTGTAAAATTAGTAAAGAAGACAAACTAAAGGCCTTACTTATCCACAGCCCAAATCATTAGCCTAAACAAAAACAAGACAAAAAATATCTTTAGATAGAACGGTACTAACCTCTCGCTACTCTATCACTATTTCTGGCGAGTAACATTCGTTAATTTCACTAGTTCAGACCTTTACATCTAGGACCCACCATACCACGTAAACTGTGTTGATTTATTCTAATTCCCTTCATATTCCGTTGGTAAGGTGGAAATTCTACGCACACATTTTATGGGACATTTTTTTAATTCTGTTCAGGAGTGTCGAAGAACACATCGATCCCAAATTATTTCCCATCCCTCCCAAAAAACAAAAACAAAACACCCCAAAGATAACGATGCTTCATCGGACACTTAAAAAAAAAACTAAATAATTTTCAGAGCGCATATCTTGCCTCTTTCAGTAGCAAATGTTTTTGAAACGAACGCGTGACCAAAGAAGGCTTACGTACGAATCATTGAAGCAAAGCATGAGTTATTTGTTAATAGCAAAACCTACATATATATATATATATATATATATATATATGAGATGGTGGGAAGTAGCTATTTGATGAGCCTACATGGCATAATTATCAGGGAGGGACTTGTCTCAGGTCAACGTGAGTGCTGATGGGGCTGCAAGTGGAAAAGTGAACCCAAGTAATGAATGGTTATGTTGGGAGCCACGTGGAGATGTATTTTACGCATGATTTAGATGCGTCTTTTCAACAGCCTGAAACAACACAGGCTTGAATAAACCTATTTGAAGGGCATCTCAGGTCGATGGTTCGTGGGCTTTTTCAGAATTCATTAGTATAGTGAGTCTCGTCCTATATATTTTAGGAACTCACTTCTTCAGACCTTGTACCTAATACATTTTAGTATATTGACATAAGTTAAACCAGTTTTATATATATATATATATATATATATATATATACAAATATGCTATTTTCTACTGTTCAGAGTACTTTCTTAAAAGAATAAATAGTAGTAGTAGTTTGGTTTGAAAGTTGAGATGGTAAGATTGTTTGGAATGCAAGAAAGGAATGTCAAGGTGGTTTCAGTGATGATTGGCGCATTGGGATAAATCCCATTAAAATTGTGTGACTTCCTTGAACAGCTGGGGATATCATACCAACTTGGAACCATCCAAAATTGGACCTTTCGGTCACTGCACATATTTTTTGTAACAAAGCACTGTCTGTCTGATGTCCTTGTTGTGAGGAGAAAAATAACTTTATGTACCAAGTGTATTCAAGAAATTACACCCGTATGATGATGATAATAATAACAATAATAATAAGTAAATAGTACACACAAACACACACACACACACATATATATATATATATATATATATATATATATATATATATGTATGTATGTATGTATGTATGTATGTATGGTGAACTCTCCCGTCGCATTCGACGTATGTGGGTCAAGCGGCTTAGTTTCTAGGAACCGACAGCGAGACACCAGCACATGATTTGGTTATAGAAGTGAAGGTTTTGTGCAGAACCAACCACATTTTTTTGACAAGCCGAATACAGACCCGGTGCACCGTGTCCCACAAAGGTCTCCAACCAACCTTCCTTGGGTTTTGAATTCAGAGTTTTCCTTCTCTTAGACCAGTTGCCCAGTCTGTCCTGCTATTCACCCATAACGGAGTGTTGGCGGGGGGGAGAAGAAGAGGATTTATATATATATATATATATATATATATATATATATATATATATATATATGATGAATGACGCAGGAGAGTACAGCAATTCAATTTCTAAAACGGAACAGGTAGACGATTCACGCATATGGTAGAAAAGGTCATTTTGTGTGGGTGGCGAGATCGCCGAATTATTGTTTATATAGAATTCATAAAACAAAATGAAGCACGGAAAGCATTTTCCTGAAACAAAAGGAAACACTGAATGCACGTGTTAAAAACGAAATGAAACACTAAATGCACTTCCTTAAAACGAAATGAAACGCGGAATGCACTTCCTTAAAACGAAATGAAACACGGAATGGACGTTCATAAGGCGAAAGGAAACACTGAATGCACGTTCATAAGGCGAAAGGAAACACTGAATGCACGTTCATAAGGCGAAAGGAAACACTGAATGCACGTTCATAAGGCGAAAGGAAACACTGAATGCACGTTCATAAGGCGAAAGGAAACACTGAATGCACGTTCATAAGGCGAAAGGAAACACTGAATGCACGTTCATAAGGCGAAAGGAAACACTGAATGCACGTTCATAAGGCGAAAGGAAACACTGAATGCACGTTCATAAGGCGAAAGGAAACACTGAATGCACGTTCATAAGGCGAAAGGAAACACTGAATGCACGTTCTTAAAACGTATAAACTGAATGCTCGTTTGTACGTCCAATTGCTGCAAAGTGTTTGTAAAAATTTGGTGGCAAAGCGCCCTGCTTTCGATAAAAAACAAAAAAAAAATGTTGTTTCCTCCATGGCAATGCAAAATCGCATTTAACAAGAATAACCACGGAACAAAAGTGGAAGTAGGCTGATCTGTTCCACTCCATCTATTATATTCACCTGACCTTGCAACAATCGTTTATTACCTACATTGATCGCTGTATAAAGTTTTGATGGGGAATATTTTCTCTAATGAAAACGAGATTCACTAGTTCGTTGAAAACTTTTTTTTCACATCAATACCTGTGGAATTTTACTATCAATACTATGGAATAGTTTCCTGATAACCGGCAAGAAGTCATGGCAAATAACGGGGAATCTATGAATAAAATATAATTGTATTTTTTTTTTTTTTTTGAGGAATAAAATTAGTAAACCGAAACGGAAATTACTTATGACTCAACCTAATAGAATGCTCTCATACCGGATCATGGATCAAATTCTTCTGCTGATATAAACACTTCTGTCGACCAATGGCTAGAGACACAAATCAGCGTCAGAGGAGATTAAAATTTGAAAAAAATAAAAATAAAAATAAATAAATAAAAACATGACATTGGACAGCTCCATATAAGTATGTTCTTGATTTGGTTAGGCTTAGTTTGTTTTACGGCATATCAACGTCTATGCCGACAAGATTTTTATTGCTGGTAATATTTTTTTTCAAAAATGTAATGCTGGTAATAATTTTTTCCTTCAAACATTCATTGCTGGTATTAAAACTTATTTTTATACTTTCATAGTGTTTTGACCCCAGTTTGGGGGTTAATCATTAGCCAACATCTGGGACCCTAAGAGGTGCTACCACCCCTGCTCAGTGTGGAGCTAGGAACACCAGCAATTAAGACGTAGTTCCACGCTCTCCAAAACCTCCTGATCAGAGGCGTTGCTAGTGAATATAATTTATCGCCATACCCAGGACGCTATGTTTTTGAGAATAAGCTATACAGGAGGAAACGTCTCCAAAAAGTTTCCCCCCCAATTACGATCGGTATTGTTGAATTAACGATCGGAGGAAGATGATTTGGGAGACGCGATCGAATGCAACAATAAGTTAAAATAAATTCTTGCTCTTCCTACTACTACTAATATTAGGTTGGTGCAAAAATAATGACGTAATAATGTCGTTTTCTGACGTTAAAAATACGTCAAAAAACGACATTATTACGTCATTATTTTTGCACCAACCTAATAATAATAATAATAATAATAATAATAAGTAGCAGTAGCTGCTTAGGGGTTATTAAGAAAGAAAAAAAACACACTGGCATTCAGGATCAAGAAGGAGACCCTAATATATATGCAAGAGCAGGACAGGAGCGTATTACCCCACCCAGAGTAAAGACCAAGATATGAAATAGTTTTAAAACCATACTGTAAAATACACATTTTTTTCTTGTAGAAAAAAATATAGTATACTTAATTAAAACTGGGAATTAACAACTCTCCACAAAATTAATTTTTAAGTTTCCTTGAATTTTTTCTTAAGATTTCGGACTATATTTTCCATATTTTCATGGTCGATATTATATATATATCTACACAGGGCCGGTGCGTACCACACCCGAACCCCACCACATGGGATAGTGGGTGCAAGCCTGATTGTGGGGCCCTGGATAGTGCTTGTGTCACTTGGCTATCGTATCAATATTTTGGTTTTTCCTACCTACATTTAAATACGTTACAAATAATGTAAGCGTAACTATTAAACAATGAAAAGATTTCGCGGATTTTGATGTAATTCTGGGGTCTTTTTTTTGTTGTTTTGTCCAAATCCGTGAATTAGTTTTGCCCATGCTAAGTCTCGAAAAATCAGTATATAAAGCCTGTATTTACGTTCTTCTGACTTTTCCCTAGCGATCTTTATTTTTAATTTTTGGGTAAATACAGAACCGGTGCGTAGAAGGTCCGAATCCCCCGACCGGGAGCGGTCAAACCTAATTGGGGGGACACGGGCAGTGCTTTGTGGCCATCGCTATCTTATTAACATTTGCTTTTTATGTACAGTGTGACCCGGATATAAGAGATATTTTCTCTGGTTACAAATTAGAGCCATACTTACCTAAACAAAATAGACTAAACCCGGATATAAGAGACTTCTTCCCCGGTCCCGACAACTCTCTTATATCCGGGTTACACTGTACCTACATTTATATTTATTATAAATTAAACTAATCTCGCAGATTTTAACGAGTCCTTTTTTTATCCAAATCGTGAATTTGTTTTTTTGAAAAAAAAAAAAAAAAAAAAAAAAAAAAAAACTATATAAAATTCCACATTTTTTTATCGATTTGAATGTGTTCAAATTCTTCAACATTTTAACAAGAAAAAGATCAAGTTGTTAAAAATTGCAGGAAAACATTGTTGATTTATTTAAAATGGAATGATCTATTATGACGTCTCTAATTTTTATTTACATTATACATTGTATTTATTTTCAATTTTTCAGTTGAATTGTTCATCTATATTGCATATGATCGATTATTATACATAATTAAGTTACAATAAAATTTGTATTTTATATGAATAGTACATTACAGTAGTAGAGAGGGGCGCGTATCATAAATTTGAGGGACTAGGCATGAGGCCCTTGCACTGACCCTGTGCAAGCGTAATGATGGTAACTTAATAAAGTTGTTAATACCCGAGTAATTTCTATGTGTTCGACTAATGATTAACTGAATATTAAGCAATACTTCATTTCAAAGTTTTAAGCAAGACGCAACATGCACATTAGCAAACATAAAACCTGTAAATATTGTATAGCGAGCATTCTTTGCTACGCATGCGCAGATCGTGTAACTTGATGGTTACCGGATGCTCTCATAGCGTTTGACGATTTCATAAAAAAAACCCTCACATGTCCCCCTTGTCCAAGCGCACATATTTAAAGTTAATATCTTTTATTTTTAGAAGCGGAATTGTTAGAATGTTTGCTGTCCACAGTTTCTGCATTTCTTTTAGTACGATTATACATACATATATATAAGTTTCATTAAAGACGACTAGCATGGTATTAACCTTTCATTTAATTTTTCTTCATTCGTGTAAGTATTTTCTTTGTCTGGACATGGAGTGTGTAAAAATTGTATAAATGTTCCATCTATCCGAGGGCTTTCCGCTATCTTATTAGCCATTATCCAGTACTTATTTTTTTTTTTACTTTTATTAGGTTGGTGCAAAAATAATGTCGTTTCCTCACAGAGTAACATATGTGAGAAAACGAATGTATTTTTGCACCAGCTTAATAATTGAATATACGTATATTTATAGTGATTCCCATCACTACAGATAATCACTCAAAGCCATTTTTAACAACTGATCATAGAAAGCGATTGTATATCGCTGCAAATTTAGTTATATTTGAAGGGATTTGACGCCAAACATAACCTTCATATCAAAGTCAGGATTTGAGGAGACTATTTAAGAACATAACCCGGGTGTAATGATTATATATATATATATATTACAGGTAATAAATCCGTTGGTATATAATCCAAGTGGATCCTAATAATATGAAATATTAAAACTTATCCACAAAAATAGATCAATGTATTTATTATAACAGGACATATAAATTACACAACGAAATTCCAAATTACCTCATATGGGGGGTGGATAGATCTATTTCAACCGATGAAAACCACGTCAGTCTTATTCAAACCCGGTGTTTAGACTGTATTCGTATTGGAATTAGAAATTTAACTTTGACAGCCGTCAAAAAATTGATACAGAAATTATCCATCATGAGTCTCTCTCTGTCTTCCATAAAGGTCGTCTTCCTACAATCTGTGGTCTAACGTTTGATGATCGAAAGTCAAATGCCGACCTTTTTGAGAAATGCAAGATTGGTACTATTGAAACCTTCATAATGCAATCACAACTCTGTTGGGCTGGCCATGTGGCAAGGATAAGTGATGATCGCATACAAAAAGTTCTTTTTTTACAGTGAACTCCATAATAGCCATAGAAATATTGGTAGACTTCGGCGCAGGTATAAAGATAAAATGAAAAGCAACCTTTCTTGCGTCAACATTCAATTTAAGAACTTTGAAGAGGTAGCCATGAAGAGATCAGAGTATCGTTCGAGCTGCCATTCAGCAATAATGCACCATCAGGAAGGAAGCATCAATCGATTGCGAGAAATACGAAAAAAAAAGAAAAAAAAAAGAAAAAAAGACAGCTAATAGTGTTCCTGCTGCACTTGGATACAATACATTCTCCTGCACTGTCTGTGGTCTTTTGTGCAATTCTCGAGCCGGTCTCAAAAGGCATACTCGTCATAGGCATGCAAATAATTAGTTTGTAGTCGTTGGAACCTAATACATCGAACTCGATGGGAGAGTCCATCATATATATATATATATATATATATATATATATATATATATATATATATATATATGAGAGAGAGAGTCTCATAATGGGTGTTTGTAGAATGTATAATAGTATCCGAAACAAAAACTGGAGATGATAAGTGGGGCAAAGTGGAAAGTTTATAAACGACGCGTTTCGCCGACGTATGCTGATCTCAGCCTCCTCGCGTCAAAATGAAGACAAAAACATATCTAAGAAAAATGTGTTGAGATTTTTTAGGATTTTCCTTGCACGCGGTTTTGTCTTGCATAGACTCATAATCTATAGATCATAATATATAAATATATAGACTCGTATAAATATATAAACGCCTAATACATACATAGATAAATAGTAGCGGATATAAATAAATGTGTTCTTAGCTTTTATTAGTTTGATTTTAGTATCAAACCGCTTGATTAATAGATGCAGTACAAATTTGAATTTTATTTTATTTCTTCCTATTAATGCTCTATTTCTTGATATTGAGCACTTTAAGGGCAAAGACTGCTTGACTTAAAGCCGTTATCTTCCAGAAATAACCTAGTCGATTGTTTTTGCAAAGCACAATCTTTTTTATTGATAGAAATATAGAAATATGTAAAATCATCAAATATAAATATATCGAAACGTGATGTATAAATATTTAAACTTATATAAATATTTATAATACTAATAAATATACATTTTGTTCCTCAGTGTCTGGTACCACTGTGAGTTTCATGCAAACGGCAATCGTCACGGGCACGAACTGAAAACTGACCCTAACATATAAATGTGTAGACTGGCATATAAATATATAACGATTTAACCAAATGGATGATATAAATATATGGACTCATACAACGAAATTCACAATAACCACAAGGTAGACTAAAAAATTATAGAAATCCTGATACATAGACCGTATCTATAACGACAAAAACAAACAAATTAAATTCATCACTTATGTAAAAAATTAAAAAAACTCCAACATGATCACCATCAATGATACAAAAGAAATCCAATGTTCAGCAAATGAATGTTGTATATGAATTTGTTTGGCCATCTCGAGAATGTTTCTCCAAAAAATAATAATTCAAATAATACGTAGATTGATTTCATAACCACTGCATTATCGCGTCGATTAACGTAGCATTTATCCAACAATAATTTAATTACACTATTTACATTGTTCAGATTATCATTCTCATCTTTGTTACCATATTTATCACAACGTTTCGGCCGTGGTACGCTCCGGCGTTCTTCAGGTGGTTGGAATGACGAACTGAACCTTTGTTCTTGTTGACATGCCATCTCTAATGGATGTCAGTTATCAGTTATCTCCTGTTAATTCCCCTCTCCAAGTTCTCCACCGCCTTATCCAGGTATTGAATTCACACTCTTTGGGTCCTTTGGAACTAGAACAGTCTACCCCAGCGAACGAAATAAAGGGTTCAGTTCGACATTCCAAATACCTGAAGAAGGCCGGAGCGTACAACGGCCGAAACTTTGTGATAAATATGGTAACAAAAATGAGGATGATAGTCCGAACAATGTAAATAGTGTACATAATACCTCATTATTTATATTATTATTTATCCACTGTGCCATGTCTCCTCAAGGACACATGGCACAGTGGATAAAGGCGTTGGTTAGATCCAGTGACAAGACCCAAAGAGTGTGAGTTCAATACCCGGTTAAGGCAGTGGAGAACTTTCAGAGGGAAAATTAACAGGAGATAACTGATAGCTGACATCCATCAAACATGGCATGTGGAACTAGAACAGTCTACCCCAGTGAGCGAAATAAAGGGTTCAGGTTCGACAGTCCAACCACCTGAAGAGAGCCGGAGCGTACAACGGCCGAAACGTTGTGATAAATATGGCGACAAAGATGAGGACAATAGTCCGAATAATGTAAATAATGTACATAATACCTCATCTCAGAAATATAGACAGATATTAAATAGTTTAATTAAATCGATATAACCAAGATAATGTGCCCTCCGGGCGGATTCGAACCTTTGCAAATAATTCAGGTTCGAATTTTGCCGGAAGACATTTCGTTTAAGTTTTCTCGAGTACGCAGACCGGTAGCCGAAATTCTGTTTAAAATAGACGGGGCGTCTACTCAAATACGGGTATTTCTAGGTTTATATTAGTGTTATATTTTAACATGAAATATGGTGATTTTCTTGTTATATATTAGATGTAGCAGAAAGCCGAAACTATGGGGCACCTAGTGAGGACTGAATTTGCTACTAAGTCGTAATTGATCTAGCCAGATAAACAGGAAATATAAATGTGCAAAGCGTGTCCAGGCACAACTAAAATTCCTTGATGCTGGCAACCCCCCCCCCAAAAAAAAACAATGTATAACCAACTATTTTATTTAAATTAGATTTTTAAATTTGTAGCAGATCTTTGATAAATACGAGTTGTTTGTAAACTTTACGATTTTAATTTGGAATCTTTACGGAAATTTGTTTTACTAACATGTAATACAATTATGCTTTCTACTTCCTTTTAATATTTAAGTCTTACATGACGTAAGGCAGATGCGTATGCCAATGTGCCCGTATATACTCTGTTACCTATATTGCTGTGAATATAGACATGTCATATATGTCGCAGAGTAGGGTGTCATCAGCTTTTAGACAGTAGCGTCTTAAGAAAAAAAAAAAAATAAGAAAGAAAAGTTAAGAGAAGAAAAGAAAAAGAAATAAAAACAGCAAAAAACAATGTGAGTGTCAAAAAAAAAAAAATCAAAGGACTCATGAGAATCCCTACTTAATGTTTTCAGGTCAACCGAATACTGATCAGTTCTGCATGGTTTGGACCTGATCACTTTCCACTGATCACGCAGTGGCGGATATTAAAATAACCGAAACCAGAACGCGAATCGTACCTGTTGACTTTACCTCCCAGGTAGATTGGCAGGATGAACTACTTTTTGATCAAAGTGGAAGTTAACTCACGGATATTCAGATGGGCAACTATTACCACGAAAAGAGCAATACAGAGAGAACAAGGGCGAGGAACAACAACCACAAAATAATAATAATAACAAACTTCTTTCTAAGCATCATCCACAGGTTGGTACCGGCTGTCTATACATACCCCGTAAAGAAGGTGGAAATGGTCTTATTCAGTTAAAACTGTCATACGGGACAACAACTGTTGGCTTACCAACATACATGGACTGGAATATACAATTAGTAAAACAACACGGAAACAGAAAGAAAATTATTCAATCATGAAAGAAGATTGTAAATACAAATGATATTTACAATTAGTAGATTCTATAGAAGACCAAAACAGAACCCAAGAACCAACTGTTGAAGCAAAAATTATGAAAAAGTAAGCCAGGGATGAAGCTCTTGAACACATGAAACAACGCTGGCAAGACAAACTTCTGCACAGCCAATATGCAGAACGTGCTAATAAAACCTATGTTGAGAGACTTAATACCCATTGGTGGTTACGAGCAGCTGGATTAAAGGCTGAAAGGGAATGCAGCGCAAATCCAGAGTCTTTTCACTAGAAACTTCCAAGCAAATATCACACAGAATAACGTGGATTCAAAATTCAGGTTCTGTGACATATATCAGGGAACTATAGACCGTCTAATCTAAAAAAAAAAATCGTCACGATAGAGTGAGGCAATATGTATACTGGACAATGTGCAAACACTTTGGAAAACAGTTTATAAACACTCGTATGAACGTCACCTAGCAAAAGCAAAAGCAAAAGGGATCACGATTCTATTAGATTACACTGTCTTTATGGACAGGAAGTTTGAAGCAAATAGGCCGAACATAACTGTCAAAAACCGAAAAGAAAAAAAAACTTACGTAATTGATGACTTGCTCAGTGGACTGTAACATAGCAAGGAATTTGAAAAACTATCGAAGGATAAAGACCTGGAAATGGAAATATAAAAAAAGGGGAAACTGAAAACAAGAATAATACCAGTCATAGTAGGTGCGCTTGGAATGATAAAAAAGGAACACAACAACCCATTGAAAAAAATCCCTGTAAATCCCAGCTTAAGAGAAATATAAAAAATGGCTTGATAAGTACAGCTCACAAACCAAGAACTTTGTCCATGTAACGCTAGTGATGTTATGGAAGTTAGAAAGACAAATCATGAAATATAGCCATAACAGCACAACACTATCTGCTTTAGGTCTTCCCTCATACTTGGTAGGTAGTTTAACCATAGCAGAAATCGAAATAATAATAATAATAATAATAAACTAGAACGACCCTTGAAAATATCACGGTTTTCCTATTTAAATTTTCTGATGAATCTTAATTCTTCTGTTAATAAGTTGTAAGCTCATGTCGAGTTCTATGACAATAAAATATCCATAGAAATCCCACTATCACACCGTTAAATATTTAAGGTTGTTGATTGGTTGGGTTTTATGGCATATCAACCACTGTGGGTCATTTAATGCCAAATTAAGGTACACACACACACACACACACACACATATATATATATATATATATATATATATATATATACCTATACATATATTAAATATACAGTACTATTAAACATATAGCTGACATTATTTTTTCAAAAGCGTATAGCTGGCAACACTGTTTCAAAAACTTATAGCTGGCAACATTATTGCTTCAAAAACGTATAGTTGGCAACATTATTTTCCCAAAAAACGTATAGCTGGCAACATTATTTTTTCAAAAACGTATAGCTGGCAACATTATTTTTTCCAAAAAACGTGTAGCTGGCAACATTATTGTTTCAAAAACGTATAGCTGACAATATTATTTTTTCCAAAAAACTTATAGCAGGCAACATTATTTTTTCCAAAAAACGTATAGCTGGCAACATTATTTTTCCGAAATCTTTATCTGAAGCCTTGTTGTTGGACGTAGTTTATCGTCACACCCAGGACGCGGATGTAGTTTATCGCCATACCCAGGACGCGGATGTAGTTTATCGTCATACCCAGGACGCGGATGTAGTTTATCGCCATACCCAGGACGCGGATGTAGTTTATCGTCACACCCAGGACGCGGACGTAGTTTATCGTCACACCCAGGACGCGGATGTAGTTTATCGTCATACCCAGGACGCGGACGTAGTTTATCGTCATACCCAGGACGCAAGTATTTAAGCTTAACGACTTTAACCCAATATTGCAATAACAATCATATATATAAATGCTGGTCGTTATTTTAAGAAGTGGGTACAAATGAAAATATTCGATTTTGACAACTTTTTCTATTTCACTGAAACAGCCGTTAACGATTTCTATCTCCCCTTCTTTCTTTCCTTTTTTTAATTTATTTTCTCACTCAAATCAAGTAACTTCTCTAATATGTTTTGTTTTTCTACTCAATCAAAATCCATTATTTATGAGTTATTGGCAGGAGACAGTAAACACTTCTATCTATCTTTCTTTCTTTCATTTTCTTACTGAAACCAAGTAGTGTTTTTTACTCTTTTTTTCACGCAATCAAAACGGAATCGTCCAGTATTTATGAGGTATTGACAGGGCGTAACGGTCGTGCGAACTAACGAAGGCAGGGACAAGTACAATTATATAATACAAATAATAATAGTAGTGATAATGAGAATAGACCATGTAAAATATTGAAAAAAGTCTCTTCAGAATTGTGTACGGCGTTGACGATGCTGTCAAGTGACTTGAGAGCTACACAAGGCAGAGCACGAAAGATTAAAGGTTACAGCAGAACTAAGAGGAGAACAGTTAAAGTTAAATGAGACAAAAAGAAAAAGAAAAGAAATCTGGAAAAAATGTTAACTTCATGGCCACTCCAAAGGAGAATTAAAACAGAATAGCAGATTTCAAGACATAAAGAATGCATTTAAAGAGAAAAAAATACCCCCAAAAACTGAATTCTTATATATGGCCGTCCGGAACAAATCCATGCGAACGAAACCCTATTAAGACCAAAATAAACAGATTCTGTTTTCTTTTCCCATTTCATTGCAAGAAAAAAAAAATTCTGGAATTCTTTTCGTCCGCAATAATTGTCAAGCAATAACCAACTTCTCAAATAATTAGAGACAGCTTCCTAATAATGTGAAACTCCTTTCGCTTGAATAACGGAGTTTAAAACGGGGTAGCGACGTGCTTAACGAGTCAACGTTGATTTATCTATCAAGACACGTTTCATAGCTGTCCATAAGTGTTAGCTGTAAGTGAGGAATTTAGCGAGCTCTGAAACGTGTCCTCTACATGCTCAACAGGGTTTTTAATCTTGCGAACGCGAATGGATATTTGAAAATCAACCAAGTGTTCCGGGAGCCAGTTTTGCGTCACCCGAATGTAGAGGCCGGTGGGTATAGTGTTGTGCTATTTTGCTGGAACAAACTATTATCATTTGGATATATGGAAATTATAAAGGAGTACAAATGGTTTGCAACATAATATTTGATCTTTGTCACACCTGTCAAGAGAGCAGGATGGCCTATGAGAACCCCAGCAGATCACATCCAACACCATCACAAAACATACACAGTTTGCTGACAGGTTAGATTCACAATCTCAGTCTCCTTCACACCCAAACTGCCTGCTCGAAAGAGTCGGAGACATGACATGCCTTACCAGGCGATACAGTGACAACCTTCCACGGTTCAATGGCAATATTCTCTAGCACAGCTAAGGTGCAATAACCGATGAGTCAATAATGGCAACCATGTTGGTCGACGGTTACAAAACTCTTTAGAACGGTTACCATCTTACATTACTGGTGACAGAGTGGAAAACTGGTTGTTGTGTAAATTATGTAAAACTTATTTTCTTTATCTTTTACAGATATGGTATCTCCGATTATACAAATACATTCATAATCAACATTAGTTTTATGTAGTGGTAATTGGTACCTCAACCGTATGAATTTAAGCGGACTACGAGATTGGCAACACGATGAAATGGCTAGATGTAACAGGAAGTTCTATTCTAATAGTTGCTTTACTACAACTTTTCATCTCTTCTGATTTCTTGTTTCCACGTCACCGACAATCTTCAAAAATGTAAAAGGAACGTCAATCGCTATCTGTGTTTTTGTTGCCCTTTCTCCTCACTAAAGTCTTCTCTTCCAGTAACGCCATACGTCTTATTGGTAGTATCACCTTGCTTGAAATATATATATATATATATATATATATATATATATATATATATATATATATTATATATAATATGTATGTGATAATAGGAAAACCGTAGTAGTTGCTGACACGTTTCAAAGTAACTAATAATAACAAAAAAACAGAATGTTGTTAGCAAATGTAGAGGGCGCTATTTCATATTGTTAACTGAAAATGACATTCTCTAGATTCTTCCAATTGCTAAGAACATTCTGTTTTTTTTTTTTTTTGTTATTAGTTACTTTGTTTACTTAAATTCATTTTGTTTTTTGCTTTGAGAAAGTCCACATTGGACGAAACGCGTCGGCAACTACTACACTTTTCCTATTGACATTTATAGTTATAAATATTGTCTTTTATGCAGGTTAACTGTCAGCCATTTTGTTTCAACACCCTCGGTGTCTTATCAAGTGATGATGTTGAATGTAAAATAAATGGTTTTAAAAGTTTCAAATTAATTAATCCTTCGCAAGGGGAAAACGTTGTTAATTAATTTGAAACTTTTAAAACCATTTATTTTACATTCAACATCATCACTTGATAAGACACCGAGGGTGTTGAAACAAAATGGCTATTTTTGTAGTGATTTTATAACATATTTATGTTATAAATTTTTTTTTTTAAATAAATAATTATATCTGCTCTACTTTGTATTGAGCACTCTTTTAAGAATAGTAATTGTTGGTTATTGGAATTCATTCCATATACACCAATCATATACTTGGGTATATATATGTTGACCATGTTTGCCTTAGTCTCTGAATATGGAATCCAGTGAAGTCCGTAATGTGTCCAATATCAGAGTTTGGCAGTGAAGATTCAGAGAAAGTAGCGGCTGTTAAGTAATTCTTTAAGTCTTCGATATCAGGTTGGCAGTGGAGATATTTTGGGAGAAAGAACAAAATGGCTGCCTTTATACACGTCGGATTGAATATTTTGAGCTTTCTGATTGGTTAACCCTTCTATTCGTGGACTATAAAATGAGTCAGCTCATTTTGGCTAGCCTAATAGTACTAAAAGGTACCCCAAAATTCCAACAGTATATATATATATATATATATATATATATATATATATATATATGTTGAAAAGAACAGCACAAAAATGCAGTGATATTTTTCTTTCATTTATTCAATATTTAGACTATCACACATAGTTAAAAATACTATTTCATTACATACCACAACTGTATTTTTAAATAAAGAGAATTCGTATCTCAAAGTCTTTCAGTGGGAAACCTTAAATTTAGAAACTGAATAAAACAAGAATAATAAATTTGTTAATATATAACATCAAAATATAATGACTATAATTAAAATATTTTTGAATATTATTTGTTTACATCACTTCATACATATATATATATATATATATATATATATATATATATATATATATATATATATTACCACGTGTTTTTCTAACACATTAATCACATTGCATTTACACATATGGTTCTGTTGTTAATATTTCGGTCTCTCACATGATGACGTCGTAGAACCGCATCATGAATTTACGACCCGCGTTCGCAAATCCGCAACCGTTATGTCAATGTCCGTATAACCACTCTGAAGATGGCTTAGATAAAGGAACAGCTTAACAAAAAAAAATATCCAAATATTGGACAATTCTTTGTTTTTATTTTCCCCCCCAAATTAAAGCAAATATACGGAGTTTTGAACTGCTCAAGATCAAACATAATAGACATTCACCAGCCGAGGTGCAACTAAATGCAGCGAAACAAAGTTGCATCTTTATAATGAGTAAATTGATTTCGTCTATATGAAAAAAATTATAATAAATAAAATATATATATGTATGTGTGTATGTGTTTGTGTGTGTGTGTATTGATCCAGTCATTTGGCAATGCGTCGCCCGAATAATTATACCTGGATTGGAGGGGCAAGGCTGGATAGAGCTGAACAATGCATTTTTTTTTTGTTAGAAAAACACATGGTAAATAGGACGTTTATAGGGTACGCAATATCATTCAGTGGTATTTCACTGCTGAACGATTAACACTAAAGAATAATGTCTAATTATGTTTAGAGTATCCTAAATGGCTCTCGAGGCATTTAAAATGGATTGATACTTTCTGGACAGACGTATGGTTAAAGAACGTTGACGAGGATATTTTTCCTTCGTGTAAATGATAGTATATATATATATATATATATATATATATATATATATATATATATATATATATATATATATATTGTACAAATGTTTGCTGCCTGTAGCCGTGCCCTCTCATTGCACTAGAGAGAGGAATCGATGCTCGCCCCGAGGCCGGCCCAACCAATGGTTGCGGGGGCTGCGTGCAATTTTTGTTCCTTGCCCGGGTGTAGGCGTTCGGGTCACCACCTTAAAAAATGACCTTGTATCACAACTCGTTTTAGTGGGGAGACAGTAAATATCTAGTGTACAAATGTTTGCAATCTAGGACTTTCGACTGTTCTTCTAGTCCTCTTCAGGATCACTGAAAATCTTAGATGTCATTTAAGTTATTTTATTTTTTAATTACTTTAAATTCAACAATAAAACGTAAAGAAACATCTTATTTTTAAAACCTCTAAACGAGAAATTCACTGTATTTATGTTTTAGTCAAATTTGTATTAATGAAAATATGCTGCCTCACTAAAAACACACACACACACCTATATGGCGATTTTCTAAGCGTAGCTTAGATGTGGCACAAGGCCGAAAGATTGGGGCACCCAGTGAGGATCGATCTCATCTCTTAGTTTTAACTGTTCTAGCGAGACAAGCTTGCTAACAATTACATCACGTTAAAATATGTTGGTATAAGTGTACTCATAAATATTTATCAAGTTAGCGGAAAAGTCAGGTAAGTTTATGAAGGAGAGGTGATACAGTTCAATGTCTAATAAACGAAAGTTAGTAGGAATTTTTTTTTTATTTTGAAAAAACTAATAACATTTCAGATTTTGTATATAAATACTTGTTACAAAATAAAATCCTCGCATCTGCCTTGATAAAATACCTCAGAGGACGAAAACGTGTCGCCTAAGATAAGTTTGCCTTTTGTGTTCATTCATATTGTCCTTTTACGGATATAATATTTCTGAAATTTTTGCACACACAGATATATATATATATATATATATATATATATATATATATATATATATATATGTGTGTGTGTGTGTGTGTAGGTAAGTATAAAAATAGGAAAGAGAATGTTAGGTAAATAATTCGGAGTTCTTTAATATTTTTGTTTTTATTTTTAAAATAGAGTGCTCCATACAGAAGTAGAGTTTAAATTATAATTATTTTAAAAAATATACGATTCCTTCACTACATAAGAGTTCTCATGTTTCAAAAACGAGAACCGAAACCCTCAATATAATTATTAAAATTAAATTGAATTTAATTTTAATATTGTAGCGAAGGAATCATATTTTTTATAAAATAATTTATATATATATATATATATATATATATATATATATATATATATATATAGATAGATAGATAGATAGATAGATAGATAGATAGATGCACTATAGGTCAAAAGTTTGAAGTAACCCCGAGAATTAGCATGGAATGTATTTGACAGAAGAGTGAAAGATTTTCACACCAAAAATGAAAAAGACCTCTCAGAGTCATTGTTATACTTTGAGAAATAAAAGTAAGTATATATATATATATATATATATATATATATATATATATATATATATATTATACAATACAGTTGAAAATTTTGAAAACACCGCCAGAATTAGTATGGGATGAACTTGAGAGAAGAGTGAAAAAAATGTAAAATAACTCAGAGTCATTAAAAAGAAAGGAATCAATTATCAAACTTATACTTTGAGAAACATTTGCAACAAATGTCAAAAATTTGTGCTGAAGTAATCAAGGTTAAAGGAGGATATTTTGACGAGAGTAAAATTTAATTATAAAATGCTTTCTTTCTTTTTGTCATAAAATCTAATAATAAAATATTTTTGTTATAATAAAATAAAAATCATGTCTCACTTTTTTTTAACAATGTATAATAATTTTCTCTTATTTAAAGTACAAAACATTTACTTTTGGGGACAATTTTAAAATTGCCGTGGATTTCTTCAGACTTTTCAACTATATATACTGCTATATTGTATGACAATTCAGCACACTTTTCTATGTTTCTACTGAAATATTCCTATGTCTTAATCCTTTGCTTAGTTTCCTGAAAGGCCTTTTTCGCTATCCTGGTTTGCCTTCGAATAAAAGAGCAGTCATGACGTTTTCTATACGCTGTCAGTACACCCGCAGCCTGTAAGATTTCTGCTTACGAAACCCAACACATATCCCAGCACCATTCCCTTATTCTACCCCCTAGCCAACGTCCGGTAATATTACATTCCACTGCACCTCTGCCCACTCCTGTTATTTTACACAACCACCACACCGACCACTCCTTGCGAGAATCAAGTCTCTATAATATCGTACCGAGTCTGTTCCCACGGTATAAGAATCGACGGCCCGGTCCCCTCCTTCGCCATCATCTCTTGACAATCGTCAGGCGGGTGGGGTGGTGGCGTCGGTATCTTGTGCGTGTAGTGGTGAGTACGTACAAGTGTCTGTGCGTGCAGGGGTGTATCAGATTGCGTGTGTCGCGATTGGTGGCAAATTGGTGGCGGTTTCCACATGCGACGTCAGGCAGTCTTTTAAGGCAGCTCCCCGGCAGCCGTCCTCACTCCCACGACCCACGTTTTGACACACGGGTCACAGAAGACTTACCTTTACTTCCTGGCATCGGCCGTGTGCCTATTAAGCTATGTTGTTGATGCAAATGTTTCCAGCATTTTCTTCTGGGGGTAAAATATCTGACTCATATATATATATATATATATATATATATATATAACGTTATAAAAGTATTTTTTTTTCTGGCTATCTACGACTTTACGCCACCTTTTAGATATGCGGATGACAGTGTTGATAGCAGACACAGAAAACTACAGGACCTCCTACAAAAGATATTGAATGAAAGCGAGAAGAAAAGACTAATCATAAATTGTAAAAAAGACATGGCTGTCAGCAAAATGTATAGCCTAACATGAAAATTACGAATTGGAGATACCAAAATCTAGCAAGTTAAAACATTTAAATATCTAGGAAATGTTTTAACAGAGGACAGAAAATGCGACAGTGAAATCTGAAGGCAGATTAGGATAGAAAATATTAAGAAACGAAAATTTCGTTAGAAACAAAAGAGTAATGACCTGTTATGTAATATCAATCCTCCTATATGAGATTGAATACTGGACAATCTTCTCACAGAAGAAGAAAGCTGAAGCAACAAAAAATTGGTTCTACACAAGGTTGCTATTCCAAAGCGTTCTTGGATGTCTGTGTTACAAAGACACTTCTCAATTTGTTGTCTATAACAAATACGCTTGGGGACGACGGTCTTAATATTATAATAAGCACTGCCATTTTGTCATGGTATTGAACGTTGGAATAGCGAAAGATGCCTTCCAAAAACTAAGCAAAGTATTAAGAAACAGGAAAATCACGTTAGAAACAAAGAAGAGAGTACAGAAATGTTATGTAATATCGGTCTTCCTATATGACAGTGAATACTGGACAATCTCCTCACAGATGAAGAAGAGACTTGAAGCAACAGAAATGTCGTTCTACAAAAGGATGACTAGAATACCATGAACTAAGAAACGAGTACTGAAGTGTTATATGATATCGGTACACCTCTTTGGCAGTGAATGCAGAACGATCTCCTTACAGATGAAGAAGAGATTTAAAGCAACACAAATTTAGTTCTACAGAAGTATGCTGAGAATACCATAGGCCAAGCATGTGTGCAACGACGAAGTTTTAGAGAAAATGGAAAAAAAAGGATATTTATACTTAACATCCGAAAAAGACAGTTGAAAGAAAATGTTCAAAGAAAGGGACAGTTCAGCATTCTTTCTGTTCTAACAATATTTTCTTGTTTCTTAATACTCTGTTTAGTTTTTGAAAGACATCTTTTGAGGTTTTCGGTATGCCGGTCGGTTTTCCAAGATCTGAGCATCATTCACAAGAAACATGTTGTTGTCGTGACAATATCATGCTGAAAATTTCTCCATATTTGTTGTCTGGCAGAAGTTTAGAGAGCGAAGTAAATTAATATATCTTTCGCTGTTCAGGTTTCCATCAACTTTTACCAATTTTCTTTTACTTTCGTTTTTGATACAACCTTATACCATTATGTTTCCACCGCTTTACCGTCTTTCCAAACTTTACCGTCTTTGTGATGTAGCTTGCTTTGTTTCTTTCTTGCTCTGGTCTTCTTGCATTAGAGTGTAATTAATTTTTCCCACTTTCCAGCACGATATATTAGATATTCTTTTGACCACTTCAATCTTATTCCAATGTTTTATTTTTGTTTAATTTTTTTCTTCTATACACTCGTTCAAGTTAGGTTTTTTTTTTCAGTAATACTTTGCGTATTGTACAAACGGAAACATTATTGTTACAACTGCATTCACCCCTTACTTGTCTGGCTGTTCATTTTATATTGCCTACCGAGACTCTCATAATCTTTCTACTATCTCTCTTGTCTAACTTTTTGTGATTTTCCGGTTTCCTTTGCACTTAAAACACTTCCAGTAGAAGCAAGAGAATTTTGGATGGTTTTAACATCGATTCGGGAAATTCTCAGCTGCTTTGGTAACTCTCGTTAATTCAATTTTCCCTTCCAAGTCACAATTTTCATCTTTCTTTCAGTAGAAATTTTAGTCATGATTTTAGTGTAAAAAAGCAAGCTAATGTTAACTAAACTGGCTCGTCAAGGTACCTTACACTCATGTTAAGGTGTAACAATTCCTATTTAGAAATTTGCATATTATCATGACTATCATCTGAGATCTTTCATTGGTTCAATAATTTTACATGGCCTTTTTTCAGCTTCAAGCTGATTAAAGCAGTGTATCTTCTCTTATGCGAGACCTACAAAAACGCAACAACTTATTTTCCACACCTCAAGGACCACAGACACTACTGATAAAAGTATCATATTATAAATATGCTTGTGACTCCCTTCGTTAGTTTGAACGACCGTTATGTTCTGTCAATACCTCATAAATAATGGACTATTCCGTTTTGATTTTGTAGAAAGAGGGGAAAAGACACTACTTGGTTTGCCACATTTACTGTGTTCAGTCAGAAATACGTTGTAGACACTACTTGGCTTCAACGAGAAAATTAAATAATTAAAGAAAGAAAGAAAGAAAGAAAGAAAGAAAGGGAGATAACGGTGTTTAAAATCTCCTGCCAATACCTCATAAATAATGAACTATTCCATTTTTATCGCGTGGAATGAGGGGAAAATATTAGGTTGGTGCAAAAATAATTTCGTTTTGTAACATATGTTACTATGTGAGAAAACGAAATTATTTTTGCACCAACCTAATATATTACTTGGTTTCAGTGAGAAAATGAAAAAGAAAGAAAAAGCAAGCAAGCAAGAAAGAAAGAAAGAAAGAAAGAAAGAAAGAAAGAAAGAAAGCAAGAAAGAAAGAAAGCAAGCAAGCAAGAAAGAAAGCAAGCAAGCAAGAAAGCAAGCAAGAAAGCAAGCAAGAAAGCAAGCAAGAAAGAAAGCAAGAAAGAAAGCAAGCAAGAAAGAAAGAAAGAAATCAAGAAAGAAAGAAAGAAAGAAAGCAATCAAGAAAGAAAGAAAGAAAGCAAGCAAGAAAGAAAGCAAGAAAGCAAGCAAGAAAGCAAGCAAGAGAGTAAAAAGAAAGAAAGCAAGAGAGTAAAAAGAAAGAAAGCAAGAGAGTAAAAAGAAAGAAAGAAAGTAGCAAGGAAGGAGGTAGGGGAGATAGAAGTCTTTAATGGCTGTTTCAGTGAAATGTAAAAACGTGTCAATTTCAAATATTTTCATTTGTACCAATCTTTAAACAAAAATTGATACTAATCTCCTACTCTAGATTCGTTTCCTTCATCTTCCGCCAACAAAACATGAACACGTATAATTCCCTCTACTGTTCAGCAACTCGTCAGGTCTGCGTCTCGAGAAAGTTGTGACATATCGTGCATGGGTACAAATGTTTGCCTTACTCTTTACCGAAGCGAGGATTAAAATATCACATTTTATATGCCGTCCTGCGTATGACGATAAACTACATCGGCGTCCTGGGTAGGCAGTGCCTAACCTGGTTAATTTTTAGATAGGAGACCACATTGGAACATCGGGTACCGTAAACAACCTCTTACAATACAAGTTATTTTGGATTTAAATAGCTCACATAACTGATAAGATTTAAGAAAAAAGAAAAAAAAAAAAGAAAAGATCTACCCCATTCCTCATTAACCATTGAAACCTCTGACAAAAACGGTTTCCTCTACTCTCAGCTAATTCAATATTTTCCAATCCAACTATGGGCAAATATTTAAAACAGCAAAAAAATTTCTTTTTAAAAAGATATTACCAGGAATATATTTTTGAAAAAAAAAAAAAATGACCATCAATAAAAATTTTGTCGGCATTAAATAACCCATTGCGGTTGATATGCCGTAAAACAAAACAAAGCAAGAAAGAAAACACTCTATATTATCAAACTAAGGAAATGATCAATTGCTGTAAATAAATCCATCATATGCTGATAAATTTACCATATAATTATATTTACAATTAGAAAGAAAGAGTGAGTATTCGTAAAAAAAAAAAAAAGCTAATTTTGTTAACTCGTGATTTTTCTATGGAAATGCATCACAAATAATCTTACTTTAGAAATGACGCTCATTTCTGTAAACAGTTAAAATAAATAATTGGCTACAAGATGATATTCACAGCTTTTGGAGGGTAATTATATCTAATATAATAAACGTTTTCTGGGAAACGGTTATTATTTGAAACATGTTTCATGTTTAGCTTCATATAAAAATACCATTTTCATTATATTGCATTTCTATCACACATATAAAAGCCCTATTCTGTTTATTAGCTTCTAACACTGATAATTGATTTTCAGTATATTTATATAGCAAAGAAATAGTTTCCATGCTTTTGATGCTGTGAAATTATTTACGATGTTTATTTATAGTATCAATGTTAGCAATGTATTTAAATTATATATAAGCGTGGTGGGGGAATGAAAAGTCCTCTAAACAACCCACTTCATAAAATCTGACCAAACATACTATTTTGGAAAGGCTTCCTGGTGAGGCCGAGAACTTTTCAGAACACCCGAGAATATGAAATAACTCGGTCAGAATTTGTCAAAAGATTATTTCTACAGTAAAATATTGGAAATAAATTTACATTATCAGTATAATATCGCTATTTTTTCAATACTGCTTGCCTTAATTTTGCTATAAATTAATTTACAATGACATCTTTAGCAAAATTATTCGGGTTTTTTTCTTATAATAAAGAATGTATTTATATGATATGTCTCAGATTCCTAATCTGACAGTAATACTTGCCTTACATTCTGGCCACTGACAATTCTTTTCCCAGGTTTCAGTGCGTTTTTTTTTTTTTCTAGTTAAAAAAAAAAAAATGACTATAAAATTTATTCAGGTCTAAATGTTAGTATTAACACCTGAACCCCAACAATTTCTTTCTGTCGTATTTTCTATGTATTGCAATAGTTTATTTGTGGATTAATATCAATGAAGACTGTACGAAAAGAAGCTATCTGTGTAGAACTTCTTCCTTACTAGTGAAATATAAATATAATGAAAACGAACCAACTCTGCGTACGTGGCATGGCGGGTGCTAGCTGTGAAGGACTGACCTTCTGGAACCAAGGAGTGTAATTCGCCAAGGACATCTTCCATGAAAATAGCGATATATAGGCTTTCAATGTTTATTCTGTGGGAAAGGTGCTGTAGAGTGGAAAACAGTTTATACCCCACAAGGCCGCGAAGACGATTTTGAACTCAGCCCAGGTTGGAAAATGTGGACTGGTCAACTCCAGCCCAGATACTCCATTTTTTTTTTGTCTAATCTGGCTCTTATGAAGGTAGAACTTGACAGGCGTCAAGTACATTTCGGAGAGGCATCTTTAAGTGATGGATCGTATGTAAGTTCCCCCTTAGGTTTGGAGTGGGCTTCAGTCTCCCTAGGCGTTCAAGGCTATGGGCATCATTGAGAGTGATAAAAAGCTGTTTAAATATCTCGTGGCTACGATTACAATTGAAGACGCGCTATAAAGTCTATCTAAGCCGGCCAAGCATAGACATGAATACAATATGGGAACCAGTAATACAGAGTGATACAGAAAAAACAAGAATAACAACAAATTGTAATATGAGCTCTGGAAAAATATTACTAAGACATTAGGTTTATAAGTCCCAAAAATCCAATCACTGATATCTCCGAGGACACATGATCTAGTAGATAAACGCATTGGTTGGACTAGTAGAATGACTTGATCCAAAGAGTTTGTCAGTTCAAATCTCCAAGTTCTGTGGGCAGGTGAACAAAACTTGGAGAGTTGAGTTACTAAAGGGAAGTAACTGGAACTGAAACAATCTACCCCAGTGGACGAAATCATGGGTTCAGTTCGAAATTCCAAAGTATATCACTTAATGAAGGCCGGAGCTTACAACGACCGAAACGTCGTGAATATGAAAATAACAACAGTGTAAATAGCGTTATAAAATATATTAAAAAAAATAAATTTGTGAACCTGTAAGATAGACTTTAAAAAGTGTCAAAGTCAGTTCACTGTCCTTTTTTATATAGAGAACGCACAGCTCGATGTGGACATTGAAAGCGTTTGTATAAACTATGGTCAGTAATAGTTAAAATTATCATATGTAGCATCGCTTGTCAACGGTGTTCATTATTTGGGATTTATTTTTTGGATCGAGAAAAAAAAGATATACCGCTTAATATCTGAAAAAATAATTATTTGCTTTTCTGTCACTCGTCAAATGATATTTGGCTAGTCAAAAGAGCTATAAACACTATTGGTCAGTTTAGTGTAAGAATAAGTAAGAAGGAACGAACGAAAGAACGAAGGAAGGAACGAACGAAAGAACGAAAGAAAGAAAGAAGGAACGAAAGAAAGAAGGAACGAACGAAAGAAAGAAAGAAAGAAGGAACGAACGAAAGAAAGAAAGAAGGAACGAACGAAAGAAAGAAAGAAGGAACGAACGAAAGAAAGAAAGAAGGAACGAACGAAAGAAAGAAAGAAGGAACGAACGAAAGAAAGAAAGAAGGAACGAACGAAAGAAAGAAGGAAAGAAGGAACGAACGAAAGAAAGAAAGAAGGAACGAACGAAAGAAAGAAAGAAAGAAGGAACGAACGAAAGAAAGAAAGAAAGAAGGAACGAACGAAAGAAAGAAAGAAGGAACGAACGAAAGAAAGAAAGAAGGAACGAACGAAAGAAAGAAAGAAAGAAGGAACGAACGAAAGAAAGAAAGAAAGAAGGAACGAACGAAAGAACGAAAGAACGAACGAAAGAACGAACGAACGAAAGAAAGGAAGAACGAACGAACAAAAGAAAGGAAGAACGAACGAACAAAAGAAAGGAAGAACGAACGAACAAAAGAAAGGAAGAACGAACGAACAAAAGAAAGGAAGAACGAACGAACAAAAGAAAGAACGAAAGAAAGAAAGGAAGAACGAACGAAAGAAAGAAAGGAAGAACGAACGAAAGAAAGAAAGGAAGAACGAACGAAAGAAAGAAAGGAAGAACGAACGAAAGAAAGAAAGGAAGAACGAACGAAAGAAAGAAAGGAAGAACGAACGAAAGAAAGAAAATCCATCTGTAAACGTCATCAACTAAGTTGACTGTTTGACCCTCCCTTGGGGAGACTAACCTGAATTGCAGCGAGAAACGAAACAGTGCCAGTCTAAGGCATATGCTAGAAAATAGAGATTTTTTTTTTTCAAATTCAAATGGTCGCAAAAATAAATGGAGCAAAAAAATAAATATGGCGTTTTCTCCACTTGCATTGGTCGCAGCAATGAATACATCGTTTTCACTCCATGTAATGATCGCCAATGCGTATTTAAGCAGCAGTTTTTCATTAAA
>OZ010582.1:98005605-98023105 GCA_963932145.1 Acanthosepion lycidas | reverse complement strand
TTTTTTTCTCTTGGGCTTAAAGGATGTGTATCAGTTAAGAGAAGACTTTTTTTCTCTTGGGCTTAAAGGATGTGTAACAGTTAAGAGAAGACTTCTTTCTCTTGGGCTTAAAGTATGTGTTAAGAGAAGATTTCTTTCTCTTGGGCTTAAAGTATGTGTTAAGAGAAGGCTTCTTTCTATTCCGCTTAAAGGATATGTATCAATTAACAAACCGGCATTAAAAAAGGAGAATAAGTTGAAAAGACTAAAATAGGTACAACAGCAAAAGGATTAGACTTTAAAAGATTAGAAAAGGGTACTACAGACTGGTGAGCCAAAATTTGTGATTGTGTGTTTGTCAGATGAACTCCTTGCGAATGAATGAGTAAAAATTGTATCTTGCCAACTTTAAGCAAAGTGATGGTACTGTAATTGTTTGGACTTTTTTGGAGATGTGATTCCTGGAGACTTTTTTCAAATTAAAGACATTGTGCGAAAGTATATTCAATATTCTCATAACTGATAGACATGCATAGAGGCATGCAATTCGTTCTGGCTGGCGTATTATTGGATAAAAATTTTGTTTTGCAACAAGTTAATGATCCAAAACACAGCTCAAAACTGTGTACAAATTATCTAAAATCAAAAAATGTATAGAAATTTTGCAAATCCTGACTTTGCCTCCTCAGTTTCCAGATTTTTCACCAATTGAACTCGTCTGGGACGAGATTGATCGTTAAGTTCGAAGGGAATTGCCTAAGAATAAGAAAGAGTTGTCTACACATTTACACACTGCTTGAGAATCACTTCCACCAACAAACCTTGATAAGGTACCAGAAAGGACGCCATGAATTTGCTCAGCAGTAATAAATGCACGTGGTGGATTCTTTGAAGAAAAGAAAATATAAATTAGATTTAATTGAAATTATGATTATTTTATTTTCAGTTTGATTTAAATTATTGCATAATTGTATGCAAACATAGAAAAAATAAAGTTATCTCTTTAAAGACAAGGAACTTGATTCATTTTTTAAGTTTAGAGGAAAAATCAATATGGTCGGTCATGTATATATATATATATATATATATATATATATATATATATATAGAGAGAGAGAGAGAGAGAGAGAGAGAGAGATAATATTAGTGGTAAATATATATACACATACGTGCACACACATACATGTATATTTTTGAATAAAAAATTCCAAGAGGATAGAATCCAGGTAGAACTCAATGTCCAGGACAGAGTAAGGATATAATAAAAAGGCTTAAACACTATTAGAGAAGACTTCTTTCTCTTGGGTATAATTTTTTTTGTTTGTTATTTCCGAGTTGTTTTTTCTGATTTCTTTTTGAATTTGTAGGTCTGATGAATTGGATCGTATTTACGATTCCAATGGAATAAATTATGACAATGGAATATTAGTGTTTAAGCCTTTTTATTATATATATATATATATATATATATATATATATATATATAAGGTTGTTGCAAAAATAATGACGTAATAATGTCGTTTTTTGACGTTAAAAAATACGTCAAAAAACGACATTATTACGCCATTATTTTTGCATCAACCTAATGTGTGTGTGTGTGTGTGTGTGTGTGTGTGTGTGTGTGTATGTATTTAGGCAGAATATTTTAATCAAAATAGGTTTGGTTAAATAATTTAGATATATCATGTCGATTAGTTTTCTTTGTGATCCTTTCATGTTTGCGGATTAATTTTTTGGTAGATTTAGAAAACTAAGAAAAATAACATTTTTCAAAGAAAGTTTAGTATTTTTCTTACTCAATTTTCTAAGGCTACCAAAAATTGAAACTTGAAAGGATCACAACGAAAACTTCGAGCTTAAGGCTGGATCACATTGAAACACCTGCTCCCATACGATCACTGAGGTTAAACAAAGTCGAGCTTAGTTAGTACCTAGATGGGAGACCACTTGGGGAAAACCACGTGGTTAAAGCTTGGATGTGCGGGTGGTGTAATGGATAATGTCTCGGATATTTCAATCGGAGAGCCGAGTTCCAATTCCCTTTGGTTTCATTATATCCATTTACTCGCAAATACCCATGCGAAAGGTATGACTCCACCTCTTCTCCCCCAGCTATGGGTTAATTAGTAAGACTTGTATCGCTGAAACATTATTATATTAAAAAAAATTCTTACAATCTAAAAATATTTTCTGACTTTAAATAATCTGCAAAGGGTTGATAAGGCGTAAATACGAAATCAATCGATCAATCAGAATTCGAATTTTCATCGGAAATACACATATTTTTTTCACTTTTAATTTCTTATCAGGATCGTGAATGAGTTACAAGGATTTCTGTACATTCATAAAACTATACTTAGTTGACCTGTTATCGAAATTCTAGCATCTTTCGATTCAAAATAACAAAACAAAATGGTTATTTTGAAACGCGCTCCAGCTACAATGAAGCCTCTATGTTACACCTGCTCTACGGCCACACAGGTTACATGGGCCTATAAACATTTTTTAAACGGTGCATGGGATGCTTTTGGATAATTTGAACAATTTTAGGGTGTTGAATTAAAAAAGAAAACCCTCTTTCCAAAATTAACGTTAGTTTTCCTGCTCCAGAATACCACATCCTACATAAAAAAAGGTCATGGTTGGATTAGGTCATTGTAAATGTGAAGTAAACAAATAAATGCTCATTTGAAGCTTAAACGAAAGGTCAGTATGAAATAAAACACAACTTCTGCTCTGGCGTCTCGTCTTCAGTCACTTTCTCACAGACAGGCCGTCGCCTCCCTCTGTCTGTTCTACAAATACTTTCATGGAAATTGCTCCGAGGAGCTGCATTCGCTGGCTCCCAGACGTCATGAGTTCAAGCGCCATACGAGGCTGGCATCCCGCTCTCACCCAATCACTGTCGAAACTCCTAAATGTAGCCGTCTCTTCTACTCCAATAGCTTCATATCTCGCACGTCTCGCCTGTGGAACTCCCTTCCCTATTCCTGTTTCCCTGTGAGCTATAGTCTCCAGCTATTCAAGTGTAATGTCAATCGACATCTCCAGTTGCCTTGATCTATCCACTACCCTCATCATTCTTCTATCACTCCTATCTGATCTTGCTCTAAATTTTCTGTAACCCCTTGCGTCCTAGTGGCTTCCCGCCTTGCTTGGGGTGAAATGCTTAAAAAAAAAAAAAAAAAAAAAAAAAAGAGGAGAAAGAAATATAACGCGATAAGTGATTAAAATACAAATATTGAGTATAATTTTTAGTCATAGCAAAAATATTGATTATGCATCATACACAGTGACTTTACATTGTTTCCATTGATAATTTAAAAATAATACAATTACACTATCATTATATGTTATCAGGATATAGGTTCACCTAACGATCGGTTCACACCTCTGACCGGTCTTAGAACAGGAGTAGAAGTTTATCTCTTATTTCTTGTTTAAGATTAGGGTTTTCGGTTCCATCTAAAGTCTCTGCCTAAAACTCTGAACTTTTATTTACTATTTATTTACTTTTTAATTTTTCGTCACTAGGAGAAGATAGATTTATCTATCGTCTGGTTCCCATCCCTCCTCGGTCTTTTGAACAAGATTAGAGGTTTATCTCTTGTTTCCTGTTTAGGATTTGGATTCTAATTCCTTTTAAAGTTTTTTTTTTACTTTCACTTCTCCTGATCCCTTACATGTTGGTGGCATTATCACCGTTGCTTTGGATTGTGCCTCTTACTCTGTAACGCTCTACCTTTAGTGGCTGTTGAGCCTTGTACAGGGTGAACACCATTGTAAAAAAAATAAAGCAGGTGTTTGTACAATCAGGAATTCAGTAACATGTATGGCTTTTTGCAGGAGGCATTAAGAATTAAGTTGAACAGTATGGTAACTTTGGCTATAAATAGTCTTTTTTAATCCAGTGTAACCCGGATATAAGAGAGTTGTTGGGACCGGAGAAGAAGTCTCTTATATCCGGGTTTGGTCTATTTTATATACTTTAACACAGGCTCTAATTTAGGACCAGAGAAAATCTCTCTTATATACGGGTTTCTCATATATCTGGGTCTCTTATAACCGGGTTATACTGTACTTAATTTCTGTACAGCAAAATGTGTGGCTAACCAGTAAAAATAGATTTGACTTTTGGACTTACGTCCCCGTAACATTAGTTAAAAATAGACTTGACTTTTGGACTCACTGCCCTCCCCACCACCACAAAAAAAAAAAAAAAAAATATTACAAGTCAGCTTGTGCCAAATTAAGTTTAGCGCGGTGTTATTGGATTCAGTTATGGATCAATGAACAAGCTTCGCCGGCCAGATATGGCCGGTCCTTCCCAAAACGGTTAAGCTACCTTTTGTTAATATGTTTTGTTAATAAATGTTGAGTGCTTTACTGTAAGTTGTACATTGAAAATCGAGATGTAATTGATTATCTGTAGTCACTTATTTATCTTAGCAATTATTTGGTTTCACGATATAAATGTAGTTTAATTGATTTCACTCGAAAATGAATTGGAATTATGGGAAAGAGATTGTCAATAATCGAGAAGTAATATGTGTATTTGTTGAATTTTAAGAATGTATCTTTTAAAAGTCTTATTACTAAATATATATCTTAAATGCTTTCATTGCTTCATAAAACATAAGCATTTTTCTTTATCGTTCTATTGGGAATACTGGGAAATTAATTATAATTCCATTTTAAAATTTATCGATGGCGGGGATCCAGTACGTGAAACACGAGAAGGAATTGGAGAAAGAGTCTTTTAAGCAACACACCTGGTGGGCAGAGGTCATTGTTGAAGCGTCTATGTATGCTATTTTATGAAATTTCTTGTATCATAAATCACCATTGAAAAACATATGGTGCTGATTGGATATTTTTCAAATGAGTCAGGACACATGGGGAAAAGTTACCACAAGGAAGAACATTTGCAAAAAAAAAAAATAATAAAATAAAAAATAAAATAAAATAAATAAAAAAAAGATAAAAGAAAAAAACATAATTATGAAAAAATATACGAATAAGTGAAGTAAATCATTCTATCTCCTTGCTGCGTGCGTCACACTTTCGGCCTTGTGTCACACCTAAGCAACGCTTGGAAAATGTTTCGGATTCTTCAAGGTGGTGTAATGGTTAGCAAGCTTGTCTCGCTAGATCAATTACAATTAAGTGGTGAGTTCAATTCTCACTGGGTGCCCCATACTTTCGGCTTTGTGCTTGATCTAATCTACGCTTATTAAATATCTATCTTTTTTCTTTTTTAAATCAGACCACCACAAGTAAGGCCCTCCTGGGAGTGAAATAGAATGAAAAAGACTTTACAAGGAACCGGAAACCAAATCTTAAACAAGAGACAAGCGTTAAAATTTTATTTATGTTTAAAAGAACGGGAAAGAATACGTACGTACGTACGTACGTACGTACTTACATGCTTGATTGCTTATCTATCTATCTATCTATCTATCTTAGTCTGTTCATATCTATCTATCTATCTATCTTAGTCTGTTCATATCTATCTATCTATCTATCTTAGTCTGTTCATATCTATCTATCTATCTATCTTAGTCTGTTCATATCTATCTATCTATCTATCTTAGTCTGTTCATATCTATCTATCTATCTTAGTCTGTTCATATCTATCTATCTATCTATCTATCTTAGTCTGTTCATATCTATCTATCTATCTATCTTAGTCTGTTCATATCTATCTATCTATCTATCTATCTTAGTCTGTTCATATCTATCTATCTATCTATCTTAGTCTGTTCATATCTATCTATCTATCTATCTTAGTCTGTTCATATCTATCTATCTATCTATCTTAGTCTGTTCATATCTATCTATCTATCTATCTTAGTCTGTTCATATCTATCTATCTATCTATCTTAGTCTGTTCATATCTATCTATCTATCTATCTTAGTCTGTTCATATCTATCTATCTATCTTAGTCTGTTCATATCTATCTATCTATCTATCTTAGTCTGTTCATATCTATCTATCTATCTTAGTCTGTTCATATCTATCTATCTATCTATCTATCTTAGTCTGTTCATATCTATCTATCTATCTATCTATCTTAGTCTGTTCATATCTATCTATCTATCTATCTTAGTCTGTTCATATCTATCTATCTATCTATCTATCTATCTTAGTCTGTTCATATCTATCTATCTATCTATCTATCTTAGTCTGTTCATATCTATCTATCTATCTATCTTAGTCTGTTCATATCTATCTATCTATCTATCTATCTATCTTAGTCTGTTCATATCTATCTATCTATCTTAGTCTGTTCATATCTATCTATCCCATTCTGTTCTGATCTATCTATCTATCTATCCCATTCTGTTCTGATCTATCTATCTAACTCACTCTGTTCGCATTCACATATCAATCTATGTCAGAGGAAAATAGGCGCTCTATTTTTCTCTAAAGATTTCTCGAATATTCAGGCCAGTAGACGAAAATTAAATATACTGTTTAATATATAACTAGAGCGTCTATTCAAATACGAGCATCCACTAAGAATAACGTTTAAGTAATAATAAAAAAAAAAATGTCGGATTAATAAATAAAAAAACCACCCCTGAGCAGATATGTCTATTTCGAGAGTCAGAGAAAAATCTGTGTTTAAAGGCCCTATTCAAATATACTTGACCCTCAACGCGCTCTATGGCCGAGAATTCTAAATCACGTCAGATCTTATGACAGTTTCTCTAAGGGGAACGCAGGTTCGAATTATGCCGGGAACGTTCTTTGTATATTCAGGCTAGCAGATGATAATAAATATAGTGTTTAATAAATACACAGAACATTTACTCAAGTATGTGTATCCACTAAAAATAACATTTAAGTAATAAAATCTATCAGGTTAATAAATACAAAAAATTCATCCCTTTCTTTAGAAATTACTTTGTTTACATTGGGATTAAAAAAAAAAACAAAAAAAAACGAGCAAATATGCCTCTTTTAAATGTAAGAGAAAAATCTGTATTTAAAGGCACTAATTCAACTTTGTTTGGTCATCAACGCACTCTTTAGCCGAAAGGTCAAAGCACGTCAGATGTAATGACGTTTTCCCGAATGGAAACGAAGGTTCGTATGCTACAGGAGAGCGCAAATCAATTTATCTATCTAGATATTTCAGCATATCAGTGCAAATCAGTCAATTTAGCCATATATAAGAGCTGGTTTTGCTAACTCGAAGTAAACAGTAATCGTGACCAAGTGTTTGAACTCACTGGCTTTGTTCAAAATGTTGATTACGTCAAAATGATTCGCTTTCTCGCAGAAGCAGTAACTCGGGTCCGCTGAGCATACTTGCAGTTTAAATGACAGGTCGGTGTCGAAATGTGCCTGAACAGATATTTGCAAAAGGGATATTCTAGTCGGCTTATCAGACGAATGTGCTCTGAAACCAGCTATTAATTTAGACATGTATGGGAAATTATATATATATATATATATATATATATATATTGATGCATGTTTCATTAAATGATATAGACAAGTTTTGTCTATTTTATGTAAATTCTTTTCATATCGTTTGATAAGCTTAATAACATTATCATTAAAAGAAGAAAGAAAATCACAATATTGTTACTTATTTTTTAATCCTATGTAAGCTTTCGGCTTTCATACGCCATTATCAAAGATGATATTACAATATATTAAACAATACAATAAGCTTATCAGACGATATGAAAAGAATTTACATAAATAGATAGACAAAACTTGTCTATATTATTTAATAAAACATGCATCAATGAAAAAATGCTGCCTATATATATATATATATATATATCAAGAAAAATTTATGTGCAAAAATTCTTTTAGTGTGACGCATTTTTGTTTTTTCGAACATCATCGGACTAAAGTAATGTTTACGTTGATAAGGTTACACATGCGCAAAGAGAGGGGACGCTGATAGATTTTATATACTGAAAACACATACTTGAAAAAAATAATTTTAAATCCCAGATTTCTCTTTTCTTTACATGCCTGTAAAATTACATCAACGTAAAAATCATTTAACCTGATGGAATACTAAAGAACGAAAAGACTCAGTTGAAAAACAATTTCCTCATTGAAATAGATTTTTCTAAATTTGTCCTTGATATATAAAAATTTATTCATCGTCTACGTATATATGATGATCTTCCAAGCGTAGCATAGATGTGACGCAAGTGAGAATCAAACTCACTACTCAGTCGTAATTGATCTAGCGAGACAAACTTGCTAACCATTACACCGCCTCGAAGTACCCATATATATATATATATATATATATATATATATATATATATATATATATATATGCATTGTTAGAACGTTCGTCTCCTGGCTATGAGATCCAGGTTCGAATCTCACCATGGCCGGTTTGTCAGGGAAGTGATGTCATGTTGATATCAGCCAGGAGAGATGATTCCAGTGTGTGGCACCACTGAAAAGTGCTTGAAAACCATACCACAGGTAACCCCAAGTTTTGTGAGTGGAATTGTGTAAACAGAACTGTTCGGAAGCTCTAGATGGTTGTGCTAGCACGAAGTCACAAGCCATCGTGACCGAGGGCTTGAATGTACTCGTTAGATTGAGTTCTTTCTTAGAACCTGTAACTAAGGTCCGCTCAGTATAGTATAAAACACAGCTGATCCCTGTGGGTTGAGTGGGCACCTGTAATAGGGATTTTCTAGACGTCCTTGGTGTGCTGAGAAACGAGTTACCAGCCATTAAATGTATGTGCATAGCGATTTACCAAGCGTACCTTAGATGTGACATAAGGCCGAAAGTATGGGGCACCCAGTGAGGATCGAACTCACTATTCAGTTGTAATTTTTCTAGCGAGTCAAGCTTGTTAACCATTACACCGCCTCGGGGTGCCCAAAATGTATGTGCATAAAGTAAGGCCTCCAACAGCCTACACGCAACTAGTTTCTCCAGATTTATCCTGCCCTTTCAGTTTGCAATGAAATATAGAGAAATATATCTAGATTGGTTAAACATGTGAAATATATCGTTTTCACATACATACATATAAACATACATAGATTATGTATACACGGGTTGTGTTCCAGAAGTTTTGAGACTTTTTCAAGAGAGACATTTATTAATTTCAAAGAAGTACCAAACTCCTTCACAGTAGGATCGTCTGAATTCAATATCACAATATTACAGCGCTCTAGCTCCTCTGTGAAGATCCCATGCAAGTCATCCAATGTGAAGGTGTCCAAGACTCTTGTCACGACCTCTTCCATTTTCTCAAGAACTTCAAAACGACTGACCCTAGAATTCTTCTTCAGTTTGTGGAACAGCCCAAAGTCATAGGAAGCAAGGTCTGAGCTGTAGGGAAGGTATTAGGTTGGTGCAAAAATAATGTCGTTTTCTCACATAGTAACATATGGGAGAAAACGACATTATTTTTGCACCAACCTAATAGTTTTGATAGCTACTAACCATCTTCCTACAGTCATTAACGCGTCTTGCTTTCTGTTCGCCACTGAGAACCTCGGGAACAAATTATCTCCAAATTTTGCGCATGTTCAGATTTGTATGAATAATTCTGTCTACATTTGCCGAACCAGCTCCAAACTTTATGCTTATTGTCTTTGGTGACTCATGACGATTTTCATCCCGAAAATTGCTAATTTTCCGAACCAGATCTGATGTTCTGACATCCACGTCCACGTTTTCTCCATTCTACACCGCTCATCATCTCTCATATCCTCTCCACCGCCCTTGAACTTCTTGTGCCAGCGGCTCATAAAGGTAAATCATAAGTATTACTTTTCTGTAGCATTTTTGCCTAGTTTAACACAAAACATCATTGCATAGTAAGCCGCCATATTGTTTTCACGTCCTGACTGCATTTTGCAAATTTATACACTGTGACAAGCAGTGTTTAGTAGGGTGTGTTTAAAGAGCTTTTACAACCATCTCTTCCAATCTGGAATAACAAAAGTTGGCAAATCAGTTTATTAGATGTGTAGTAATATATATACTAAAACTACAACAATTTAGGAAAGTTAAAAGTGCTTCCCCGCAAAATGTCACAAAACTTCTTGAAGATTCGCATCTCATCATGGCCGTTTTGTCAGGTTAGTTCTTGATTTTATCGTTCTGTTGAAGCGATTCCATCAGGCAGCACTTTTGAAAAGTACTTGAAAGCCATAGCATCGGTAATCCCAATCCTTGTGAGTGAAACTGGATATACGTAGCTATTCGGAAGCCGTCATCTTGACCGAGGTTTTAGACATACTGGCCTTATTCAAAAACTTGATTATGATAGATTATGTGCTCTCTCCCAGAACCTGTAACTAAGGTTAGGTCAGTATATATAGAGTAGACCCTCCTATCTGTGATGGGTGGGTTTATATATCTCTTTTTCCCATGTCCATTGTAAGTACTGCATTAGTAATGGTCAATTAAAGTAGCCTCGCTAAACATTACTCGACACCAAGGCGCCTCTTTCCTTATTTGGGGTTGGTTGATTCTGCGATATGTCAACCTTTGTTGGATTATTTTATGGAGAATTTTACATACGGTATCCAGTGAGGATCGAACCCACTACGTAGTAGTAATGGTCAGTCAAACTATCGAAGTAGCCTCACCAAATATTACGATATTTATTTCTGTGAAATTACAGAAAATGTGGCACAAGGCCTAAAAAAGGTGATGGGAAAAACCCTAACTTTAAACTTAGCTAGCCACAAGCACTGACCCAAGGATATGAACAATATAGCTAACACCAAAACACCACATTCTTACTAACCTTTCTTACTACATTCACCATAATACCTCATTGTCTCAATGAAAATCCTAAATAGTCCCCATATGTACAAATTGTCGTATGTGGGGGTGGGAGTGGATAAAACAACAAATTAAATATTACGCCGGGCTGCCTCTTTCCTTATTTATTTGTAGTTGGTTGATTTTACGATGTCAAACTTTGTTGGGTTATTTCACGTTGAATTTTGTAAGCGGTATCCAATAAGGTTTTTTTTTTTTTTTTTTTTTTTTATAATCAACCACTCTGGCCTCACTATTACTCTAAAAGAAGTGCCTTTTTCTTTCTTTAGTACTGCACAAATCTGCCTAGGTGAAGAGAAGCGTGGGAAGATTGTATTGCGCAGAGTATAAAACTTATTAGATTCTGCGGCGATGTTGCCGACTATGTCACTAAGGCAAGTATTTTTATCTACTTAAAGTTCAGCATGCTTCATTTTTCTTGCACACAAATCAGTTCTAGAATCATGACTTGATAATTGTTAAACAACACGACCTATTGATGCTCTATTTGTCACTGTTCTTATTATGATGACCTTTTTGCTCGTAGCTTATTCAGTGTTTTTTAGGTAGTGTGAAAGGTAAGATTGTTGTTTAGTCAAGCGTGTTCGCTTTATCTCAAAAGCGCGCACCTAAACGGAAAGAAAGTAACTGACAAAATGTTTTGCGCATCATTATTACTGATTCACTTTGCGGACAAACAACACCTGTAGTGTAGATGTGAGTCGTTGACATTGAAACAAACAAATAGTTAACAAGCGCCAATAAAATGAGTTAATGACACGGCAACTCGTGAAGACGATAAAACGACGAAATAAAACCGCAACCTTTTCGTTTTAGATTAGTTTTCATGTAACATTTTCTTCTTTATTTAATCGTGAATTACGAAGTTGAATGCGCATCAGGCGTTAAAGAAATCAGTCTGAGATTGGGGCAATATTTTGCGGTATATTAGAACATCAACAGTAGAAATCAGGGAAGGACTTAAGTTTGACATCTACTAATTTTCTCCAGTGGGGTCTGGAACAAGTTCAATAAAGCTGTGCCTTTTTTACCATACGTCTTGCTTGTCGTAAAGTATAGTAACAATTAAAAGAATCTCTCTCTCTCTCTCTTATACACACACACACACACATATATTTCTCATAAAGCATAATATATAAAAAAATCCACATATTAGCCAAAAACGTTTGCGACTTCTCTTTTCTCTTTAAAATATACATTTTTGTCTCGTTGGAATAACTAATGTCTCCCATATATATATATATATATATATATATATATAGATATATATATATATGTATACTAGCGAGTATTATTATTGATAATTTATTGATATTTTTTCAGCCATCTTATGGAAAATAATTTTATTAGGTTGGTGCAAAAATAATGACGTAATGTCGTTTTTTGACGTATTTTTAACGTAAAAAAAAAAAAAAACGACATTACTACGTCATTATTTTTGCACCAAACTAATATTCAATCTTTAAAAAAAAACTTCATTGTTTTGGGGGGTGGGTGGGGGGACTTGTTACAAAATAACTAAATTTAGGAAATTACCACACTACCAATATCACGTTCGCGGTGGAGGCCTTATTGGGGCTGGTTATCCCCATATTTTATTCAAAAAGATAATATTAAATAGTAGCATGAACATTCTGTTAATGTTGTTTTCAAACAAATGAAATCAATTTATCTAAGTTTAGTAACCCTTTGTCAAATTATTATTTAAAAAAAAAAAAAAAAGAAGTAAATAAGTTTAAATTAAGTTATATTTAAACATTTAATTTAATGATTTTTTCAAGCAAAACTATAGCGAGCCTTACTTCTTCGAAAAATAATTATTTACAGTGTAACCCGGATATAAGATAGTTGGCGGGACCGGAGACTAAGTCTCTTATATCCGGGTTTGGTCTATTTTATATACATTAACACAGGCTCTAATTTGGGACCAGAGAAAATGTCTCTTATATCCGGGTTACACTGTTATTTTGGAGGGTAATTTAGATTTTTTTTTAAGTCAATAAAGATTGTAATAGCAATTATTTTCTTTTTAAAGTGAAAGAAGCAAACATTTCTCCGTAAATGAATTTAATTACTATTTTGAAAGAGAAATAGTAATTATGAAATAAGATACAGTGAGATTTAGTTTTGAAAATCGATTATGTTTAAATTTCAAGTTATATTTGTATTTGAAAAGAAAAGAAAAACTTTAGTAAAATAAAAATTAGGAGAGACAGACATGAGTTAAGGTCAACATTAGTCTTGCTGAATACTTGTTTTACGAATTAAACTATATTTTATTTAAATTAATTTTAGAAAAAACAAAGTTCGCTATAATTTTTGCTTTCATAAAACTTAATTTAAAATTATTTACTCTTTAAGCTAATTACAAACAAAAAACATTGAAGTTTATTTTTTAAAGACTGAAAAAATTATTTTCTATAAGACAGCTAAAAAATATTAATAAAATTAAATTTCTTTTCAGTTTACCTTGTTTTAATATTCATTTTTTTTTTTTTTTAAATTACGCTTTTATTTACTATAGATATGGAAATAAATTCAAGAGAATATAAATTTTAATAATACATAGCGTCTCGAAATTATCAGCAGAATTAAAATGTAAAAACGAACGAAATAATTATTCCGGTTCGTTTTTGTTTTTTTTAATTCTGAGAATTTCGAATGTATTCCCATGCAATTATTACGCATTTTTAATTTTAAAATATCTTCGTAAATACAAGACATATGATAATATGATAATGTTTTTTTTACAATAGATTGGGTGATACCGAGTCTCTGTATATAATTATTTTGACGTATTTATTGTAGATTCTAGTTTTAGACGGACACACAGAAGGTCAATTCCCTATATATATATATATATATATATATATATATATATATATATATATATATATATTTATATATTTTTTTTAAGCATTTCACCCCAAGCAAGGCGGGAAGCCACTAGGACGCAAGGGGTTACAGAAAATTTAGAGCAAGGTCAGATAGGAGTGATAGAAGAAAGGATGAGGGTAGTGGATAGATCAAGGCAACTGGAGATGTCGATTGACATTACACTTGAATAGATGGAGATTATAGCTCACAGGGAAACAGTAATAGGGAAGGGAGTTCCACAGGCGAGAGGTACGAGACATGAAGCTATTAGAGTAGAAGAGACGGCTACATTTAGGAGTTTCAACAGTGATTGGGTGAGAGCGGGATGCCAGCCTCGTATGGCGCTTGAACTCATGACGTCTGAGAACCAGCGAATACAGCTCCTCGGAGCAATTTCCATGGAAGTATTTGTAGAACAGACAGAGGGAGGCGACGGCGCGTCTGTGAGAAAGTAACTGTAGACGAGGAAAATTAATGACAAAGTAGAAAAAAATTCATGTCTCTCGTTTTGTTCTTTAGGAAATTATCAGACGAAAATGATGTTTACGCATTTTCATTAATTTTCTAAACAATGTTCTGTTATATAAAAACTTATATATATATATATATATTTATCTTAGCTGTAATGAGACGACATATTCTTATAATTTTGTCTATTGATTGTGGAAGATTGATTTGGGATAAAGATGATCTCACCGCTCAGTGAAGTACTGGCATGCCTCTTCCTAGAATTTTTAGAATATACCCACCCTTCTCAGCGTATCCCCACCCCTACAAAAAAAAAAAAAAACACAAGTTTTTTCCGATACATTGACGATCTCCTATACATGCACTCACAAAACCCACCATTACCAGAATTTGTTGATAGATTAACAGGATAGAATATACAATCGATTTCCCATATGAAACAGAATAAAACTGCATTTTACCATGACTATAAAAGTGTACACTGAAGTTAAGACACTCTGGGGAGGGGAAGATATAAAAATGCTTGCGTCACTTACAATTAACTACCCAGAGGAAGCGGTGAGTTGTGAGAACCCTGAAATTTAAAATTTAAATTTCTTTTTTATTCCGACGTGTTTGGAGATGCAGTTAGTATGATCCAGAATGATGTTATTTCATTATTCTAAAAATAAACTTGCCATCAATGATGATAGAAAATAAGGATATTTCATCATCCCTGAAATAAAGAAAAAAAATTCATCGTCTTAAAAACAAACTTGTCACCGGTGATGAAAGATGAGAAAGATATTTCATTATTCTATAATCTGATTATAAAAAGGACCGTTCACCACAAGCGAGAGCTGTAGAGTAGACTAGTAAGTGGCAGTAACAGTAGTAAAAATGCCCGACACATAAGTATCCTCATCTCTCCGTGAAAATCGAAAGTTGACAGTCTCAAACATTATCCTTAACAACGTAATTTCGGAACAAACATAAAACAGACTTTTAAAGAAACAAAAAAGAGAGTAACACTGAGAACATTTTTAACAGACACCATACCAATATCTGTAATTTACATCACGAAAAAGAAAAATACTAATTCTTGTTATTAATACCAACAAGTGTCTCGAGTATTATTGTTTATTTTATTGTTGTATGGTTTGGTCATTTAGTTTCAATATAAAAAAAAGTATTCCTCTATCAACTACTACTACTACATCACGTCGGGAAAACTACTATTCAACATTCAACCCTCTTAAACAGTATAGTCGATATCATTCAGTTTCAACAATTCACTTTTGTTGATTTTTATTACTTTTGTTATTAAGTATTACCACATTGTCATAACAGAACATTTGCCTCAAAAGTGAAATGTTGTAAGAGCCTGGACGCAAATTCACCGTGTATGATCCAGCAATTCAAGCACTTTCTATATATTTTTGCTTTAGTAATTTGCTTTCCTTTTTATAATAAAGTAGTATCCGTGTGCCTAACATATTCTATATATATATATATATATATATATATATATATATTCCAGTCGAATCCATTACATTCACTTACGTGCTAATACCCTTCGGAAAGGTGTGAATCCCCCTCTTCTCCCTCCAGCGATGGGTAAATATTAGTTTGGTGCAAAAATAATTTCGTTTTCTCACATAGTAACATATGTTCGTAATAGCAGGACAGACTGGGTTCTATAGCCTTGGATGGCAACTGGTCTGGTCTAGGAGAAGGACAACTCTGAATTCAAAACCTGCGGATGGTCGTTTGGGGACCCCGTGGCACGTAGTGCACCAGATCTCTGAATTCGGCCCTTCAAAAAGTGTGGCTGGTTTTGCACGAAACCTTCAGCACTAAAACCAAATCTCATGTGCTGTTGTCGGGCTGTCGGTTTCCTGGGAACTGAGCTGCTTGACCCTCATACGTCGAATTCTACGAGAGAGTCGACTATATATATATATATATATATATATATATATATATATATAGGAATTAAGAGATTTTTATTCGACATTAATTCCTACAACACTAAAAGTTATTTTGTGGATACCCATGTTTCAGTAAACGGTATTTTTTTCTTTTTTTAAACAGCGTGAATTACATCTACCTGTATGTGCATTCAAGAAACTTAATAAAGCAAATGTGTTCTTCGGCAGGATTCGAACGTTCGTCATCCTTTCTTGGATCAGACAGTGGTTTTTCCGACAAAGGAGGACGCATGTTCGAACCTTGTCGGAAAGCACACGTTCTTTATTAAATCTCTCGAATGCGCAGGCCGGTAGTCATAATTCACACTGTGAACAAGGCGTCTACTCAAACATAGCCATCCACAAAATAACGTTTGAATTGGTAGATAATATGTGTGTGTGTGTGTGTGTGTGTGAGTGTGAGAGAGAGAGACATACACACTCACAGAAGGTGTCTAAAAATGTTCTTATTCTTTAAATGACAATAAATTCAGTGTTTATGGACCTGCAAGATTACATTCAGGAATAGGTAACTGAAATTTCTGGGATACGTAATGAGATAGGAGGGCTTGGAAAATTTAATACTCACAGGGTGGGTAGAGGGAAAGAGGCACAAGTGAAAGTAACGACATACTTAACGGGCTTAAGCAAGTGGATGGCAGAATAGGTTATCGAGAGCTACAAGGTACAGGAAGAAGTGGAGATCCATGATCGCCTACGTCCTGAAGGGTCACTGCATATATAAGAAGAAGATTAATGGTTAAAATTAAGAACTATTAATGTTTATTGACTTACAAAGGAGATTAACTGATTAAATAGAAAATGAAATTAAATACGTCGGGTCTGAAAGAAGTAAAACATTCGAGAATTTGAAGTCAAAAAGTGAGTACTTTTTTTAAATGTCGGGTGTGGGGTGTAGACAACCTGTATATAAGATCTTCCACGTTCTCAAGAAACACAACAGATCGAGAGACGTACTTATCTTTTTGCTCTTAATTCTCCACCATCTCCTGTTTTCATTAAAAAAGATGACCTTAATCTCACCAACCCCGCCCTTCGAGCTCGTCCTCTTGTTATTTTTTTTCTATAAATCGTACATGAAATCCCTGTGATTGGTTTAGATCTTCCGATTAATTTAAATATGAAAAAAAAAAAAAAAAAAAAAGGACTGTCGGGAGGCTGGTCATAAAGAGTATAAACTTCGTCTCACTGGCGAATTAGTTTGTGACTGATAATGAAACTATCTGAGCAGTGACTGAGTTTTGTGGTTGTCAGTCCTTGAGAGAGTGAAAAAAAAAAAAGAAAAAAAGACAAAAAAGACAAAAAAGGAAAAAAAGGAAAAAAAAGAAAAAAGAAAAAAAAGGAAAAAAAAAAGAAAAAAAAAAGAAAAAAAAACACGCATCTTCTTGTTTATATTTTGGCT
>OZ010582.1:97950605-98000605 GCA_963932145.1 Acanthosepion lycidas | reverse complement strand
CAAGTCTTACTATTTAATCCATAGATTCGTACTTTTCCCAACGGTATTTGCGCGTATATAACGAACCCTCCTGGAATTGGAACTCGGCTCTCCGCTTTCCAATTTCGAGCCGTTATCCATTACCGCACCCGCACATCCAAGCTTACGGCCCCTGGTATTCTCAGCCGGTGACCCATCCAGGTAGTGACTAGGCTCGACTTTGGTGATCGGAGCAAAACTGGTGTTATGGCCGTAAGCATAGTAACGAAAGTAATAAATAAAACACATACACATATACACACATATATATATGTTATGAAATGAATTAAGTCCGACAGTTATTTAATATATTTTCTGTTTTTACGTTATTTTCATAGATATAATTTATGTAAGTAAATGCTCTTTTTTTTTTAATTAACCAGTATTTATTATATTTACCGACCTGAATGTTCGAGAAATTTCGTAGAAAATATGTGCTCTCTGACAGGAATCGAAACTGTAACCCTTATATAATCTGATGTACTGTTACCATTCAGCTACAGAGAAGCAAAGAGTAGAACGTTAACAAAGTGACGTGGAGGTACAAATACATATTCAATATACCCATTATGACACTCATTTTAATGTAGATATGTTGTATGTGCACAACGTAATGAAAGGCTTTGATAAAAAGCAACGTACAGTGTAACCCGGATATAAGAGAGTTGTCGGGACCGCAGAAGTTTCTTATATCCGGGTTTGGTCTATTTTGTTTAGGTAAGTATGGCTCTAATTTGGGGCCCAGAGAAAATCTCTCTTATATCCGGGTTACAATGTATAACGTTACAGGTGGAGGTCGAGTTAGAAATAACTTAATTTCAGGTAACACGGTCTCAGATTGAGGGTTTCCATACACGTATCTATATGTGGTTCGCAAGTTACCTTGGATGTCTGATCCTTCAAATTAAATAAAAAAGGGGAAAAAAATAATACAACCCTTTCGACACTCAGCCATGATGCTCTCCTACTCCACCCACTCATATGCTTAATACATCAGCCAGTAGGAAACATGACAAAATACTTATGGTCAGGTAACTTACAAAGAGATCCGTGGTACTGAACGGCATATCTACTGTAGCCCATCTTAATTCACTAAGAAAAAAACGTACATGTTGAAACGTACAATCAGTTAAGATCAGAAGTCATAAGAGCAATGTTCGATGTATAATTACGGCATTATTATTATTATTATTATTCGGTGAAAAAGCAATGTACCTAAAAAGTGATGCTTCGGTTAAAATATTCGATTATCATTTTTTTCTTTGATTTCTATTGCATACTCATTGCATTCCGGGTCCTAACACGAGACCCAAGATCAGAAATGGCTTCATGACATTTTCCACTGATCATTTAAAAAAAAAAAAAGAAAAGAAAAAAGCCCTAAGATCACCCAAATTTTACATAGATAAAGCTCCTCGTAATGTACCTCTGAGTACAATTTTTTTGCATTTCTTTAAGGCATTGGCTACCAGGAATCCCCTCAATGAGTCTTTGTGGGCTCCAATTACAAATGTGCCATATTTTTGAGATTTCCATTTCAAGATCCTTATATTTCTGTTAGTTATTTGAAGATCTTCACAGATACATTTATTATTATTATCATCATTATTATTATTATTATTATAAGCAGTAGCGGACTGGGTCTAAAATTATTGGTTGCCAGCAGACAAAAGGTCCTACCAACAATTACAATGCTATAATTTGCATAACGAATAAAAAATTTTCCAAAATACATATGGAAAAAAGGTACAATTAAAACTTGCAGAAAAAATTAGTATTTCTTCTTGTATTGTTAAAATGTACATGTACTGCGCATATTATTGGCAGTAGATACCAAATGTAGAAAATGTAATTGAATTTTTTATTTATTTTCTTTAATTTTAAATAATTGGTAGGTATTTTTAAATAGTTTATTGCTCAATTTACACATGAACAGGTAGTTCAAATGTAGAATAGAGCATTGCCTGCGGTCAACTAAATTAAGATCAATCATTTGTGTTCAGTAGATGATTGCTGGAGTCTGCCAATAATTGCGTTTGCATACATTTCATCAAACAGTTCCTTTTCAATGGATAACAACATGTACGATTCCATATTCTCATCAAACAGCGAATTTCTTAACCTTTTCTTTATAATCTTCAACTTTGAAAATGTCCTCACACATTTGGTTTGAGTAACTGATAGTATGCAGATGACTTCATAAAGTACTTATCTCCGTTTATTGCTAAAACAGTTGTCCGTGTTTGTCCCTTTATTGTATTTTTATTTGATATAGGGGGCCCATTCCATCATGAGCTCACTTGCCACCGCTTAAGCCGAGAGCCATGCCAGTTCGCCACGGATTTAAAAGGTGTCTCAGTGTTTTCCAATATTGTTGATTCCATTTTAAATTTTTCCATAACGAGTGTAACATGGTTGATTGTAACCCAACGTGTTCGTGAAACTTACTTTTTTTATATTTGCACATGCAGTCTATACAGGATCAGCGAAGCGTTCGCTTGGATTTACGGTTCAGTTCACATGTTTCGTGATGTCACACACATTCCACTATTTGAATTGTACCACATTGCGTCATAGATTTCTTATGAAAAAGTTATCTCCTTTAAAAAGGAAAATAATGTACTGCATTGATTTAAGCTTATATGAGATTTTAATTTGGATTTTATTTGTAATAAAATATGAATTTTCTTATGAAGTTTAACTTTAAAAAAGACAAAAGACACCAAAAATGGCGTCTGTAGAACGAAATCTCTGTTCTTTCAAGCCTCTTCTCCTGTGAGCAAATTAGCCAGCATTTAGTCATGATGGAAAATAGAAAGAAACGCATATATAACAATTTTTCCATTTTGTCTTTCAACTACCTGACAGTCTATTCTGCTATTTATTCCATAGCTGAAAGTGGGCTATCAAAAGTGGGATTTATACCTTTTCCGAGAGCATTAGTGCGAAGTGAAAGCAACAAACAAGGCCAGAATTTGAATTCGCCTCGCCGACTCCACTCTTCATGCCAATAACAGTTGTGCCACCCAAACTCAGTACGTCTATGTGCTACCTTTCTTCAGGACATGTGCGACCGTGGCTCTCCACAACTTCTTCCACTTTGTCGCCCTTAGTAATCTTATCTTTTTGCTATATCTCCTAATCCCTGTTCTGCCAACCATTTACACGAACCCGTTAGGTAGGCTATGCGCTGCTTTCCTCTGTCCTTATTACTCTCTATCCTGTGAGTATCAAATTTTCTAGGCTCTCTTTCCTCGTGTGCCTTCGAAATTTCAACGGTCTTTTTTCTGATGCTATGTATGAGTGTTCTTTTTTGTTTTTGCTTTCCCTAAACTTTCTTTGTCGTGATTCCTGTCGTTCATTTATTTTTTTTATTTGTCATTTCAGCATAAAAAATTGGCCACGGAAAAGTATCGCCGAGACGAGTTTAACAAAACCCTAAACGAAATGAAATCCGTCACATTAAAAGGCATTGGCAAAGACGTAAGTAACCTAATTATTCATTCTGTTCATGGATTTATTTAATTTGTAGCATCAAAACTATGCTGTGCAGGCAGTATAACGGATAACGGTGCCAACGGAGGCGAGTTCTAGATACACAAAACAATTTAAAAAATCTCAAATATCCGCATTATTTCATCCACAATGCTGAGAGAAAGGCATGCAAAATATACAACCGGAAAAAGATAACATTATTAACAACGTCAATGAAAATAAACTATATATATATATATATATATATAAACAGACATATAATAATACCTACTAACTCTTTACATCTACTATCGAAAACAATTTATCCAATCTTAACAATATCAAAATAATTACAAAAACATCCAAAACTATTATGGATATAGTCAGAATCGAAATACCCATGACAATAATAATTCTGAAGCAGGTATATATAAAATAAACTGTCAAAACTGCTCTTCACATTACATTGGGGAAACATACAGAAATTTAAAAAAAAAATATCTATGAACGCAGAAGGGATTTACGCACAGAAAATTTATCTGAAACATTGGTTATACATATAAATAAATTCAGTCACAACTTTGATCTAAAGAATACCACACTTGTGAAAAGTTAACTTAATTAGACGGAAAATTGTCGAGAGTGCCGCTATCGTATCTTGCCAAAATATAAATCTGCACGCTGGATTTTTTCAAATATCGCCATTCCTGAAAGAATTATTATTTTCCCGAGCTAAGTTTTCCTTTCGTCTTATATATATATAATATCTACGTACCATAACGGAGAGATCATCAGAACAATTATCATGAAAGTATTTATAGAAAAGGCACAGGGAAGCTACATTAGAGCGGTGGGAAAGTGACTGAAGTCGAGACGCCATCGAGCCATTCTTATTCCAAGAAGCATTAGAAAATTCTTTGATTTTCCTGACATTATACCTAAATTTCCTTAAAATTCTTAAGACAATTTTACTAATTAAGTAGTGTTGTCTGTAAACACTGAAATAGCAAGTATTTATGGAAAAAACAAAAGCTATTTGAAAATTTGAGAAAGGGGAAATTTTACTTTAAAATGAAGTTCCATTTAATAGGAGTAGATAGGTTTGCCTATCGCCCAATTCACACTCCTTTCCGGTCTTTTCAACTTAAGTAGATATTAATCCCTTGTTTCGTGCGTAGGATTAGGTTTCCGGTTCCTTCTAAAGTCAACTTCAACGCTATACTTCTAACGAATCCACTTAAACCTCTGAACTTTTATTTACGATATATTTATATTTTTTTTGCTCGGTAAGAGTAGGTATGTTTGCCTATCGTCCGGTTCACCCTCCTCCCGGTCTTTTGAATAGAAGTAAATGTTTATCCCTTGTTTCCTGTTTAGGATTGGGTTTCCAGTTGCCTCTAAAGTTTTTTTTTTACTCTTTTCTTTCACTTCCGTTGGCCCTTTGCGTCTTGTTGATATAATCACCTTGTTTGGGGTAGGGCCAGTAACTCTGAAACTCTCTATCTTGAGTAGTTATTGAACCTTGAACATGATGAATATCTTCTTTATGCGCCGTGTCCCTTCAGGACGTAGACGATCATGGCTCTCCACTATTCCCTGTCCTTTGTAGCTCATAATAGACTTTATCCTGCTATTTCTCCCATGCCCTGTTCTTCTGCCCTCCATTTTATTCACCCTCACGGGTTGTCTTCCTCTGTCCCTCTTGCCCTCTGTTTCGTGAATATCAGATTTTTCAATATACTTAATTTTGGGACTATTCATAGAATCGTAATGCTTATCTTAATGATTATAGTGAGATTAACTGTTAATGAAAGTAGTTAAATTAAGCGTTAATGATAATAGCGATTTAATGATAATACTGAGATTAACCTTTAATGATAGTAGTGAGATTAACCGTTAATTCTAGCAGTGACATTAGACGTTAATTCTAGTAGTGAGATTAGCGATATTAACCGCTAATGATAATAGTGAGATTAACCATTAATGATAATAGTGAGATTAACCGTTAATTCTAGCAGTGACATTAGACGTTAATTCTAGTAGTAAGATTAGCGATATTAACCGTTAATGATAATAGTGAGATTAACCGTTAATTCTAGCAGAGAGATTAACCGTTAATTCTAGCAGAGAGATTAACCGTTAATGATAATAGCGAGATTAACATTTAATGAGAGTAGTGAGATTAACCTTTAATGAGAGTAGTGAGATTAACCTTTAATGAGAGTAGTGAGTTTAAGACCCTTAGGAATAGTAGTTTAGTGTTGCACTGATTTTCATTTTGCCTTAAAAATGCATTGTTAGTCATTTTATTATAAAAATTTAATGTTGAATTCTCTTTGGCGGTTCACTATTTGTCCAAAGCTGAGACCCTAACTGGTTCTACCATGCTGGGCCAGGGTGGACCTAGGAATAACAGCAGTTAAGAGGTGGTTTCACGCTCCTCAATACCTCCACTCTACCGATCAATGCCTTTTTTTTCTGGAAGTAGTTTATAGTCATACTCAGGACAAACATATGGCTTTTTGATATAATTGAATCTATTGGAGAGTATGACAATCTTTTTTTTTATATTTCAGAACAATGGTAGGAAAATTAATGACAAAGTCGAAAAATATTTATTGTGTGACGCATTTCGTCTTTTAGGGTATCATCGGACTAATATATTTTTGTTCATTTAATTATATATGCATAGGTAGGGGAGGGGGACTTAAGAAAGGAAACGTTGAATATAATTATGCATAGATAGGAAAAGCTGAAAATGTTGGAACGCTGAAATTTTAAATTGATTTTTTTTTTTTGGTAAACGTGTCTGGGTATATAGTCTAGCCAATTCCATTTAGTTTCTTAATGCTTTTTTTATCACCTTTATAATTAAGTATCGCACATTGTGATAACAGAAGATCTGCCAAGGAAGGGGAGATATTGTAAGAAATTGGATGTAAATTCACTGTGTATGATCTAGCTATTAAAGCACTCTCTATACGATTTAGTCTTAGCAAATAGCTATCTCTTTTACTTAAAGCAGCATTTTTTTTTTAGAAATAGAAATTATGATCAAACTCATTACGGAGAACTTGAGAGTGTTTTGTAATAGATCCCTTTTGTGTTCATATAACCTTTTTATTTAAATTCTTCTGGGTTTTCCACATGTATTCGTTATGGTTGCGTTTTTATATTATATATCCTCTTCCTACTTAACGCGATTAAGACCTAAAGGATGAAAGACGTTAGATAATGATTTTTTGTCCACTTTGTCATTAATTTTCCAAACACTCAATCCATTACAATGTTTATCTAGGCGGGATGTGGCGAACTTCTCACTGCTCTATCGCTAGGTCCATGGAAAGTGCTCGGACAAACTACACGCCTAGGTTCCGCTAGGTCTAACCTTCACGTCTAGGACTCGCCATGCCACATACAAATTAGCAAATCACTCACATTCCCCTCGTATTCTGTTTGTGAGAAGTAAGTCCCACTCGTATAGCTTCTTCCCGTTGACCACTGCTCTGTGGAACCGACCGCCAAGAGGATGTTTCTCTGATCACGATAATTTTAACCTGTTCAAGTGTAGAGTTAACCGTCATCTTCCGCTTCTATCCATATAAACTACCCCCCTAACGTAACCCTCTACCTCGAGTACCCCTCGAGCCCTGTATATGGTGAACCTTATTGTAAAAAAAAAAAAAATGTTTTCGGAACTTATTCTAGCTATGAAGTGCACCCTTTAATCTTTCACAGTAAAACAATATTTTTTCTCAACTCGGAATTTTGAGATTTTTTACTAATGTTTTTTTTTTTTATCTTTTATTTTCAGAATGCACAATTTGAAAAATTGGAAAAATCTGAAACTCTCAAACTTTCATTAAAATATCTTAAATATATGCAACTTCAGCTAAGTAAAACCTTCTGCCCAGATGCAACTACAAGGCTTCAATGCGAAAACGCCTACCAGGATCTAAACAATTTCCTCACAAAGTGCGAACGAAGAAAGAATATTGCTATGGCCTCAGATCCGTCACTGCCACCATCACCAACTGAACAACAACTGTCACCCACCAACAGCATTTTTTATTTTGCTGACCCCTATGCATCTATCTTCGCCCCTGTCACCCAGTCATGTCATATCGAAAGTCCAAACAGTCGGAAACTTCTGGATACCGCCTACACTACATATGCAGTCAGATATCCTGATGCTTCTCTTTCAGCATTCAACCCGCAACCTTTTACCGTCCATCACGTCAACAGCCGGTATCATCCATACGGTTACAGCGTAAACAAACATGGCGGAAATGTCACTCAAGGCAATGCAGATCCACACGATTATGGTCCACTTTCATTTCCAAGGAACGCTTCGTCAAAAATATGGAGACCTTGCACGTTCAATTAATATTGAAGTGAATGTGTTTCTTTTGATTGAAAAACCTAACGACTTGATTTCCCTTAAAAAATTCTTCAAATCGTTTTATGTGCAATATTAAAAAACAAAACACCCCCCAAAAGGACAGCTTTTTCTATTATTTATAACTAGGAAAAAAAAAGAGACATTATCTTTCTCTCTCTTTTTTTTTTACTATTTTTTAAAGACGTTTACGCGGACACTCATCCTCCTCACCAGATAATACAAGGCGTCCTCGACATACGACAGTTTCATTTCTACGATGCTTCGTAACACGATTTTCCGTGCAAGTCGGAAAGTAGCCGAGATTTTCTATGAATAAGCACTAACGTCACTCACCTAACACAATACTTTTTGATTAATTCGCTTTTTACAGCTTCTTGTAGGTTATTTAAAGCCATAAAATATTTTTATATAGTAAGAATTTTTTTTTCTTTTTTAGATAATAACAGTGATATACGTCTTACTAGTTAAAACATAGGTGAAGAAGATGTAAGAGTAATTGCACGTAACTAAATATAAGGAACTCGTCAGGAATTGGCCTCGGCTCTCCGATTGACAATTCCGAGCAATTATCTATTACATCACCAGCACATCTAATAGCACCTAATATTCCCAAACGGTCACCCATCTAGGTACTGATCAGGCTCGACTTGACTTAACTTCGGCTATCTGGTGTTTCAATGCTATGTGGCCGTAAGCCCGCAAAGGCAATAGCAGTGTAATAATCTAGGGCATAACAAGGCATTTCTATGACATATTAACATAATTAAGACTAAAAAATACAGGAATTACATTAATATAATACAATACATATATATATATATATATATATATATATACCAGAGATTGTGTCATAACCTCGAAACGCCGTAAGTCGGGACTGTCGTAACCCGGAAAATGACTGTACTGGAATTAGAAATCAATGAAACAAACTACAATTCAGAGTTTCTCAATTTGGAAAGACCTAAAAAACTTTTTTTTTGTCGTTTTTTTGTGATGGTGGTGGGAGTTTTAAAAATTGTGATTTAACGTTTTAACGAGTTTCTATCCAGGCTAAATTAATTACTGCCAATTCAATCTGTGATTTCTTTTTCTATTTTTATGTAAATTTTTTATATAATAATGTCTCCCTATATTTTTCCATAAATACTCGATGTTTTGTTCGGTTAAAATTTGAACAATTACTTCCCAAGAAGAATAGAACATTCACAGAATTAACTCAAAAGATGACTCGATACCAAGTGTAGAGCAATAATTATTTATTATAATTTTTAGATACGGACAAAAACAAATTACTCACTACAAACATGCATACTTGTTTCGATGCGGCTGCATCTCGACTGGTAAGAACGAAAAAAGTAACCAATTTTGGTTTGCACCAGTCGAGATGCAGCCACATCGAAACAAGAATGCATCTTTGTAGTAAGCAAGTTGTTTATATATATATATATATATATATATGAATGATATATGAAACATGTGCGATATATATGGGAACAATAACGTTTGTGCGATTTAAACAAAGAAGACGTGACTTCCTGAACAACTGAAAATTTACTTTTCAGAGGAGATGAAGAAACTTGTTGAACGATGCCAGAAATGCATCGCCAAGCAGCGGGGGCGGGAACTATGCCGAAATGTGACATACATTGAGTCCCCACTTATCCGCCGGGGTTAGGGGCCAGAATCGGCTGCGAATAGAATCCGCGAATACTTGTGACCCCACTAAAAGTGCTTATAAGTATCTATTTTGATTGTTCAAACCCCATATGCCTCAAACTTTCACCCTAAACACTTTAGAAACATTTAAGACCTTCTTTTAAAACATTTTTGAAAAATAGTATTTTTGACCTTAGAGTAAATTTTCTTTCATACGTATACTGTTTTAGTTACGCATAGATCAATACAACCATTGAAAAAATAAAATATCTATAAGACATAAAATATAAAATTTAAAACATTTTCTAAAAACAGAACTGTGATGATGCGCCCAGACTTAGCATAAGCCTTTTTTAAGACACCAGCCACAGCCCATAACCAAGAACAAAGCCCAAGCACTAGGCATGTTTTTGCGTTTGTTTCTTTTTTTTTTTTTTTAACAATGAAGATGTACAATTCTTCCAATTTTTACCATAAAAATGGACTGTTATATGTTTTAAGTTACTTAAATAACAGGAAAATAATACAAGAATATTTTAAATATGTTCTATCGAGGCAATACGCGAATCGAGGGAGTTCTCAGCGAATAATTTGTACATATGTTCTTCAGAAAAACACGCGAATATTTGGGGATTCCGCGAATAACAAAGTACATATATTCTAAAGAAAAATCAGCGAATGTGGCATTGCTGAAACACGAATATGCGAGGGCTCACTTTATTCATTTATTCACCAATAGAAATAAACGTGTTGTAAGGAAATTGTCTTTACTTTCTGATTTACCTATATATATATATATATATATATATATATATATATATGCATGCATTGCGTATGTTTTCATTGAGACATATTTCATTGAATAAATTTAGACAAGTTTTGTCTACTTATTTTCAATTAAATCCTTTCATATTCACGGACAAGTTTTTTGGTGTCATTATAAAAAGAAAAGAAAATGTTATGTATCAACATGGTAAACATATCTTTATATATATATATATATATATATATATATATATATATATATATATATATATATGCCTATGAGTGTTGATTCAATGTTCACTTTTATACTTATATTTACATACTCTCTGTCTCTGATATTGAGCACTTTATCCCATAAATATAGCACACATTAAAACTCTCTCTCTCTCTCTCTCTATATATATATATATATATATGAAAAAATATAGTTTTAGGTCTCGGTTTATATTATATTCGTCACTTTCGGGCACTTCGATGTGGTGCACTGGTTAGCATGTTTGTCTCGCTAACATAACTACTGCTGATTAGTGAGTTCGATCCTCACTGGATGCCCCATAATTTCGGTCTTGTTCCACATTTAGGCAACGCTTAGAAAATCAACGTAAATTGATCACTTTAAAAAAAATGATAATTTTTTTTTTAAATTAAAGAGTAAAACGATGAAGGACATATTTACTTCAGTGGCGACAAAATCTTGAAGTAATCGATAAGGCCGAAGTCGCTAAAGGCATACTTCTGGCGAGGGGACCTTCGTTTCTCGTGCGATATAACCAAATCGAGAAAGGTTATTGCGTGACATTCTTACCTTTAATCAGTGATGACCAAATCGGATGAAATAGGCTGTGTATTTCTTTTGGAAAATTCTCAACTCAGGACAAATCTTTCGTGTATAACACGGATAATTTCTACCTGTAATAATGCGCTTTCTCGTGCAGATATCAATGTGATACGAATCTTTTATTCTTTTAATAAAAACAAAAATAAAAATAAATTTGTTTTATTTTTTTTTACTATCTTGAATTCCAGGTTTCAATTTTCAAGACGCATTTGAAAAAAAAAAAATATATATAAAAAAAAAAGTATAATTATATGAAGTTGCATCTATAAGTCCGTAGCCTCATTCTGAAAAGTCATTTATTTTACACAATATTTACGCGAAATACCCGTGAAAATTTCAGTTTTCCCATTTCAATTTTCTGATTACTCGGAATTTTTAATTTAATTACTAAACAAATTCCTTGCTAGTTCTACGACTATAAATTCTCCTTTTGCAATATTTAAGTTTAACTTCAACAAAATATTACATTAACAATAATAAATATAAAGACAGTTCATTATTTAAAGAAGTAAGGGAGTACAAATGAAAAAAAAATAAATTGACAATGTTTTCCACTGAAGCAGCCATTGATGGCAGCCACCGACAGGCCCCCGGTGGGCTTCTATCGGTCCGCCAGTGGTAACACTGCCGAGACGATCTCGCCGGCAGCAGGCCACCAGCGGTGAACGCTAGTGGCACGCCATCCAGTGTCTTCTGTCTTTCCTCATAAACGTAACGGAATAGTTCATTATTTATCTGGTACAATAAAAAGGAGCAACACACGGAGGAACAATCAGAATTATCATTTTTCAGCTTAATCCAAGGCAATAAAACCAGTTATTCTCCGTGAGTTATATAAATTATACAGTGGCCATTTCAAATCAGAATACAGCTTCATGTCAGAATAGGGAGTACGGTAACAGTAATGTTGAAATTGAGGAGGCACGATGGATTAATGGATAGCGGATTGAGGAATCGGAGGGGCGAGTTCGAATTCCAGTCGAATCCGTTGCATTCACTTACATGCTAATACCCTTGGGAAAGATATGGATCTTCTCAGCCAAGCTATGGGTAAATAGTAGGATAGACTGGGTTCCATAGCCTTCGATGGCTACTGGTCTACCGCAGAAAGATATGGCAACCTACTGCGGGAATAAATCTGCCTCGTCAGTCAAGTATTGAAAGTGTATCACGCATGGTACATAACTGACTGAATACGGAAATAGTCGGCATTCAGTTAGTGCCACTGCCGGCTGAAATTTATAAAATCTTAAATAAATAAATAGTTTTTCAAGCAATTCTTCTATGTGACGAGGCAGATTGTTTTTTTTTATGTATGTGTTTGATATTATAGGAATGTTTTATTTCCTAAACACGGTCAGCACATTTTGACCATGTTCGAGTAAATGTTATTGAGTATTAGTCTTTCCTTTTTTATTATTAGGGCTTCCATTATTTTATTATTTTTTTTACATGTGGATGAGGCTAGTATACTTGCATTTTGTACTAGTATCTTTCGGTATATATATATATATATTATATATATATGTTTGTGTGTGTTCATTGTATTATTTATATAATTCATGGAGAATAACTGGTTGTTTTGCCTTGACAAGAATGTGAATTAAGCTGAAAAATGGTAATTATCACTGTTCCTCCGTGTGTTTTATATATATATATATATATATATATATAAATATAAAAGTGAACATAGAAGTCAACACTTAAAGGCGAGAATCTGTTTCATGCTATCATGAAACAGACTGTTGCCTCTAAGTGTTGACTTCTATGTTCACTTTTATATTTACACACGATCTATCTCTGATATTGAGCACTTTAAACCCATAAATATAGCACATCTTCAGACTATATTTGTTCATATATATATATATATATATATATATATATATATTCATGAACGTGCACATATGAAAAGCGTAAAAATCATGAAAATGCGCGTGTACACAACGGATGAAAAAAGGCGAAAAAAAATGAAAAAAAAAATCAAAATAAACTTATTTAAATAACAAACCCCTTGAAGAATGGATAATTCCAAGAAATTTCGAAGTCGGGAAAGGACATCAAAAATTGATATTTACACTTAAGTAATATATATATATATATATATATATATATATATATATATATATATATAAAATAAAACTATAGTTGTAACGTATGCTATATTTTGAGCTAAAAGGGCTCAATATCAGAGATAAAGCGTATGTCAAAATATAAAAGTAGACACTGAGGTTAACACCAAATAGCGACAGTCTTTTACGTATTAGAACAATCTTCAGGCAGAAAATATTGCGTTAAGCATGAAACAGACTGTCGTCGATTGGTGCTAACCTCATTGCCCAATTTTATATTTTTTATAATTTTTTTTTTATCATAATTCACTTAATCTTATACTTTTGTATTAATCTAACAGATCGTATATACCACAGAAATTTCAAATCAAATTTCAGAGAATGCTTGTCAGGACATTTCCATTTATCGTGTAAAGTAATATCAAATGTCTTCTTTTTTTTTTGGTGATGTTCTTATCCTTGTTGAATTTATTACATTTCTTCGCGATATCATTCCCCGGAATTTCCCCGAAGTTCGAGCTGTATCCTGCATTCCTTCACTGTAAACCAATATTTTATCTCCATCTATGAATTAAAAAATATATTTATTGCCATCTTTTCCTCATTCATCGTTTGCGGTTACTTAATAAAAACGACAGACTATTCCATCGGTAGACAGTATGCATCTTTGCTGTGGTTTATCATGTATAGCTGAGTTTGGTACAAGGCCATAATTACGGGTCGCTTAGTGACTATTCAACTAACTACTCAATAGAGATAGTCAACGAGATAAACTCGCTATAACAATTACCAGGACCGGATTAAGACACGTAGTGCCTCTAAGCACTTAAAGATTTTGATACCCCCATACATCGGCGAGTTAAGTATGCTGGCATGGAGTCTCTGTGAGTAGTGCAAAAAAAAAAAAAAAAAAAAAAAAAGACGCCAGCTGAAAATAAATATAGAAGAGACCGAAGGAATATACGATCACCTAGAGAGGCTGATCATCAGGTCCCAACCCAGAACACCACTAACGCCCTGGGAACACAGAATGAATCAATCGCAGCTGAGCAACCAAATGATCCACGACCAGATTCTAACAGAATTGTGACCAGAAGTGGTTGAGTTATAAAAAACAAAATTATATTTGCAATAGTAAATGGATCAGGGTTCAGGAAACAGGTTTAGTGTAAAGTGTTTACATTTTGGAGCATTATACCATGCAACCCCTTCCCCATACACGAAAAGTCGCAGGCCTCCCACTACTCTATCGCTATTTCTATAGCAAATTTTCTGACGAACTACATTCCTTAGTGTTATGGCAATTTATCCACACAAGCATGGACACTCACAGCTATAAATAGGAGCAGGTACTGCCTTTTGGAGATGGAAATTTCAAGGCAGTCAATTCTGACAGTCGGACCAAACATTCTTGCTGTAACATTCTCGTTTGTATAAGTTTGTATTACTGTTTCTGTTAATGTATTTGTTGAACTCAATTCCTCTTTTGCATCTTTATTTCTGCTCCTAACAAGGCTACAACACTTAGTTCCACCAGTTCTTATCTTCAGAGCTAAGACCCACTATGCCACATACACTGGAACGAATCATCCTTATTCGGTTAGTTTTCAAATTGTAAAAAGAAAGTTCCATTTGGACAGCTTCTTCCCAAGAACTGTTACGTTGTGGAACAGACTTCCGAGGGATGATTTCATGATAATTATATATATGTATGTGTGTGTGTGTGTGTATTTAGGTAGCGAATTCTCTTTTAGACATGTCTGATTGAATTGTGTACTTTCGATCTTTTACCACTTGCAGCCCTAAAGATGATCTTGGAAAAAGATTGAAAGTACTTGGGAAATGAAAACAAAAGAAATTTAAACAGCTATAGCACATTTCTCTCAACTTTTATCATCAAGGTTATTCGTGAGTATGAACGGATTTTATTAAAAATTAGCAGACTTAATATCTGTAATTTATTCAATTATATATATATATATATATATATATATATATAAGCAAATATATGGATATAGATCCGACAGTATGAAGAAAAATATACGAAAAAAAAAAAAAAAAAAACACAAACAAAAATCCTTATATGTAATTATGCTGTTTTAATGTTAATATAATGTCAACGTCAGACGTTTCGGTCTAATAAACCATCTTTAGGACATATTCATAAAATATAATTTTATTCAAAGAGGACAACTAGTTGGTGATCGATTAGCATCTGTTATCAAAACGTATAAATTATTGAATGTATCACGAGCTGTAATGGCCACAGTTATGACAGCTTACCCCAAAAAACTCTGCGATGAGTAATAGTGGACGGAAACCAATAGAAGCCGACGAAATTTAAAACGAATTGTGGCAAAAATCAAAACTACTGCAGCAAAAATGACATTAGAACTCATTACTCACCTAACCAATACAATTTCTACACGCACAGTATGTTAGGAGTCCCACAAATCTGGTATCCACGGAAGGGCTGCGATTCTTATGAACCTTTCCTGTTTCAAAAGCAAACGATGATCACACGTACCATCTTCCTTAGTGAAAATCGCCAATGTTTTAAAAAACTGACAACGCTAGTTTCCGCGAAGGATTACAAAATTCAAGAAACACTGTACTTAATCATTGTTTATGTATGTGGTTATGTATGAGAGAGTATGTGAGTGAACAAGTGAGAAGGAAAGAAAATAAAATTTTTAGAAACGTTATTTTCCTTATGAAATTAAACGTGCCATTTAGAAGGACCAAACGCATGTGACCCGCAGGCAGTTTGCCCATGACTGCTCTAGACAAACTTAAAAAATGGGATATTGATGCCATATCTGGATTGGAGCTGCTCAATACTCACTATTAAGCCCTGATTGATTTCACAATAAATTACGCTGCCTTCTGGGGGATGACCTATTTTCTATCCTACATCCTCTAACTCTCAGACACAATGCCGTAAGTCTGTCTCTGCTTTATCTCTATTTCCTTGTCGAAAGTTCAGCTTATCTTTCGATCAACCAGTTTAGACATTTTCAGGCAAGAGTCGATTTGCTAATCCAAAGGCTTCAGTTATGTGCCATGCATGATACACGCTTAGGCGATCATGTATCTTTCGATACATGACTGACGGGGCAGACATTTCCCGCAGTAGGTTGCCATTTCTTTCTGCGGTAGACCAGTTGCCATCCAAGTCTGTAGAAACCAGTTTTTCCTGCTTTTTACCCATAGCTGGCGGCGAGAAGAAGAGTATTCATACCTTTCCCAAGAGTATTAGCACGTAAGTGAATGTAATGGATTCGTCTGGAATTCGAACTCGGATCTCCGATTCCTCAATCCGAGCCGCTATGTATTTCTTCACGATAAATGTCATTAATCTCATACGTATTCCTTTGGTAAGTAAATTATTACACCTTGAAAACTTCTTCTCAAGTTCCGATATTTTTTCAAACAGACTCCTGCGTAGATACTTCCATGACCACTATAATCTTAACCTTTCCAAATCTAGGGACAATAGTTACCTCTCCGCCATGTCCTCGTAAACTTCACTCTCTACATTCTCTTCTTAAGTTCATTTTCACCATCATTTATTTAGTTAGCGCATTTTGAGCCGCTGTGGTCACCACCCCCCGCGGTTCATGGTGGCATTTAAGGTAAAACAGTGCAATAGTTTGCCGGTTCCTTTTGTACCGATAATGTTAAGGTTACCTATTTCCTCCTCACGGAAGTTCTTCCGCCTACTGATAAAGCAGTTGACCACCGACATGCAGCTCCTACGCCCAGGCTGGCGTCAGGTCGATAGACGTTTAGCACAGGTGGGTTGGATAGAGGCGTTCCGTTTCACCAACAGGGTCGGGAAACACTTTCGTCTACCCTCACACAATTTAGCCGGCGGGTCGATGCCGCTGACTGGGGTGTGGATGTCGAAATGCTCATGTGACTTCTTGGAGCCATGTGTGAGAGTTGGATATAGGCTGTGGACAAGTACAGTTTCGCATCCCAATTCCTCTGAATAAAGCAGGGTCGACCACTTCGCCGCAAAGGTACTATCACTGACGATACTCCCCACGTTCCTTTTACACACCTTATTCAGTAAGCCGATGCTTTTACTGGCTCTTGGGCCTTGTATTGAGTTAAATTTAGTCAACAAAGAAACAAAAAAACATCTCCATTTACCTCACAATATGTGCCTCGAAAACAACTCCAGTGATATCAATCGACATATGATGCTTGGGACGAGCGGGTTCTGTCTTCATGCAAAAAGACGGCGTTTGTGGGATATAGACCTGAGGAGCGACATCTTCTAGAAAGTATGTATCTATCATACAGACACCACCCACTGTCTCGTGGTGTGTAGTGGCATAAATTACGACCGTGTGAGTTTGTGTGTGTATTTGCAGGAAGATAGAGACATATTTGTTAAAAATACAGTTGACATTTTTTTAAATTCTCAGTTTTCAAAAGATGTTTTTTGTACAGAGTACAGCCTGAACGTATCAAATGACGGAATTTCTCGTAAGATTTACGGAGCATGAAAAGAAAACCGGAAATAGTGTCGGTCAGTCAATCTTAGTCGTGCGCCTTGGTTTCGTTGTTTCGATGAACGAGTCAAAGGTGTATGGTGGGGTAGCAAAAAATATGGGAAAAAAAATCAAATAGAGACACTGCCGAAAGAAGAGTAAAATATAAGGCTAGAGGGCGTGGCCGGATATTGGGATGATATTCCATTCTGTGCCTGGAGACATTTTAGTGGATATGTGTCGGGTGGGGCAAAAGGACACCTTATCACCAGCTTAGAAATTTGTGTCATTCACTAGTGAAAGGAAGGGGTAAAGAAAGGAAACATGAATGAAGAAGAGACGTGCGAAAGAAAGTCTGCTTGAAAGAAAAACAGAAAGAAAGAAAAAATGAAAGAGAAGAAATTGAAGACACGAAGTAAAAAAAAAAAAAAAAAAAAACAGTGAAAAGAAGAAAAAGGAAGCAATATCCATTAAAGGAAAATTAAATGAAAAGACTGTGTAGCGAACTTTGGAAACAATTTTAAAAAAGAAACCCAACAAGTGATTCATCTCCACACAAAAGAAAATTCCGTACATATTTAATATGTGAACAGTGAATTAATGCATAGCGTCTCGGATTGAGGAATCGGAGAGCCGAGTTCGAATTCCACTCGAATCCATCACATTAACTTACGTGCTAATAACAGTGTTAAAGGGATGAATCCTCTTCTTCTCCCCACAGCTATGGGTAAATAGTAGGATAGACCGGTTCTAAAGTCTTGGATTGCAATTGGTATACCGCAGAAAGAAATGGCAACCTACTGCGGGAAAATCTGTCTCGTCAGTCATGTATCGAAAGATACATGATCACCTAAGCGTGTATCACACATGGCACATAACTGACATGCTTATGTATGGCTAGAGACTAAAAAAACTGGTTCCTTTCTACCTCTCTTGACACTACCCTCTTGTGCAATGGGGTGGTGCACTCGGAGGCAACGGATTTGAGATGATAGGGGAATAAACATACAGTAAATTTTTTTTTTGTTGCAATAGATAGTTTTGTATTTGTCATTGGCTGTAGTGATTGGTGTACGCACTTGTGTGAAAGAGCGAGTTTTCAAATATCGATTTTCAATGTTTGCTCTCAGCGCAGCACAATCTTTCTAAATTTATTCCTCTCTCGACTGTAATAAAGTAAGCATAAAAAATAAACATTTACATAAATATATATTTGAGGCCCTGTCCTACTACGTGGATTTCGGTGTTCGAGGTCAGGTAAAAAGCAATCAGGTTGGTGCAAAAATAATGTCGTTTTTTGACGTTAAAAAATACGTCAAAAAACGACATTATTTTTTGCACCAACCTAATACTATTTGGAACACTGTTTTTCACGGCAGGCATTCAACATAATAAAACTGGCTTCATGTAATTCTCCCGTCTCTATTGCGCATGCCCAACTGTTCTTGGATCGCGCCATATTTTGTAAATATCGGTATATTTTACTGTAATGCACTTGTAAAGCTTTTGAGGAGATAGAGTTTATTGTTACACTCATTGTCAACCTTGACAGTAGACATCCTTCTCCACATCATCATCATCAACATCCTATGCTAAATTTAATAAATGACAATAAATATTATATTCTTGCAAAATCTGTGATAGGCCCTAGGTATCTTATTTTATGTGTCCTGTCCATTAAGACATAGCTCTACAAAGAGAGCCATGATCGTCTAAGTAATATTTGCTTCCTTTCTAACCCTCCCCAGTCCTTGTTCTGTTATCCATTTATACAAGATCATTAATCGATGTTTGCTTCTGATGCTCATGGTTTCAATATGTCCTACGAGTATGAAATTCTCCAAGCCTTCTTTCCTGATTATGCGTCGCAGAAAATTCAATAGTCTCTAATTCTATGTACAAGCTCCTCTTTTGTTGACATTTTCCTTAAAATTTTCTCATTGCCTACATATTATGCTCATGGTATTATTATCCTTCTGTGGAATCACATTCTCTTGTCTCAGATATCTTCTTCATCTGTGAGGAAATTACCCATCAATCACCGACATATTGCCTAAAGTATAGACGATATAAAATTTAAATATATTTGGTGCGGCTGTTATTTGTATACCTATAATTAGCAATAGTATTCGGCGTCACATTCCGATAAACTGATTGATTTTTACGGCTTATCAACCCTTTATGAATTATCTAAAGATGAAAAATTTTTGATTGATTTTTTTTTTGAGGGAATATTGTATTAACAGTTTTTTTTTAATAACATTGACTTTTCTGAATACAAGTCGTACTTTTAATAGCTTGGAGAGTAGTTGATGTAATAGGTTTCCCAAGAATATTTACGCATAAGTGAATGTACTCGGTTTGAATTCGAACTCGGCTTTCCGATTTTTAATTCCAAGCCGATATTCATTACACCACCCGCATATCCACAGTCCGAATTTGAATGAGGAGTTTCAAGGTGGATGCGTACTCCTCATTTTTTTTTATCATTTCATCCGAAACAAGGTAACAGCGTCCTCAAGACGAAAGGAGTTAATGAGTGAGAAAGAATATGAGAAAAAAAAAAAAAAAAAAAATCAAAAAGAAAAACAAAACAAAAAACAAAACAAAAAAACGGTATTCTGGAGAGAGAACAATGAAAGAACTGGAATTAAGAAAAAAGACAAAAGATAACGATTGACAATTTATTTAAATTTTCAAGGCTAAAGCTGATTGGAAAGCAAGCAGCTGGAAGCGAGTTTTCATCTGGGAAATTCGTACAATACGACATTCCGTATCTCTACTTCATTTTACTTGGTCTTATGTCAAACTTAGATGCACCAAGTAAATATCAATATAGATTTAATTAATCTAATACCGGGTCACAAAATTAGGGTAACCAGTGATTGTATACCTCAACAATACATTAATCACATTATTTACACGCCGACTATTGCCCTCATCTTTGTTGGCATTATCCTAACGTTTCGACCGTTGTGCCCATCGTTCTTCATCAGGCGTTTGCCGATTCAGGTAAACTTAAAGACATTTCGAGCAAAACACTTTATTTAATATAAGGGGTTAGATTGTTCTCGTATCGCTTATCATGTCTTGTTCTTCCTTTGTACTGCTCAGTTATTGTTCCCCCTGTTTGCACCGTGCCTAAGTCTGCACTGCTCCTTTCAGGGATTGAACTCACGATTACTATGTCATCAAATTCAGCAACCAACACTTTAATCCAGTCTTGAGTGTATAATTCTACATGATTGGTCGACAAATATCTGAAGAAGACCGAAAGGCACACTGTCTGAAACGTTGGGATTATAACAAAGATGCGGGCAATAGTCCGAGGGTAAATAATGATTACTCCTCATCCTAGAAATTTAGAAAGATGTATTAATTGTAAAATAAAATGAGAATGTCGCAAGTTTAAATCTGAATCGAATGTCAAGCTACATACAAAATTAGACCCTCTTACAAAAAAATAAATAAATAAATAAAAAATAAAAAAATAAGAACAAAAAAAGAACTTGCTATGACCTGTAGCAACAAATATGTCATCAAGGAGAGTGGAGTCACTAAAGACCAAGAGACAATCGCATCGCCATAATCTTACTATCATATGTGTTGCTACTTCATTCTTTTTTACAAAAACGTTCGCCCAACACAAGACTCGAGAGCCTCTCAAAGTAGAGGTTACTGTTTGGTTACGATGAATAAGTTCTGTGATATAAATGAATGATAAGGTGGTAGAATGTGAAGATTATGTAGACAAGGAGAAGAGATAACAATTTACTCTTGACTAGAATAGGTTAAGAATGTAGTTTTCAACGAAGTATACAAGGGAGACTCTTTATATGAGAGAAAGGTTTATTGGAACTTTCTTCTGACAGTTGGAACACAGGGGAAATGACGGTGATTCGACTCTGCGGAAGCAGTACGAGACGACGCGTCTTAGCTGTAAAGGCTTGAACAGGTGCAAGCGAAAGCAGTTCGTCTGAACATTTGCGATGGAAATACGATAGAATAGCGACAGACTTGCGGTGACTGTGGTATACGGGCTGTACGATGGAGAATGCGTTTTTCCGAATACAGACACTTCTCCGGTTTTTTGAACAGGATTAGAGCTTTATCGCTTGTTTCCTGTTCAAGACCGAGTTTCCGGTTCCTTCTAAAATAAGAGGACAACGAAAATAGAAATGTTATCCGAAAAAAATGCTATGACTCTTATTATCGAGAAGTAAAAACAAGAACAAAATCTATTTACATACCTGAGGATGTCTGTAGGAACAGACGAAAGCTTGTAAAAAAATTAAAAAGACCTTATGCAACTGGAATTTATAAACGGGGATCATATCATTCATATATAGGTTTGGGGTTGGTGTATCTTATTTATATTGTTTGCGAAGATGTATTCTCGCCATTTAAATCATTAACATCTATATTTGTTTTTTGTATGAATGATTCATGAATTTATATATATATATATATATATATATATATATATATATATATATATATATATTGAAAGTGAAGTTAACACCAAGAGGTGACTGACTGTTTCATGATTGTATACAATCTTCTGACAATGTGATGTGTTTTGGCTTGACTCTTTGTTGTAGCATACATACAGACGATAATGGACATGTCCCTATTCACATAAATACAGTATTAAATTCTATATGTTGGTCTGCAGTTGGAGATTCGTCTCCATCTCTTCTGTTCAAACTCACTGTCTCCAGGCAGAGAGGAACCTCAGACAAATCTATGTCGAAGGGCAGAGCTTGTCTATGAAAACAGCTACCCGAACCCGTATTAAGCGGATTCTACGGGGAATTTTTGGCAGAGTCCATGGGCTCGTATACGCCACATTAAATTCGGCCTTGTGCCACATCTGACCGCGTGGGGAGATTGATAGATATTCTGCAGTTGAGTTGGAGATTTGTCTTCAGTTGTGCTGGTCAAACTCTCTGCCTCAAGGCAGAGAGGCTACCCAAACGAGGCTATGTCGAAGAGGAGAGCCTCGTCTCGGGAAACAGCTACCCAACCCCATTTTATATGGGGTCTACGGGGAATTTTTGGCCGAGCCTACGGGCTCGTATACTCCACATTAAATTCGGCCTTGTGCCACATCTGACCGCGTGGGTCGGTTGGTAGATAGCCTGCAGTTGGAGATTCATTGTGGAATTCACTTCTCACTGCAAGCAGTTGACTACTACTTCTATGCGCCGCTGGTGAATCTTATATGCATGATCTTGTCCTAAGTATTATCGTTCATTATCAACCTTCGTTTGATTATTCTGTTCAGTAAGCTTGCCTAGGTTACAACACTCTTTATATATGTTGGACAATGTTGCATGATGAGTAGTAAGGTCTATTGTATTATCCTAACGGTTATTGAGTGGGCGGCAACGAAGACAAAATTTACTACGATCTACAAAGGAGAAGAAATTGTGGAGAGTTATAGTCGTCAACGTATTGAAGGGGCATTGAATATAGAAGAATATTTCAATTCCTTCATGATAGTCATAATATTAATACAGGGTGCGATGAGTAAATTGTAAAACGTAACCTCTCTCTCTCTCTCAATTGAGAGAGCCCTTTCTGAATCCCATCATTATGGCTGATGCTAACCGCTAGGAAAATGACACGTTGCGTCTTCTTGGGCTAACGTTGTCGGATGATATGAAGTAGAAAAATTATATTGAGTTAATTCTAGGTCTGCTGTGTCGTGCTAGACAATTTTTCCTTCCAGAATCTATTTTACCTGTTTAGAAGTCTACCATTCGTTCATGCTTTGAATATTGCTGTTCCATATGGCCCATTGCTCCTGCTATATATTTAAAGATTCTTGATATAATCCAAAGAAGAATGAGCAATATTATTCGTTCTGACATCTCGGCCTCAGTCACTTTCCCACTGTTGTAATATAGCTCCTCTGTGCCTTTACTATAAATATTTTCATGGTAAATGTCTGGATGGATTTTACGCTATAGTACTTAGACTTTATGAATTTAAGTGGATTACTAGATCGGCAACAAGGTCTCATCAGTTTGCATTTGAGTTGGCTAGAAGTTCTACGTTAAGAGTTACTTTTTTCATTGTTTTTGCTTGTGAAACTCTTCCGGCTCCATACTTTCCAGTCAACTTTGATCTTCAAAAATGTAAATGCAATGTCAGTCGTTATCTACTGTCTTTTTGGTTACTCGTTTTCTATTGTTCTCGCTCCTTAAAGAAGGTTATCTTTTCTTTCTTATTCTTTCCCACCCAGTAACCGCTTGTGTCTTAGTGTTTCAACTACCTTGCTTGGGGTTAAATGATTTTTTAAAAAAAAATCATAATTAAATTTTCCCGATATTCACTGTTTATCTGTTTTCACATTTTTTTCAAATACACCTTTTTTTTGAAAATCAAATCATCAACAATAACTTTCACGCACATTAATTATAAAATTATTATTTAGAAACTGACTTTTGTACACTAGTATTTTTTTAATTAACAGTCATTTAATTTTTAGTGGAAAAGAATACTGATCTGCAATGTGGTCAGTCCTCCTCCATGGTAGTGAATGATGGCAATCTCCTCACATGAAGTAAAAGATATGTGGTTATATAGAAGGATTCTGAGAATACCATGGACCGAACATGTGGGCAACGATATAGTTCGAGAGACTATAGCAGCAAAATTGTCTCTTGTGCATAATATCAGAAAGAGACAGTTGAAATTTTTGGGACACATAATGAAGAAAAAGGGCTTAGAAAGTTTGGTACTCACATGACAGATTTAGGATAAGAGGAAAACAACGCATACCACAGCTGGCGAGCTTGAGTTAATGGGTGGCGGAGCAGAGTTTGGGAGAGATAACTAAACGACGAAGGTTATTAAGAGTTATAAAGGACAAGAAGTTGTGGAGAGCTATGATCATGAACGTTCTGAAGGGAAGAAGTAGAAAAATAAGAAGAATTTTTTGACACAGTTTGGCAATTTAAAAAAAAACTGCCTTCTTACTAAAATGGCGGATCTGTACCCCTTCCACCGTAAATTTGGTAACTAGATGTCTCTAAAACTGATTGCCATATTTATAACATGTAAATTTATAAAGATTAAAAAAAAATATTTGTTAGCAAAAGATTAAAGGAAAATTACACATTATACAGTGTAATCCGGATATAAGAGAAATCCGGATATAAGAGAAATCCGGATATAAGAGAAATCCGGATATAAGAGAAATCCGGATATAAGAGAAATCCGGATATAAGAGAAATCCGGATATAAGAGAAATCCGGATATAAGATAGATTTTCTCTGGTCCCAAATTAGAGCCGTACTTACCTAAACAAAATAGACCAAACCCGGATATAAGAGACTTCTTCTCCGGTCCCGACAACTCTCTTATATCCGGGTTACACTGTACTTATTTACTGAATGGGAATCTATCATTTGTAAGAATATGCCCTATCTTCGGCATAACTGAGTTGTTCAGGTATTTGGGGGCTAAAAATCCACGTAAATCCGAGTTTGTGCCTCGTGTTACACTTTTACGGGTATGCAAAATAAATAGATCCCTGCACGAGTAGGGGTCTGCTTAACTCGCAGGCCAAAAAATCGCCTTTAGGCAGGAGGTCTATGTCAATATTTACGAAGCCTGGCTGAAGTCTCCCCACTGAGAATTAAATACTGTACAGGAACAGGGGGGGGAGCAAGCGATAGGACCTTTCTAACCAAACCGTCGCACTGTGGCAGGCGTTCTCAAACACTTATATATGTGTGTGTCTGTCTCTGTGTGTGCGTGAAGAGAATTAGTACACTTTGCCTCTCAGCATCTGCAAAAAAAAAGGAGAGCTCCAAAAAAAAAAAAAAAAAAAAAAAAAAAAAAAAATATAATAAAACAACGTATAGAACAACCGCCTCTCCCGCACTTATCGACCTTTTTATCCAAAATTTATGCCACTCCCCACACAGCACCCGACAAGTCAGAGTTAGATAAACAGCAGAATAAATTGCCGATTTCATAGAAGCAGGATATCACCACACCGTACCGTCAGTATTTTTTTTTCTTCAGATGAGTACACAGAAAACCTGATGATAACGACAGTACCATCTTATAATCCTCAGTAAATATGAAATTGATCCCTTCATCCTGAGACAGTTGTAACAAGGTTCGGTCCTCACTGGTCGCTCTGTATTTATGATTTTGTTCTGAACTAAGCAAAGCTAAATGTAATAAAATCAGTTGATTTCCTGATTGATAGCGATCGTTGGGCTTCTGTGTTTGTAGCAGTAGAAAAACACAATTGCATTCGGCATTTCGTGGTTGAGAAGCTTCATTTAATCCAAACATAGAATAGCGAGAGAGAGAGGAGAAAGCCAACAAGAGACATTTTTTTTTTCATAATTTAGTTAAAGAGTTATGAGGTTGGTACAAAAATAATGTCGTTTTCTCATATATGTTACTATGTGAGAAAACGGCATTATTTTTGCACCAACCTAATAGATTTGTGTCTTCACTAGAGTATTAGCATATAAATGAATGTAATGAATTCAAACCGAATTTCAGTCGAGGTCATTACATTCACTTACGTGCTTAATTGGCTAAGGTATGATTCCATCATCTTTTCCCGCCAGCTACGGGCAGAATCCTATAGCCGTGGTTAGCAACCGGTCTAGGAGAAAGAAAGCTCTGATTGAAAAACCCGAGGGCAGAGTATACGGATTAAGGGCGAACCACACCATATTCTGTGGTCTTCTGCTGTCGGTTAAGAGTTTGGAGGGGAGATGGCCGCCGACGGTATCCCAGAGACTGAAGATAATGAGTTCATACCAAAATACATTTGCTGGGTTGATGTTAGCACTGTAGCTGCTTCCGGCGCCACTACGAGCCTTGTTTATACTTCTATTTCCGCTGTCGTCAACTTTGAGAAAATATTGAGCAGTTATATACAAAGTCTACCGTAGATGGGCTCGAAGTCTTTATTACATAGAGTACAGTAAGACAGACAAGAACGCGAAAAACCTGCAATAGTTTTAAGGATTTAGTTTGTTCACTGCTGCTCGACGCGCAGTTATTTTGGATCGCTTCCTGATCTTAAAAACAAGTAAAAAAATTCGCCTTTAGAATAAGGTCGGGTGGGCATTCTTCTCAAGAGATGGCGCCTCTTTGTATATTACACCTGTGTTTTAGACGAAATGTCAGCTTTTGATCGGTGGGCGTGTGATTTCTTTCGAGATTTATATCAGAGATTTCCTTTCATTGGTTTGATTGTTTTCGTGAAGAAGATCGCCCAGGTACTTAAGATGCAATATCTGATCTGATGACTTTGAATCTATAGTGTGAGACGAACACCAACAAACACTAGATATTTATTCTAATCGAGTAAGAATGAATTTGCAAGAATTAGAAAAAGAAAGATCGAATTTTTGATCTTATCGATAGAGTTCCGGCGTAAAAATGAACGTGTGTATTTGCTTCAACAGCTGACAATCTTTAGAAAAAGTTCTATGCAAGTATCTACACGTTTATCCATTTTGATATCAACGTTCTTAATTATTACTCTTATTTAATTAGTATTTTTATACGGTTTTGATTTTAATCATTTCACCCGAAGCTAGGCAATAAAGCCACTAAGAAGCAAAAGGGTTACTTAATATGAGAGAATATCAGAAAAAGAAAACATTATTAAGGAGAGAGAGAACAAAACTTTTGAAGATCAAATTTGACTGAAAACGAAGAAGCCGCAAGAGTGTCCCATGAGAATTGTGAGATATGAAACCGTTATCATAAAACTTACAGTTACATCTAACCATTTCAACAGTAAAATGATGAAAACTTGCCGCCCATCTATTACTACGCTTAAATTCGTAAAGATGACGTACTAACAATCAGAACAATTACAATGAAAATATTTATAGAAAAGGCACAGGGAAGCTAGGTAATGGGGGTAGGAAGTGAATGAAGCTGAGATATCAGGATCAATAACATTGCAGATTTTATTTAAAAATAAAAGAGAAAAATATACGAACATTAATTAAGCAAACAGAAGACAATAATTGACTGACATTGCATTTAAATTTTGGGAACCCAGAAAAGAGTTCCTATAAGTTAGAACTGCGAGAAAAGTAAATGCTAACACTTTGCAATTTAAACTGTAAAGTAATGAAACCCAGCTGCCAATCTAGCGCTGGACTTATATTCATAAAGTCAAGGTCCCAAAGAGGAAAGCTCATCGGAACAATTACTATGAAAATATTTATAGAAACGTTACAGTGGTGGGCAAATGAATAAAGCCAATATGCCAGGTCAGGACCAATAATATTGCAAATACTTTGTATTTTATTAAGAATTACTAAACATATTACATTCATCAAACCAGACATGACAGCAATAATCAATGCATGAATGAATGGTAGACTTACCATTTTGATTAGAATTGCGTTTGATCATTGTGGCTTTTTATCAAAATATTTTGGGTTGAGACATTCTTCATTATTATATTCTTTTTCTCACTGGATTTTCTCTATTATTGTGACCTTTAACAAAACACTCTTGGTCAATATTCTCTTTATTATTTCGATTGTTTTCTCATTGTTTTTCTTCTGTTTTATTATTATGACTTCTATCAAAGCACTCTTGGTTAATACTCTCTTTATTATTACGACTGTTTTCTCACTCTTTTTCCTCTATTTTATTGTGACCTTTATCAAAGCACTCTGGATCGATGCAGTCTTCATTATAACTGTTCTATCGCTAGTTTTATTCAATTTATTATTGTAGCTTTTTATCTAAACGCTCTGGGTCGATACATTCTTCATTGTTTTATTACTATCTTCACGCCAGCTTCTTATTGTTAAAATCGTAAAGTTGTGACTCACAGTTCAGTGATTGAGTTCGATCTTCACTTGGTGTCCAACACATGTTGCTTTGAGTGTTAGAACTAATGGTTAAAAAAAAAAAAAAAAAAAAAAAAAAAAAAAGTTGTTTTATTGCTTCGTAACAGATTTAGTTGTGTATTCTCTACTGGTCTCAGAGTTCGGCTTTCGAGTAAATTGCCAGAATTTCAAAGGCAGATTTCCAAGACCGACAAACACTCTACGCGTTAAAACCTGAATATGTTAACTACGATTAATCCGGAAGTTTCTTAATCCCTATTCGCTACTGTAAACATTGAATTAAACTTTAATTTTCGCTAATCTGTGGCTAGCATAAGTACAGAAGCTCTATTTAAACAAAAGTGCAGCTTGAAATAATAACGTTTTTCTGGGTAAATGTATCATTATCCGATACTTGGAAGGTAAGTTTATACGACTGGAGAATAATTTTCTGGGTACTTGTGTTTCAGTAGATATCATTGTTTTTTCTTTTTTGTGTAGTTTATTACAAAGAGTGAAATTAATATCTACCGGCCTACGTTACCGAGAGTCTTCTTAAAGAAAATTTAACCTGCATGTCTCACTTTTTGGAAAATCACCTCTTCGCCAAGCCTTGAAAATTGCGTTCAGCGCATGAAACTGACTATCGCCACTTGTGTTAACGTTTGTTTGTTTGTTTTACGGCATATCAACCTCAATGGGTTATTTAATGCCGACAAGATTTTTATTGCTGGTAAATGTATTGTTGGTAATAATTTTTTATTCAAAAATTTATTGCTAGTAATTTTTTTACAAAAACGTATTGCTGCTATTAAAAACTATTTTTACACTTTCATAGTGTTTCGACACCAGTTTTGGGGTTAATTATTTGTTCATATCTGGGGCCCTAACAGGTGCTACCACTCCGGGTCAGAGTAGATCTGGGAACACTAGCAATTAAGAAGTGGCTCCACGCTCCTCAAAGCCTTCTGAGCAGAGGCCTTGCTGCCGGATGTAGTTTATCGTCATACCCATGACGACACGGTGTTAACCTCAGTGTCTACTTACAAATATATGATAAAAATATTGTTTTAAGTCTATGATATATTCATAAGTTAAAATGCTCTTTATGAGGGATGGAGCGTATGTAAATATAAAAATCGACTTTGAAGTCAACACTGAGAAGCAACAGTGTTTTTTATAATTAAACACAATCAACCTGGCAATTACGTTTAAACATGAAACAGACTGTCACCACTGGGCGTTGACCTCAATGTCCACTTTAATATATATATATATATATATATATATATATATATATATATATATATAAATAAAATAACAATTGGAAAAAAAAATTTTGCCGACGCGTTTCGTCTTCCGACTTTTCCAAGGCAAAAATGAAATCAAAATGTTTTTGTTGTTATAGTTACATTAAAAAATCCAAATTTAAAAAGATAGACGCTTCTGTCTAAGCCTTTTTTTTCTGGTTAATGTACAAAAAAATCCCTTACTATAAAGGTAATTTACACTAATCAGAAAAAAAGGCTTAGAAATCTAAGATTTTTTTTCCAATTGTCATCTTATACTAATATGTCTTGTTCACAGAATTGATCTGGGAATTTATAATATATAATTATTTATTTAAAAATATGATTCCAACACATAAGAGTTCTCATGTTTCAAAACTTCAATATACTTATTTGAATTAAATTGAATTAAAGTACTAAGCTCTGTTCCATCTTCAAGCGAAATTTTTTTGGAATAACTTATTTCTGAAATTTACGTGTTTTATAAGCATATTCATTATTGAAATCAAAATTTCTATGATAACGGCTAGAGCAATTGTTTAAAGAAAAAGGGGCGTAAGGTGTTAATAATTTGTATCAAAGTTACATTCACAGATGTCAAGTCAGAGTAAGGTTGGGGTGTCTAAATTTAAAGCTGTAGATGACAATGCTAGTCTGGTTAAGTGTCTATGGAGATTTATTTTTTATTTTATTTTTTTATGAAAAATATACGTGAAGGAAGGTATGTTTTCAAGATTAGCAGACGCCTGTGCGTGTATCACGCATGGCACATGGAATTCGAACTCGGCTCTCCGATTCCTCAATCTGAACCGCTATCCATTACTCTACCGTACCTCCTCAATTTGTCCAATTGGAGATTGCACAGAATAAATTAATCGGTTGGTTCTGTTTAGGTTGATATTCTCATCTCGTTATGTACATTCCAAAGTGTTACCTTTGATCTCACTGCATCACCATTACAAACCTTATATCCTGTTTTGAAGCAGTTTTTGTTTCTGATTCGCTGGCTAGGCCAGGATGTTTGTATCTTGGACAAAATGGCTTCTGATTCATTGGTCGAAACATAGTGATTCTGAATATTCTATTATCTTTAGAGAGAGAGAGTGAAATTTGGTCTCCTTGTTATTATTTGTTTATTTTTTATCTTTTTAATTATTTATGAATATAATAGAATTGTCTGACCATTTCCCTAACCTCATCTATTTCCAGATAATAAATTTTAAACCTCATATCCTTATGCCAGCCATGCCGAAAGAGAGTAATATATTTATTTGTTCTTTGCTAATCTTTTATTTCAACTGTCTCTTTCTGATTTTCTTTGAAAGTTTTTGTCATGAGACGAAGAAATCGTCATAATTTTGAAAGCTGTTAATAAGTACAAAAAGGTAATCAATCGATACAATATATATATATTATATATATATATATATATATATATATATATAATTTCTAAAGCAGTAATGGATTTTTTACTTATTAATCCGGCACATTTTATCACTTAAGCGTTATATTGAGTGGATACCCGTTTTTGAGTAGACGCTCTGTTTATTTACTAAACAGTAATATATATATATATATATATATATATATATATATATATATTACTTACAACCTTATTATAGTGAATATTTGATAAAAAATAAAAATGGGTCGTCTGTTAAACAGTGTGTATTACATCAATCGTCCTGTGCATTCGAGTAAATCACAGTTGAACTCTATTGAGGCTGACAAGGTGGCACTGGCGCTATTGTGGCATCGGCCGCAAAGAATTTTACTTCTAGTAACAAATAATCGTGTGGTGTACCACATGAAATCGGTCTTGTGTCGTATTTGCTCTTGTGGATAGACGGACAAATAAAAAGCAGGATCTCCACACTTGAATCATTGGCGTAACACAATCTTCCTAAATGTCATTTTTCCCTATTTGGACTTAGATTGCCATAGAATTAGAATATATGCGCACACCCCATTTTAGGATGTTTTGCGCACCAGACTAAACAGTGACAGAAGAATCTCGTGGATTTTACTTGCTTCGGTTTTATTGTGACATCGCTCAACTCACCGACCCCGAATTTATCAGATTCTTAATATTTTGATGCATAAGAACAGTATTTCCCAACCTGAGCGCTAGCGCCACCTTGTGGACTGTTATATTGAAAGGGTACACTGGGAGTTTTTAATTCATTTGGTGGTGGGGAATTACCTAGTGGCGCGGTAGGCGTTTATCTTCTTTTTTAAATTTTCAAAAATTATTCAATATTAACTACAAAAGGAAATTGCATTCTTATATGGCTGAATGCGGTTACAACGTAGTTCAGTTTAGTCAGTTATGTGTCATGCGTGATTTTCGATACATGACTGACGAGGCAGATTCTTTTTTCCTCAGTAGGTTGCCATTTCTTTCTGCGGTAGACCAGTTGCCATCCAAGTCTTTAGATCTCGGTCCAGCTATTTACCCATAGAAGAGGATTTATCCCTTTCCTAAGAGTATTAGCATAGTAATGGATTCTACTGGAATTCGAACGTGGCCCGCCGATTCCTCAATCCGAGCCGCTATCCATTACTCCACCGTGCCTACTTACAACTAAAGAAACCGCCTGCTAATTACAAAACGAGAATATCTATGATTACTTCTCAGCAGCATGGAACCTAGAGTAAGAGCCTTAACCAACCAACGCATTGAAAACATTGAGATAAGCTATCAAATTAAGCTAGAATAAGAGCCTTAGCCAGTAAGCACCAAAGTCAACCATCGCATTGAAAACATTGAGATAAGCTATGAAATAAAAGAAGTTTTTAGCATTTTAATCATTGGCATTTATAATAGAAATGAAAACTGTTGTAACCTATAAAGGGTTACTGAATGAGGAATAAACAAAAGGGAGGTTGGAAATGAAATGGTAATCTTTATAACATCAACAAAATACAACACTCGCCAGGGACGTGAAGTGGGTAATCCACAGCTAGCGGTGGACTACTTAGACAGCATATTACCCGACTTAAAATAGTGTCCAACATATTTATGAGGACTGGGATATATACCATAGTATTCATAGGTACGGCATATAACAAAAACAATATTTAAATTATTTTTGCACTAATACTTAAATTTTTACTTTGCTCTAAAAGATGAATCCAGTATAATATTCGAAATGGGCATTAACATTTTATAGACAGAAACCTCTAATTAATTGGTCAGTTATGTGCCATGCGGGATACACGCTTAGGCGATCATGTATCTTTCGATACATGACTGACGAGGCAGACTTTTTTCCGCAGTAGGTTGCCATTTCTTTCTGCAGTAGAACAGGTGCCATGCAAGGCTACAGAACCCAGTCTGTCCTGCTTATTTATCCACCGCTGTGGGGCTATAGAATCCGGTCCTGCTTATTTATCCACCACTGTGGGGGGTATAGAATCCGGTCCTGCTATTTACCCATAGCTGGGGGAGAAGAGGAGGATTCATACCTTTCCCAAGGGTATTAGCACGTAAGTGAATGTAAAGGATTTGACTGGAATTCAAATTAATACTATCGTAAAAACCTATAAATATTGGCTGATTAAAAAAAAAAATCTATACTTAATGCTGACTTTGTATGATAATTTTTATAATACCGGATTTGATGGTGGGTACTAATGGGTCAGAACTATAGATGTCATTTTAAAAGGAAATTTCATCAATTCTCTATTTAGTCTAGACCAGTGTTTCTCAGCCAGTATTCCCCGGGACCCTACGATTCCGCGAGAGGTTGCTCGGGGTTCAGCGAGTAATTTTTGTTTAATTTTATATTCGTAATTTCTCTATATACATATGGTATATTGTTGGAAATCCCTGATTATTATAATAAATGCTTCAACCTCTTATTTAAAATTAAAATCATAGGGAATGTATTTAGGGATATTTATATAGCGTCAGTGCAAAACCGTTTTCACTGGTTAGTGAACAGGACTTGTACGTGCAGGATTCGTGTATCATACGAGGACAGGACGAGTGTCCATATATTATGTTTACCATAGGAACAATAAAAATTTAAAAAAGAGATAGATATTAATAACAGGGTCCCTGAGACATGAAAGCTATTTCAAGGTTTTCACAGGGGTAAAAAAGTTGAGAAATTAGGTTGTTTAATGGTTGGCGAATTGAGTTTCATTTTAAAGTGTGATGCGACCCAATTAAGTTATCGCTTATCGTATTTTTTTTTTTTTTTTTTGTGTCAACCCAGGTTTTTCTTTTTCCTTCTTAAGTTTATCATTATGATTTTATTTGTTTAGATATTGAAAGCCTTCCTGCGGGTGCGAGTTTGCAACCGTAAATGAATTTGGGATTCGTCCGGTTTCGCTTCAGCCTAATTAGCTTGTTTGTTTCTCTTTCAAATCTCTTTGACCAACAAGATTTAGCGTCGTAACCACTAATTAAAATTCCCTTAAGCATCATCAACTTAATTTCCGCGCCCGAAAAGCACCAGCCTTGCTCTTCCGTTTTTCTTCATCCCTATGTTAATATTTTACACCCCTAAATAAACAGAACCCGAGGTGCGGCTTACAAGTGACCCGAGGCGACACACGACATCACCACTGTGAACTTTCCTCTCCTCCAGCCACACACATGGAGGAAATACGAAGATCCAAGTCCGTCTAGCTGTGTTCGTGGGTTCAACGGGTGTTGGGGTGAAAAGCTAGTTTTTAGCATACGTAAAAGGCTACAGAGGACAGGGAATTGTGGAGAGCCATGATCGCCAACGTTCACAAACGGCACGGTTAGACAAATTTAATTCATTTTGTAGTGTGAGAATTTTGATCCTTTAAAAATAAATGAATAATTGGAACAATTCTAAGGAAGGCCGAAGAATGTATTGGCTAAAAAATATCAATAGTAGTAGATATAGAAACATATATAATGTTAATACAAATACAGATACGATACACGTTGTGATACCTTAGGATAAGAAAATACAGAGGTTTTCGACCTGGCGTTCTGAATTCAATTTTTTTTCCTTTTTTCTACATTTTCCTTTTTTTTTCTTTCTTTTTCTTCATTATTGTTGTAGCATACCTATAGACGATACTGAGTATGTCCCCATTCGAATAAATACAATAGTAAATACTGTAAGTTGGTCTGAAGTTGGAGATTCATTTCCAGCTGTGCTGGTCAAATCTCAGACGAATCTATATCGATGGGCAAAGTCTCGTTTCGGGAAACAGCTACCCGACTCCGTTTCATATAGAGTCTACGGGGAATTTTTGGCCGAGCCTACGAGCTCGGATACCCCACATTAAATTCAGCCTTGTGCCACATCTGACCGCGTGGGGCGGTTGGTAGATATTCTGCAGTTGGAAATTCATTGTGGAATTCACTTGACTCACTTCTAGCAGTTGACTACTATTTTATTAGGGGTTATAAGGAGTTATTATTATTTCCTTGGAGTTCTGATGTATACACATTTCCTTCTGGGTCCCAACCAGAGATCTATGTTCAGAAATGGCTCCATTGCATTTTCCACTGTTCATTTTTGTAAAAAAAAAAAAAAAAAAAAAAAAATGACCTAAGATCACACAGCTTTTACATAGAGAAAGCTCTTCCTAATTTGTTAACTATATTTATGAAACAATTTTCTGTATTTCTTTAAGGCATGGACTACAAGAAATTCTTTCAATGAGTCTATCGGAACTTTTCCAATCAATCTGAGGGCTCCATCTTCAACTGGAATTGTTGAGGTCCTCATGTGGCACATTTTTAGGGTTTCCACATTTGAGATTTTTATTTTTATTATTATTCTCAAGATTACAGTAAGAGACACCACCATCGCAAATCGGGAAAACAACATCTCAATTTGTCCTGCTTGTAATTAGAGCACTCAGAACTATTTCCCAGTTAGCATCTCTCTGCTTCGCAAGACGCCTTGCAGATACCTGACATAATTGGCAGATCTCAGCTGGCAGCACTGATCGAAATAGCTGATGTGCTGAGGAAACTTATGCTTCGAAGCTGCGGGTAGCTGTTCTATGACCATCACCACCTGGTGGATAAATTTAATTGTTGGAGAGGAACTCAATAATAATAAAAATAACTGAACAAAAATTGGCCAGATATCATTGCTGTCCATAAAGACAACAAACATTGTTGGATCATTGACATTGTGGTACCAGTGAGGGTAAGGGTAGGTGAGAAAGAAAAGGTACAAAGATGCGAAAGTTTAGATAGCACACCTGTGGCGGCTTAAGAAAATAGAAGTTGTTTCTGTTGTTGTGAACGCCCTTGGAACTGTGATAGACAAAATCATAAGATGGCTGCGTAAAATAAGGACTGTGATTCGAACGGAGAACAGCACCACTTGGAAGAACCAGAATTCTGAGAAAGATTTTGTTGATCTTAAGAAGTGACGAAACGACAGGACTCATTGTTATTTATTATGACCGCCACTGATCGTTAAATTACAGCATAAGATCTGTTTGAGAAGGAGAACAGAAAAAAGAACCGCTGAAGAAAAAAGAAAAAAAGAACCGCCGAAGAAGAACCGCCGAAGAAGAAAAACCGAAGAAAGAACCGAACAACAACCGAAGAAAAAAGAACTGAAGAAAAACGAAAAAAGAACTGAAGAAAAACGAAAAAAGAACTGAAGAAAAACGAAAAAAGAACTGAAGAAAAACGAAAAAAGAACTGAAGAAAAACGAAAAAAGAACTGAAGAAAAACGAAAAAAGAACTGAAGAAAAACGAAAAAAGAACAGTAGAAAGAAGAAAGAACAAGAAGAAAAAGAACTAAAGAAAAAAGAAGAAAAAGAACTGAAGAAAAAAGAAGAAAAAGAACTGAAGAAAAAAGAAGAAAAAGAACTGAAGAAAAAAGAAGAAAAAAGAAAAAAACTGAAGAAGAAAAAAGAACAGTACAAAGAAGAACAAGAAGAAAAAAAAAACTGAAGAAAGAAGAAAAAAGAACTGAAGAAAGAAGAAAAAAGAACTGAAGAAAGAAGAACAAGAAAAAAGAACAACAACAACAACAAGTTTTAACAAAACTTTTAAAAATTTCACGGTTTTCCTATTTGAAATTTCTGGTGTATCTTAATTCTTCAGTTTTTGATTGCATAATCTCATGGCGTGTTCTACGACAATAAAATATTCGTAGAAATTCACCTATCATTAAATATTTGAGCGTAACAATTTTAACAAAGTATTACAATACAAATCATAAATATGAATGTTGCTCGTTATTTTAAGAAGTAAGGAGGTATAAATCAAAAGATTTGAGATTGATAACGTTTCCATTTAATTGAAACAGCCGTTAAACGATTCTATTTTCCCGTTTTTCTTTGTTTCTCACTGAAACCAAGTAGCGTATTGACATGTCTTTTGACTTCTCACGTGATCAAAACGGAATAGTCCATTATTTATGAGGTATTGGCAGTGTGTAACGGTCTTGCCAACCAAGGAACTAACGGAAGGAGGGACGAACACAATAAGGAGCAACTAATGTCGGCTTTTGACGTATTTTTTAACGTCAAAAACCGACATTATTTTTGCACCAAACTAATACAAGGAAAAATATCTACGCCGTACAAATTTTATTTTGGAATGATATCTACATAGTAAAACATAACATATATATATATATATATATATATATATATAAAGAAAATGTAATTAAAATATTTAAAAATTTTCTTTTATTTATATTCTAGCGAAAAACAATATATATATATATCGGCTAAAATAGCTACACCGTACAAATTTTAATTTTGAATGATATTTACATAGTAAAACGTAATAAAATATATAACAGAGAAAATTTAATTAAAATATTAAAAATTTTCTATTAACCTTTACCACACTGCAGGCGAAAATAGTCACCGTATAATTCTCACCCTTGCTACTCTAGGCTAATTCTGTCACTTTGAGACCGTTACTATCAATAAACACTTGTCAGCTATTGTTTACGGTATTTTAAGCTGGAAATCGCCTACTACTGTTTCGGAACAAGGTTAAACTTCCAACGCCATTTTGAATTCTCAACACGAGGAAACACGTCACTATTTTGACAAAATGAAAGCCTTCTTAGCGATTTTGCATCCAAAAACTCCACAAGGAGTAATAAAAGTTAAAGTACGTTAAATTATTTATGTATTTTTTAAGGCATTTGTTATTTTTCATTTCGCGTTTCAAATTTTTTTGTTTTCGAACGGCAAAACATGCATGCAAAACGTAATGCATTACATCAAAATATTACATTCTTTTATTAGTGTACAAAAAATAAAATTTATACGCACAATACAAAGAAAGTTATAACAATTTTAAAACAGTAGGTGTTTTATGTTTTTGCACCTCAAAAAAAAAAAAAAAAAAAATTAAATGGCAGGGGAGACAACTCTAGAAAGAAATTAGCGCAGTAAAGGTTAATGACATTCTTTCGAAATCAAGACTAATATTTTCAATTTTCTTTATGTAGATTCATAACATGTAGATTCATGACATATAGATAACTAGTCAAAGCGTCACCCTGAGCTTAGGTCTCTGGTTGGACCCGGAAGAAATGAGTATACTCCAGAAATCAAAGGAAATAAAATAGTATTAAAATTAATAATCGATTATGGAAGGTTCTTGATAGTTATATTTTTCCTACACGTTCTAACTCTATGGACAATCTCTTTGAAAGATAACCTTAAGTAACAGTCGTTCTAAATTAGTTTTATAAATTACATTTATAGATATTATTTCATTTTCTTCTGATAATTTCTAAATAAATACTTAATAATAATAATAATAATAATAATATTTTTATTCATTGTTGAAATGTCTGAGATTCCAGACAAAAATCTTTTTAAATCCAAATTAAAATGTGCCGTACCCTTATAAGGTATTGGTAAGCAGTCAGTGGAAAATGTTGGAATTCTTCTATTATGAGGTGAGGAAAAAAATTCAGTGGAATACGTTAGAATTCTTCTATTATAAGGTGAGGAAAAAAAATTACAGTAGAAATAAGTCAATAATTTCAATGAGTGAGGATGAAAAATTGAAGTTTATTCAGCTCAAAATGTTGCCTATTTAGGATATCGCTTCAGTCATTTTTCACCAAGCCAGTCGATAAAAGCAAAGAGCTACTGTGAGTTAAAGAAACAGAGAGTAAAAATAAATGAACGGGGTTCAAGGAAACATATCATGATTGACGTTGCATTTAAATTCTTGAAGATTGTAGTTGATAAAAGCAAGAAGCTGGAAGAGAGTTCCGCAAGCGCGAGAAGCGGATGAAGAAACTATTAGCAAAGAACTTACGGCCCCATCTAGTAACGTAAAAAAAAACGAGATTATTTTTGCACCAACCTTTATATATATATATATATATATATATATATATATATGTATGTATGTATGTGTGTGTGTGTGTGTGTTGGGACGATTAATCGGAATGGGGGAATCGGAAAAATCGCAAAGGTGAAGGTTAGGAATCCCATTCACAGATTTCGTATTGACTCTCAGAGTCTAATTTAATTATTTTATTGGTAAATTATGGTAAACGAAGTAAATATTCTAGAGTTCACTTAGCCTATTCCCTCAGCAAACCTTTTGAATTTCTGTTCACACCTATTTGCTAAATGTCTATATGACGCCTCTCATAGACTTCACACTTGAGTATTAAATGATTGGAAACGCATCAGACAAGATTTTACATTTTACTGAAACCAGTCTGACCCTGTCGTTGTCTGATAACCTCTGAAATAATTAATGTTTTATTGGGTTTTTTTTTCAGTTTTGGTACATGTGTAAAACATAGATTCAGTTCTTGTCCTGAAGCCCTCCAGCACAAACTGATATCGGTGGCTCTAACACAACCCTATCATGGAAGTTATAAGGAGTAATAAAGGAAAAGAGAAGATTTGCTTCCAAGGATACATGTATACAAAACAGATTGCAAGCTCAACTACTATCAGATGGAGATGTGTTAAGAGAACATCTTTTTGTAAAGGCGCCTTGACCAGCAGCTGTGAGATGACTAATCCTGTACCAGCTAATAATCACAACCACTCTCCTAGTTATGCAGAAATTGCATCGACAAAATGAAGAGAAGAGCAGCAGAAACAGAAGATAAACCTGGCCAGATTTATAGCAACAACCTGAATGACTTACCAACTGAGGCAAAGGCATTACTGCCAAGTGAGGAGATTATAAAAAGAACTTTGCCTAACCAAAGAGCAAAACGTTATCCACTAGTACCAGACAGAATTGAAGATCTGCATCTTACCGGAGAATGGACTACTACTACTTCTCCTGAGCCCAAACCATTTTTGTTCTTCGACAATGGTCCAAACACTGCCAACCGCATCATAGCATTTGGTTCTGATGAATCACTGCAGTTACTTGCTTCTGCTGATATATGGCTGATGGATGGTAACTATGCAATGGCACCACAAGGATTTCTGCAGCTTTATGTAATACGAACCCCTATTGGTAATACTGTAGTTTCTACGGTTTTTGCTTGTCTGCAGAATAAGACAAAAAATATATGAAAGACTATTACAAGCAATCATAGACCGCTGCCATAATATTGACATTTATCCAGATCCAACAACCATAATTGTAGACTTTGAACAGACGACCATCCAAGCCATTAAGAATGTTTTAGGACCGGAAACGCGCACACAAGGTTGTTTCTACAACTTAACTCCGAGTACTTGGAGAAAAATACAGGACCTTGGCCTTACTAGACATTACAAAGAGAGTGAGGACTTTCGTCAATTTTGTGGACAGATCGACTCATTGGCATTTGTACCTGTAGAAGATGTCCCAGCAGGAATGCAATTACTCAAGGCAAAATGTCCCGACGAGGCAGTTCCCTTGCTGCAGTACTTTGACCAAACATATGTTTCTGGCACATATGTTCCACGGAGGAGACAAAGCAACCACCCAGGAATTCCAGTAGTAAACCTTTGGCGCATCCCACCCAAATTCCCACCAGAACTTCGGAATGTACATCAAGCAACCATAAATGACTGTTCCAGAACCAACAACATATGTGAAGGGCGGAACAACAAATTTCATCATATTGTTGGTTATCAGCACCTATCTATTTGGAAACTCATAAGAATGATTCAAAAGGAAGAGGCCGTTGTGAGTGCAGTGATAGCAAGGGACGCAGCTGGTGAACCACCAAAAAAGAAAACAAAGAAAATATATGCTGATCTGCAACAAAGACTAAAAAATTTAAGGAAGGAAAGATTTGAATCAATTTTTAAGTGGACTTGGTTACAACATAAGACTAACTTATTTTTTTTTATTTTTGGTATTATTGTAAATGAGGAGTCATACTTAGCTCAATCACCTCCCATCCCCTAAAAAATGAGAATCTACTTTCATTTAGGTGATTACATATGAACTGCCTGGAAAAAAAAAATAGAAAAACAATTACTTTAGAATTTAGCATGGGGATCAGTTTTGTATATAAATTTAACGTAAAATGATCCCCCACATTCTGACCAGATAGTGTCTTGACAATATGTAACCGTTTTGTTAGTCCTTTTTTGTAGTGGTACGGTTAAGGAAGCGTTTTTTTATCGGGGGAGGGGTTAATGGTAGGATTAAAAGGAAGGTTTTTTAACTCCTCCCAACAAAACACAAGCAATTTATCTCCCGTACCCCCCGCCCACACAAAAGACAGATCTTGTTATATGCGTTTAAACGCTATTTGGTTAGACATTGGCCCAGAAATGGGTGATCATTTGAATTTATATGCGAAAATGATCCCACATTTTAAATTCTCCTAAAAAGATATTAATTTTTATTTTTCAGTTGACAGTGGGTCAAAGGTTACAATTTTATCCCAAAATAAAACAGTGGGAAATAGTTTGATAATTTAAGTTGGTGTTACTAATTCAATGCAAATAAATGTTAAAAAAATCATACAAAAATCAAACAAGTAAACTAATCATTGGTCTTAAATCTATTTTTTTGCTGAAATAAATAGGCTAATTTATTTTTTTTAAGTCTTGAAAATGGAAACTTAATTCAGTGATTTAATCGCTGGTGGTCACTGCTTTTAATTTTCTTGCACCAAAAAAGATTTTTACTTTTTGAAAAAAATGTTATTATAGAGAAAATAGGCAAAATTGATGTTTAATGATCCCATTAAAATCAAATTAAAAACCAGAAACGGTCTACTTGATATCAAAAAATTAATCCCTATTATATGTCAATGTACTGGGGGGGGGGCGCAATTAAAAATTTGTTTTAATCATTCTTTTAATATTAACAAATAGCAAAATAAAACTGCTCTTTATAATTTGAAATGTTTATTTTTTTTTTGCACATAATCAAATTAAACTTTTTTTTAAATTGGAATGTTTTTTCTTACAAATAATCAATTAAAACTTTTTTTATAATATGAATGTTTTCTTTGAAAATATTTTTTAAATAGTTTATTATTTTTTATAATTGGAATGTTTTCTTTTGTGTGACAATACTTTTTAAATAGTTTATATTGAAAACATTTTTAAATACTTTATTCTATTTTTTAAATAGTCTGATAGTTTTTTTTTTATAAATAGAAATGTAACAAAATTTAAGTATATTAAACGTCATAGTAATAATGTATCAAATATATTGCTTTTTATTCGACTGCAGTACTGATTCATCACGTGTTCAAACTAGTGAAATTAAAAAAAAAAAACAACTCTAAATGTACAAAACTGACGAGGAACTGTTTTCCGATAAACACCGCTTAATGTCAAATTCTGATTTCAATACCGGAAGCCGTCATCAAGTGGACCTATAATTGTTTTTTAACCCAAGTTTTTCAGTGTGTTCAGACGTAATCGCCTAAAAAGTAAAATCTCATGGGATGAGGGAGCTTTAGCTGAATATTCTTTTAATTTGACAAACTTCTCATGTTTTTCCATTATGTATTGTATCCAAGATTTTAATAAACTCATTGTGAGATATTCATCTATATTTTTTTTCCTTTTGCTATTTTTTCTTATTTATCCATTTTTGCCATTTTTACCATTTTTACCGAGCACCATATATATGTTACTTAAACCTAGAGAGCCAGACAAGCCTAGCAAGATCGTCAGGGAAGATCCGCTTAGGTGAAACCTTGTTAGGTGAAACCTTGTTAGGTTTGTCTGGCTCTCTAGGTTTAACTAAGTCTTCTCTACTCATTGTATTGAGCACTTTATTTAGTTATTTTAGATACTCGCACCGAGTTTTTTTTTCTTTAGGCCTTGAACTCGTATGCTGGACGATTATTTTCGGTTAACGTACATGTTCTTGGTTCTTTCTTTTTTCATACCTTTTTTTCCCTTTGGTATTGGCTTGTTTATTTGCAAATCAAGACACTGGAGGTTTTCCGAGCGAGTATAGTTTCTTATACTTATAAAATTTCTATTATTAATATATATATATATATATATATATATATGTGTGTGTGTGTGTGTTATTTTTTTTCGGGTAGATGCATCTCGACAGTCAAGGAAGGCTGTCCCTCTAGAAAGAAAACTCTGATTTTAAATCTCCGTTGACTCGCGGTCATATCCAAGACACGGAGAAGGCTATGGAAGTGAATCCAGACAGAAACCCGGAGTGGAAGGCGGTTGGTTGTCAATACTGACAAATTTCCCACATGTTAAGGAGTTAAATCGTATTTTGTGATGTAATGTAACGTAATGCCCCGTATTCCTTTGGATCTTGTTAGTACGGCCGAGAGATTCGAGATGGTGGCGGCGCATGTAGTTTGGGCAGCGTACGGCATCAATATACCATCGTCAGTATAAAGGAAAATTCTGAATTCAAACCATCTGCTGCTTTGTAGGTCTAATCTCTAAATTCTGAGGAGAAGGAAAGGATAACCTCACCCCCACACCGGTGCAAAGGAAAACGGCAAGATATCGCAACATTCTGCCTTGAATGTCACCATGAACAACAATTACGAGACGGATAACAGTGGCCAAAGCGCCGCAAAATGCGCTAACTGAATAAATGATGTGAATTTTTATTTAATAATTCAAGGGAAAAAAGAAACTAAACTTGAAGTGGTTTGATCTTTCAATTTTTGCGGAGAAAATCGTCTGAAAGTGGTACAAAATATAGCGTCCTTTCTTTTTTTTTCGATAACTCATTGGTCAAAAATACACACGTGACAATTCATATATCTCCGTCTCGAGCTAGTCCATTTGGCCTAAAAATGACGGTTTCTGTAGGATAAAACATGACTTATAAAATATACCCACTCCAGATATATCCAAAATATTGGGTTAGCCAAAAAGTTCGTGCAGGTTTATTAAGAAAAAATTCTATTTAATAAGCGAACGAATTTTTAGTCCAACCTTATATAGGACCATTTTGAGTGCTCATATATTTTTGTCCTTGTGTCGAACTAAGCTTAGCTGAATAGATATAAAATAGAAAGAAGCGGAAAAACAAAATTATTATCATTTTAAGATTAACGTATAAAAGTAAATAAATAAATAGAAAAAGAAAACACCATTGGAAATAGACAACAAAAGCACACTACTTTTTATCCCCTCGACTCAATACCCCGCCCTTTTAAATCTACCCTGACCACGGCTGTTACGGTTCTGGTGAAAACTATTTGTGTTCGAGTGTCCCGTGGCCGGACGCAGAAATTATATATTATGACGCAGAGTCTCCATTGTTGGCGCAGATGCGGGACTTCCGCCCAAATATTCCCTATGGCTGTTGGTCAACACAGTTTAATAAAGAATCGAACCTCAAATTCTCCCAACAACAACACGTGCTTTTTTTTTGGGGGGGAGGGCTCAAATCACCTCACCTCCGCCCGCCAATTCCAGGTGTTTGTTAACTCGCTTTTGTTTAACATACCTTTGTCTCACGTTGTTTTTCCCCAACCCCCCATTCTTTTATTACCTATCTCCGAGTCGAGCAAGGTTCACAGATTGTCCACAGAGGGCGGAAAATGCCAGTGGTGGTTTGGAAACAAGGTTTTGTTAAAAATTACAATGGTTTCTAAGTACAGCCTATAGTGTGTCGGCCCAATCATTACAGTAACGGACTATTTTCCCCCAAATTGAGGTTCCCTTTAGAGCATTTCACAAAATCAGTTTGTTAGGCTAATCGTTGAAAAATACCAACTCGCATGGACCAAAACGGGAAATCGTTTCTTCTCTCATGGGCTTTTCGACACTTGGTTCAAGTCCTTTGTTAAAATGGCAAAATAAGATTGCACCGAGTTTGAGCCACACTAGGTGACCCATAAGTGTGTCCTTGTGTCTGACTACATTAAGCATAGCAAACAAACATTTTTAGGTACAGTACTTAGTGCGTTTCGCAAGCCAATATTTTCGTGTAGTATGGTCGATCCACTTTGGATGAACCATTTATGTGGCCTTATGCCAGACTAAATTAAGCAAATGAAGAAGGACTTGGTTTTATTAACGCAATATAACTTCTCCCGTAATAATTTGCTTTTGAAACCAGATTCGATCCTGGGTGACAGTTACTCACACCAGACTAAATAAATTTTAATACATTATGATCGCCTACCACAATGTAATGGTTAACAAGCCAGCGACAAGGACGTCCTATCATTATGACGCAAAATATTCTGAGAAGGAGATTCTTTATTTGTTTAAAGACGCTCCTTCTCGGAATGAAACGCGTCGCTAAACAGATTCCCGTTTTCTCAATCCTCTATCATATATATATATATATATATATATATATATATATAGATGATTTCGGCTCTCGTTTTTGAAACATGAGAACTCTTATGTAGCGAAGGAATCATATTTTTAAACAAAAAATATTATTATAATTATATATATATATATATATATATATCCGACATTTTTATCACATAAACTTTTAGCGGATACCCATATTTGTTTTCGTCAACCTGCCTGTGCTCAACCAGTACAGAAATTGCTGCTACCTTGAAAAATGATCTCGAAGTGTCAACCCCTGAACTGTACGCAGATGATAATGGAACGAAGGTTACAAAGCCTATTCAAAAGTTTTTTTTAAGCCACTGACAAATAAAGCACATAAAGGCTAATTATATATATATATATATATATATATATATATATATATATATATATATATATATATATACTAGCAGTAGAGCCCGGCGTTGCCCGGGGCTGTAACAGTAAGAGATAGATCAAGTATCGATCATCATAAAGACTGAAAAATAAAATTGACAAAGATTATTGTTTAAGGTTGACGGACACGCATGTCTTAATTAGTTTTTTTTTTTTTTTACGAATTGGTCAAACCCAAACTCAAACAAAAACATTGTTTTAAATCGTTATGAGTCTACCGATTGAATAGAATTTTATTATAAACAATTGTCTTGTAAATGGAATTTTTAAAGCATTCTGAATGTAAAAATAAAGAAAAAAGTATGCAAGACAATAAGAAACACTATCTGCCAAAAAAAGTGAAGTTATGTTGAAATCGGTTGAAAAATGTAGGAAATCCGATCCCATATATAAACGAACGAACACACACACAAAAACAACTCGGGTTTTATAATAAGTATAACTCGATATGAGTTGTCCACCTTTCATTCTCGCGATGCCGCTTAATCGTGTTTTCACATTGATTTCGTGTAAAAACAATTGTGTTTTTCCAATTTTGGGCGCTGTCAGAAACACCGCAAGGTAATTTTACGTAGTCCTGTGAAGTTTTGTTGAAATCGGTTGAAAAATGTAGAAAATCCGATCCAATATATAAACGTACAGACACACACAACCTGGGTTTTATAATAAGTATGATATATATATATATATATATATATATATATATAACATTGTAATATTATGTGTGTGAGTGTATCGAGCGTAATAGCAAAATTGTCCAATTGTTAGATTAAGCTCTGAACTGTGTGTATCGTAGGAATGATTAAAGATGTCTTACTGGAAATATTCGAGGTTTTTATAACACTCTTGGACTTTGAACAATAAGAATGTATAATTACTCTCCAGGCTTAACAGAAGAATCGTGATGATATTGGATCATAAACGAAAATGAGATGAACATCATTGATTAAACATAGCTAAGGATCGGAAGCTCATGAATTATTGAAATAAAGTTCAAATACACACAACACACACGCTATATATATAGTCGGCTCATCCGCCGAATTCGACGTATTAGGATCAAGCAGATCAGTTTCCAGGAAACCGACACATGAGATTTGATAATAGTGGTGAAGGCTGCGGATCGTCCTGCACGAAGCAGGACCATCCACACTTTTTGAAGGACGAATTCAGAGACCTGGTGAACTAAGTGCCACAAGGTCCCCAAATGACCCTCCGCAGGTTTTGAATTTAGAGTTGGAGAGAGAAGAAGAGGAGGATTCACACCTTTCCCAAGGGTATTAGCACGTAAGTGAATGCAATGGATTCGACTGGGATTCGAACTCGGCTCTTCGATTCCTCAATCCAAGCCGCTATCCATTACTCCACTCCTTTTATTTTTTATATATATATATATATATATATATATATATATATATATATATATATATATATATATATATATATATATATATATATATATATATATATATATATATATATATATATATATATATATATATATATATATATATATATATATATATATATATATATATATATATATATATATATAAGGATGATTATTTATTTATTTTTTTTTTTTCCCAACATTCAAGATGAACTTCGCCCTCTTTAACCTAAGTTTCTGTCGTAGTTTAATAATGTGCCTCACACGTTTCACGTAGAATTTCATTTTCAAGTTATTTTTTTTCAATACTCTTTGAACTGTCATAGCTGAAATTCCTCTCTCAAGTTCCAAACGTCTTATGAATTGAATATTTTCTAATTGATCTCTTTAGCTTTAAGTCGAACATAATAATCCCGCTTTTTTTTTTTTTTTTTTTTTTTTTTTTTTAAATTATTCACCGTTCTCTTGCTGGTTCATGAATGAACTTGGATATGTAAGCCAGAGTATGAATATTTATACGATTACTGAAGCTCTGAGTGATCTTTTCCTCACACCATTGCTCAGCTCGGAAGCCAGATGGGCTGACACAAAACGATTTTTAAACTGCTCTCTTTCTCGCTGAATAACTCAAATGATTTTTTTTTTTCAGTGATTCTTACGAAAAATGGTGTCAAGATAGCTAAACAACTTATCTGAAACTCTGGAAAAAAAACTTAGTTTAGTGGCTTTTTAGATATTAAACCTTTTCTGGGATGGACATTTATCCCATGTTGTTATACGTTTTGGACAATTTGGCTGTCACAATATACATATATATATATATATATATATATATATATATATATATAGCTTTACCAAGTATATGTTAGACAGTCTCTGTAGTTTGTGACCAGGTTTCCTTAACATTTATAGTAAAAATATAGACGGCTTGGGAGATGTTGGAAAATATTAATGAAGTTTTTATTTCATAGAAAGAGGACGTAGTAACAAAGTGCATGAATGTCTTATATGCATTCTCTCAAGGGAAGCTTGTGGATATTATAAAAGTCTGTCTTTACTCACAAGTTCGGCAAGATACAATAAAAAGATGGCGACCCACGCGTCAGGAATGACATTGTCTCTGCATAATCCACGGACTGACCTTTAAAAGTCACATGACAGTCAAGCGCGGTGCACTCTAATTGGAGAATAGAAAGGAACACTTTCTTAGCACATATATGCATAATTAATTTTTATTGTTTTTCTCATAATTAAATATAGGTGAGTGGCTTGAATAATGAATGTAAGCACCGCTGATGTATTTCTGGTTGTGTTTTTTTGGTTATTTTTCTTGCTCTTTTCAAGATTCATGCAAATTGGTGTTAATGACATAATATTAAATGTGCATTGTTATTTGAAAGAAAGTAAATTTTAAATTGCAGGTTTACGGCGCTCACACGTTCGCCCCCCAAAAGCCAACTTGTTGCTACAAAAATTAAAAAAAAAACAAACAAAACGACTCTTAAGGAAACCTAGACTCAGAACTGAAACATATATATCCATTATCTTTGATCAAGATAAGCACGACGAAGAGGTGACAAACCTCTGCTTGTGACACGTTTAGCGCAGCACACAGCAGTGTTCAGTATCGCTAAACACTAAGACTGAATAGGGTTACAGACTTCTGCGAGAAAAAAAAAAAAAAAGACAAGAATTTGCATTGATTACATTGCATAATATTTAACCCACAGAGGTAACACGAGTTGCAGCGGTTTGTATTCGAGCTCACATAAGAAACAAACTTTTGAATACTGATTTTCAAGAGAGGCAGAAACTCTCTACTTCCAAGACTGACGTAACACATTTTTTTTTTAAACTTCTGTACAGACGTCATCTTACGAATCTTCACCGGAACAGGTCTTGTATCTTTACAAATCTGTCATTCGTCCATGCATTGTATAGTGTTGCCATATCTGGTCCAGTGCATTTGCTATGTATCTAGAGATTTTTGATAAAATACAAAGACAAATCTGCAATGTTATCGGTCCTTATCTGGTTTCTCGGCTTCCAATCACTTTCCCAAGACCGTAACGTAAACTCCCTGTTCCTGCGACTAGAGTTCATCATTTTACCACTGCAACTGTGAAATGTAACTAAGTTATATTCTAATAGTATCTTCTTTGGCAGTTCGCGTCTGCGAAATTCTCTTCCGGCTTCTTGCTTTCCTGTCAATTACGATTTTCAAAAATGTAAATGTAACGTCAATTGTCATATGTCTTTGAATTCCGTTCTTTTATTGTGCTTTCTCCTCATTAACTTTTCTCAGTTACCTTTACTCTAAGTAACCGCTTGCATCTTAGTGGCTTTATCGCCTTACTTATGGTGAGATGATTAAATAAAATAATAGTTTCAAATTTCCGTTAAAATGAGTTTTTCGCGTGTGCCTTCTGGTGATTTCATGGGGTTACCATGTTATCGACGACCTCTCGACTCCTGTAAAACCCTAATGGCGTTCAGGCAGGAAACGACTTCTTGTGAGAGAAGTTAATGCGTAGTTGCGACGTGAGCGTAGATATTGATGCATTCGTCACGTTGAAAGTATTCCTAACGCCAATTCCAATTTTTCAGACTGTCCACAATGTTCTCTTTCGAGATCACTCCTAGAGAACGGGTTTCGTTCCCCTTAATCACACATAAGAAGAGATATTTAT
>OZ010582.1:97893105-97943105 GCA_963932145.1 Acanthosepion lycidas | reverse complement strand
AATCGTGGATAGCTAAGACAGATTGAAGACCAGCCTTCCCCTATCACCGCCCTCTTTTTGGCCTAGTGTCACATTTTTGTATTATGCAAAATAAATATGACTTTCACGGTGGAGTAATGGATAGTAGCTCGGATTGAGAAATCGGACAGCCAAGTCAGATCACTTACGTGCTAATATCCTTGGGGATGGTATGAATCCTCGTCTTCTCCCCACCACCCAGATATGGGTAAATAGCAGGACAGCCTTGGATGGTAACTGGTCTACCGCAAAAAAAAATGGCAACTTACTGCGGCAAAAAAATCTGCCTCGTCAGTCATGAATCGAAAGATACATGATTGCCTATGCGTGTATCACGCATGATGGATAACTGACTAGATTTCCTGCAAGGTTTAATCATTTTGCAGTTGAAATGCCTAGATATAAACGTAAGCTTTATGCTAACAGCTTCTTTTCTCGCACTTCTCACTTGTGGAAGACATTTCCGGCCTCTTGCTTCCCAGTCAAATTTGATCTTCAAAAATTTAAATGCAATGTCAATCGTTATCTTCTGTGTTTTTAACTTTTGTTCTTTTAGTATTGTCTTCTCTTAATAGTGTTTTATTTTTATTATTCATATTTTCTAACACTCAGTAACACACTGCGTCTTAGTGCATTTTTTTATTTATATTATTTTAATTTTATTAATTATGTTAGAATGGATAGCAGAACGGGGGCCACAAAGACAACGGTGGGTGGTTGATGCGCAAGGATGACTATTGTAGTGGGTTATCAGTTATAGTGTAGTGTATGAGTGTTGAAACAGATTAGTTTGATTTGGCCTTGTTAGATATCCCACCTTAAGATGGGTATAAAACAAGAAAATCAAATTGTAAAGTGAAACAACAAATTTATATACATATAAATCAATTAAGGTCTCTACAAATAAAATTAATATATTTTGCTTAATACAAGGTCGTCAAAATGTTCATAGTAGTCCTTGCAAGAATGAGTTTATGTGTACGTAGGCAGGAACGTATGTGTGTATGTATGAGCGTTATTGTAGGGTAGGAATGTCTTTGAAGTAATCGCTCAGTCTTAAAATGTCCCGTTCGTTTATTAAGTATAAAAGAGGTGAGGGAGAAAGGTAGAGATAATAACGATCGCTTGACGTTTTTCAAGGCACATGTTAATACGCCCGTCTTCTTCTCTCTGGTGACAGGCGAACTTTCCCGCCTTTTATTTTATTTGTGGGGCTTCAAAAGGTCATGTGGGAATTCACCGGATATGATTCGGGCCTTTCCATTGGACGACGAACAAACTTCGCGTCGACTCGCGAAAAGATCCGTAAAAGAATTTGTTTCTGAGAATTGAAGAGTATTTGAATTTTGTTTTTAAATATTTCCTATTTTTCTATTGGCCGAAAAACATATCGACACAAAGTGTGAAATTTCAAGAGTTTTGTTTTGGATTCTCTTTTGCATGTGCATTAAGCAAAGTTTGTAAATTCGAGTCATTTTAATTTCTAACAAAATCAATGAGTCAATATTTAGCATTTGAATTTTAAATCTAGATCTTGTTTTGTTCACTACACTATACAATAAAATGCGAAACAAAAGAAATGAAGTTGAGGAGAATCATGATCATATATATATATATATATATATGAAAGAAGAAGCGAGTTCAAGCCGGGGTGTCTCACTACTGTATCCTTGTTCTAGGATTAAGTTAAACTCAGTAAACAACTACATAAAATGAAAACAAAAATAGAAAGACGTCTGAGAAAATGGCAAGGAAATAACGAGAAAAGAATGGTAAATTGTCTGCAATCCGGTTCGAAACGGGGGAGAAAAAAAAAAAAAAAAAAAAGGCGAAGAAAGCCAAGATAAGCGTGGCTGGAAATGTTGGGCGGGTGGTGGTAATTTCTCAAAAAATGGATGTCGAACAGGTGGCTTGGTCAGCGACAGGAACGCAACTTCCGGCAAAACATTGCCAGCGCGATAAAACCGAAGCGATAAAGAAGGCAACAAACAGGCAGGATTAAGTATGAAGACTTGGAGTAGGGAACGTTAATGTTCAGGCCAAGTGTTATAGAATATTGCGAAAGTCCTAGAGAACTCCAATGGATAGCTTAATGGTTAAGTGGTGGGGTATCAAAGAGTAGAGTTTATGTTCCTCTGCGTTCACTTTAGTACTATTAGGCAGGTGCAAAAATAATGTCGTTTTCTCACATAGTAACATATATTTTTGCACCAACCTAATAATTAGCTTTGGGGAAAGCAAGACTATTTTTCCGTCTGGCTATGGATTAAATAACGGCGTAAATAAGGTTCTCTAGCCTTCGGCGTCAGCTAGTTTAAGACAAGGATAACTTTGAATTTCAAACTTGGGAGAAAGCAACGGGATGTCACTCCCATGTCTTTTGATATTAATGCATAGAAATTCACATATCGTCGAAACTTACTAATATTCTACGAAGCAACTACCGTCTAGCTCATTCGGTAGTTACAGTTACGGAACAAGGTCAAATGAAATGCGCCAGAAACATTATAATTTGCCATTATTTCGAATGAAAAAGGCCATGGTTTCCTATAAAACCCGTATTAGAAATCATGACATCTGGGATCCAACATCAAACTGTGATGGTGGATATATAGGGTTCGCCATGATGTAAATACTCCTCTCTCTCTCTCTTTCATAGATATATTGTTGTAATGGAATGTTCTACTCTCCCTATTACCTATAGTGGACTGACTACATCAGTAATATATGTAGTGTGCACAGGACATACTTGAGTCTGACCGTGTCTCTGTCAGTCTGATTGGCTTCGTGAAGTGTTAGTAGACTCCCTGTCTTCAGTAGTGTATTCTCTTTAACAAACCTTTGTTCCATCTACGCCCTTGGTGCTGTTCCTTTCCACTCGAGTACCACACCTTTGTCTGTTTGTAACCTTTTTAAGGATATATATATATATATATATATATATATACACACACACATACATATATATATATATATGTTTCATTAAATAATATAGACAACTGTTGTCTATTTTCTGTAAATTCATTTCAGAAAGTCTGATAAGCTTACAATTACAGTACAATATATTAAGCAATACATGGACAATATACGCTTAATATATTGTACCGTAATTGTCATCTTTGATAATGGCTTATGTAAGCCGAAAGCTTAGATTGGATTGAAAAATATGTATCAATATTGTGGTTTTCTTCGTTTAATGATATTAAGCTTATCAGACGTTATGAAATGAATTTACAGAAAATATACAACACTTGTCTATATTATTTAATGAATATGTATGAATGAAAAAATGCTGCCTAAATACACACCATATATATATATATATATATATATAAAAATTGTGCGATTGGTAAATTTTCGTTCATGCGCATTGTTTTTTATTTTGTTGACTGCACAGTATAGTAGGGCCAGTTATGCACCGTCTGTGAGAAAAAGAGTACCATCACTCCACCAGAAATTTGGAAACGTTATGACGTACTGCGCCGGGAGCGACAATACGAATATGACAGAGTGTTTGCGTGACAGTGTAGAGGATTTGCAAGGAGTTCGTTAAGTCTAATGGTGATTCCCAACGGGTTTGGAGTGAACACGACGTTCTGCTTACATTCATCTTCCAACATCTCACCACCAATTCGAATGTTCTTTTCTTATCAAAACGATCAGAGTGAGTTTTCCTAGCTTCCGTACCTTCGTAATGACCATTAGACTCGTCCAGCTCTTTCCAAATCCTCTGCACTGTTCCCAGATTGACTACCAAACACTCAGAAATCCTTGTATTGGAGCTCCTGACGCAAATGCCAAGCAGTACAGCATTCTTTTTCCAAATTTCTGGCTGAGTGAACTCAGTCATTGTGTTGTTTTTTTTTTTTTTTTTTTTTTTTTTTTTTTTTTACATAGACGGTGACCATCTGACTCTAAAAATCAAAAACAAACAACGCGCATGCGCGAAACTAAAAACATAAAAGGGGCGACAATTTACCTATCACGCCATATATATGTAGTGGGCATCGGAATTAACGTTAGGCGTTAGTTAAAATAGGCGCTTGTTAGTTTCACATCTTTTAGGTAGACATTGTTATCCTTAACCTTTTCTTTCACAGTATCCCGTTTCAGTTAATGGTACGTCAGAAGAAAGGAAAGAGAAAAAGAGAGAAAAAGAGAGAAAAAGAGAGAAAAAGAAAAAGAGGAAGAAGAAAAAGAAGAAAAGGAAAAGAGGAAGAAGAAAAAGAAGAAAAGGAAAAGAGGAAGAAGAAAAAGAAGAAAAGGAAAAGAGGAAGAAGAAAAAGAAGAAAAGGAAAAGAGGAAGAAGAAAAAGAAGAAAAGGAAAAGAGGAAGAAGAAAAAGAAGAAAAGGAAAAGAGGAAGAAGAAAAAGAAGAAAAGGAAAAGAGGAAGAAGAAAAAGAAGAAAAAGGAAAAGAGGAAGAAGAAAAAGGAAAAGAGGAAGAAGAAAAAGGAAAAGAGGAAGAAGAAAAAGGAAAAGAGGAAGAAGAAAAAGAAATAATAATAATAATAATAATAATATCATTATCCCAGACGCAGCGCTATATTCATTTGCATAGATGTTTAAACAGAACAAAAAGAAATCGAGAATTAATAAGGCGGCACTTAGAAAAAATAAAAAATAAAAATAGGAAAGACTTTCCGTTTATGACATTTCTCACCTGGCAAAGAAAACATTTTGTGCTAAACGTTTACACGAAGGTATTTGTTATATTTTTCTAAACGGAGAAGTGGACTGTGGGAATGGTAAACATTATAACTTTCGAAATAAAAAGTAAGCTATAACTCTCTTTCTCTCTCTGTCTCTCACACACACACACACACACACACACACAGACAGACAGTGTGTGTCTCAGAATTGACTATTTCAATAAAATGGGTAAATTTTAAAAAGAAATGATACAATTTTATGTTTATTACTTAATCATAATACAATAAATAAATAAATAAAAAATAAAAAAAGAGATTTATAAATCTTACGCCAAAACTTTACTGGAAATTATCAATGGGTGACCCGTCTGCAAATTTCGAATCTATCCTTAATTAATCAAATTTGAATTAAATATTATTTACTTATATTTAAAATATCTTAGAAATGCCTTTTCTTTTTTTTTCTTTTATCTCGACAGTAGCTCTAATACTGTTCTACAGGGACTTTATCTGTAAAAAAATAACTGAAGAAAAGGACGTGAGCGCCTTTTATATATAACTTTTAAGGATTCAGTAAAATTTAGGAAAATATTCTCCGAAAATCTCAAGGTTTATTACATTTTAAAAATGCTGGATTTAAATTTACTATAGATATCGCTCTTATTTTCTGATAATGTGTATGGGCGCCCGTATTTTCAAAAATCGGGACGTTTATACACATATTCAAAATTCTTTAAAAAAAAAAAAAATATTGGTGTTTGAAGATTTGTACTAAGCTTTTCCATTTAGGATTATAAATATAGTTTTCACTTAATACAGTGTAACCCGGATATGAGAGAAACCCGGATATAAGATAGATTTTGTCTGGTCCCAAATTAGAGCCTGTGTTAATGTATATAAAATAGACCAAACCGGGATATAAGAGAAACCCGGATATAAGATACTTCTTCTCCGGTCCCGACAACTCTTATATCTGGGTTACACAGTGTAATACCACCTAAAAGGCTGGAATTAGTACAGAATTTTGAAAGATTTAAAACTTGAAAGAAAGTGAAAATACATGAAAGTAATTCTTGTAAAAATTCATTATTCATCGAAAAATTTATTTCCGAAGACAATAGTGTCCTAAACATATCTTATTTATAAAAGCAATTAAAAGATTTCCCAATTAAATAACATCATAGTTTTACTGCATTTTTATTTTATGATTCTGAGCAGATCTTTCGGTAAATGATATTTGTTTCAGTAAAACAATTTGATGATTTATAAATTCTCCAAGAGTCCGTCCTGATATTAACTAATAGTATAATTATGAAGACAGTGGGGTTTTTAATTTCTCGTGATTTCATAAACTATGTGGGGATAACAGATGGAAAAATATATTTTACTTAGATTTTTTGAAAAAAAAAAAAAAAAAAAAAAAAAAAAAAATCTTACATCTGTGAATAACTTAAGGAAATTTCAAAAAGTAATAGTTCTGGGCAAGACGTTTTCCGCCTTACCAATGGAATACAAAAAGAATGAGAATTATTCGGCCCTGTTAATTTGGCATGGCGCATCCTAGCTGGGAATGTCTAAAAACTAAACAGGTGGAAATACTGAATGGAGCTCGTCTGAACATTGCCATGAAAATAAAGATCGATTTACGAAGAGCATCAAAGGAGAGAAAGTTGTCCAGTACCATGGTCGCTCACAACCCTGAAGGTTACTACTACTACTACTAATAATAGTAATAATATTAATAGTAGTAGCAGTAATAATAGTAGAAGAATCCATTCATAACTTAACATGCTCATTCAAAAGACGCTTCTTGAATAACACAGCTTGTAGCAATTCATTCATGTTTTTTTTTTTTAATGTAAACAAAAAAAAAAAAAAAAAAAAAAAAGAAAAAAAAAAGGAATGAAAGACAAAGGAGGAGAGATTAAAGATTTGGAGACAGAGAGAAAACCAATGGAAACGACGCTTATTTTCAATTAAAGGCACCGGCTTCGCCTTCAAAAGTCATAAAGACGCCATAAAGTTGAAATCCAAAGACAACATGGAAGTCGAGTAAACCGAAGAGCTTCTGATTCTCTTAGATTCCTGCAAAGTGGTTTCAGTTCTTTTAGCTTCGGCGCCAGACTGATAGCTATCAGCAGACGACAAACTGGTGGTGGTCGGCTCTGCTAACAGGGCCTCGGTAAGTTACGGAATGAAAGGAGACAGCTCCCATACGACTCATAATTAGGCCCGTGGGAGTATACCCTATAAACTCATGTACAAGTCAAATGTATAACACTAAATTTTAGCAGTCACAAAAGTAAAGGGCATGACGAATAGATCCGTGCACGATAGTAAAGACGAAGAGAAAAAAAAATATAACAGAAATAAAAGTAACATTAAAAATAATATTCAGTGTTAATTGACATTTACTAAACATCATCTTACGTAGAAGACCACACGCGGAGAACACACAGTGTAAAAACCCAGATTAATCTCCTTGCTGAATATACCCGGGTATAATTTAGCCTGGTCCAGAACAACACTCTCGACACGAGTGGAGTTAGCTTACATCATACCTCGGGGTATAAAATAGCTTTAAACTAACCGACCTAAGCTAGCTTATGTTCCTTTTAGTATTACTATAAACATTTAGAATATTCAGTGATATTTCCAGTGTATAAACTGGTAAACGATGGCTGATATAAACTTACTTACTTAATGTTTATTAAAAGTTTTTACTGCCAAAGATTTGCTAAAAAAAACGAGCATACGTGATGAAAAAAAATGTCCAAAACTTAATAAAAACAAAGTTTTATCGTCGAAAACTTTGTGTTATTATTAAGAGGAAAGACCAAATGATTTTTTTTTTTTTTTTTTTTTTTATGTAAAAATTATTTTGTATTCCTTTTTATAATGTTCGAAATTTTACTTAAATTTTTTTCTGGCCCTAACATGAATTTAAACGTCTTTCTGTGGTGAAAAATGCATTTTTAGAAATTTATGCAAAAATCAGATAATTTTTAGATTTTAATGAAACTTTCAGGATTTTCTCTCAAATGAATTAAATTATTTTTGAAATATTTCTCTTTCAAAAAACCTTGGTATTTTTTTTTTTTTTTTTACATCTGTTACGCCTTCCCCCACTTACGTAATTTTTTGAAATTTAGAGAAATTCGTTTTGTAACGTTTAATGATTTTTGTTTTAATATTAGTTATAAGGACAAGTCCTTGGAAAATTTAAATCAGCAAATGTGTTTGGTCAAACTGGACACTGAGAAAATTTTCTCTGAACCGTAGAATAAAAATGCAATAAAACTAACACATAATTTAATTAGAAAAGCTTTCATTTAATATTATGCATAAAATATATTACGATATAATAGCCTTACGAAAAAAAAACATTGTGATATTTTTGTCTCACGAAAAAATATTCTCGATGAATTTTTTCTTTTTTAAAAATAATTAATTAGAATAAATAAACTTTTAAATCTTTTTTTTTTAATTCTGTAAATTTGTAAGGATCAAGAGGTGCTGTTATTAAATAATAAAAAAAAACAAAAAAAAAAAAAAAAAAAACGTGTTTACTTAGCATAAATGAAAAAAAAAATCTTACAATAATCCAGCGTCCCGAAGTATTTTCAAAAAGAATTTTGATTTTTTTGTGTGTATATAAACGTGCCGATTTTTGTAAATACGGTAGCTCATGCACGACATTATCAGAAAACAAGAGCGGTAACTATAGTAAATTTAAAATTTATTTGTAACTAAAAGCATGGCCCGGCGTTGCCCGTGCTTGATTTAAAAATCGTACGACTCATGCAGCAATCGCTATCACTTGACTTAAAATATTTTTGCCTTTCCTTGCCTTTAAAGGAGTGCCCTTTTCCGTGCTGATGTTGCTACATGCCTTACTTCTTGCCTATCTCACACTGCGAATTTTTCTAAGCTCTACCCTAAACATTAAATCTGTTACGAAAAAAAACTAAACAAAATAAACACAAAACGATCAGCTTTAAAAAAGGACTCGTATCTGGAAAAACCGAATGAAAAAAAAGAATGTTAACAACAAATACTTTTTCACACCTAACCCAGTTCTGCGGAATCAGAATCAACGTTCAGTTTGAGCAAGCGAATGAGCCAATTGGAGTAAAGTGCCATGCAGATTTAAATTTTTCCCACTTGTGACGAATGCAGCTATCGATTTTTTTTGCATGCTATCATGCTAGTTAACATTCGTGTCAGTCAGCTGTTGGCTCTCACGCTGGCCAATAGAATCTTCCTGCCTATTCGTGGCAGCCAGCTATTGGCTCTCACTCTGGCCAGTAGAAAATGGCCGCAAACTACATGAAAACTGCCGTAGAAGCATGAAAAAATCGATTATTTCCACTATCGATGGGAGTTGGGAAATGCAAAGTCGGTCATGGCCTTCCCGCTAACTTGGAGCATGTGCATGTAAATTTTGGTGCAAATCCGTCGAAAATTTCGGCCGTGCATTCGTTACACACACACACACACACACACACACACACATATATATATCCTGCCTTTTATAGATAGAGATTTTCTTAGATTTGTATGGAAAAGTCAAAGTATATTGGAATTGGAAATCGGAGAACCGAGTTCCAATTCTTGTTGGGTTCGTTAGACTCACTTACGCGAAAATATCCTTGGGAATGGTATAAATCCATCTTTTCTCCCCTCCATCTATGAATATGAATTGAATGACTAAACCATAAACCATCTTAAAAATATTCTTAGAATCTGAAAATATTTCCTGGCTGATAAGCTGTAAAAAAAACCCCCCAAAAAACGGCCACTTTCCATTTGTTGGTGTGCTGCTCCCACACTCAATAATAATAATAATAATAATAATAATAATGCAAAAATATATTTCTTATTGACATGGCAATCCCTGTAGATTGTAATGCATTTTGAAGATTAAAAAAAAAACTATCAAAATACAAGGATCTTAAGATGAAAATTTAAAGAAATGAGAACATCAATAATTTCAGTTGTATTTGGAGCTCTTGGATTGATTGGAAAATGTCCCGATATACACACTGAAGTGATCCCTGCTAGCCCATGCACTAAAGAAATATAAAAGACTAACTCAAAAGTACCACTCACGCATTACGAAAAGCTTTCGATATGTAAAATTGATTTTTCTTTTTTTTTTTTTTAAAAACAAAAATGGTCAGTGGAAAATGTCATTAAGCCATTTCTGACCTTAGGTTTCTGGTTGGGACGCAGAAGAAAATGTGTATACAACAGAACTGCATGACGATTATGATGACATTAATAATATTAGCGACTTGAAAATGGTAACTATACAGACTTAAAGTAAGAAATCAAAATGAAACGGTGTTGATAAAGACGAGAGATTGTGTAGACAAGAGCTCACATTTGGCCGGAAGTTGGGTAAACTGTTCTCCTCATTTTAGAAAGGAGATGATGTCCAGTTCCGGGATTCGGCACAACCTTCCTCATTGTACTGTGGGCGGGAGTTCGGTCTAATATCGACACCAGCTTTACATTGGTCGCGGGAACTAAGCAATTTCTGCCTTTGACCCATACGCATACGTATGTGTACGGGCTACCCATGTAAATAATCGATCTTGTGTTACATTCTGTCTTCGTGGTGAGGCCGGGTAAATACTTACCTTTTGTAGTTGGAACATTAGGAACAGTGTTAGATAATTTTACCCATTTGTTGAATGGGTTAGATTTACCAGTGTGTTTTTATGCATTGTAGGCATGTTTACTTGACACATCACAAGCAGTCAAAATTGGTGGATGCCTAAGGCCGCGAGATGTACTTTGATATTTAATAAGTGTAAAATCAAATAAAATTCAATAAGCTGTGCAATAATATAAGTAATAATAGTGCTTGTCCCCTGCTTCTTTAGTAGTTCGCACGGCCGTTACACCCAGCCAATATCTTATAAATAATGAATTATCAGTTTCCATCGAGTTGAAAGACATTACTTGGTGCAAAAGAAAGATAGACATAGCTAGAGACAGACACAGATACAAAGAGAAAGAAGGGGAAGACAGAATGTATAACGTCTCCTGTCAATACCAGAGACGCTACTTTGTTTCAATGAGAAAAATGAACGAAAGAAAGAAGGAGAAACAGAAGTATTTAATGGCTGTTTCAGTGAAATGGAAAAAAAACATTGTCAATTTTGAATCTTTTCATTTGTATCCACTTCTTAATGTAAAGACCAGCATTGATATTTATAATTGTTATTGCAATATTTTCTTAAAATTGTTAAGCTCAAATATTTAACGATGTGACAGGGGAATTTATTCGGATATTTTATTCTAGCAGAACACGTCATGAGTTTATTCAGTCATTAACTTAATAAGATACACTAGGATATTAAATTGGGAAAACCGTGAAATTTTGACTTGTCGTTAGAGTAATAATTACAGTGTAACCCCGATATAAGAGAATTGTCGGGACCGGAGAAGAAGTTTCTTATATCCGGGTTTGGTCTATTTTGTTTAGGTAAGTATGGCTCTAAATTGGAACCAGAGAAAAGCTCTCTTATATCCGGGTTACACTGTATAATAATATGGTTGATGGTACCCAAAGTCTTGACTATTTTTGTAGACGGTGACTTGAATGATGAAACGGCAGACATTGTTGCTCTTTTACGCTGAATTGTATGTTCAGCTCCCTTTCAATATTCGATACTCTGAGATCATATAAAGTAGAGAGACAGCAAAGATCAAAGACGCATTGACGCATGCGCAAACGTATAACTGAAACCGACATCTTGAAGTCTCTTTGCGCCGCTTGGTATTAGGAGTTAAGGGAAGTGTAACGAAGGTGGGAAAAGAACAATGGTAGAAAAGGAGACTGAAGGGCGACATCTTGAAACTCAGGAAAGATCTAAAGCAAGAGAGATGCATAACAACGAAGCGAGCGGGGAAAAAATGGGCAAGCATGTTGTAAAAGTCCAGAATTCAAAGAATCTATAGGATCAAGAGCAAGAGCAAAGGCTTTAAAACATCTATGGAAGCGATTATGTCAAGGATAGTAACAAAATCATATAAAGCAATATACGAACGAAATAGTTCGAAAAGAAAAAAAAAAAATAGTCGGGTTTTTGAATTACCACGCAGAAAATATTCTGTCAGTTTGTCAACAAAGTTGAAAGAGACTGTCCCACCAAACCACGAAGCTACAAAATTCTGTCAGAGTCCTGGTTAGTCTCAATGGCTTGCAATAATGTAGCCACTTGAATACGAGATGTTGAGACAGACTTACTTAAGCACATGCCACAACAACCTGATATTGCTAATGTTAAAGGTGTCGATAAGCGGTAAAAAACGGCCACTTTCCATTTGTTGGAGTGCTGATCCCAAAACGAAAATAATTACGTCATGGATGTTTTCCGCATTTGTTGAACGCATTAGATTTACGAGTGTATTTTTATGCACTGCAGGCATGTTTACTTGACACCGCACAAGCAGTGTGAAAATTGGTGGATGCTTAAGGCCACGAGATGTACCTTGATATTTAATAAATGTAAAATCATATAAAATTCAATAAACTGTAATACAACTTAGAGAAGGATAATCTCCTTTTCAAGGATGATCTCAACATCTTTACTATGAGAGAGTAGCAGATTGAGTCACTGGTGTTGAAAGCTGCAAGAAGGGTATTCAAGATACTGTAAGAATGATGTTAAACAGGAAATCCCCAGGTTTGGAAGGAATTCAGGGGATTTGAGCTGAAGTGGGTTTTTTTTTTTTTTTTTTTTTTAACTTACCATATAGAATTGGACAAGTGTGCTGCAAATGGGTGAGTTTCTGAATGGATGGTGGTGGGGAGGGCGGCACTGAATGAGAAGACCAACGGCCCTCAGATCGGAAACTATTGTCTCATTGCATGCCTGTATCCTTCATCGAAACTTAACTGGAATAATTTCGGAAAAAAAAAAGAAAAAAAAAAAGAAGATCTATGGACATTTGTTGACAAACAGCCTATTACCATATTAGCCAAAAAGGATGCCGAAAAAAAGATCTCTGGGCATTAAAGGCAAACTCACAATTGATGACGGTGGGGGGGGGACATACATTTTAAGGGGCACTGAAGCTTGGACACATATGGAAGGGGGGGGCCTTCGCAACAAGCAACAATAAATTAGAGGATCCAATTGCCAAAATCTATGCTATAAATTGATTCTTGTAAGCTCAACAACAGGACATTCACTTACTAATACCCTTGGGAAAAGTATGAATCCTCTTCTTTCCCCCACCTATAGGTAAATAGCAGGATAGACCGGGTTCTATAGTCTTGGATGGCAACTGGTTTACCGTAAAAAAAAACAAAAAAACATGGCAATCTACTACGGGGGAAAAAAAAATCTACCTCGTCAGTCATGTATCGGAAGATACATGATCACCAAAGTGTGTGTCACGCATGACACATAACAGCCCTCAAGAAAATTTTGAAATTTTCCCAATTACAGGGGAAGTTTGAGACCATATGAAATTGATATTGAGTACATTCTAAGGCCAAAATTAACTCCTTCAACCCATTGGCTTATGATTTTAGCATTAAAATGGCCTTAATTTAACAAATACTTTAAAAATAAACCAATCGATTTTGTTGGAAAATCCATTCATTAAACAAATGTTTCTTCAGGAGCCCATCTGTGATTAGGATCCTTGAAACAAACTTCATTAGTTTCATAGTAAATCTTTATCTGACTGATAAAACTGTCTTCCCAAAGAGCAAGTGACGACGAATGAATACGCCTATAGCCTGGATTGACTTTAATGAAGTTTATGATAGCGTACCACATTCCTGGATATTGAAGTGCTTGCTGATATTCTGTATAGTCAAAATATCAGGTTTTATGAAAACTAGCATGCGATCAGGGAAGACTAAATTATACTCTTTGGTTATGTCTGTATACGAAGAGGAATTTTTAAGGATGATCTCAACATCTTTGCTGAGAAAGTCGCAGATTGAGTCACTGGTGCTGACACCTACTGCAAAGACATTGGTATGGAATTTTGGATATCAAAATGCACTGGAATGACTGATTGAAGAGATGTCAATAGAGTTCAGGGGTTGGATTGCCACTGAAGAAGCCATCGTTGAGCCAGAAGAAACTGAATACATATGTATGGAGTCTTCAAAGTCAACGAGAAATGTTACTACCTCATGTCGGAGGTGATCGAAAAAGAGCAAAATAAAGATATTTCAACATAAAAAACAGACTGCACACTCGAGGCCATCAAACAAGACACCACCATCTTTGAAAAAATAAAATAAATAAAGAAAAAAGAAAAAAAAAAAGAAAAAAAGAGAACAGAAAAACGTTATCTTCATCGACGTGCTGTTCCTGGTGACCATAATACCCGGGTTAAAGAAATTAATAAGCTTAAAAAATACAGTGAGCTCCGGATTGACGTTACCAGAGTATGAGGCGTTGAGATTACTAGTGTCCTCGTTGTCATTGAGGTGTTGGGGTCTATACCACCGAACTACACTGGAAAAATCGGAATAAAGTTTAATATTCCTTCACTTCAAAAGACTGGATTGTTTGAAACTACAATTATTCTGTGAAAGTCTCTGGTTGTATGGTTTGATAGAGAGCACTCATAATGTGAGTGAGTGAAGCAAGCAAGCAAGCAAGCAAGCAAGCAAAAGTCCAAGCCCTTATTATAATTGCTATAAGGTACCATGTACAGAAAACATCAAACACTCCAAAATGCAAGCTTTATGGAGAACACTCTGAAATTGTGACTCATCTGATCGGAGGTTGCAAAACGTGAGCTCAAAAAGAATATAAGAGATGTCATGATAAAGTACGCCTTCAAGTTATTGCCGAATGTATGGAAAGTGAGATGCAAAAATTGGTATATGCATGTGCTGATGAAGTTGGAAAGCGCGCAATATTCTAAAACTATGATTTTCAGACAGACAGAGGAATACCCCATCGCTGTCCCGATATTATTGTGCTAAATAAACGCGCCAACAATTGTCATATTATTGATGTTGTCATACCAGACGATACAATTATAGCGAATAAGGTGATTAAGAAAATTGCAACCTACTCTGATTTGAAAACTGAGTTGACAAGATTGTTTGGAATGCGCAAAGAGAATATCAAGGTGATTTCAGTAGTGATTGGCGCATTCGGATCAATTCCATTGAAACTGGATGACTTCTTTGACCAACTGAGAATTACATAGTGATTTAGTGTCATCCAAAAATCGAATCTTTTAGACATTGCGCATATTTTGAGTTAAGTACGGTGGAGTAATAGACAGCGGCTCGGATTGAGGAAACAGAGAGTCGACTTCGAATCAATTACACATACGGGGCTAATACCCTTGGGAAAGGTATGAATCCTCTTTTCCACCTCCCCGCTAAGGGCAAATAGCAAGACAGACAGGGTTCTATAGCCTTGGATGATACCTGTTCTACTGCAGAAAGAAATGGCAACCTACTACAGGAAAAAAATCTGTCTCGTCAGTCACGTATCCAAAGATACAGGATTGCCTAAGCGTGTATCACGCATGACACATTATTGACTGACTGAAATCCTTGTTGTGCCTTAAAAAAACTTACATTGTGTGAGAAAAAAAATATTACTATTGCTACAACAAGAACAGACTACTACTACTACTAATAATAATTGTTATTATTATCATTATTAACATTTTCATTATTAATATTATTTTTATTTTCTTTGATTTCTGGCGTTTACACATTTCTTTCCGGGTCCCGCCCAGGGACCAAAGGTTAGAAATGGTATCATGACACTTTCCAGTGATAAAAAAAAAAAAAAATTACACAGATAAAGCCCTTCGTAAAGTGTGGGCTGTACTTGTCAGAACAATTTTTTTCTATCTCTTTGAGGTATGGAATTCCAGGAATCCCTTCAATTAGTCTACTGCAATCTTTTCCAACCAGTCTTATGGCTCCAACTACAACAGGGATTGTTGATGTTCCCATATGCCGCATTTTCGAGATTTCTATTTCAAGGTCCTTGTATTTTGACAGCTTTTTGAATATTTTCAAAGATACATTGCAGTCAGCAGGGACTGTCATATCAATAAGGATGCACTTTTTTTTTTGTTTGTGGTCTTTAATAACAATTTATTATTATTATTATTATCATTATCATTATTATTCGCAGGATTGGCACCCACTAAATATAAAACCCAGCATAGCAGAGTGGGCTAATATCTGCACTGCAAAATCTGCAACATTTACGGAAAGAAAACTGCAAGAAATTGGTATGAACACCATCCAGATCCGGTTTCGGAGACAGGACCTGTAACAATTTTATGGAACTTCACAATACACAAAAACAGAAAATCAAAGCTATTGGCTCTGACATCGTGATCAGACCGCAAAGACAAAAAAGTGCCTCTTTATTGATACGGCAGTCCCTGCAGACTGCAATGTATCTTTGAATATCTTAAAAAAAAAAAAAAAAAAAAAAAAAAAAAAATCTAAGTAAAAAAAAAAAAAAAAAGTGTCCGAGCCCAGATAAAAATGTCAGGAGTCTGAATAATGATTTTCAAAGTTAGCAATCCTTCTCCTTTAGAGGATTGGCGTAAGGCAATCTTTTTCATTTATCTTTATTTGGCCTTGTACCATAGTAAGCTTGCTAAGTATTCAAAAAGTTTAAATGCTTTTTCTCCCTCATTCACATGGTTATTTGTAAACAAATGCATACCTTTGCAAATAAGTACTTGCTCACAATACGTTAAATTCGACTGTGTCAATATTTGTCCGTTGCATGCTTCCATATTTTTTATTTTTCATTTTTCCATTAAAGGTAACGTGGAGTACAGATTGTTTCATGCACTTGTCAAGATGATCGGCAATTTCATCAACACAAAAAGCCGGATGTAAGTCAAAACAGGACATAAACAATAAAATAACACTTAAGCTCATACGGCTCTGATCATACAAAAAGACGCTGGTCTCTCGCAGACGACATTACTGACAATATGGTCGCCTGCGTTTTTATTCAATAAAAAAGAAATGGGCCAACAAAATAAACAAATACGGCGTCACTTCTGCTGACAGAATGCTGAGTGTAAAATGCGTAAATAAATAAAAATGAACTAAATATCTAAGAAGGAAAAACGGAAATGTGAGTGTAGAAAAAAAAATAAGCAGAAAAACAAACAACAAAAACTTGGTTTTCTATTTCCGTTAAAAATACAATAACATTTAAAAAGAAAAATGGTAGCAAGAGATTCCAGTCATGTTCGGCATTTTCCGTCTGTATTCGGCTTCGAGTCGGTTACTCTTTTCTTTTCTTTTCCTTTTTCCCTATGTATTTTCTTTTCTACTATTTTGCTTAACGGTTTCAACGTCTACACCCCCAGAGCGTGTATACTATTTATTTTATTCTGGTTTTATTTATCTCTCTTCTCTACGCGGAATCCATTTACGCTTATTTCTTATCCATTTGGGTTTAATGACCGAGTTTAAGTCTTCAATGAATTTACGATTCGTGGGCTACAATTCTCAACATCTAGTGAATATTTTATTTTTCTTCTTACAGGGTCATCCTGTCCTCTCACCATTCAATGCCTTCTCTCTGTTTGATTCAATGAAATGTAATGTATGATCATTATGACCTTTTGAGCTAGTTTTTTTTCTTTTAAGGTTGCTGATGTTTGTATTATATCGTTAGGCAGAAGACGATTATCTCCCTTGTCCGTCTGAATTTCTGAGAATAGGAATTATCAATATTTACATGCGATCTGTTGTCTTCATCTTTGTTGTCATTGTCGCAACGTTTCGGTCGTTGTGCCATCAGGTGCTTGTCGATCCGGGTAACCTTTAGTTTCGAACTTAACACTTTATTTAATCTGCAGGTAGAGATTGTTGAATATCTAGTCTCGTTTTATTTCAGTATTGCTCAGTTATTGATCTCGTTTCCAATGAGTCCAACTACACACTACCTGGTCAGTAGATTAAATGAAGGGTTCAGTTCGAAATTCTCTAGAGGTTGAAGAGTAGAAATGGAAGCTCTCATTAAATAATGGGGAACTTTCACAGACAGGCAAAAGTTGCCTCGTCCAGTATTATATAAACAGCTGAGTGACCGGGGGCAGATATGTTCTTTGTATTTATATCTCGTTGGTACGAGAATGAAATGAGAATTGCTACTCCCATTGCCGTTGTGGTTATTTTAGATAACCCGGATTAAGAAGCACTTGATGAAGATCGAAGTGCGCAACAGCCGAAAAGTTGTGATAATAAAAAACAAAGATGTGAGCAATAGTCAACGTGTAAATAACGTAAATAATATCTCCCTTTTGTCAAAGAGAATTTACTAATGTCTTAAGGGAGTCAGCTGACAGTCTGCTGATTAGAAAAGTTGACACAGGCCCCACCCTGTGCATTACTATCATTCCAGATTCCATTCCGATGTTGTCGCTAAATCTTTGAGCTTTGTTGATTAGTATTTCAAGTTCTTACTTATTCATAGCAAATCATTTCACGTCATCTATATACACGAGAGAGGTCGACTGTTTAATGGAGAAACAATATCCTTTGTTGTCTTTCAAGATTAGGTTTACTAATATCATAACTATGGAAAATTTCAATCTTCTTTGGATACTTACCTCTGTTAAGGATTAGGCTTACTTGCCATTTTTCATAAAGTTTGGTATGGAATCAGTTATTGAGTCATCAGAATTATCTGAAAAATGTTCCTGATTCTTCTGCCTTATTTCTTTTCTTCTGTTAAAAATTCTGATATTCAGAATCGTATATTGTTCTATTTCCCTATTTAAGATTACCAATATTAGGCAGGTGATCGGTCTGTAGCTGTTCGCCTGCGAGTTGTGTCTACCTTTCGACGTTTTGGGACCCTATCCTTGTGTCTCACAATGAGCTTCTTATACCAATATCCAAGGTTATGATCATGTCAAGTTGCTTTTCAGATGGCTACATTTTTTTTTTTATTGCGCTTTTTAGAGTTTATATATATTTATCTTAATGCTTTTTCCTGCTTCTGTTTCTTGAAGATCGTTATTTCCTTTCTGTATCTATCCTGATTCTTCTTTTGACATGCTCATATTCCATAAATTAATTCCGTCGGTTGCATTTGAATTTACATGTCTCTTTTGTTCTGTTTATGCTTAGATAAAATTTACTTTCATTTTTTTTAAGTACCATTTAGATTGTATTAATCATCTGCTGTAATACGTTAGTCTAGTTTTCTTTGCCGGTGTCTTTTTGCATATTTCTTTAACTACCGCGGATATTTACTTTTGTCTTACATTATGCATACTATAGTCTGCGTCGTAGTCCTGTGGAGTTAACTTAGGTACCTCCACGGGATCGCTAAAACAAAAAGAGCATAGCATGATGAAAAAGACGCCAAACTTGACGAAAACAAAATTTTCTCGTCTAAATGTTTATGTTGAGATTATCAATATTAGGCAGGATATTTAGAATGAAGGAAAGATCAAAGTATTTTGGGGTTATTTTTTTTTTTACAATTTTTCATCGTTCCTAGCACATCCGAAATTTTTTTTTTTTGAGTCAGCAAAATTGACAGATGGCAACCATTTTTTTCCATTTTTCCACAAAAGAAAAAAAAAAAAAAAAAAAAAAAAAATCTCACTTTGAAATTCTTTTAAATATCAATTAGCATTTTTTCAAAACTTATTTTAAGAGAATCAGAAATGTTTATTTAAAATATCTTGAACCAAGCTTAACTTAGCTTCTGCGCCGAAAAGATGTAATTTGAAAATAAAATAAAGCAGGTCATAAACTTTCGCCTCACTTGACAGGTGATGAATGACATATTGACGGATTCCGTGAGGATAATTTGTTCTATGGAAGGAGAAAAGTGAAAATATTTACATTTAAGTGAACAAATTATTTACCTCGTTATTTTTAAGTAAAACTTTCAGCGCTCTAATATTTTTTTTGTATTTAGCTTTCACCTTTATGTTTACGATGCTTTATGGAAAATATATTCTAAAGAAATTAAAATAAGATTTAAGAGTGAGATTAAATTTCAGATTTCATAAGAAAGGTATCTAATTAATTTATGAAATTAATATCAGAAGTGTACATAAAATACTATAATTTTATGTACATTTATTACATTTTACTGGGTTATTTGTATTTCCATTCATTTTATTATTAATTTTGATATTTCATTCATGGAAAAATGTCATAACTGAGATTAATATAAAAATAAGATCCTATAAATTTCATAAGATGCTACTGATACTTGTAGGTACCTTTCTCAGTTGAAATTAAAAACTCAAATTAACTTCTCCACACGTGTTTCGCAAAAGTAAAGGCCTTAACAGCGGAGAACAATGCTTAACTCAAATAACGCAACTTAATTGTATTCTGGTTGGTCTTCCATACTTTATAATTACAGCCGATTATAAACACAAAATCATATTTTTTAATTACTGCGGATCTTCTGATTAGTCAAAATGATACAATTTACAATGCGCTAAAAAAGATCTATCTCATAAGAAGACTTAGGAAACACGATGCAGCTTTTAACTAATTTTATAATATTTTAACAACTTAAATGTAAAAATCTATTATAATTAAAGAAATAACAATTGTATTAAAAATTCATTTTACATCGAAATTTGTTTTTGCTTTCAGAAAATATTGTCCATATTCATAAAAGCAAATAAAAGCATTTGAAATTAAATAATATCTTTGTTTTATTGAGTTTTGTATGTTACAATTCAGAGCTGATTTTCAGGTAGGGGGGTCCAATTAAAAACAAACAAAAAAACAAAACATGATTTGCATTCCTCACAGCCTTGTGCTTTTAAGTATTGTAATCACTAAACCAGACGCGATCGAATTTCTAGCGTTTTCATAAAATTAGTTAGGGGGTGGGTAATAAATATAAAAAAAAATTCTGCCATGACTTTAATAAAAAAAAAATATTTATAATAATTTCGATCATTTATGAATAGTTTCTGAAAGTTTCATTGACATCCGAGAATTTTTATTTCTGCAAAATTTTCCAAATTAATGTGTGTCATAGAAAAAAAAAAAAAAAAACCTGCTAAAAATTGTATATGTTATTTTACTAGTTCCGGTGATACAAAGAAAAACAAGGTTTTTTAAGCAAAATTTACAATGTTCTAAAAAGAAGGAAAAATTTAAAAAAATAATTAAAATGAAGTTTGATCTTTCCTATTAATAATAACATAAGCATTTAGACGATAAAATTTTGTTTTCGTCAAGTCTGGCATCTTTTTCATCATGCTATGCTCTTTTTTTAGCGATCTCATGGAAGTACCTAAGTTAACTGCAATTACTTTCCTGAAATCGTTACTAGAGGACGCTCTCCGTACTATAAATAATCTGTGATATTTTTTTTTCATTCTCTTAATTTTTCCGCTTACACGTCGACATTCAAGTCTGCCGTGGAAAACAAGTTCCCCCCTGGGCACACACACTCACGTACGCACTTTCACTCACCTCACATCCTTTGAACTTTAAAAGATTTCACATTTCTTTTTAAAACACATAATTGTCTTTGTTACTTGTATACCTTGCTTGTTAAGACATATATTTTGTTTCTTGTTTCTTTGTATTTTATCATGACGAACACACATGCAAGCGTATTCCAGGAGACACGTATTTTTCCCCCAACTCAAACACCCGGTGTACATAACAGTCCGTTATTGCAAGGCATATCCCTCAGTAATCTTACGTCTATTTGTAATCGGTCTTATTTCCCAGGCTGGTTTGTTTTTGCTAGCCCAAATTTTGCTGTTACTATTTCAGTCACCATTTTTACCAGCAAACGTCATATTTTAGTGTCAATATAATGCACTAATCTACTGACCTGTCTTATCCATGCTCATTAGGGTTTGTATTTTTTTTTTATTTAGAATTTCTACTTAGTCTTTACTCTTGCCATTTAGGGTGGCTGTTTCTTGATTTCGTCTGCGATTTGTTTCTTGTTTCCTGGAGTAGGATTTTGTTCAGGGCCGGTGGGTACTATCCTCCCTATCCCCCAGACTTTGTAACCCTCGCTTTTTGCTACATTATAAATTAAACTCATCGCAATTAACTATTAAGGATGAAAATTTTTCACGGATTTTAAGTCACGAAAAAAAAAAAAAAAAAAAAAACTATGTAAAATTCACTATTTTTTCTATCCATAAAGCTGAATTGTGTTAAAATTCTTCAATTTTTTTTTTTTACAAGAAAAATCTCAAGTTGATGTTAAAAATTACCGCAAAACATTGATTTATTTACGATGGCATTATCTATTATGGCATTATCTATTATGACCTGTCTACAATTTGTATTTAGATACATTGCATTTATTTTCAATTTTTCTAGTTTAATTGTTCACTTCTGTTGCACATAATCCATTATTTCGCATAATTAGATTACAATTATTTGTATTTTATACGAATACTACTTTATGAAAGTAGGAGGCACGGTACAGTAATGGAATCGGAGAGCCGAGTTCGAATTCCAGTCGAATCCATTACATTCACTTACGTGCTTATACTCTTGAGAAAGGTATGAATGGGTAAATAACAGGACAGAACAGGTTTTATAGACTTCTACCGCAGAAAAAAATCGAAAGATACATGATCGCCTACGACTGATTCCTCACATAGCTAGAAATGTAGATACCCTTTTCCCATACCCTGGGAAAAGGTATGAATCCTCTCATAGCTTCTCCAGGACATTTTTGTTTTGGGCATTCCAAGACAGAGCGGATTCTATAGCCTTGGATGAAAACTGGTCTACCGCAGAAAGAAATGGCAACCTACTGCTGGAAAAAAATCTGCGTTTCACGAATGGCACATAACTGACTGACATGAATATTGAGATGTAGAGAGGTGGGCGTAACATACATTTGGTGCAGGCCCACTAGACTCTGTACTGGCCTTGTTGTTTTTTCATATTATTCTATTCTATACTCGGTTCATTGTTTTGCTATGTTTATTCATAGGTAGGTTACGTTTTTTTTTATTATCAATTCTTTCGCGAATTTCTTGTGACCCGAGTTCTGCCAGAGTTTAATTTTAAAAATTTGTTAGTGATTCGTTTCATTTATATCGTGAACAATCATTTTCTGTAGCCGAAAGCCGATGTTTTATTTTTACGGCAATAGTATTTCTAATGCCATGAACTTTCATGATGTAGGCGATCTGGACGCCTCACTTATTGATTTTCTTTATTATTTGCGAATTGCCATGAATTCTTAGGAAAGATAATAGAGCGATTTCAAGACTAGCGAGTCCAGTCTACCTTGCTAGTTAATCCGTATCTGGGTAGAGAAGAGATGACTGCGTGCTCTTTTGATCGGCATTGGTGCGAAAATGATCGCAACAGTTGAAGATGGAATTTGTTCTCGCCCTGCCGACACCAATTTCCACAGCGATAATTTTGGATTTAAAAAAAAATGATTATATTTCTTCTTCCATTTTAATTTTTGCTTCCCAAAATTCACGTGATAACGACTTTCTCTCCTGCAGACTATTAGGGGAACACGAGCTGTAAGTACAGCCAAGAGTCGCAGGAGGACGACAGGCTCCCTCTTGGAGGCCATCAAAGGAACACCTGTCGCTAAAGTCGGACGAAGTAAATTTGTGCCGTCCATGTGTTTGCAATTTCCGCAGCTTGAACGTATAGAATCTCATCTTGATTAAATAGGACATGAGCGTACTCAGATATGTAATGGTTGAAATAAGTGGAATTTGTATATTACGTGCAACATACATTGTTAGGTCACCAGCACTTATTCTGCGTATAAATTGCATAGTTGACGATCTCGTGTTCAGTCTTATGTAGAAATCATTCAATTAAGCTAAAATCCACATGGTTTCGCAATATTTATGTAAAGGAGGTTCTAGGCGTAAACTGTACGTACATATATATTTGGAGGAACGGATTTTATACGAGACATTAATTGGTGTCAAAGACATGTTAAGTTTCAACTTCGTTTAAATTGTATATTTTCCTGATCTTTCTATTTTCTCTCCTTGTCTGTCTGTATGTTTCTCAGAAAAAAAAACAAGAGAAAAAACAAAAAAAAAAAAACACAAAAAACAAAGAAACAAAAAAAAAAAAACCCAAAGAAACCAAAAACAAAACAAAAAAAAGACCAAAGAAACAAAAAAAACCCAAAGAAACCAAAAACAAAACAAAAGACCAAAGAAACCAAAAACAAAACAAAAAAAAAAAGACCAAAGAAACAAAAAAAACCCAAAGAAACAAAAAAAACAAACAAAAGACCAAAGACACACAAAAAAAACCCAATGAAACAACAAAAAAAAAAAAAAAAAAAAGAAAGAAACCCAATGAAACAAAAAAAAAAAAAAAAGAAAAGAAACCCAATGAAACAAAAAAAAAAGAAAAGAAACCCAATGAAACAAAAAAAAAGAAAAGAAACCCAATGAAACAAAAAAAAAAAAGAAAAGAAACCCAATGAAACAAAAAAAAAAAAGAAAAGAAACCCAATGAAACAAAAAAAAAAAAAAAAAAAAGAAACCCAATGAAACAAAAAAAAAAAAAAAAGAAAAGAAACCCAATGAAACAAAAAAAAAAAAAAAGAAACCCAATGAAACAAAAAAAAAAAAAGAAAAGAAACCCAATGAAACAAAAAAAAAAAAAGAAAAGAAACCCAATGAAACAAAAAAAAAAAAAAAAGAAACCCAATGAAACAAAAAAAAAAAAAAAGAAACCCAATGAAACAAAAAAAAAAAAAGAAACCCAATGAAACAAAAAAAAAAAAAGAAACCCAATGAAACAAAAAAAAAAAAAAAGAAACCCAACAAAAAAAAAAAAGAAACCCAATGAAACAACAAAAAAAAGAAACCCAATGAAACAACAAAAAAAAGAAACCCAAAGAAACAACAAAAAAAACCCCAAAAGAAACAACAAAAAAAACCCAAAAGAAACAAAAAAAACCCCAAAAGAAACAAAAAACAAAGAAACAAAAAATAAACGAAAGAAAAAACTAAGACCCCCCCAAAAAAAAAACATCAGCAAAAAAAAAAAAAAAAAAAATCAAACAAAATACAACAAAAAAACAAACAAACAAAACAAAAATAAACATGCGTTGCAAAAATGGTAGTTTTATAATTAGAGATTAATGCTGACAGACAAGTTGCTAAATTCTTTGTTGGTGTCGTCGTCGCTCCAGTTTGAAAAACATAAAGCAGATCTATTTAAACATTTTTTAAGTTATTCATACCTCTTCCAAGTCAATGCGATGCATATTGTACTTTCAATGTACCCATTAACACAATTTTCACCCATATGTACGGGGAAAACAAAATGAATGAAATATAACTACTGACAATGAACTCTCGTATAATTAACATTGTTCAGTGAGGCAAAAAACCAACAACGTGAAAACAGGATTTTTATTTGAGAAAATACGACCGTAGTTGAGATCATCGAGTTAGTGCGAACGATCCTTTCCTTAGCTGCATAGTATGTGCTTCGCTAGGGTTACATACAGTTTTGAATTCAGCTTTTTCCCTTTCCTTGACCGGTTGCCACCCAAGACTATAAAACCCAGTCTGCCCTATCTGGACGGAGAAGGGTTGAAGTCCTACTTTCTCCAAGAGTATTAGCACGTAAGTAAATGTAATCAACTCGACTTAAATTCGAACTCGGATCTCCGATTCCTAAATTCGAGCTGCAATCAATTACTCTGCCCCGGAGAAACTTAAATTCACCTGAAGAGATAAAATCCGAACAACAAAATACAGTTACATTCTTCTTTTTTATGTGTTGTATCCCTTCAGGATGTAGATTATAATGGCTCTCCACAACTTCCTACCCTTTGTTACTTTTATCGATGTTTTTTTATTTTTTTTTTATTTTTCTTCCGAATCAGTATTGGCTTACGGTCATATCACGTTGAAACATCGGTTCTTTTAAGATCACCGAAGTTAAGCAACGTCGAGCCTGGTCAGTACCTAGATCGGAATACCAGATAATGTAATGAATAATGGCTCGGAATTGGAAATCAATTCAATTCCGGTTGAGTTCGTTATATTTACTTATCTATAAATACCCTTGGTAAAAGGCATGAAACCACCTCATCCCGTAAAAACAGATGAATGAATCAATCAATACTCAATGTTCTGGTAGTCGCCATATTGTCCAACTTGCGCGTTGCAGACTCTGAAATTAGTTTGTTAAATTTTGTGTTTTATATTGAAAATAATATTTTTATAAAAAAGTTTATTTTCAATAAAACTATAACCCTGGATCACAAAATTAAGGAAATTATTTCTAAAAATGAAAATGGAAGAAGTGAGGCTCATTCGGATTAGCAAATGATGCCTTCCAAAAGCAAAGCAAAGTATTAGGAAACAGAAAAAAAATCGTTAGAAACAAAGAAAAGAGTATTGAATTGTTATGTAATATCAGTCTCCTTATAAAACAGTGAATATGGACAGCGGAACGCGGACAATGTATCCACGGGAATTAAAAACATTCAGTTCGAAATTCCCTGAAGGAATCCGCAAACGACAAGCACCCACGAAAGCCCGAGTGTACAATGGAAAAAAGTTTGGTTAATGGTCACAAAGATGAGGGCAATGGTCCGAGTGAAAACATTCTTGCTAAATTCTAAAAAATTTTGTCGGGTTAACAAAGAAATATATTCACGCTTTCCTCGAAGGAATCGGAGAACACAAGCTTCCTCAGTTGAAGAATGAATTTCCTCAAGCACAAACTTCTAGGATATTTTTTAGTTAATCAGTTCACCCGACACGACTTGATAAGATTACTACGACACAAGGGTCCGCTGGGAGCGAAAGAGAATCTAAAGAATTCAGTAAAACCAGAAACCGAATCTTAAATAGAAAACAAGGGATAAACCTCTACTCCTGTTCAAAAGACCATGGATTGTTTGAACCCAATGATAGGCGAACCCATCTACTCCTAAAAAAGCAGTAAATAAAATTTCAGACGGAAGAAGTATGGAGCCGAGGTAGACTTTAGGACGAACCGGAATCCCAATCCTAAACAGGGAACAAGAGATACACGCCTACTTCTGTTCGTGTGGTTCCTATCTGGTCATCATTTCGCTAATCTAGATAGCAGTCTCAACTTGGTGTCTCAATCAAGTATTTACGCCAGTGGCTGGATATGCAGGGTGTGATGGGCAATTTATCGTCATTTTATATTTTTCATTTCGCGCATGCGCGTAGTCTGTTTTTTTATTTTATCGACTGCACAGTATCATAGGGTCAGTTAAGCACCGTCTTTGAGAAAAAGATTACCATCACGCTATTCACTCCATAAGGAATTTGGAAACGGCATACTGTATTGCTTGGCATTTGCGCTGGAAGCTCCAATACGAACATTTCAGAATATTTGTGTGTCAATCTGAGGAGCTTGCAGAGTTGGATGAGTCTAATGGTGATTACGAAGGTGTTTGGAGTGATCACTAGTGATGGCGACATTATGCCTCCGTTCATCTTCTTACAGGGCCTCAAACTGAAGACGGAGGCCTACATCAAGTGATTTAAGGAGGTAGTGCTGCCCTGGGTCAAAGAGTGGCTGCTAGAAGACCCTATATCTGTCAACAGAACTCTGTACCATGTCATACAATCAGGAGAACACAATCATGAATGTCACACAATTTCTGCGATCACATAACCCCTTACATCTGTCCACCTAACTCCTCAAACTGCAAACCCCTTATGTGTGGGGCACAGTTGAGCGCGAAACCAACAAAACTCCTTGTAACACCAAAGATGAACTGAAGGCAAATGATTATGGCTACATTCACCAACTTGAACAAGGTGACCGTCCAGAAATGTTGCAGGAGATCCCAAAGTCGCCTGGAGGCCGTGGTTGAAGCCAATGGCGATTTTATTGAATAAATTTACTCGTTAGTATTTCAAGATATTTTTCGTAAATATGTTAAAATGAGATGTCAGTGTTATTTTCAATTTTTTGCGTAATTTAGACAATTTATCCATTGTACCCTGTATAATAACGAATATGATATGACTGGCTGTAGGCAGGTCGACTGGTATACGAGTATAGACAAGGAGAAAAAAAAAAAAAAAAAAAGGTGAAAGAAAAAAAAAAAATGGAGGCTATTTATAAGAATGAGAAGAAGGATACAGATGAATTAATAATGATTGCAGAAACGCATCTATATAGTTGATGGGGTTCTACCAATGAAGAACCTTAAGGCAACAGAGAGGTGATTCTAGATAAGTTTGCTGAGAATACCATGGACGGCCCGCGGAAATATTAGGGGAAATGATACCAGAAAAAACACTTATACTTTAAAGAAGCAAGAATACTTAATTAGAAACAAAGAGGAGAGGATTGTTTTGTCATGTAATAACAATCCCCAGTATGGTAATGAATGCTGCACAATTTCCTCACAAACGAAGAAGACGATTAAGACAATACAGATATAATTCTACAGAAGGATTCAACGAATATTACGACCAGATCATGTAATCAAGGAATTTTAGAAAAATGGAAAGCGATGCTTATAATTAAAAACAAAAAACAAAAATGTTGACATGACAGATGATAAAATCCCCTACATCAGGGGTTACCAATCTTTTTTTTTTTCATCATCGCCCACTTTTACATGGAAACATTTTCCACCGGGAAAATGCTTATTAAATATTTAAAACAAAAATCTCCTAAAATTGCTTGACGAAAATTAGTTACGTGAATGTAACTGGCAAAATTGTTCTTGATTTTCCCGTATCCGATTTATATATATATATATATGTGTGTGTGATACAGGTTTCATTAAATAATATAGACAAGTATTGTCTATTTATTTTATGTCAATTTTTTTCATATCGTCTGATAAGCTTAATAACATTATCATTAAACGAAGAAAGAAAATCACAATATTGATACATATTTTTTAATCTTATCTAAATTTCGGCTTACATAAGCCATTATCAAAGATGACAAATAAATTTCAATATGTTAAGCAATACACGGACAAGACAGTGATGATAGTCTGTTTCTGTTTACATGGAAGATTTCCAAGCAACGAGAAACTCGTGCATATAAGACGCTGGAAGCGAAAATCGCACCGCATCGTTTGAAGAACTATTTGAATGTTAATAATCTTTCTCAAGAGTTAAGACTACAGAAAAAACACCAAAATATTACTTGTTTGCGGGCATATTTAGATCTTATCTTACATTGGATGCGTATATTAAACTTCATAAAATTTGGCGCTCGAACCTTCCATCCTCTTTAAAAGTTCAAACCTTTCGAAAGTTCTACTGTATGGATCAGAAATTTGAGTATTATCTGTTCGTCTTGAAAGACGACTGGATGGAACATATACAAATCTACTTAGAAAAATGAGACCAATATCTCTTAGGCTTATACAAAAACGATTACTGTTTGCCGGCCACTGCCACCGAGCAGACAGGGAAATCGTCTTATCCTTACTCCTATGGCATCCTTCTGGAAATGTCTTTTCACGAAAACTGACTTTCCCCAGACACCATAGCTCGGAACTCATAGTTGGACATTGGGGATCTGGAGACAGCAATATAGGAACCAACAATGTGGAAAGTGTTTGTTACTGGTCAATGGAGTTCCAACCAACCATAAGGAGGTCGAAGGATGAAGATATCTTATATAGGAATGTGACCATTTAGCCTTCTGTTTTCTTTTATTCGATTGCGTATCTTTTAATATTTTTTCGGGTAGCATATATTGAAATACCTTTTAATACCCAAAATCCTATATCGCCTACCAAAATTCCCAATTATCCATTATTTTCTATTCAGTTGCTTATCGCCCACCCAGCAGTTGAAATCGCCCACTGGTGGGTGATACTGCCCAGTTTTGGAAACTTTGTCCAATACAGTAATGAATGCTGGACAATTTCATCCTAGATGAACTAGACACTTAATGCAACAATGATATAGTTATAGAGAAGTTTACTGAGAATACCATTGACGAAGCGTATAATGAATGAGGAAGTTTAAAGGAAATTAGAAACAGAAACGACACTTATAGTTCGAATCAGAAGGGATATCGTCAAGTTCTTTAGTACTGTTCAATTATCGCTCATCCTTTTCCATTATGTCCAAGTACATACTGTCTTGCCCAAGGATTGAACTCGATTACTATGTCATCAAATTAACGAAACATTTAAGTTCCACTTGGCCATTGCCTTCCCTACAGAAAAACAGCCTAGTGGAAAAGGGGGGAGCAATAACTAAGCAGTACTAAAATAAGAACTAGACGGGATATCCCTAGGCACGGACAGTGAAACTAGAACAGTCAATCTCCGTAAATTAAATAAAGGGTTCATTTCAGAATTCCCTCTTAAAAATACTTTTAAAATAATGCGTTGATTAAAATACATCTATCCTTATCTTTGCTTTTTTTTTTTTTTTTTTTTTTTTTTTTTTACACCCCTGAAGATGACTAATGTGAGTCGGATGAAACGTAAATTTTGGCTATTTGACAATCTACAATCGCCACATTTGCGAAAATGGATTCGCATTTTAGAATTAAAAAAGATAAAATGTGAATTCTTTTTAATAAAATTTGTTTGGATGAACAATTACTGTAAAAAATACACTGAATTCGTTATTTTTATGAACAAAACAAAAAAGATAAGTATTTCAGAAATGAAAAATAAATGTGTTAGACTTTCAGAACATACTATTAAAATGACAAAATTGTTAGAGACTGCTACTCGACTAATTTGCTTCAAAACTTTTGACGCTAACTACAATGAAGACAGGAAATACATACATGGAATATCTTATTCGAGCTACTGTTAATAACTACCAGCTCTGGTAAAAAGTCACTTAAATTCGCCCATAGCAAGGTTCAACTCAATGCCATTTAGAAAATTTCAGCTACGGCTCTGAAATTGTTAACACTCCCCATCCAATGACGTAAAAAATAAATAAAAATTATTTTAAATATATATATATATATATATATATATATATATATATATATATATATATATATATATAAATAATCGCATTCTTGGTTAAGAAGGACTTCATTTCTCGCATTTTCTCACGTAAACACGAGATCTAAATTCTCTGTTTGGTTTGACTGCAGTGTTGTAGTTGCAGAAATGAAAGGAAAAAAAAAAAAAGAAAAAAGAGAAACAGAAAAAGAAAGGGAATTCTTGAAAAGACCTCCATGTACAACATATACATGTGGAAGGTGGAATACTATATCGATAAAAACGTGTTATAAATGAACATAATAAACATGAAGACAATTGTCAATAATATTGATTGATTTTTGATATTGATCATTTTTTTTTTTTATGGACAACTTCGGTTTGAGGATTACTGTTGCCTCTACCTCCTGGGCAGGTTACGTAGTGTGTTCAACGTACTGGCTTGTCTATCACCCGATTGTGGCATGACAGTGACGAGATATATAGCAGATAACTGGAAATAGGGCAGAACAGAGGGTGCAGTAGATTGATGCTTTTCCAAAAGGAATGGCTACAAAAAGAATACAGACTGTCTCCGCCAGAATTTGACATCAGTGAGCCGATTCTGTTTACTGTAACGACGACCGTTACACTTCCATTCGAGAAATACGACGACCGTTGCACTTCCATTCGAGAAATACGACGACCGTTGCACTTCCATTCGAGAAATATGAAATAACGAAAACTAACTGGACCTGCAGAAACCCCAGCGATATTAGCAACTAACAGGGTCGGTGCAAGGGTCTCGTCACCCCACGAATCTATGATATAGGAGATCCTCCTCTCTACTAAATCTCAATTTTTTTAAGGTCAGTCAGTCAGTCATGGGTCATGCGTGATGCACGCTTAAGCGATCATGTATCTTTCGATACATGACTGACGAGGCAGATTTTTTTCCCGTAGTAGGTTGCCATTTCTTTCTGCGGTAGACCAGTTGCTATCCAAGGCTATAGACCCCGGCCTATCCTGCTATTTACCCGTAGCTGGCTTTAGAAGAGGATTCATACCTTTCACAAGAGTATTAGCACGTAAGTGAATGTAATGGGTTCGACTGGAATTTGAACTCGGCAAACAGATTCCTCAATCTGAGCCGCTATTCATTAGTGATAAGGTAGTATTCATATAAAATACAAATTTTATTTTAACCGAATCATGTACAATAATGGATCATATGCAATATAGATGAACAATTCAACTAGAAAATTGAAAATAAATACAATGTATATAAATACAAATTAGAGACCTGTCATAATAGATCATTGTATCTTAAATAAATCAAGAGCGACAATTTTTAACACATTCAACAATTTGGACGAAAAAATATAATGAATTTTATATAGAGTTTTTCACAAAACAAATTCAAGGATTTGGACAGACTCCTGCAAAAAAAGGAAAACAGAATTACGTCAAAATCCGCTACAATTTTTCATCCTTTAGTTAGCCGTGCTTAGTTTAATTTTTCATTTATATATGTGCTTCATTCTAAACAAGAAAATATAATTGGATTTCAGAAAAGTTCAGTAGCCAAGAGGAACTCATAGTAGAGGATTAGTGAACGACGTGCGTGTGATATAAATGTAAAGTAAAGATTATGATGATAAGAAGGATATATCGCGATTCATCCTCGACTTGAAGCGGTTAATATTATAGTGTTCCGGGAAGCACCCACGCGGAAGTTGGTTCCACGAAGTAATACATCTTGAGAGTGGGGAAAAGCTGTTTGAGTGAAACTTCTTTAAAAATGGAATACGTGAATATAGCATGGCGTGTCCTAGTTGTGGGTGTCTGAACTGGTAGAACTAAAGAGTGGAGCTCATCGGAATATTTGCCATGGAAATGGGCTTAAGAGTGGGAAATAAATCACTTCGCTTAAACGATACTGAACTCCGTCAAAGCTGAAAAAGAAAGTAACTCTAGCAGAGATATGGTGGAAATACACTATTTTTGGTCTAATCTGGATCTTGTAAAGATAAATATCTTCCCTCCCACCTGTTATGGGTAAATAGCAAGACAGACTGGGTGGCAACCTGTGTAAGAGAAGGACAACTCTGAATTTAAAATAATATCTTATTTGGAGATCTTGTGACACAATATGTGCACTAATCATCTGTATTCGGCTTTTTCTAAAAAATGTAGTTACTTCTGCACAAGCTTTGAACACTATAATCAAACCATAAGCCAATAGTCTGGCTGCCTGGTTTTACAAAGTGAGCCGGGAGATCAGTGTGTGTGTGTGTGTGTGTATAAAGATATGCTATATTTATATGAAAAAGGACTCAATATCAGAGAGTGTATGTAAAAATAAAAGTGTACACTGAGGTTAACACCAAGCGGCGACAGTGTTTCATGTTTCAACGCAATGTCTATGAAGATTATTTTATAGTTTATAAATGCTCGATAACTGATATTGAGCACTACCCATAAATATAGCACATGTTAAAACTACCTTAGATAGTATTAAGAAACATTAATGTTATTAAGCTTATCGGACGATATGAAAGGACTTTGCTTAAAATAGACAAAACTTGTCTATATTATTTAATGTGACATGCATTAATGAAAAAATGATACCTAAATACACACACACACACTATATATATATATATATATATTAGCTCCTTATAAAATAAGTTAAGTTCTCATGGGATTACCGTAAGGATCCACACTTCCAACATATAATGGATAAATTTACACCGGATTTTCGGAAGTGGTATCTGATGATCCGGCGTCCTTTAAAAGGGTTCTGGTGAAATAAATTATTATAATGGTACCTTAAAGTGGTCTGTTTTTCTTTTAAATATTAGCTCTGGATTTACATTGAGCGCTCAGGATTTCATCCTCCTTGGGATTACCCATACGGATTACCAAGTTCTTCATAACATATATATATATATATATATATATATATATAATATATATATATATAAGCTTATTTCAACAAACGAAAATATAATTCGTCTACCTTATCAACTCCGGTATATACCCGGTTGATAAGACAATCGAACAAGCTTATTCCCCATATGAGGCGATTTGGGATTTTATTGTGTATTAATAATTTGCTCTGTAATAATAAATACATTGAGCTCTTTTTAGGGATCAGTTTTAATATTTTATATTACTAGGATCCACTTGGATTATATACCAATAAATTCGTTATCTTTACTATATATTTTTGTTCCTTTAAAGATACACTATCTGAAAATATATTGTGATATACAAGTGATTTATACCTGGAGAGGCATGGCCTCCATCAAGCCTATTTACGCAAGTCAAGTTATGCATGAATGAATACCTACCGAGACATGTGGAGGTATATGGTCAGGTGCAGCGACCCTGCGAGTACACCCGGTTACCTGACTTCTTGTTGATGCTTTTACAAGGGTCAGTTCCATTTCCTTTGTTTGAATACGCTAAGCAGTTGCTTCTTTGTTTGACACACGTATACTGTAAAATGGTATGAGTAAAATATTGTTAACCTTTAACATAATGGAAGTGATTTTGTTTGGAAACGAAAAATGTTATCCTGTCACTACAAGTGTCTTAAATGAATTGATAATGGAGTGTTTGAATTTTGCAGGTTGTGTTGTCATATCCTGCTATGGCAACAGAAAATGACCATGACTGAAATTAAATAGTGAAGTAGAGTAACCTTGAAAAACAATGCAGTGGAAAGGAATGTGGTGAATAATGCAGTGGAAAGGAATGTGGTGAATAATGCAGTGGAAAGGAATGTGGTGAATAATGCAGTGGAAAGGAATGTGGTGAATAATGCAGTGGAAAGGAATGTGGTGAATAATGCAGTGGAAAGGAATGTGGTGAATAATGCAGTGGAAAGGAATGTGGTGAATAATGCAGTGGAAAGGAATGTGGTGAATAATGCAGTGGAAAGGAATGTGGTGAATAATGCAGTGGAAAGGAATGTGGTGAATAATGCAGTGTGTTTAAGCAGTTTGATAGGTTTAAACTGATATGCAAATAAATATTTTTTGACGGATTATTTCCCCACTCCCACTAATGGTCAGCTTTACGGAGCGATGCTAAACACGTTTGCATTAGTGGTAAAATAGTTAAGTAGACGCGGCTTTGAGTCCTGGCAGATTAGATTGAATGAACAGGAAGTTGAATTTTGTGATGCTATTGCAATGCACGAGGGTATACAATATTTCTTAGATTTAATTCATTTTCAGCGATTAGAGGCGATGCGCAAACGACGAGCCTTATTTAAGATATCTTTTATTTCTTTACTGTCTGAATAAAAATTCTTTTAAATAGAGAAAAAAAAAATACACCTAACGTAGACACCAAACAGACATACACCTAACGTAGACAAAAAACAAAACAAACAAACAAGCATACACCTAACGTAGACAAAAAACAAAACAAACAAACAAAACAAGCATACACCTAACGTAGACAAACAAACAAAACAAACATACACCTAACGTAGACAAAAAAACAAAACAAACATACACCTAACGTAGACAAAAAAACAAAACAAACATACACCTAATGTAGACAAAAAAAAAAATAAACATACACCTAACGTAGACAATCTTTCAGAACATTTGAAGTGGTTGTGAGATTTTGAAATTGTTTTCAAAATATCACTAGTTATATAGTTCAGAAGTATTTTAAAAACAGGTTGTATGCTTCAACATGCTTGTTCTATTTTCTATACAAGTTGAATGTATTTTATTTTCTTCAGATATCCTATTATTTGGGCAGTAGGTACATTTTTGAAGAGCATGTTAAGATTTTGAGCTTGGTAATAGATGCTTCGTATTTTTTATACTTCTTACATTCTATCAAGTTATATTTGACTGTGAGAAATTGGTTACAGTGGGTACACTGAGGTGTAGCTTCTACCTTGAGGATGTACCCGTGTTTGTCAAGTGCGTGCATCCAATTCTTATTTTTGAGTACTATATCTTGTCTGTGATCAGCTAATTGCTCTATATTCTCTTTTTTTATTGTCGGCTGATGTTTATTGTTTGGGAACGTGTCCCAAATTGCTTGCCCGCTGTGATCGAAATGCTAAGTTGGTTTCTACTCTCAAAGCAGGAAATAGCGTTATTTGAATAACTAAGCAATTATAATAAATATCAAGAAAAAGAATTGCTTATTTATAAATATTACAAAAAACATTGTTAAATTTATAACAGTTATTTAAAGATTTTATAAATGCTAATGTTTACATTATTTAGATGAGGACTATTGTCCTCACCCTTTTTTGTTGTTATTACAACATTTCGACTGTTATACCTTCCGTCTTTCATGCGGCTGTCGATCCTGGTAACTTTCATGAAATCTAAACGGAACCTTTTATGTAATCTACAGACGTAGATTGTTCTCGTTCCAATGACAACGTCTTGTGATATCTTTTCTAGATCTTATTTGTTTAGTACCGCTCATTTACTACCCGTACTTTTTTTCACTGGTTCTAAGTGTTCATTAGCTGGTCCACGGATTGAGCTTACAATTATTATTTCCCATAAATAACGAACTAACGACTTAAACCACTGGGTTTCTGCCAGACGGGTCAATGACCGAAGCATTGTGATAATAACAGCAAAGACGGAGAGAATACTTCGAATTTAAATAATAATTGATGTACATCCCAAAGATGCAGTCACAAATAAGGTAGTGAAGGATAGCGCGGAGAAAGGCCTAAACCTCAAATTCAAGAAGACAAATTGCATGGTTGGTAGCTAAAGGAAGAGCCCAACATGCAAATTACAAACTGGATATTCGAAAAATCAAACAAGTACAACAATCTCTATATATATATGTTGGAATGTTTTTTAACAGCGGACGGAAAGTGCTACATTGTAATCCGAATGGAAATTGGGACTCAAAAGCTAAGCAAAGTATTAAGAAACAGAAAAAAAAATCGTTAAAAAAAAAAAAAAAAAAAAAAAAAGAAGAAAAAAAAGACTACTGAACAGTTACGTAATATCAGCCTTCCTTTACAGTAGAGAATCGTGGAAATCTCAAAGATGAAGAAGAGAATTGAAGCAACAAAAATGTGGTTCCTCAGAAGGATATTGAAGATACCATGGACAGAAAATGTGAGCAACGACAAAGTTTTGGAAAAAAATGGAAACAAAATGAGGAAAGAAGGCTTGGAAAATCTGATACTCACCGGACAGATTGAAGGCACGATGGACAGAGGAAAACAAAGCATCGCTTACTTAGTGAGCTTGAGTAAATCGGTGGCGGAACGAGTTTTAGGAGAGATAACAAAAAGACAAAATTTATTAAGAGCTACAAACCACAGGAAATTTTGGAGAGACATGATCACCAACAGGATCAGCATTTGGAAGAATAATAATTAATTTTTTTAAATTTTTTTTTATCAATTTATAATTATCTGATTAGAAAATTAGTTATCTAGTTATATGCTGTCTAATATACTGGATACACGCTGATCGGTACATATAAATTCTCATTTCTGATGTGAACAATGTACCAGGTCTCCTGGCCCTACCTCTTTGTGGAGGAGGGTCAGGACCAATTCTGGATACTTGAGGTGTGGGGAAATTGGTGAAGGAGATGAGTCATTTTGTCTTCAATCCCATGAAGGAATTCTTATGCCATGTGTCATTTTTCTTTTGCAGAAGCGTACTGGTAAATACAGATAAAACCATATTTAATACCAAGTTTTTCTTAATATTTGCATACACACAGAGACAACCATTTTTATATATCTATTTAAAACAGAAATATCAGACGAAAGGATCCGTAAATATTGAAATATGTATTTTAGATATTTATGAGCAATTATTTTTTTTTTAATCCGACATTATTTATTATGACTATAAACAATATTTATTATGACTATAAACATCTTCGCTACAAGGCCATCTTCAAAAGGGACACAGGGGCGATGGACAACGAGAGGTGGGAAGACGTCACCAATGATCGCTCATGTTGGAGACACGATTTACTTTACACCGCCGGCTGGAGCAAGGAGTGGAGAAACGGAGGTTTTACGCCGAGAAGAGGCGTACTAAAAAAAACAACAAAAAAACAAGACCAAAAACAAAACAAAATAAAACGCTGCGACATCAGAGGAGAATGTCTTCACATGCATTCGTTACAGTCGAGAGTATCACTCTCGTGTGGGCCAGTACAGCCATAATAAGTATAACATTTTGAGCGCAGATCCATGGTCTCTCGTGATCAACGGATGAGAAATGAATTCTAAACATTATATTTAGTGGATACGCGTGATTGTGTAGGCAACCCTGTTTCTTTAAACCAGGGAAATTAATGTGTACCAGCTTAGAGATCGAGAAGTCTTAGTAAAGAAAATATGTCCCTCAAAAGGAATTGAGGCCGCATTTCCTTTTTCAATAAGACAAACCACTTTTATGCTAATTGTGCCTTATGATGGCTTCCTGTGGCCTAATGGTATCTATCTTGATTTGGTAAACGTACCTTATGTGTGGCACAAGACCGCAAGATTGGTGAATCCAGTGAGGATCGAAATCACTAATTAATCGTAACTGATCTAGCATGACAAGCTTGCTATTACACGAAGTAACTTGGTTACGATTTACTCAGCGTAGCTTAGATCTGCCACAAGCACGAAAGTATTGAGCGCCCAACAAGGATCGAACTTACTACGCAATCTTAACTGATCTAGCGCGACAAGTTTGCGATTATAACAAGTGAAATGACTTAGCTACACACATTTTATATATATATATATATATATATATATATAGAAAGAGAGAGAGAGAGGACTGAGAGCAGAGTTCGAATTCTAGTTGAGTTTATTCATTTATGTGCTAATACCTTTGGTAAAGGATAGACTGGGTCCTATAGATTTGGGTGCCGACCCCTGGTCTGGGAGAAAGACAACTCTGAATTCAAAAACTACGGATTATCGTTTGTGGAACATATGGCATACTGTAGACCAATTCTCTGAATTCGGCTCTTCCAAAAACAGTGTGTATAGTTCTGCTCAAGCCTTCACCACTATAATCAAAAGATATGTGCGGTTAGTCTGACTGTTGCTTGACCTTCATACGTCGAAAACGAGTCCAGTACACTCATACACACACGTATATAATTAATATAGAAAAGAGATAGAGTGTTCAAAAGTCCGACAATTTATTTATTTATTAAAGACATTTATGTTTAACGTTCTTTTTATAGATACAAGTATTTAAGTAAATGCTCTGTTTATAATAAACAATATTAAATAACATTTACCGGCCTGAATGTCCGAGAAATTTTCATAGAACGAATATTCAATTTTCAAAGGACGAACATTTTCTATGAAAATTTCTCGGACATTCAGGTCGGTAAATGTTATTTAATATTGTTTATTATAAACAGAGCATTTACTTAAATACTTGTATCTATAAAAAGAACGTTAAACATAAAAATGTCTAATATATATATATATATATATATATATATTATATATATATATATATATATATATATAAGTTTAAAGAGAAGACGCAATAGTTTTTAGTTATAATCTGTTGTTTTTTATATATTATACATTATTTTGTATATTCATAAGTGATGTTTACGTTATATATTTATTTATAAAAAGAAATTATATATAATAAATATTTATATTATAATAATGTAATAAATAAATACACACATATCAATATTAGGAATTCACCCATTTTGCCATATATATATATATATATATATATATATATATATATGGCAAAATGGGTGAATTCTTAATATTGATTTTTAATATTTTAGGCTGACAGTTTTAAAAAGATTCTTATTAAGGTTTATGATTTAAGGGGAATAACTCTTGCGTAACTAAATGTGTTTCGGATTTGACATGTCATCTGGGCGGGCAAACATATTCCTTTTATTCTTTAAAACATTTGACAGCTACTTTAAACCTTCCAACACATATATGCATGCATGTCTTAAATATATTAAGAAATATAAATAACACCATGATAGCAGTTGACGTGGCCGAGTAGTTCGAACGCTCACTTTCCAGCCATGAGATACGCATAGTCAATTTGTTACAGGTGACTTCTTGATGTTATCGGTCTGGTAACCACGTTGTAAAAGTGTCTATGAGTGAAATTAGGTGCAGTGAATTGTTCGTCACTAATTGTACTAGTACGAATCACAAGTCATCGTCACTGAGGGCATAGTTACCGCATAAACCACTGATTGGTTCTGCCGATTTTGCACAAACACAAAATATGCCTGAGCAGGCGTCTGCAATAAGAATTGGCTAGACCCCCAAGCAGACAGTTGTACTCGGACATAGCTATTGACGATATATCTCACAATAATTTTTTTTTATCCAGGTTCTAACGATTTATTTATCAGTTTATTGATCTTAAAGAAGGTAATTTTAGCAACGATTACATTAGGCATGTTGACGAAAAATGACGTGAAAAATTTATATATGTTGAGTTTTTCTGCAATCGCAATAAATCAGAGACTAAAGACAGATGCTGTATAGGGCGGTGAAAACAAGTTATTGTCTCGGAGTGTCTGACGATATCTTTCTTCGATATGAAGTTGCGCAAAAATGTCTTAAAAGAAGAGATTTGAGCATTGTTAATGATGCTCCTCAATATTATAAGCAATAATAATGTCACATCGAATCGTTAAAATTGAACTCCTGCTTGAAAATTTTCTAATGATATTTAAATGAATATTAGCCATAGCTGATCAGGCAAGATAAGCAGTTATTTTAATAATCGTTTAATGTCGCTTTATTTTGTGCGAAACTTATCTTACCTTATATTAAAATTTACATTTAACAATAAATATTTAAAAATCAATCAAAGGGGAACAACTCTTGCATAGAAATCTCTAAGGGAGGCAACTTACGAAACCATTTTTTTTTTCATGCTAAAGTCAGCTATAAAAGTTTCATTACTGTAAAGCAGACATGGACAACCTTTTCCGATTTGTGGGCTGTATGAGAGATGTTTCATAATAAGGCGAACCACATTACTAAAAAACAAAGTTTGTCAGTGAAGGCGTCTCAGCCATTTTCACTACAGAAGAGTAAACGTGTAAGCGACTGACTCAGAAACACAAGAAAAGCTGTTTTCTATAATTAAAAAAAAAAAAAAAAAAAAAAAAAATGAAGTCTTGATATAATATGAACACAGACAACAGTGTGGTTATTTTCTAATTTATTCACTTGAAAATACAAAAAATAATGTTTAAAAAAAAAAAAAAAAAATCTCTCTTCTCCAAAGAAAAAAATTGTTTTCAAAGCAAGAAGGTATTTACACGTCTGATCCACCTTAGTGAAAATCGCCAATGGATTAAAATGATGAAAACTACAACACAAGCTAAAAATTCAAGAAATGTTGCTCATAATCATGGTTTATGTATGCAGTTATGTATGAGAGCGCGTGAGTGAACAATTGAGAACGAAACAAACCGAATTTTATTAAATGTTAATGTCCTTATGAAACCAGGTGTATTATTCAAAAACCCAAAGGGGCCGCAGTTTGCCCATGACTACTGTAAAGAAATACATGTTTATTCAACTCATATGCATTTATTAAAAATGTTAAAACTTTCATTTACTCTAATGATTTCCTATAAATTAAACTGACACTGCAAAAACTAACGACATACAGAAAAATTATTTGGAAACTATTTTACTATTGGAAATAGCGTTGCAATGGAGATATATTCAAATTACTAATGTTATCGTTCTCCTTTTCACTTTGCATTTCAGCGGACACATTTAAAAATGTAATCTCTCATAGAAATCCGCGTTTTGGCCATTAATGGAAAAACGCCATGAAATACGCATACCTACGAACATTCACCAAAGAACAAGCTCTTTATGTTAGCACGCAAACACAAATGTTAATGTCTTTGTCACTTGTAAATTTATTGTTTAATATATATATATATATATATATATATATATATATCAGTCTTGTTTGTCTTCTTTACATCTTCGGTTGGACTCGACTTGAATCCGCCATTTTCTTGTAGTTGGACCTTCTAGCAGGAATAAACAGCACGTTTCCTAATTCAACAACTCGCAAATACACACGTTCCTCTACACTAACAAATACATAGAAAAATTCATTCAGCCTAAAGGTTTCGTGTATAATAACAGATGAAGACCTGGTACAATAGAATAAGGAAATAATAATTATGGTTGTATTTTAGAGCCAACTGTATTTCAACCCATTTAATGTAGGCAGACTTTCCGCACTTCTTTCAGATGTCTGACTTTACCTTTACTCCACCACGGCTTTATTTTGTTTGTCTGCTGTAATAAGATATTAGGGCATCCATGACAAACCAACAGATTCTAAACAATAACTGCGATTCATCTCAATACGAAACACACGAAGACGAATATTCCATTTAATGTAGCGAGAAGAATTCTCCAATATCTGTCTATATTTCTGAGATGAGGTATTATGTACATTATTCGGAGTATTGTCTTCATCTTTGTCCTCATATGGCGACAAAGATGAGGACAATAGTCCGAATAATGTAAATAATGTACAAGAATTCTCCACACGATACAATGCATAAATATGTTACATTATCCACAAGAACATAGGTCTGTTGAGAGAAGACCTCAAAATGGAAAAAGCACTCGAAACAAATAATAGGAATACAGTACAACCAAAATGCACAAAAAAACTATTCCCCAGTTCCAAATTACCCCCCCCATACAACCCAAATTTCCAATATGTGTGTTAGCTCTAATTGCGGTTCTTGTGTCAATCTTATTGAAGACACAATGTATATAAATTTAAATCCAGACAAACGTTTTGTAAAAAGAAAAAGAAAAAAAAAAGAGAAAAAGAAAAAAAAGAAAAAAAAAAGAGAAAAAGAAAAAAAAGAAAAAAAAAAGAGAAAAAGAAAAAAAAGAAAAAAAAAAGAGAAAAAGAAAAAAAAGAAAAAAAAAAGAGAAAAAGAAAAAAAAGAAAAAAAAAAGAGAAAAAGAAAAAAAAGAAAAAAAAAAGAGAAAAAGAAAAAAAAGAAAAAAAAAAGAGAAAAAGAAAAAAAAGAAAAAAAAAAGAGAAAAAGAAAAAAAAGAAAAAAAAAAGAAAAAAAAGAAAAAAAAGAAAAAAAAGAAAAAAAAAAGAGAAAAAGAAAAAAAAGAAAAAAAAAAGAGAAAAAGAAAAAAAAAAAAAAAAAAAGAGAAAAAGAGAAAAAAAAAAAAAAAAGAGAAAAAGAAAAAAAAGAAAGAGAAAAAGAAAAAAAAAAAAAAAAAAAAGAGAAAAAGAAAAAAAAAAAAAAAAAAGAGAAAAAGAAAAAAAAAAAAAAAAAGAGAAAAAGAAAAAAAAAAAAAGAGAAAAAGAAAAAAAAAAAAAGAGAAAAAGAAAAAAAAAAAAAGAGAAAAAGAAAAAAAAAAAAAAGAGAAAAAGAAAAAAAAAAAAAAGAGAAAAAGAAAAAAAAAAAAAAAAGAGAAAAAGAAAAAAAAAAAAAGAGAAAAAGAAAAAAAAAAAAAAGAGAAAAAGAAAAAAAAAAAAAAAAGAGAAAAAGAAAAAAAAAAAAAGAGAAAAAGAAAAAAAAAAAAAGAGAAAAAGAAAAAAAAAAAAAAGAGAAAAAGAAAAAAAAAAAAAAGAGAAAAAGAAAAAAAAAAAAAAAAGAGAAAAAGAAAAAAAAAAAAAAAGAGAAAAAGAAAAAAAAAAAAAAAGAGAAAAAGAAAAAAAGAAAAAAGAGAAAAAGAAAAAAAAAAAAGAGAAAAAGAAAAAAAAAGAGAAAAAGAAAAAAAAGAGAAAAAGAAAAAAAAAAGAGAAAAAGAAAAAAAAAAAGAAAAAGAAAAAAAAAGAAAAAGAAAGCATTTCACCTGTTCATCAATAAGAATCTAATATATGCTATTAAATGTAAATGATGCAACGAAGATGCCATCGGCCAAAGCAAACTCACTTTCAGAAACAGAATGACAATTCCTCGTCAACAAATACGAGACTTCATCACGTGACAAATACGACTCAGTGGCCATTTAGATTTATGTGCAATAAATAAATTCACTAAATTCCAAGTTTTCCTTCTTCATCTTTGCCCAGATCATACCATGGACTAAACACGGATAAATAAAGAAAATGTATTTAGTCAAAAATACAAACCAGGTTTGAATAAACACTAACACGGCACATTTACTAAGGACTATACACAAAACACAAGCACATACATACATAATATTCGTCTCCATTTAACTAATGTAGCGTCCAGGTATGACGATAAACTACGTCCAACAACAAGGCTTCAGATAATGTTTTCGGAAAAATAATGTTGCCAGCTATATGTTTAATAGTACTGTATATTTATATATATATATATATATATATATAGATATGTGTGTGTGTGTGTGTGTGTGTGTGTACCTTAAATTGTGCATTAAATGACCCACAGTGGTTGATATGCCATAAAACCCAACAAACAAACAAACTTAATTAATGTAATCATTATTATCACTTTTATTATCGTCATTATTATTAAGGCAATAAACCGTGATCCTCTACACACAGAAATTCTTGTGCACCTGGCTACTTACTGAATATTTAGCACATTTATATGCCCATAGACACACATGGACAATTCTTGTTTGTTTTGCCAACATCATCATTACCATTATAGCTTTTACTTTAGATCACGTTTTCCTGCATATTCCGCCATAGTAGTAAACACTACAACTTTTTACACATACCCGCAAGCATCAATTTAATCGTTGGACAATGGAGATTTTAGGATTGACACTAAGGCCCAGTCCAACAAAACAGAATCTCTGACACTTGAAACATTTGACATTTTGCTGTCATGGGCTACTTAACGCTTTGTTTTCATTAACCACGCCCACCGAACTAAGACACTCCCAAATTTTGACAATAGAATTTTATGATCATCGATTTTTGGCGCTAAAATTACTATACATTATCACGTGATCATAATCAACTACACCGATTTCACTTTTCCATTTTTTGTATAAAACGGAAAGAATTCACCAACACCAATAAGAAATACAGGGAAAATATTCAATGCTAAACCAAAGGCTCATGAAATATACTAAAATAGAAAAATCGCCCCTCCTGACAAATACATTGAATCAAAATAAGATATTATCCTACCAACTAACACTATCACAATTGAAAACAATTCAACATAAAATCTGAATACAGCTGGAATTAATCAAAAAAAAAAAAAAAAAAAACAAAAAAAAAAAACAATAAGCTAAAACTTGAAGGACGTATTTATTGACGAAGGGACACTGCACAGAGAAGTTTGATTGATTGGCCTGAAGGTCATGAGGCATGACTCTTACAGTCACTACGCAGCGTTAATTTCTATGTCGTAGCTGCCTATGTATGTCGCGTTTACTTGAATTCTGATCCAAATGTGCAACAGCATATTCGCAAACTGAAAAATACATTAAGAATTATGAAATGGACTGAAATTGCAGACTGAACTTAGGGAAACTCGTTTAAATGAATTCTTGCTACACACATCGTAAGTCTATATAAAAGGCCAGAGAGAAAATGAAAGCTATTAGTACTTCATAATTAACTGAAATCTGTCTATCATATATTTTCATATCATGCTAATCATATTTAGCTATATATTTTATAAAAACATGTCATACGAACTATTATTTATTTAGTAATCGAGATCCCATATCTATAATTTTTATCTGGTAAATCAGCAAAAACAAAGCAAACAATAAAAAAAAAACAAAAAAACAAAAAAAAACCATAAAACAAAAACAACAACAACAGAAAACCCCCCAAAAAACAAAACATACAAAAGAACAAAATAAACGAACTTTTTTCCTTGTATATCGTTCCGGGTGTCATTTTTAATTCGGTAAATGCAACAATAATCAGTAAGCAACTCATTCGTCTCTTCCCTTATGCAATTTTGAACACAAAACAAGAGCCTGAAACTTGTGTCTTGTTCAATGCATGAAATACAGCAACGTAATATGAAGAAAGGTCATTGCAAGAGAAGACCGGGAGGTATCTAGGAAATGAAACCACTTCATAACAATTTGCATTCTATGAAGTTTTCTTCCACGTCGACTCGAGAATCCCAATTAAATATCTTTTTCGAATCCAAGGAAAGGAATATTGTTATTTCATATGCTTAACTCTGGACGCTGGAAACAATATGGAAAATATGCAGATCTTTCTCTGGAAAGAGCCGAATTCAACAATTCTTTTTTTTCTTTCATTCATTTCTGTCTTTCTCTCATTCATTTCTTTCTTTTTATTTCTCTCATTCATTTCTTTTTCTTTCTCTCATTCATTTCTCTCATTCATTTCTTTTTTATTTCTCTCATTCATTTCTTTTTTATCTCTCATTCATTTCTTTTTCTTTCTCATTCATTTCTCTCTCTCATTTCTTTTTCTTTCTCATTCATTTCTCTCTCTCATTCATTTCTTTCTCTCATTCATTTCTTTTTCTTTCTCTCATTCATTTCTTTCTCTCATTCATTTCTTTCTCTCATTCATTTCTTTATTTCTCTCATTCATTTCTTTCTCTCATTCATTTCTTTCTTTCTTTTTCTCATTCATTTCTTTCTCTTTTTTTCTCGTTCATTTCTTTCTTTTTCTTTCTCTCGTTCATTTCTTTCTTTTTCTTTCTCTCGTTCATTTCTTTCTTTTTCTTTCTCTCGTTCATTTCTTTCTTTTTCTTTCTCTCGTTCATTTCTTTCTTTTTCTTTCTCTCGTTCATTTCTTTCTTTTTCTTTCTCTCGTTCATTTCTTTCTTTTTCTTTCTCTCGTTCATTTCTGTCTCTCTACCCCTCTATTATTCATTTCTATCTCTCTAGTCTAAAAAAAAAGGTTGGGGTATTGTATTGAGCCAATATTCCAAGTGTGAAATGTCTGTTTGCTTTGAAAATTCTGCCTTTTATCTAGTCTCGAATCGTAACGAGTCTCTCTCTCTCACACACAAAATAGTAATAAAAAAAAAAAAAAAAAAAAAAAAATTATAACATTTTTTGGGTACTTACTATAGATTAATATTTATCAGACAGTAAACAATGGGTCCCCTTTCAGCGAGATCTTGTGCCTTACAAAGCAAAGCTTTGATACCTGATTTTGTTTTTTATATTGATAGTATGAGTAATTTGCTTTTGTATTTTTAACAACTCGAAAGGTAACTTAATTTAGAACTTTCAGGGACATTTTAAGTCTATTTTTCATTGATATTTACTATTTTTTTTCTTTTGTTTTTCATTATACAATATAAAATATTAAAAATCTATCTTTTCATAACTTTATACTCATAGCAATTTTCTCGTTTTCTTTTTAATTATTGCCAATAAATAAATAAAAAAAAAATCAAACAAAGCAATAATTTCAATCAGCATTGTCTAATCAATATTGTTCAGCAGTAAATATTGTTTCTAATACTATAAGGGTAAATACAAGAATTAAGATTCTGGTAATTTTGAGGTTTTATTTTAAATTGGTTCACAAAACTGCTGAAGCTGCTTGCAGAATTTGGTAAGTGTAAGGAAATGAATCAATAGCTGATCATTCTTCCCAAAAGTGGTTAAAGCATTTTAAAGATAATTTGTCTTTTGGAAGAAAGTTTAGAAGTAATCAACTGTCAGTTGTTGATTATGATTTTTTAGAATCCATCATAAAAGAAATCCACAAGGAATAGGAAGTTGTGGAGTGCTATGACCGCCTATATACTAAAGGGGCACAGCAAATAGAAGAAGAATGGCAGATACAAGTATTGAGTCTGGTGATTTTAAAGTATTATTTTAAACTCGGACTCAAAGCTGCTGAAACTGCTTGCAGGATTTGGCAAGAGGAAGGAAATGAAACAATGTCTGATCAACCTGCCCCAAAGTAGTTAAAACATTTTAAGGGTGATCATTTGACTTTATGAATAAAGTTTAGAAGTAGTCAATTCGAAGTTGTTGATTATGATTTTTTTTTTTAAATCCATCGTAAAGGAGAACCACAAGGAATAGTAAGTTGTGGAGAGCTATGACCGTCTATATTCCGAAGGGACACAGCAAACAGAAGAACGGCAGATACAAGTATTGAGTTTGGTGATTCTAAGGCATTATTTTAAATTCGGATATAAATCTGCTGCGTCAGAATTTGGTAAGTGGAAGGAAATGACTCAAGAACTGATCATCCTTCCCAAAAGTGGTTAAAACATTTTAAGGATGATATTTTTTCATTTGGAAAAAAATCTAGAAGTAATCAACCACCAGTTGATGCTTATTATGCTTGAAAACGCATCATAAAGGATGTTTGACCCACTAATATCTAGCAACTTTAGGAGGATCCTGACTCATCGAAAGGGGATGTTACGGACATACATTTTTGAAGCTTGAACACTGAGCAGATATGAAGGCCCCTTCGCAACTAGCAACAATAGATTCAAGGATCTGCGAAAATGTACGCCATGAATAGATTCTGGCGAGTTGAGCGAGTTCATACAAATGGGGTTGGAACATTGCAAGGCCCCAAAACTTTGAAATGTGACTAATTACAGGAGAATTTTGAGGCCATATGAAATGTGTAATAGAACACATTCTAAGGCCAACATTAGCTACTTCAACCCATTGGCTTATGATTCTATCACTAAAATGGCCTTACTTTAATAGACACTAAAAAAAAACAAAAAAAAAACATTGATATAGTTGAAAAATTCAATCATTAAAAAGTTTGCTTTATAAGACCCTTTCTTATTAGAGGCTTTCAAGCTTAAGCTTCATTAGTTTCAAAGTAGATTCGCCAATAGAAAGGAGCCATATCAAAACAGCTAGACATCCGATTGTCTTGAGTCATGATCAAAACCCGACTGATTTGGCATTAGTTGGAGATTTTTTCCCTAAGCTATTAGCTCCCGGAAGGTGAAATTTACGTATTTATTTTCGAATAAACACGCCAGTAACTAAGAGTGCTCGATTCATAGAAGAGCATTATCAGCAGTAGCAGTGACTGTTTACAAATTCACGCGTTTCCTCTAAAGTGCTCAGCCGAATTATATATATATATATATATATATATATATATATATATATATATGGCTGTTCAGGATAACTTTCCTTTCAGGATTTGATAGGAAAGACTGGAAAAACTTGTCCGGAGACACCCTATCTTTTCTACTTGTGGAGAATACCTGAATGACAGAGCATGTGAAAGGGTTTCAAGATGTCCAATGCGACAGCACGAGCTCCAGTTTCTATTTAGAGCATAACTACCTCTTTCTTCAATTATCGTCAGTACATCAGCAGTTGACCTGGAGAAACGAATTCTATATTGCTTGTCTGAGAAACTGCACTTCGATGAGAGATGATGAACCAAGTCAGCATTGATTAGGGACTCTAGAAGTTTCCCCCAAAGAGGTAAAGGCTAATAGACCTGCAGTCTGATGGATCGGACGGCTTACCAGAGGTTTTAAAAACTGGAACAGACAGCAGACAGGAAAGCAGGAAGCAGCGAGGCATTTATTATGTAGTTTAGAGAGGAGAGAAGCCAGTTTAGGAGCACACTTCTTAACTTCTATTACAGTGGCCATTTTTAAATTTTATATATATATATATATATATATATATATATATATATATATTAAAACAGCATTTCTTTTTCTTTTAAGACGTGTTTGAATAGAAACTCCCCCTCTTTAAAACAATGATAAATACATCTGCATTGTGATGTAATGGATAACGGCACGGAATGAGTAATCGGAGAGCGGAGTTCGAATTTCAGTCGGGTTCGTTGCAATTAATTATGCGCAAATACCCTCGAGAAAGATATCAGTCCACCTCTTCTCTCTCTCTCCCCTCACCAGCTCTGAGTTGAATAGCAGGACAGACTGGGTTCTATAGCCTTGGTTGGCAACCAGCTTATCGCAGAAAGAAACGGCTGCCTTACGCGGAAAAATCTTCTGCCAAGTCAGTCCTGAATAAAAAAAAAACAAAACAAAAAACAAAACAAAACAAAACAAACATGATCCCGCAAGCGTGTTTCACGTATCGTACTTGATTGACTGACAGAAATACATCTACCGGCCTGTGCATTCGATAATCGAAAATGTATCCTCTGGCAGGGTTATAACCTGTGTTTTCCTCTTTGTATGGGGGGAATAAATATTAATAAACAGTTAATGGTCAGAGTTGAAACAACAATCATAGAAAGATCTGCAATCTTTGTCATTAAAAAAATTAGCAATAACAATATTTCCAGACCAAAAATTTTGAATGAGAGATCGGAAATTATGACGCGTTGTATACATACTAAAAAGTTCCTTTTGAGTTCATATTAAGTAGGATGAAAAGAAAGTATGTACATTTCATTTAACCGATAAATTTCCAATACACTTTATTCTAAAAAAAATATAGCGATCATTAATTTATTTTATTTTATTTTTTTTTATATAAAGCTTTAGGAAATCAATTGACCG
>OZ010582.1:97880605-97888105 GCA_963932145.1 Acanthosepion lycidas | reverse complement strand
TTATTCTGCCGAGTAAACTGCTAATCAGTACAAGACGCCTGTTAAATAGTACAAGTATATACGTCTGTATTTATAGCAGACGCACACGCAAGCACAGACACACAGACACGTATATAAGCAGATGTATATGTATGTATAACACGAACACTGTATTAATTATGTATGTAAAGAAATATAAACTTATATGTATATGCATTTATCTATATCATGAAAAATATGTTTGCAATTAATTCATATTTTATTTAATTAATATTTCGGCATGAATGAGGTGTATGGGGATTTGTTTAAAATATTTAAAGAGGAAAAAAAATCAGAGTCAGAGACAGAGGAAGAGAAAGAAAGAAAAGAAAAAAATAAAGAGAGAAAAGAAAGTATATAGAACAAAAGCGGGAAACAAAAGAGGAAGAGTGAAAGAATAGGAAATAAAGTAAAGTCGAGAAAAAGAAAAAAATGAATAACTTGAAATGAAAAAAAGAAAGAAAAGAGAAGGAAAAGGAAAAAAGAAAGAGAAGGAAAAGGAAAAAAGAGAAAAAAAAGAAAGCTAGGAAGAAAATAACGAGATAGAAATGAAGAAACTAACTGGAATGAAATAAAATGGGGAAGAAGAAAACGAGGAAAATAACGAAAAGTTAGGGGCTTTTAAATGTGAAAAAGAGAGAGAACGAGGCAAAGGGAAAGAAAGAGACAAAGAGAGAAAAGAAAATTTGCAATTGAAAGAGAATAAAAATATTAAAAACAAATCTTTTCTTAACTTTTCATCCACTAGCTATCATGTTGAAACACCGGTTCTCGTCCGATCACCGAAGTTAAGCAATGTCGAGCCTGGTCATTACCTAAATGAGTGACCGCTTGGGAAAACCAGGTGCTGTAAGCTTGGCTGTACGTGTGGGGTAATGGATAACGGCTCGGAATTGTTAATCGGAAGCCGAGTTCGAATTTCATTCGGGTTCGTTAGGCAAATACCCTTAGGTGATCAGGAATCGAAACGAGACACGACCAAGCGTGACACATCCGTCTCTATAAACGCGCATTGCTTGGTGCGCTACGGTAATGGCCCTTTCTCCCTCAAGATCTTCGTTCAACAAAGAACCCTTTATAGACCGAGAAAAAAAAAGAAAGAAAGAAAGGGAAGAGAAAAAACGAAATAGACAAAGAAAAGACAGGAGTGGAAAAGGGGCGAAAGAAAAGGAAATAGATAAAAAAAAAGAAATAAAGAAAAGTAACGAGAGTGAAATAGGATTGAAAGTATAAAAAGAAGAGCAGTTAAATAAAGTACTTAGCTTACTTTTGTGTGAATGGATAGCAAAACAAAGATACAAAGGGATGTTAAAAAGTCAAAAAAGAAGTCGTGGGGAGCCGTAATCACCCACAACTTTAAAGAACATGGAGCCTAAAAAAATGAAGAGAAACGTTTTAAAATATACAATTCAAAACCTTTAGATGTTGGAGTTTGTGTAGTCACCGAGAAAGTTTAGCCTGACAAGCCGAGAGGAAGAGGTAACTTGGCGAATCATTCAAATGGAAGACGAATGTTGCCATAAAATTTAACATTCATAATTTTGGAGATTTATTACTTCTCATGGGAAAAGCAATCATTAGAGTAATCAAGCACATGTACTCGTTAGTGTGTGTGTGTTTGTGTGTGTGTGAATATATATGTATACTTATGTGCATTTAGATAGATACAAGGGTGCATCAATAAATCTGCAGACTGACAGGTATTTAACAGTATTTTGGTCTGAAACTTCCATTGTATAGCGTTTGAAATCCTCCTCCTCATCATCGCTATGACCGAAAGTATTCGTAGGGTTGCTGTGAAACTGAGCACCCAACTATTTCCCTTTACACATATCTTGGTTGAAAGCTGGATACGTAGTCATTCATGTGTTAACGTGTCTCGGGCAAGTAGACCTGACGTGAATGAGCGCTCACCCGCATTCTTATAAACAGAACATATATTTGACGCCTTCCACAGACTCGCGGAGGATTTGCCCTTCAAGCAGCGGTTAAATAGTTTTGCTAAATTCAGGAATAACCCAGGCTTAATATTCTTAAGGACAAACAATGGGATTTTATCCAGGCCGGTAGTCTTCTTAAAGTCAAAACTTTCAGACTTCTCGGACTGTGATAAAAATATTATTGAGATTCTGCTCTGTGAGCCGGGGGAAGTCGAGGAGGAGATGACCTTTGTCATCTAACGTGGAGTTAGAGGCAAAGATCTTGGCGAAGAGCTTTACCTTATATGACAATGATGAGTCATTTTTTGCCTCTATTTTTTTGAGATCTTCCCGGTATCCAAGTTGTTTGTTTTCGACATTGGTCTGACTGCTTGTGCGTAGCTACTCTATGCATTTTCTAGAACTTTCTTGCAATGATTGTGAGCAGTTCTGAATACAGCATCGCCTACTACACCGTACCTTGCGAGTGATAGATACTATAGTAGTGGCGCATTTAGGAATGAACCAGGGCTGGCTGTTCGATTTTTGCTGGATTTTTCTAGAGTATAAATCTGAAATGTGGACGGAAATTTTGAAGAACACTTAGAGAGGAGCTTCCGCTTCGTGTACCGAAAAATCGTTCTGGGGAACGGCACATTCACTTTGGCGTCGTTCCTCGAGGAACTACAGAATAATTCATAATTACAAAACGCTTGGTGGATGTTTTTATTTTTACATGAATGGTGATGACAATGATTATATTAGCTATTTCCTTATAAAGAATCACACGGTATTCATTGACCGAGCAGTCAGATGAAATTTATAAAATCTTTCTCTTAAAACAATTTTTCAGGAAAATAGGTTTTTTTTCAGGTTCCGTCACTTTTTTTCAGTATTAATGGGGGTTTCCTTCCTAACTTTTGCTTTGAATTAGTGTGGAATCTCAAGATATTGATTATAATATTATTTACTCTTCGAGTTACATGTGCTATCATTTCAGCTGCTGCTGCTGTTGAAAGTCGTCAAGTTACGTAGTTTCTGTTATCTAGTAGAGTTTGGTTTTATTTGCGATTCTGTAGGGTCAGTCCACAAGGTTAGAAGAATGATTCGCTTCACCAAGATCCACAAATTTTTTTAAATACATTTTTTTCAATCTCTATCATATTTGTTTTTAAATATCCCATATTGTAAGAATGGTAAAACGTTGTAAGAATCTGGACGTAAATTTACTGTGGTTGAACTAGTAATTAAATCCCTTTGTAGACTTTTTCATCTTAGTGAATTATTTTCCCTTTTAATTAGAGTAACATTTTTTTATGTCAAAATTGGGCTTAGTTTCGTTCCGGTGAACAACCAATGCGTTTTGTGTGTGTGTTTTTTTTTTTAAATGTCTCTTTTGTGTTCGTACAGATTTTTTTTTAAACTTATATATATATATATATATATATATATATATATATATATATATATATATATATATATATATATATATGAATAAAAATGACAATAGGAAAACTGGTAATTGCTGACGCGTTTCGTCCAATGTGGACTTTATCAAAGCAAAATACGAAAATTAAATTAAATGAACAAAGTAACTAATAAAAACAAAAACAGAATGTACCTAGCAACTGGAATGTAGAGAAACGCTATTTTCATATTTTTAACTGAAAAATAACGTTAGTAATTGTCACGTGTGGAGAATATTGTCATTTTTATTCATAAATATTGTCTCTCTACTGATTAATTCGGAGAAATTTTCATATATATATATATATATATATATATATATATATATATATATATTCCATCTGACAACAACTCGAATATAAGGATCTTATAATTCAATAATAAGTTAATGTCTTATTAAGTTCTGTTAGCGAAGTGATTTCACCATTAATCACATTAATTCTCTGTATAAATTGTTTCTTTATGATATATATATATATATATATATATATATATATATATATATATATATATATATATGTGTGTGTGTGTGTGTGTAGAATGTAATCCACTTATTCGATGAAATATGCAAGTAGGATATGCTACTCTATTTTTTTTTTTTAATAAATCACGATGAAGCATATTTATAAATGTGTGCAGAGAAGAAAAAGATTAAAACGGAGAAAAATTCGTCGAGCTGACGCAAGGGAATTTGCGTAGGAGTCAAAGAGAGGCGCATAAAATGACAACTAACGAAAATGTTTTCCTCGTGTCGCCGTCGGTGACACATTCGTTTTCATGCCATTTGCATCATAGACTTTAGATGGAACGCACCAGAAAAAAAGGCGATCTTGAGATTCCCTCCTCATCCTCCTCCTGCTAGTCTCTTTATTTTCTTATTCTACAATTGTTTTTACGGCAAATACACTTCTACAAACCGGGAGGAAGACACACAATGCAGAAAAGCACTGAGTAGGTGTCTGCAAATTTACAAAACTTAGTTTCCCACGGAGTTAGAAATATGGTATACGTACCTACCTAAAACCATAAGATCTAAACCCACTATCCATGCAAGTGGCCAAGTATAGTCTCACATAGCTGAGGACAAGAGTAAAGGGCCAACCTCAGACTGACATATATTCATTATCTTTTTTCCACTTTTCCCTTTGCTTACATGCATACATACATATTTACATCTGTTTTTAGAAAATGTATTTGAATTGTTAAATCCGGGGAAAAAAACAAAAACTACTTTCCCATGATCATCTGTATGATGTAAATCGTTTGGATCTCATTAATTGTAATTCCCTTATATGGTCTATAATAAAAATTATATTGAGCTCTCCTTTGGGATCAGTTTTAATATTTAATATCAATAGGATCTACTTGGATTACTTATCCACGCATTTTTTTCCTGTGGCATACAAATATATATATATATATATATATATATATATATATATATATATATATATATATATATATATATATATATATATATGATAAAATATAGTTTTAAGTTAGGCTATATTTATGGGTTAAAGCGCTCAATATCAGGGATAGAGCATGTGTAAATATAAAAGTGGTAATTGAAGTGAACACCCGGAGGCGACAGTCTATTTCCTGCCTATACACAATCATCAGGTCACATATATATATATATATATATATATATATATATATATATATATATATATATATATATATATATATATATATATATATATATATATAGTTGCATTCTAGTCGTTTGAAGATTACGAGAGCCTTAGACTCGCGTAATTACTTGGGCTGTCCTTTGTTAGGAGTGGATGTTGTAAAACATTTTTTTTTCCCTGTTTAGGTAATAGGTAATATGGGCGTTGACCACTTTACTGAGTTTGCCTTTTGTTGTTTTCGTTTTAATGCTCGGAATTTTTTTTTTAAGGTGTTAGGTAGTCTGGCAAGTTGTCTGTTGGATACACCAAGTTAGTTGTATTGCTAGCAGTAACACCCCCCACACGCACGTACACCCCCCACACACGCATATATATATATATATATATATATATATATATATATATATATATATAGTTTAATATAGACCAATGCCTTTTCCAAATTTCTCGAGTAGTGAATTGCGTCATACTGTTCCTTTCTCAAAGACTGCACCCAACTGACCTACTATACTGTGCAGTCGCCCAAATCAAAAACAAACAACGCTCATACGCGTAATAAAAATATAAAATGGCGACAACTTACACTGTTATTTTTATCCAACTACATCGACCAGCCTGAATATTCGAGAAATCTTGTCAGAAAAATATACCTCCTTCGACAGGATTCGAACCAGCACCTGGGAAACCGTTATTGCCTTTGAAGTGCCTAACCGCTCGGCCACGTAGGACTTACTGACAGACAAAGCCCTAATAGTACCTTTAGAACACTCACTCTCTGCCGATCGTATCCTAACTTAAACACAGATAATTTATTTTTAGTAAATGGATAAAATCCGACATATTGTTATTTTTAATTTATTTTGTCTAACTGTTATTATTATTTTTTTTTTATAGATACTCATATTCGAACAGAAGCTCTTTTTTTTTTTTAATTAAACAGTATTTTTTATCCAGCTATATCGACCAGCATGGATATTCCCGAAATCTCGTCAGGAAAAATATGTGCACTCCTACAGGATTCGAACCTGTATCTCCTTTAAGGAACTGTCACTGGATCTGACATGCCTAACCGCTCGGCCACGTAGGACTTCAAACAAAACCCGCATAATGCCTTTTGAACACACACACTGTCTGCCGATTCTCGAATATATATAGATATAGTAATAGATAGATAGATGTGTGTGTGTGGTGAGTAATTGTTTATGTGAGGGTGGGGTTTTCTCTTATATTTATATGTTCCGAATGATATACAAACAAGTGGCGCTAGTAACAGTTGCTGAGATCCGTAAATTTCAAACACTTTATCTCTCTTAATGTCATCTCGATGTGAAATAAATCTCTTTGATTCGCACTAATTATTTCCAGAGATTTTCGTCTCTCAATCAAACTGACATACGATACGATCACGTGACCTCAATAGCGGCTATAAGTTGAAAAGACACAGCCAGTCGAGGAAACGTTATGGCCGGTCCAGCGTCTTTAATGAGAAACACTAGCCAACGATGCAGAAGAAAATCCCAAAACCAAATGGCGTGGAGAGAACGAAAAGTAAAATATCCAGGGAAGTGGCGTGAGCGGGAAGAAATGAGACCGGAAACGGAAAGAAGAAAGAAATAGAAACAAGACGAATTGACCAAGTCTTATGAGTGTGTTAAATTTCCACTGTACACAACTCTTAACACAGTCATTACTTTACACATGGAGTGCTTTATCAGTGACTCTCAAAATGGATGATTATTACCACGAGAATGAGGGCATAAGCACGTCCTATTAAAAGAGACTCAATTGAAATTCTTCTTCTCTGTATTGTGTCCCTACAGGACGTGGGTGAACACGGCTCTCCAGAAATTCCTATCCCTCATATCCCTTAGCAACGATTCTTCCATTGCCAAGCCTCCCGTGTCACGCTTCGCCATCCATTCACGCAGCTTGTCAGGTATTTAAACTTCTGCAAGCAAAGAAACAAGAAAGCTTCTTTAAAAGCAAAGAAAAGCCTACTGTACTATTACGTAATATCAGTCCTCCCATATGGCAGTAAATACTGGACAAGTTCCTCAAAGATGAAGAATAAACTTGAGGCAACAGAAATTTGCGTCCACAGAAGCATGCCGAGAATACCATGGAGTGAACATGAGCAACGAAGAAGATTTAGAGAAAACGGAAACAAAAAGGAAACTTATATTCAACACCAGAATGTGGTAATTAAAATTTCTAGCTTACATCATGAGGGATTGGAACATTTAGCACACAAAGGACATGATGACTGCGATAGTAATGCAACAATAACAAGAAAAAGAAAAGAAAAAACAAAAATACAAACAGTTTATACACAATTCAGAATCCGACTGGAAAAGTAAAATAAAACGAAATTAAACTGACAAATCTTGTCGCTTGTGTGTATGTGTACTAGCTTAAAAAGTGCCCTATCGGACAGCATTTAAGTTAGCCCCAGCTTCGCT
>OZ010582.1:97748105-97875605 GCA_963932145.1 Acanthosepion lycidas | reverse complement strand
CTACACTACCGGCACTCTTATCTTTCACTTCATAACCATCTTCTCTACCACCAGTACTGCTTTTTAACACCGCCATTTTTTATTATCTTCATTATTGTTATAATATCTGTATTATTATCATCATCATTATCATGGTTAACACAATTATTATTATAACCACGATTGTCATTATTGCCCCTTCTTTTTTAAATCACTCATTAAGGCTAAATTTACAGTGAAGACATCAATATCTATTATTAACATTATCAATAGTAATCAATATCACAGCTATTATCGCTACTAGCATCATCACAACCGTCAACAAGACACAAGCAGTTGGCATTGGCATTGGCAAAATACAAACATCATCACTACCATGACGATAAACAGAATCCAGTTTAACCAAAGTGGTAGTGAAAAAGCCCAAATCAATAATAGTGTATGTGCGCGTCTACACATGTGTGTGCATATGTGTGTGGGAGGTAGTTTAAGTTTCTCTGACGACCCATGCGGTAGATCTGAAAAGCTCCCTGTTGAAACGAACATCGCTACACATAAAAAGCTAAGGTCATGACACCGAAATAGAATTACAACTGCGTATATATGTAAGCCGGAACGCATGGACATATATCTGCGCCTAGCCACGAATTTCTTATATGGATGTGTTAGTATGAACTAAAATGTGTACATCTGTATGTATGTGTCTATGCGTATTATGGTGCCACCACAAACAAACACAGATTCCCCCTCCCGCCGCCAAAAATATTCAAACAAGCATAAAAAGATTCAATTTAAAAAAAAAATAAACCAGTTGGTCTGATGATCGCAAAACCGTGAAACCCAGTATCCATACAAATTATTATTATTATTATTATATATATATATATATATATATATATATATATATATATATAAACAAAAAAAAAATATTTGGTCAAATTTTGGGATGTGAGTCGGTCCGACAATTTTCGGCACTTATGCTATCTAGCTAGCTATGTATATATAAGCGTTTTTATATCAGGACTGTTCACTAATTGTTTGGAAGGGGCTAGAAAACATAACCCCAAAAATGTACACATAAGATTTAGTATAAATTGACATTACAACTGTTGTCTTAATGCCGCTGTTATTACATTAGAAATATTCATATTCGATTAACGATTCGATAGCCAGCATGTATGTACTTATGTATGTATATATCTATGTGTCGATTCATCTCTCCCTCTCTCTCTCCCACTCTCTCTCTCTCTCTCTCTCTTTATCTATCTATATATATATATATATATATATATATATATATATATATATATATGTGGAAGAGGTTATAGTTGTTCCAATGAAAGAAAATTGAATATTTTAAAGACAAAAGAAAAGCCGCAAATGTATATATATAGGGCTGGGGGTGTTTAACCCCCCAACGGGGATATTTATATATATATATATATATATATATATATATATATATATACAAATGTTGTCTATTTATTTTATGTAAATTATTTTCGTAAAATAAATAGACAACACTTGTCTATATTATTTAATGAAAAGTGCATGAATGAAAAGATGCTGCCTAAATACACACACACAATATATATATATATATATATATATATATATATATATATATATATATATATATATATATGTATGTGTGTGTGTGTGTGTTATATTTAAAAAACAAAGATATATATCTCATAAACAGTCTCGGACTCTCTCGCACTTTTCTTTTATCTATTAGTCTATTTCCAGGTAGTTGTGAACAAACGCTAGAATAATTATTACGCATTTGGAAGAGTCAGTAAAGATTATCGAAGCCATTTAAAATGCTCAATGCCTAAAGCCTTCAATGTTGAATGAACAACTATTTCTTCTGCGCTCGGGACATAATTTAAAATTAATCAGCTTATTTTCGCAACGCTTTTCAATTGCTTTTGTTTCCATTAACAATTTACAATGTTTTTCTGCTGTTCATAGGTTTCTCCGTTAGCGATTAAAAATAACTATCCCACAGATAACAGTCTATAACCAGCGAGAACGAAATTCTACCTATCTCAGTCTAATAATTATCTATTTGTCTGTCTGTTTGGCTATCTATCTATCTATCTATCTATCTATCTATCTATCTATCCCATTCTGTTCTGATCTATCTATCTATCTCCCAATACATTACAAATTTATAGAACTATTTAATGTACAACCATAAAAAAATTCAATTTATTTTATAAAGATATAAAGACTTCTTGCCGTTTTTATTTTTGCTTTTAAACATTTCATAATTTAATGGCAATAGTTTTGAGCAGGGCCGGTCCAAGGGTCTCGTGCCACCCCAGAATCTATGATACAGTCCCCATGAATCTATGATTTTATTGTAACCTAATTATGTAAAATAACGAATCATATATTAGGTTGGTGCAAAAATAATGTCGTTTATTGACGTTCAACTTCAAAAGATCATAACTCCTTTCATAATAAACTTTATTAATCGAAATAAGAACCATTAGAATCGACACATTTTTGCCAACGAGAAACAAGCTTATTTATCCCATTAGCATAGAAATCCGGAGTTCTAGAAGCGATGAAGTCATTGAAGGCCGATTCGGCATCATCTCGGCTTTTGAAGCATTTTTCGCGCAGGAAGTTGTCGAGATGCTTGAAAAAGTGATAATCGGTGGGCGAGAGGTCCGGTGAATATGGCGGATGAGGCAGAGTCTCGTAGCCCAATTCGTTCAGCTTCTGCAGGGTCAGTTGAGCAACATGCGCGAGAGCGTTATCATGGAGGAGAAATGGTCCCTTCATATTGACCAATCTCGGGCACATACGTTAGAGCTTCTGGTGCATTCCGTCAATTTGTCGGCAGTACTTCTCCGCCGTAATCGTTTAGCCCGGATTCAAGAAGCTGTGATGGATGAGACCAGCCGCAGACCACCAAACAGTCACCATAACCTTTTTTTGGTGCAATTTCGGCTTCGAGAAGTGTTGTGGAGCTTCTCCGGCATCCAACCACTGTGCCGAACGTTGCCGGTTGTCGTAGAGGATCCACTTCTCATTACACGTCACAATCCGCTCGAGAAATGGGTCGTTTTTGTTGTGCAGAAGGAGCGTAGAAACCTCAAAACGACGATTTTTTTGATTATCGTTCAATTCATGCGGCACCCATTTATCCAACTTTTTTGACTTCCCTATTTGCTTTAAATGGTGAACGACTGTTGAGTGGTTGACCTCGAGTTCAACAGCAACTTCTCGTGTGGTTTTGCGAGGATCGGCTTCAATTAAGGCTTTCAAATGTTCGTTATCAACCGCAGTCGGCCGGCCGCGACCGTCTTCATTTTCGAGGCTCTCGTCACCATTGCGAAATTTCTTGAACCACCGTTGTGCCACACGTTCGTTAGTGGTTCCTGGGCCAAACGCATCATTGATATCACGAGCTGTCTCGGCAGCTTTTCGTCCTAGTTTGAACTGGAACAAGAAAATCGTGCAGATTTGAATTTTGTCCATGCTGTCGAAAAGCCTGCAAAAAATGAATGAAGAGATTGAGAACGGTAACGAATAACACGATTCGATAGAGCGAAAAACGCGCTTCAAAATGATATATAACATGGCTATATATATCAATGAATTAATTCAGAAATCATGTATAAAAGTAACATATGTGAGAAAACGAAATTATTTTTGCACCAACCTAATACAATAAAGCTGAACAATTCACCTATAAAAATTAAAAATAAATATAGTGTTTCGCAATACAAATTAGCGACATGTCACGATAGATAATTCCATTTTAAATAAATCATTTTTTGCAGCAAATTTTAACATCAACTTGAGATTTTTCTTGTTAAACGTTGAATAATTTAAGACATTCAACGTTATGGAAAATAAAAATGGGAATTTTATATTGTGTTTTATGAAGACTTAGCATGTGCAAAACAAATTCACGAATTTGAAACAAAAACAAAAACCCCAGAATAACGTCAAAATATTTAAATCCTTTAATAGTTGTGCCTAGTTTAATTTGTAACGTATATAGATACAAGGTAACCAAAAAAGTTCTGTCCGTTTTTAAAGGAAAAAAAGAAAAGGCTTCACAGTATGTGTAACTTATATTTAGTCTTCGAAGTAATCGCCATCGGCATCCAGCACCTTCTGCCAACGTGTCTCCAGCTGTTCAATGCCCTTGCGGTAGAACTCTTTGACGCAAAGAAGTCCGTGAGGGCTTTGCGCAAGTTTGCTTCATTGGTGAAGGATTTTCCACGAAGATAATTATCCAGGTAGTGGAAGAGGTGGTAATCAGATGGCGCAAAGTCAGGTGAATAAGGTGGATGGCACAAAGTCTCCAACCCAAGTTGCTGTATGGTATCCCTGACCACTCGTGCGACATGCGGCCTGGCGTTGTCATGGAGGAAAAGCACACCTTTGCAATTCACCAGTGCTGGCTCCTTCTGGCGCAATGCCTGTTGCACACGTTTCAATTGCTGCGAGCATAGGTCTCTAGTGACCATATGGCCCGTTGGTAGCAGTTCATAATGAACCACTTGACGACCTGTCCACCAGACACAAAGATAATCTTGCGTGAGTGCATAGGCGGTCTTGCAGTGTGAGGGACAGCATCCAGAGGAGACAACCAATATCTGGAACGCTTGGGAGAACCCAGTTTTCATTACTTGTAAGCACACGATTGAATAAGGATGCGGTACGGTGGCGAGAAAGCAGCGATACGCAGGCTGCCACTCGTTGTCCCTTGTGGATCTCCAACAGCGTTTGCGGAACCCACTTGCTCAGTTTGTACGTCTTACCTAGGCGGGGGTGCAGGTGACGTCTAACTGTTTCATCGGAAACGTTGAAGTGTCTTGAAAGTTCACCACACGTTAGACTACTGTCCTCTTCAATGGCCGCCTTCAGGAATCCGTCATTCAAGACTTGTGGTCGTCCACTGCGAGGCTCATCATGGAGAGACAAATCTACCGACTTGAATTTTCGAAACCAACGCCTTGCAGTACGTTCATCCACAGCACTATCCTCAAACGCTTGACATATGCGGCGACTTGATGCATCTGCTGATAAGCCCACTTTGAAGTCATAAAGCAAACAGTCCCGAACGAGATCTCTAGACACTTCCATCCTTCCCACAACTGTCCGGCTTATAACTGATGGCCGGGCACAGTGCGCATGTTTTTTATAACGTCTGATGCTCCTACTTCCGGCTGTCCGAATTTGAAAACAATTGCTACGCGCATTTCGTATATATTTCAACTTCATTCTATGGCTAATCAAAAACGGACAGAACTTTTTTGATTATCCTTGTATAAGTAGAAACAAAGCAAGCGTTGGTAACATAACGACTGTCAAAAAGCACTACTCGGGGTCGCCAGTTAGGCTTGACTTGCTGATTAGTTCGGGGCTTTTATATATATATATATATATACATATATATATATATATATATATATATATATGTGTGTGTGTGTGTGTGTCTGTGATAGAAATCATTAGGAGGATTTGAGATAGTTAAAAGTAAGTAATTCATCGAGTCTAGAAGAAACCTCAACAGAATGCAGAAAGCACTGGACGGCCGTTTCGTCCTATATTTGGTACTCATCAGCTGTCGGCATACACTACCGAAAATTGAAACCCGGACAGTTACATTGACAGGCAAACATCATACCAACTGTACCAACGGGCCTATATATATATGTGTGTGTGTCATCCACAGACAGATTGTTTCGCTGTATCACAGTTCATCAGTGTAGCTAAACATCCGATTGCCTCAAGCCATGATCGAAACCCAAACGATTTGGCAGAGAGGAAGGAGAATTTTTATGTACTTATTTTTAGAATAAACACGCCAGGGACTCAGAGTGCTCAATTCATAGAAGAGCATTTGCATCAGCAGTCACTCTTTACAAATTCGTGCTTTTCCTTCTAAAGTGATCGACCGAATTTTATTTTTTCGTGTGCATATATATATATATATATATATATATAAATATATATATATATATATAAATATATATATATATATATAAATATATATATATATATATATATATGTGTGTATATATATATATATATATATATATATATATATATATATATATATATATGTATGTATGTATGTATGTATGCGTATATATCGTTTAAGTGTATTTCAAATATTATGAAGTTAGATAATTAGTTACACGCCAACATACGGAAACGAACACCAGAAAATAGTCAGTCATTTATTTAGGCCGCCGAATGGAGACGCAGGTGACCTCACACCTGCATACTGTTTTTGAAAAGGTGGGGAATATTTGCAGTACACGCGATTATATAAATCACCACCCCAAAGAATATTTTTGGCTGTCTCTGACATCACCGGAGAATGGACGTACGTGGACGCGGGAGCGCTCACACTACAACATCACCGATCCGACCATGAGTTTACTTCACTCACGATGTGGCTCCCTGCTTTGAGTGTCTATCGAGATTGAAATTCACTCCTGACCTCAAGTGGAACTCATATATACGACTTATTGCTTAAGATGTTGGAAGAATTGTCTGTTTCTTTTACTGCTCTCGAAAGTACCTGACGCCATGATTTATCTGTCTATATCTCTGAGATAAGGTATTATGATTATTTACATTGTTTACATAATTCGGACTGTTATCCTCATTTTCATTGCCGTATTCACAACGTTTCTGCCGTTGCACGCTACGGCATTCTTCAGGTGATGGGAATTTCGAACCGAATTCTTTATTCCGTTCACGGGGGTAGATTGTTCTAGTTCAACATGCCATGCCTCTTCCAGTTACCTCAGTTATTTCCCTTTAACTCAATTCTCCAAGTTTTTTGGTTCACCACTACTGCAGTCTGATATTGAACTCACTACAACTTTATCCATTGGGCCATATGTCCTTGACGACACATGGCCTATTGGATAAAGACATTGGTTAGATCCAGTGTCTAGACACAAAAAGTGGTGACTTCAGTACCAGGCTACAGCAGTGGTGAACCAAAAAACTTAGAGAGGTGAGTTAAAGGGAAATAACTGAGATATCCGGAAGAGGCATGGTGCGTGGAACTAGAACAATCTTGTCCAGTGGACAAAATAAAGTGGTTCGAAATTCCAATCACCAGAAGGCTATAGTGTACAACGGCCGAAACGTTGCGAATATTGCAATGAAGATGAGGATAACAATCCGAATAATGTAAATAATCCATGAATTATATTTAGAAGATTAGCGCAAAAATGGAACATTAATGCTTTTTCTGGGATGGACCTGCCTAATCCTCACTCTTTAGCCTGTAATCATTTACACGGCCTATGTGAGTTCATTTATTTTCAACTCTGCAACCTCTTTCCCACGGACGAACGTCAGTAACCTATCGCTTTTCTATTTACTGACTTGAAGAAGTTAGAATTGTGGTGTTCAGGGAAGCATCTACGCGGGAGTTTATACCAAAAATTATCAGTTCTTAGTAGAAAGGTGTTTGGGTGGAACTTCGTTTTTACAAATTGAATACGGAGGAAACGTGAGTGGTTCAACTCCGTGGACGTAGCGTGGCGCTTCCTATTTGTGAGGCGTCGAACCGGTGGATCTAAAGAATGAAGATCACTTGAATATCAGAGCCGTGATAGACTTGCAACTTTGCGTTTGTGGGGAAAGAGGCTGTAGAGTGGGAAATGTCATCCTTTACAATGACTTTGTAATCTGTTAGTGTTGGAAAGTGAAAGTTGAACAGTTCCAGAAGAGGCATGGCAGCATAGTTCTATTTTTGATTTTCAGTTCGCCTTAAGAATAAATAGGTGAGTATACTTGGAGGACACTTCTAAGATTTCTGAAAAAAAAAAAAAAAAAACAACGTTATGGCGCTAGGACTATTTGCATCGACCAGAAAGAAAAGCCGAACGGAATATTAATAAAGTGCAACTTCTAAAAAAGAGCTTGAAACCGTAGCGTAAAAGGATCCCCCCCCCAAAAAAAAAACCGTCCATGTTGCTTGGAGTGAGAGCGGTAGTGTTAACTCTAGTGTATTCTGTTGGCTGTGATGTCAAGGGGAATTGAATAACGGACGATAAATCGGTTAATGGAAACACGTCAAATCTGATTTATTGCTTCTTGTCTTGGGACTTCTTTCTGGTGCGGACCAAACTTTTCTACTTCTACCTCTTTTTCTTCTTCTGGCAAATCCTCAATACTAAGTGATTCGCATGTCTTCATGCTCTTTAATGAAGAGAGGCGTACTCTAGATTCACCTTGTGCACTTACTAAGACCATCAGAGCCGGAGAAAGAAAGAGAGTAACGGTATAAAGAAAACTAATTGGTTCTGAGATGCGTGGTACATTCCTGATCAGGGAAAATACATTATCATAGCACTTAAGGGAAAATATAGATTGGGTGCGTAGACTAAAAAAAAAAAAAAATTCTCCCAAGTTTTTGCGAATTAATGAAAAATTTATTTATTCTTATTTTTATTTATTTTTTAAGTTCTCTCGTTTTTTACGTAAGATTTAGTAGATAGATGTTGGGGGTTAAACATAGCACACAAATGATTCAAAACAAAATAATTAAGCAAGGAAATAATAAACAAATTAGCAATCTGTAGGAATACACAAATCACCACAATTAATACACCTTGATAAAATCCAGGGAAGAATCAGCAATTTTATCGGTCCTAATCTGGCGTCTCGGCTTCAGTTATTTTCCTACTGCCGCAAGGTAGCCTCTCTGTGACTTTTCTGTAAATAATTCTATCGTAATTGTTCGGATGATCTCTTCGCTATGATTAACTTAGCTAGGGTATGTATGCTCATTGGCCCCTTTTATTTCTGTCCCTAATTTTCTTTAAGTTTTATTTCCCCACCCCCTCCCTCGTTAGGTGGTCAGTGATGTCAGTTTGCTGGTGGATGCGGGGCGCCTTTCGTTTCGCGTGAGTGTTTTTTTGTTTCGTATTTGTTGTCGTGTCTGAATGAGTGCATGTCAGTGTGAGTGCTTGGGATGAATGAATGTTTTATACTATTATAGGCCCGCATCGATTTCGGCCAGAGAAGTGATGTTTCTGTCACATTTAGTGATTGTGGGTTTTTTTATTACTAATCTTATTTTTCCTTAGTTTCTTGTAAATAGTTTTTTGTATTCATATTGTAAATACTCTTTGGGGCTAGTTTTTAGAATTGTTGTTTTATTCCCCCCCCCACAGACAACGAATTGTAAATATGGGGATTAGTTAGTATTTTCATAGAGACAAAGAGGTATTATGGTGGTTGTAGTAAGAAAGGTACGTATGAATGTGTTGATTTGGTGTAAGGAATATTGTTTTGTACGATTGGGTCAGTGTTTGCGGCTAGCTAAGTTATAGTTAAGACAGAAGAAGACCGTCCTTTCCCCAATCCCCTTTTCGGCCTTGTGCCACATTTCTGTAGATAACAGAATAAATATCGCTCTTAGCTATGGTACAATGAATTGTACATATGTGGACTAGTTAGGATTTTCATAGAGACAATGAGGTATTATGGTGGATGTAGTAAGAAAGGAAAGTAAGAAAGTGTTGTTTTTGGTGTTAGGAATATTATGGTATGTTTGGGACAGTGTTTGTGGCTAGCTAAGTTTAAAGTTAAGACAGATGAAGACCGTCATTTTCCCTCATTCCCCAATTTGTCCTTCTCTCACATTTGGTAAATATTTACAAGTAAATATCGCTCTTCGTTATGGTACCTAGACTTTCATAATTTGTGATTTGTGTATTCCTACAGATTGCTAATTAGATTAAATTCATGTAGTCGGGGCACCGGAGAAAAAAGCTCGCCACAGCAGATGCAATGAGAATATGTATCGAAAAGACAGAAGAATTTAACCGTAGTAAAAGAGTGGCGTCGATATATCATCAATTTGCAGTTGAGTTGGCTAGATATAGCCGTACATTCTATGCTAACAGTTTCTTTTTCTCGCACTTATCGCTGGTGGAACTCCATTCCGGTTTCAGGTGTCCCAACCAACTTTAATCCCCTTTAAATGCAATGTCAATCGCTATCTACTATCCTGCTGATTGCTCTTTTCTCGTCCCTCTCGTTAGTAATGTTTCTGTTTCTTCCACACTTAGCATCCCCTTGTGTCTCAGTGGCTTCACTAGCTTGCTTAAGGTGAAATCAATATTCATTTCGAGATTTTTGACAAAATCCAAAGAAGGATCTGCAATGTAATTTATCCTGGCATCTCGACTTCAGTCAATTTCTCACAAACATGATGCAGCTTCCTTCTGTCTTTTCTATACATATTCTCATTGCATTGGCTGTGACGAGCTTTTTTCTCTGGTACCCTGTCTACATGAATTTAAGCGTGCTACTAGATTGGCATTTAGGTCCCAGTCTTGTACTATTGAAATAGATAAATTTAACCGTTACTTTTAATCCATTAGTTTCTTTTTCTTGCACTTCCCGCCTGTGGAACTCCCTTCAGTTTAGTTACTTCTCTGGAAACTACAATCTTCTAAAACTTACATGTAACGTCAATCGCCATCTTCTGTCTTCTTGAATTCTGTTCATCTTTTATCTTTACTCCAAACCCATATACTCAGTCTTTTCTCTCATTTTTACTCTCTGCAACATACTGTGTACTAGTGGGGTGCATTGATTAAAAATAATAATAATAAGTAGAAGCAAAGGGGTGAAAAACAGAAAGGTTTCGTTAGCAATAAAGGAGATTAGTGCTGGATTGCTATGTGATAGCTATCCTTTTATATCGCAGTGAATCCTGGGCAATCTTTCTACGGAAGAGGAGAAAATTGGAGGCGAGAGGAATATCGTTTTACAGAACGACTACAGAAGGATACTGAGAATACCATGGATAGATGAAGCGAACAACGTGTCTTAAATGTTCTTTTTTATGTGCCATGTCCTTTCAGGACGTAGGCGATCATGGCTCTCCATCTCCTCCCTCTATTCCTTGCAGCTCTCAACAAATTCCTTCCCTCTGTCACCTCCCCCGGACCACGTTCTGTCATCCACTTGCTTAAAGCCGCAAGGTATGTTATTCGTTGTTTTCCCTAGTCTCTCTTTCCCTCTATTCGACCCGTGAGTATCAGATTCTCCAGGTCCTTCTTCCTCATTATGTGTCCCAGAAACTTCAGCTGCCTCTTCCTGATGTTAAGTATAAGCCTTCTCCTTGTTCGCAACCTCTTATCGATGCTCACACGCTCGGCCCACGATATCCTAAGTATCCTTCTGTAGAACCCCATCTCCGTCGCCTCGAGTTTCTTCTTCATCTTTGAGGAAATTGTCGTAAAGAAGGACAGATACCACGTAACAGCTCAGTATTCTTTTCTTTTTAAAATGTCAATAAGGAGAACGCCAATGCCCAGAAGTATGAAGAGACAACAGAAATTCATTGGACACATAATGAGAAAGGAGGGATTGGAAAACCTGATCTTCCCAGGCCATACCGAGGACAAGAGAGATAGTGGGAGGCTTCGAGCTATCTACCTGAGGGACTTGTGCTAATGAATGGCGGGAGTTTTAGCAAAAATAGGAAAGTAGAAGAAGAATCAATAGCAAATAATGATTAAATGCAAATACTCAACGTAATCAATAATAAATAAGTTAAAAATTAAAGAAAACCCTATAAATAATCGCATTCTACTCAATAATTTAAAATATAACCGCTCCCACCTATATACGATCACCTCCCGCACCAAAACCGGAAATATCTGACTTTACTACCCATATTGCCCCACTGAACAGCATATATACATAGTCGATCTGTCATGCAAAACACATGGCCTGAAGATTGCGTTCAAGCATGAAACAGACTGTGGCCACTCGGTATTTACCTCAGTGTCCAATCTTATACATATGAATCGATTTTTAATGGGTATTAGCCTAAGCAAGGCAGTAGAACAGTGGGGTTACACAGTGTGGAGGAATTATGAAGAGGAACATTTTATAACGAATAGAAAGAGCAAAGAACAATCGGAAGGACAGTAGATAGCGATTGACATTGCATTTGAATTTTTACAGATTAAGGTTGGCTGGAAAGCATAGAACCGGAAGGGAGTTCCACAAGCGATAAGTGCGAGAAAAGAAACTGTCAGCATAGAAGTTACGGCTACTTCTAGGCTGCTCAACTGTAAATTGATGAGATATCGCAGCCAGGTTAGTTTTGATTTCACATTCATACAGTCTAGGTACCATAGCGAAGAGCTCATCCGAACAATTACCATGAAAGTATTTACAAAAAAAAAAAAAAAAAAAAAAAAGGCACAGAGACGTAACTTTATGGTGGACTGAAGTCAAGCCGCCAGATCAGGACCAATAATATTGCTGATTCATTGGATCTTATCAAGGAGCTCCAGGAAAAATAACAGGGGTACTAGACCATATATGGCAGCCACATTTTAAGTATGGACGAATGGCAAACTTATAGATATGCAAGATAGGTTCTGGAGATAAAAATTGTCTCGCCTGGCACAGTGAACCGACTTTCTTAGCAGCTGACCTAGCAATAGATTCAGTCACTTTCTTTCCACTACATATCAGCTGAGAAAGTTAACCATGCTCATGGAAGACAGAGAGGGCGTCTCTCAGAGGATTAATGGAGAGAAGTGTAGTTATAGAGGCGTTTGCCCCAGTTAACAACAGCCTTGAGGCTGTTCTGCACATCAGCTGCCATTCTGACGTTGTCGGAATGGTTAGCCTTGCTATCGAGGCAGGAATAAAATTGTAGTTTCGTCAGCATAGATGCCAAGTTGAGAGCTGATATCATCGGGAAGGTCGCTAATGAAGATTAAAAACAGCGTAAGGCCAAGAATGGAGCCCAGGGGGACATCCGCGTTAATTCGAAGGATTTAGTTGAGTGGCCGTTCAGGAAAACTTTCATTTCACGATTTTATAGCAACGACTGGGTCAACTCAAAAATGTGCCCGGAGATACCGTAACTTTTCAGCTTGCGGAGAAGACCTGAATGCCAGACCCTTTCAAAGGATTTAGAGGTGTCCAATGCTATAACCGAGGCTTCGAGGTTTTTATCTAGAGCATGAAACTCTTTTCGTAATCATCGTTAGTGCATGAGCAGTTGACCTGGAAAAACTAAAACCCTATTGCTTGTCTGAGAAAAAGCTATGTGAAGAGAAATGATGAACGAATTCCGCATTGATTAGAGCCACTAGGCAGAATTTTAATAGGCCGATAGTTAGATGAGTCAGATCATTCATCAGAGTCCTTAAAATTGGAACAATAGACGATAACTTCCAGCAAACAGGAAAGCAGGAGGCAGCAAGACATTTATTATACAGTTTAGAGAGAACAGGAGCCAATTCTGGAGCACACTTCTTAATGACTATTACAGGGATACCATTGGGTTCATATGCTCTGTGGGAATCCAGGTTAGAGATGATAGCAGAAACCGTGGAAGGGGTTATATGGATATCACTCAACAGAGAATCAGTTCTAAATGGAAAGTTGGGGAGGGATAATCCAGAGTAGAATTTGAAAAGAATTTACGGGTAAAGCATTCAGCTTTATCAGCAGAGGATGATAACACCTCAAATCGATTGAATATGGTGCGGACTCAGAGTTGTCCACTGGAAATACTCGCAGTGACGCCTACCCAATTGCGCGACATGGCGATACAGAAACCCCGATATGACGCGACAGTTGATTTGAGCAGCCTCTCTAAGCGCTACCAAAAAGTTCGGGCTCTTAACGACCAGTCTGAAGCAGTAACCAGCAAACTGTCAACCCGGTACCCTCATAATGGAAAGTCACAGGCACTGGTTAGTCTGATCCCCAAAATGTTAAGACTGTTAAATCGCTGTGGCCCTGGTAAGAGAAAGAAAGAAAACTAGTAAACCATAAGGAACAAGGGATGAACTTCTACTCCTGTTCAATAGATATGGAAGCAGTGCAGACCGGACGATATGTGGGCCTATCTACTCCTAGTAATCTGTAAAAAATTCATATAAAATTCTGACTCATAAGTTCTGATTGTTTACTACAACCCCCCCCCCCCCAAAAAAAAAAAAACAACAAAAAAACAAAACAAAACGGGATAGCAAAACTTAGTGAGATTCCGGACTATTCACATTCCAACCACCTACATCACCCATACGAAAGTAGTTACTTCCGCTTAGCTCGGACCCTTCATCCCATCCCCTACTCCAATAATAACCCATCTTATTTGGCTGCGGAAATCGATATGTATTTCGGAGTCGCCTGTAATTTTCGCTGATCCATCATTGAAATCAAGCCGGATTGCTACGTCCATAAAAAATGTCAAATTCAAAGACTGGAAAGAAGCATGTGAAGATTCCCTTGTTAGTAAGTTAGAAGGCCTTGTGCCATGATGTTGTTCGTAAATGTTCCTCTCTTTGTTATTATTTTATGGGATCAAATATGGACAGAATCATAGGATAAGGAACAATTGGGAAATGTTAATAAATCTAACATATTTCGTTTTTATAAAAGCTTCATCAGAGAATGAAATACGGAGAAAATAAAAAAAATTCAGTTATATATTCTGTTTAATTGGTTAAGCAAATTTCACGTGAGTCAATCTTGTCAAGCGTTTGTATAGTTAATTAATGTGTATATGTATATCATATGTCTAGTATGTCTATGCGGATTATGATGCATATTTGTGTGCGTGTATGTGTGTCTAGTGCGTGCGTCTAATTGGCATTTATATATCCATGGTGATTGGGGCACCTCGTCGTGGCGTAATGGTTAGCAAGCTTGTCTAGCTAGAACAATTACTGCGTAGTGAGTTCGATCCTCTCTGTATGCCTCATACTTTCGGCCTTGTGCCACATCTAAGCAGCACTTAGAAAATCACTATATCCATAGTGATTGTTTGGTGCCTTGCGGACGTTTGTGAGAGGGTGAAAGAATTTCTGTTACACCGGTTGTGGTAGCATGTCGCTGTATTCCAGACTATGTATTTTATGTAAGTTAGTGATATAATAAAATGTCTTCGATGTCTGTCTATTGATGGTGAAATATGATAAATATCTTGAAGTATTTTCTGCGTAAAAATAGTGTTCTTTTCTAATTAGGCTGACATTTATAAATTGAAGTTATGGCCTGTTTTGTTTCTGCGTATTATGAGCGAGTTTAAAGGGTTGTCTTAACGTTGGTGTTTCTTATCTTCGTGGATGCGGGCTTTTAGATTTCGAGTTGTTTCGCGAATGTAACTTTTCCTACATTGTAGGCGTTTTATGTCATAAATCCCGGCATTTGGTGTAATGCTGGGTCTATTTTTTTTTATTAACTATATCTGCAATTGTCTTGGTGGTGGTGGTAGTGGTAAAGATCTTACTGCTAGAGATAACAAATTTATTTTCAAATTTTGTTTGCTGGTAGGATTATGAACTTTTGTGTTATTGTTTTCGGAAGTATATATGTGGTCAGTAGTGGTGCCTACTGTTGTGAATTCCGAGATGAAATTCGGTCTCCAATGAATGACAAACGCAAGAAATAAATATAAGAAATAACAGGGTAGTTCTGTTAGTAAATCCCGGAACGCAGTTAGTCGTAATAATATATATATATATATATATATATATATATATATATATAGTCTCGAAGTTGGACTTCCTTAGAGTCTACGTGCTTGTAACTGACTTCTACAAGCGGTTACCTCACACTATTACTCTACCTCCAACTCAATCACAATCTCTGCTCACTCTCTCAATCTCTCTCTCTCTCTCTATCAATCTCCATCAATCTCTATATTCTGACTGTGGGTATTTAACGGCAACAGTCCCAGTAATACTCTGGTCGAGTCCACTTATATGAAAAAGGGGTGGACCTACTTTTTTGGGACTTGTGGTTTCCGTTGTCAGTCGATTTTTACGTGGTGGTGTTGCTGAGTTTAAATTTGTTTTTCTGAGTTTTCTTTTATTGTTTTTTTTAGACTTGTTGCAACTAAATATGACGGGTCCAGGTTACGTTGGGATTAACCCCTTGCCAGCGAGAGAAGAAATAAAGTTATCGGTGTCAAGAGGTATTTGTGAGAAATCAGGCACAAAGATCTTTTTTAAGCATTTCACCCCAAGCAAGGCGGGAGTGCCACGGGTTCATGTGGAGGGGCGGTTACATAGAGAGAAGGTGAGAGAAAAACTGTGTTTATAGGGAATGAGGTTCAAGAATAAGAAAATGGCGAATGACATTGCATTTACATTTTTGAAGATTGTAGTCGTCAGGTAAGCAATTAAACGGAAGGGAGTTCCAAAAAAAGAAGCTGTTGGAGTTGAAGGAGTGGTTACATTTAACTATTTCAACAGTAAAAGGGTTGGACCTAGATGCTAGGTCTAGTAGCTCATTTAAATTTATGTAGTCGGGGCAATAGGAAAAAAGATCGATAGAACTTTTGCCATGAAAAGACAGAGGGAAGACACATCACGTGTGGGAAAGTGACTGAAGTCGAGATGCCAAGTCAGGATCAATGTGGAGCTATTAGATTGGTGCAAAAATAATGTCGTTTTCTCACATATGTTACTGTGTGAGAAAACGACATTATTTTTGCACCAACCTAATAGATCTCGACATGCTAATCCTAATTTTGCGTCGATAACTCTTACATCCCACGTTCATCCATTGGTAAATATACAAGAGTTATATATTTTCGTGGTGATTGATAGGTTTTAGTGCCGGCTCTGTTCGAAGTCTTAGGCACGTGACGATCCAGGTGAGCGGCCACTAGGCAACAAATAAGGAAGCCGTTATCCCCGAAGCCTATTTTAAAGTAAGTTAAATCTGAGACCGTTGACAAAGGCTGTATTTGCATAAACAGATTTCTCGACTTGGACGCTGAAGCAAAATCCCAGTCCAACTGGCTTCTTTTGGAGAGAACACCTGATGAACTGCAGGCTTTTGAATTCCTATCATGCCATCCATAATTCTGGACATCCTTCAATACATCGGCAATAAATTTCCGATATTTATAATTTACAGAAATTGTGAAAATCTGTCTTAGAGTAGTTTCTGGATTCTTGGATTGTTTTTTTAAAAATGTACAAACACAAATATGCCTGAGTAAGCTAGGATTGGCTAGCCGTGCTATTAGACGGGTATCCTCGAATACTAGTGGCCAGATATATTTCATGGCTGATCATAACAAAGGTATAGGAAGTTGTGGAGAGCTATTCTCGACCACGTCTCGAAGGGATACGGTACATATAATAATTTATTTACTGTACTGAAATATTTACGCCTTCGTACAAAAAAAGTTGGTATTTCATGGCTGGCCCTAACAAAGAGATAGGAAGATATGGAGAGCTATAATCGTTCACGTTCCGATGCCAAACGGTATATAGAAGAAGAATTGATTTACTGTATTGAAGCAGTTAATCCTTGGGTAAATAGAAAAGCATTTTGAATGACAAGCAATCTAAGAAACAATAAATAAAGTTGTTCGGAAAGAAATATCGCCTGTCTAAGAACTGAGATACGCTCCCCCATCCCCAACAAAAACATCGATGGCATCATAATAAGCGTTAATAATTATAGGAAACCAACATAAAAATAAAACTTCACTTTCACCGTCTATAAGAATTACTGAATTATCATCTCCCTTATCTGTCAATATCCAATCCCTAAGACAATGTCCAAACAAGTAAAATAAATAATAATCTGAAGATGCTAATCCGGTGAGTAAGAAGGGAAGACGAAAGTAATCCAGATTTGATTTACTTCTGGTAGTGAATGCGTTCTTCCCAATATCTGGCGGGACGATGGCGCCATTCCTTTTCGCAAAAGTCTTGCATTTCTGGCGTGATAACTACTGATAATTTCGAGGTATTGAAATTAGTGTCTGCCGTAATGGATCAAGAAATTTTAACACTCTTCTTCTCCATCTTCTGCTTAAGTTCCTCTAGACTTGCAGGAAGAAGGAAGATATAGACCTGTCCTTCCATATAGTCTCATAGAAAAAAAATCACTAGGTGTCAAGTTATGTAAACGTGTAGGCCATTTCAACATCGGACTGTGATTATCACTGGCACGACCGATCCATCTTCCTTTATTTCATTGAGATAATCCACACAATCAATTTATTTAGATTTTACACTTTTTTTTTTAAATGAGATCATTTGAGCGAGAATTCAGTCTTCTTCTATTTTCTGTGTTTCTTCAGGACGTTGGCGATCATGGCACTCCACAATTTCCTGTCCTTTATAGCTCTTAATAAATTTTGTCTTTTTTTTTTATCTCCGCTAAATCTTGTTCTGCCATCCATTTACTCAAGCTCGCTAGGTAAGCTATGCGTTGTTACTTCTTTCCCTCTTGCCTTCAGTCTGTCCTGTGAGTATAAGATTTTCAAAACCTTCTTTCCTCATTATGTGCCCTAGAAATTTCAACGGTTTCTTCCTGATGTTCTGAATAAGTGTTTTTTGTTTCCATTTTCTCTAAAACTTCGTCGCTGCTCACATATTCAGTCCACGGTAATGTCGACATCATTTTGTCGAACTATGTTACTGTTGCTTCAAGTCTCTTCTTGATCTGTGTCCAGCTTTCCCTGTCATATAGGAGGACTGCTGTTACGTACCATTTAAGCACTTTTTTCTTATTTTCTACCGAAAATTTCCAGTTCCTTAACTACTAAATAAAAATATTATTGGCAATACATTTTTTGTAAAAGAAAATAATATTACCAGAATTGCATTTTATGTAAAAGAAACGCGTACCTCAAATCTGTGGTTGACTGGGGCAGGAAATAGCTTGTAACCTTTAATGCCTCCAAAACGAAACTGTTCTCATTTACCCCCACCCCTGGTGAAACCTCCCTATCTCCTATCAGAATGGCTGATGCTCAACTTCACGAGTGTGACACCATTTAGGTTGCTAGAACGAAAGAAGAAAAAAGGCGAGAATTAAATTTAGGTGATAAGAAGCAATCACGAAAAGGACACCAAGCGATGTTATTTTTCTAACAAAGAAAAGTGCTAAAGGTTTTATTCTCATTAGCGAGGAAAGTAAGGTTGCGGATGTGTCGGATTTAATATAATTTATGACGACGCACCGAATATGATATATCCAATCTGCCCATGACAATGGTAAAAATTTCAAGTTGGACAAGCGACCTTCCGCAGAATCCTAAAGAGATAAAAATTAAATAGGTCATGCGCTGACCGAAAAACAAAAATGACTGTTGGACCAACCGCAGAATTAAAAAAAACAAAAGATTGACTATTAGATATCTACGAAGATGTCGTTTGGAAAAGACATCTGTTTTGTGTCGAAGCTGGCCACGATAGGAAAATTATTTTATCAGAACGAATAATTGGCACCAAGGTGCGATACGTCCAATTGACCACCCACTTGTTTGGCAAGGGTCCCGAGTGACGAATTCCAGGTAACATTCAGATAAAATTGAGATTAAGGGATCACATTACGGGTCGTATTGGTTTATTGTCGGGCAGAAGGAAAGAAAGAGAAAGAAAAAAAAAAAAAAGAAAAAAAAAGCAAGATAATTTTTTTTTTTTTTGAGCAAGATTTTTTAAACCGAAGCTAGTCTAGCCACACCCACACTGCTGGGCGCCCATTGGCTCAATGCTGGCGTGAGCCTTAGGCGAAGGTAATCATGTGAAGAAGGAGGGGAGGCCTGTTGACGCCCCCCCTGAAGGGATAGGTGTGAGATGCCATTGTGAGAGAGAGGGGAAACCCGTTGACACCCTTTGAGGGTATGGTGAGATACCAATATGAGAACAGAAGAAGGTGGGAGGACGAAAGACTTTCAAAATTGGAAAATAATAAATTTTCCTGACCGAAAACAAAGAAGTGGATTGTGGATTTAGAATTATCAAGGAACCTCAAACCCCGACAAGCCCATCCCGGTTTTGGTCGGCGTCCATATAAGAAGAGTCGCAGCGAGTGAAAAGCAGTTCCAGTTGGGGTTGGAGACAGACAGGCAAGCAGTTGCAGTGAGCTGAGAGCTCTGAGGATCCGCCTTGCAGAAGCTGACTAAGATCCACGCAATTCCGAACTCAACTTCTAACCAAGAACAATTTAATTTTGAAGAACGACTTAGACTCACACCACCAAAACAAGTTTCACGAATATCGCCTGAAAATACACCAAAACCAGTTTCTTAAAAGAACAATTTAAGATGTTAAGACTCGCCTAACAAAACACAAAGTGTCACGAATCCATATAAGCGGGTTGGAAGAAAGACATAGTCCTGTATTCAGCAATCAGATATAAAATATTGTTATCTTTTTTTAACATATTTGAACTTTTCGAGTTATTACTTTTTCTTTTACATATACTTGTGTGGTATTACCCTTGTTCGAACTCGACTTGCATTATGGCCCAGCGACTGATTGATTTCGTCTACCTAAGATCAAATCACAACGTGGGTAGGTTAGACTAGAAATCAAAACAGTTACTTCGGTAACCAGACGTTGGAGGCGAGCTGGGAACGACAAGGCTGATACCAAATCTAACCAGATTCCCATCCGAATCAGCAAAAGGTTAGAACGTCACATTTGGTGCCGCGACCAATACCGAGTCACATTGGTCGTCACAGGACAGGATAGGACGGCGACGGCGCGGAGACAGACGGGGTGACGTCACAACTGGTCACGTGACCGGGATAGCACGACGGACGTGGCCAGACAGACGTCACATTTGGCGCAGCGACACCGGGGGACGTCACACGAGAGCGTCTCTCTGCTTCTTCTTGGTCTCAAGTTTTCCACTGACCTGAGGGGGAACAACTACATTGAATCAATAGCTTCATCTACTTCAAGAAAATTTGGTTCACTGTGTCGCGCCAGAAGTTTTTTCTCGTTTGAGTCGATCCTTCAAATCTATAAATCTACCATTCGTCCTTGCATTGGATACTGTTGCCATATATGGTCTGGTGCCCCCGCTGTTCATTTCGAGGTCATCGACAAAATCCAGACATGGATATGCAATGTTATAGGTCCTGATCTGGCATCTAATCTACAGTCACTTTCTCACAGACATGATGTGGATTCCCCCTGTCTTTTCTACAAATATTTTCATGGCAACGACTCTGATGAGCTACTTTCACTGGTGCCACAACTGCATAAATTTAAGCGTGCTACTAGGTTGGTATCTCTGTTCCACTCATTCACTGTCGAAACAGTTAAATGAACCCGCCTCTTCTACTCCAACAGCTTCTCTTGCACTTCCCGACAGTAGAACTCCTTCCCCCTTACTAGCTTTCATGATAGCTATAATATTTAAATATTCAAATTTAATGTCAATCGACATCTTCTGATGCCTTGATCTTGATCCCCGTCTTTCTCTTTATCCTTTCCTCAACCCCCTTCTTTACTCTTACTTTCACTCTATGTACCTCCTTGCGTGCTAGTGGTACTCCCACCTTGTTTGGGGTGAAAAATATACATTTTTTTTTTTTGTAAGAAAATAAAATATTACCAGCAAAACATTTTTGTTAAAGCAAAAAAAAAAAAAAAAAAAAATTCGTGAAATATATTATTTGTCAAAGAAATTACTAAGAAAATTAAACAATGACCCACAAGTGTTGATAAGCCGCTAAACAAACAAATAAAAAACAAAAAAAAAAACAAATATGGCATTGAATGTCGGGGAATCTCCTTCTGAGTAAAAGGAGATTTGAAGTGATAGAGATGTGACTATCGCGAAATTCTGAGAATACTATGGAGAGATCATCTGGTTGGTGAGGAAGTTTTATGACGATGAGGAACTTCAGCAAAACATATACTTAAAATTAAAAAAAAATATATGTGTAAATATAATGAGGAAAGACGACGTGGAAAAATAGCACTCACATGACATACTGAAAGCAGGAGCAGTAAGGAGTAAGAGGGAAACAGTGACGAAACTACTTGACAAGTTTCAGGAATTGTGTGGCAGATCACGAGAAAGTACGCGAGTTATTAGGTTGGTGCAAAAATAATGTCGTTTTCTCACATAGTAACATATATAAGAAAACGACATTATTTTTGCACCAACCTAATATTTCAATTAACTACAAATAAAATTCATGAAGCTCAATAAATGCCAACGACCTAAAAGAAATTAGAAGACTAAATTTAAAGTCAAGTTTAACCACTTCCCCGGCGTGGACGTGTATATACGTTTTTACGGAATGTGTCTTTTGCAGACACTAACGAATAAACACGTCTAAAGCATAACGTTCAATAACCAACTACAGACGGGTTCATACGTCGATCTTGATTCTTTTTGTGCCCTCCTGAGTTTGAAATGAGTCTAATTATCAACATATACGTCTAATAGATGTGCACCATCCCTAGTTACTTCAAAGTACCTCAGTTTCTAAATTAAAAGCAAATAAAAAAAATCCTTTGAAAATGAAACGTTTTTCAAAAAATAATTTAAAAAGTTACGGTTAGGATCATATTTGGTCTAATTTTACGATTTATTTAAAAAAAAAAGAAAGATTCTGTATGCATTTCCTCTGGTTAATACAAATATGAATAATGTTTTACATATACAGACACGCTAATCTTTGCTTGTAAATAAGTGTTTGTACACGCGTTCATGTAAGCATCTTTCGCCATGCTTAAACTGTATACGTGTCGAATTGGATAGGAATTCTATTGATAATAATAATCTTCATAGTTTCATAGCTTTTGTATTTTTTATATTTAATTCTTTGTTTGATTTACAGCAGATTTTATTTTTTTATTATCTTGGCTTGGCAATTTCTAGATAAAGTATTAAACATTTTCTCACTTTCTTTTATTCTTTTTTCTTTCTTTCTTTCTTTCTTTCTTTCTTTCTTTCTTTGAACGCTTTCTTTCTTGGGCATTACTGTCTACTTCATTTTTTCTAGTATTCAGAAGGAAATTTGAACATTTCTGATTTTCCTTCTTTCTTTCACGCCTTCTTTCTTTCTAAATGATATTTTTTATTTTTTTTTAATCTTTCCTTTTTTCATTCCGAATGATTTCTGTTCTTTAGATATTGTTGCTTTTCTTTCTTTGTTTCTTTTTTCCTTTGAATTCTTTCGTTCTTGGACATTACTAAGAACTTTCTTTATTCGTCTTTTCTTCAGAGCCAGAAGAAAATTTCTTTCTTTCTTTCTTTCTTTCTTTCTTTCTTTCTTTCTTTCTTTCTTTCTTTCTTTCTTTCTTTGCCACTACTGTCTACTGTTCTTACTCCTTTTTTTAAAGAAAAAGTATAAGAACAGGAGAAGGAAGTTTGAGAATTTTCGATTTCTTTCTTTCTTTCTTTCCTTTTTCTTTCTTTCTTTCTTTCTTTCTTTCTTTCTAAATGATATTTCTAAAATTTTCTTTACTTTTACTTTTTTCATTCTAAATGATTTCTTTTTTTTAGATATTGCAGCTTTTCTTTCTTTTAACTTCCTTTCTTTCTTTGAAAACTTTCTTTCTTGCACATTACTGTCCACTTCTTTTATTCGTCTTTTCTTTAGAATCCGGTGGAAATTCGAGCATTTCTGATTTTTTTCTTTCTCTTTCTTTCTTTCTTTCTTTCTTTCTTTCTTTCTTTCTTTCTTTCTTTCGGTCTATCTTTCTCTCCTATTTGTCATTTTATGAGTTACTTCTTTCTCTTTTCCTTCTTCGACAAATCCTCTCTCTTTTATTCTTTGTTTCTTTGCTTCCATTTTCTATTTGCTTTCCTTCTGTTCACTTGATGGCTTCTTTGTGGCATTAATATTTTTTTCTTCGAGCCAATCTCTTCATTTCCATCAGTTCGTTTTGAAGACACGAATCTTTCTATTTGAATTTCTTCTTCATTCCAACGACGCTATACTTACAGATGTTTGTGTGTCTTAAGTATCTACTTAACAGCTTAAAAGTCTGCCAAATTTCATTCTTTCTAAATCTTATCATATTTATTAAACTTATCCGTGAAGACATGAATATATATATATATATATATATATATATATATATATATATATATATATATATATATATATATATATATATATATATAGTAGAGTGGGGTATATAAATTTCTATATATAAAGACAATGTTAAGTAACTGAATGACAAAGTGGAAACATTTTGTGTAACGCATTTCGTCCTCTAAAAAGGACTTCACTGGACTAATGTAGTTAAAGATTGAATGATATATATGTATGGAGAAGAGGAGATATAAATGAAAACGTTGGTTATAATTATACACTGAGGATAACACAGAAGATGTAGGAAAGCAAAGGCTAAATTTTTAAATCTTTAAAAAGTATTTATATATCTATGTTAATTTATCTATCTATCTATCTATCTGTCTATCTATCTATCTATCTATCTATCTATTATTAATTTCTTTCATTCTTTCGTTCTTTCTCTCTTTCTATTATTAATTTCTATCCATCTACCTATCTAATAATCATTTCTATCTTTCTAACTCTCTATCTATCCCAGTCTCTACATATCTATCTATCTATCTATCTATCTATCTATCTATCTATCTATCTATCTATTATTAATTTCTTTCTTTCTATCTATGCATCTGTTATCAATTTCTACCCATCTACCTATCTATTATTCATTTCTATCTATCTATCTATCTATCTATCTATCTATCTATCTATTATTAATTTCTTTCTTTCTATATATGCATCTGTTATCAATTTATATGCATCTATCTATCTATCTATCTATCTATTTATCTATCTATCTATCTCAGTCTAATAATTATCTAACATATCTCTCTCTATATCTCAGTCTAATATCTATCTATCTATCTATCTATCTATCTATCTATCTATCTATCTATCTATCTATCTATCTATCTCAGTGTGTTCATACCTAACGCAGTTTATTAATATGTCTTGACAGCTATCTGTTCTAATTTAATCCTCTGTTACAGCTGCTCTGTTTAATACGGAAATCGTAGTTCTCTTTATGTCTTATTTAATATTTATATTGCTATCCGCTGTTGTATACAACGTACTTTGCCTTCAGCTATCGGCCATTATAACACAATTAACTTGGGAACCAACAGCCTGCACAGAGACAGAGGGGGAGTTCAGCGAATGTACAGTACAAGCCCCCTTACTGTATTTGTTCAAACTATGCAGCTAGACAATTCGAAACGAAGACCTAGCAGTATTTATGACCGGTAGATAAATTCTTGGCAACTCATGATACCCAGATGATAGTTTGTTGCTAGCCGACGGAGACAGCAAACTGAAATAAACATAATACAAGGTAGTGAAGAAAAGCAAGAAGAAAGGACAAACTGTTAAATGTATGAAGACAAAATATATAGTTGTCTGTAAAAGAGAAAATCCAAAGTGTGTACTACGTATTTTGGATATCAAAATAAAGCAGGTACGGGAATTTAATTATCAGAGATTTGTTTTTTTTTAAATCATATCATCCTAAGCAATACAATAAAGCCATTATGGTGCAAAGAATTAGTGTGAGTGAGAGAATATGAGAGAAAGAATAGATTGCTAAGAAGATACAAGATAAGGAATTTAGAAGACAGAAGATGTCATTGCATTTACATTTTTGATCAAAATTGAGTGGAAAGCAAGAATCTTGATGAGAGTTCCATAAGCGAGAAGTGCGAGAGAAGGAAATATTAGCATAGAACTTACGGTGGAATCAAGCTATTTCAATTGTAAATTAATGGAACCCCGCTGCCAACCTAGTACTGCGCTTAAATGAAGCTTAGGTACCATAGATGAACTTTCATCAGAACATTTACGATGAAAGTATTTATGGAAAATGTACAGCGACGATACATTTAGGCGATGGAAAAGTAACACAAGCCAAGGTGCCAGTACAGAAACAATGACAAGACTATTTTCTTAAATCATTTCATCCGAAACGAAGCAATAAAGCCTCTAAGACGCAAGATCTGTGCTGAGTGAGAGAACACGAGAAAAAGAAAACTTTGTTCAGGAGAGAGAACAATAAAAGAAGAGGTATTAAGAAGACGGGAGATAGCGATTGTCATTTCATTTATATTTTTGAAGATCAAAATTGAGTGGAAAGGAAGAATCATGATGAGAGTTTCATAATCGAGAAGTACGAGAGAAGGAACTTTTAGTATAGAACTTACGGTTACATCTAGCCCATTTCAAATGTAAAATGATGAGACATTGCCCGTCAACCAAGTAGTAGGCTTACAGTGAAATTTTTCGTGCCAAAGAGGAAATCTCCTCAGAACAATTGCCATGAAGGTATTTATAAATGTTGTAACAGAAATATGACACTGTAATACGATCACCCATAGAAAATAGCGAAAGATCTCTTCCAAAAACAAAGAAAAGTAATAAGAGATAGAAAAAGTCCTTAGAAACAACTTAACTCTTATGCAATATCTAATCTTTCATTTTGCAGTGAATGTTGGATTATCTCTTCATAGATGAAGAAAGTACTTGAAGTTACATAGATGTAGTTTTTTCGACGAATTTTTTTGTAATCATTTCACTTAAAGCAAGACGATAACGCCATTAGACGCAAGGGGTTCATGGGAGTGTAAGATAATGAAAAGACTTTAATGAGGAGAAATGACAATAAAAGAAGACAGAAGATATCGTTTGGCATTGCAGGAAAACGAGAAATCAGGAGAGAGTTCCAGAGGCAAGAAGTGCGAGAAAAAAACTATTAGAATAGAACGTACGGTTGCATCTACACCTGGTTCAATAGTAAAACGATGAGACGAAGTTGCCAATCTATTAGCAAGCTTAAATTCACGCAGTCCAGACACCAAAGAGGAAATATTATTAGAATGATTTGCTGATAATACAATGAATACAACCTATGAGTAATAAGGAAATTTTAAAGAAAATAGGAAGTACAAAGTAACTTATAAAGGGTGTTTCATTAAGATGGATCAAAGTCAGCAGTAAATAAATCAGTGTTATTGGTGAATATTTATTTATTTCTCTATTGGATCATATTATTTAACTCATGGCAATTATGTTTGAAAAATAATCTCACCCAAATGACCGTCAAAGCTTCGGTGGCACACTTTCACTCAAAATTTTTGATGACGTCTCTGCATAGTTGCTCCTCGATCTCACCAATATGCCTTATTATCTCATCCTTCAGTTGTTGAATTGTTGTTGGCTTGTTGGAATAGATCTTATTTTTGAGATGACCCCAAGGAAAGAAATCTAAAGGTGTCAAGTCGCACGATCATGGTGACCAACTGACTTAACTGTTTCGAGAGATGATGCGACCAGAGAACTTCTCATTACATTTCTGTTTGAACGTCCATTTTCGTAATAGGCTTCGATAACACGTTGCTTGATTGTTAATCTTTCCATGGTTGAAATTGCCAAAGACTTAAGTCGTTAAATGTGAAAGAAAAAGTAAAAAAAAAAAAAATCATTAGACGCTTAAACTTAATTCACATTTAAAATCGGTCCAGTTTATTGGAACACCCTTTACTTGCAATCAGAAATACGTAGCTTATACTTGCAATCCGACATTTCTGAATTATGAAGAAAGATACCAAGAAATGTTGAGAATAACATGGACAAAGCATGTAACTTAAAGATTTATCTCTATCTATAAAAGGAAGGGTGAGTGTGTGTGTGTGTAACGAATGCACAGACGCAATTTTCGACGGATTTGCACCAAAATTTAAATGCACATGCTGCAAGTTAGCAGGAAGGCCAAGACCGACCTTGCATTTCCCAACTCCCATCGATAGTGGAAATAATAGATTTTTTCATGCTTCTACGGCAGTTTTCATGTAGTTTGCGGACATTTTCTACTGGCCAGAGTGAGAGCCTATAGCTGGCTACTACGATTAGGCAGGAAGATTCTATTGGCCAGCGTGAGAGCCAACAGCTGACTGACACGAATGTTAACTAGCATGCTAGCATGCAAAAAAAATCGATAGCTGCATTCGTCACAAGTGGGAAAAATTTAAATCTGCATGGCACTTTACTCCAATTGGCTCATTCGCTTGCTCAAACTGAACTTTGATTCTGATTCCGCAGAACTGGGTTGGGTGTGAAAAAGTATTTGTTGTTAACATTCTTTTTTTCATTCGGTTTTTCCAGTTACGAGTCCTTTTTTAAAGTTGATCGTTTTGTGTTCATTTTGTTTAGTTCTTTTTTCGTAACAGATTTAATGTTTAGTATAGAGGTTAGAAAAAAATTGCTGTGTGAGATAGGCAAGAAGTAAGGCATGTAGCAACATCAGCACGGCCAAGGGCACTCCTTTAAAGGCAAGGAAGGGCAAAAATATTTTAAGTCAAATAATAGCGATTGCTGTATGAGTCGTATGATTTTTGAATCAAGCACGGGCAACGCAGGGCCATGCTGCTAGTCTGATAATAAGAATAGCGAATTTTCTTTTCAGAAACACTTCTATTAGTGGTAAGTTAGATTAATTTTTGGCGAAGAATAAGTGCCAGTATAGGTATATGATAGATTTGGGTTGGGTACGCGTGTAGATTTAGTTAGGGTTAGTAATATTATGGGATTAGCAATTTAAAACGTATGAAACATTTGGATTAAACTATGCAAGAAAGAGACCAGCTTACCGAGTTAGGAATGCAGGGGAAGTAACTCGAATCCAAATCGGAGGAAATGAGAAGGCACCAGTATATTGGAGGAGAGAGTGAAAAGCCTTTTTGTTCATTGGCTGACACTGACGGACTTATTTCAATAAGAACGGTCGGACTCCTGTCTATGTCGATCGATGTGACTTTCTTTTTTGCAGTGTCGAGGTGCGTATCACAACGCTTTCAAGGAGGCAGCCTGACTCGTCTGCAGTCAGCTCGAGGTTGATGTTTGAGCCGATATGATGCAAACTCCTAAATCGGCGATGAGGACAGTGCATCACGGATGACCATCCTTGATGCATCTAAAATATATTATGCAACTGATGCATTAAGGAATTTTTTTAAGAATACAGAAACGTCTACTCAATATCTGAAAGAGACAACTAAAATTTCTGAAAAAATTTCGTAATGAAGAAAGAGAGATGGTAAATGGCCAACAAAGTGGAGTCTAAAAGCATGCCAATACATTCGAGTAATAAAAGATAATTAATTGAAGACTAGCCAATTTAAGAGAAGGAAAAGTTTAAATTCAAACTTGGGGAGAGCTGTTTGGACATTACATGTCACATTAAGCAGCGTTTTCACTGTTATTTTTTAAGCATTTCACCCCAAGAAAGACGGGAGTGCCACTAGCTCGCGTGGAAACGAGAGTAAAGAGGCATGATAGAGGAAAGGATGAAGAGAAGGACAGGGAATAGATCAAGGCATCTGGAGATGTCGATTGACATTATATTTGAATAGTTGGAGATTATAATTATCAGGGAAACAAGTAAGAGGAAGAGAATTCCACAGGCAGGATGTGCGAGACATGAAGCTATTGCAGCAGAAGTGACGGCCACATTTAACCGTTTCCACAGTGAATGGGTGGGACCGTGATGCCAGCTTAGTAGCGCGTTTAAATTCATGCAGTCTTGCAAATTCCAACGTATATCACCTAAAGCGTGGTATCGTTTTCAGGCACTTTCCAAAGGTGCCGCACTCTGGGATCGGTCACTCCGGTCCGATAACATCAGGAAGTCTTTTTCCTGACAAAATCGACAAAGGTGAGATTTGAACACAGGTCTCATGGTTAGAATGCGAACGTTATAACCACTCGGCCATAAACTCATATATGCTTAGACGACAAGGCACTGATCAATATATGTCTATTTACACTATTTACATTTTTCGGACGGTTGTCCTCATCTTTACTGTCAAATTCACACGTTTCGGTCGTTGTACGGTGCTACCTTCTTCAGGTGATATACGTTGGAATTTCCAACCGAACTCTTTATTTAGTCCACGAGGAGTAGATTGTTGTAGTTCCACGTGCCATGCATTTTTCTGGATATCTTAGTTTTCAGTTAATTCCCTTTAGTAACTCAACTTTCCGATTTTTTCTTTACCTTTGCTGTGGGCAGGTATTGAACTCACAACTCATTGGGTCAAGTCACTGAATTACTTCAACCAACGATTTTATTCACTGGACTATGTGTCCTTCGGCCACTAAAGAAAAATCAATCACATTACAAAAAATATAATATGAGAGACTAGGAAACTAGCCAGTAGAAAACGGTGAGTAACAGAAATGACTAAAGTTTTGCAAGGACAGAAATAAATGCATCTTTACTTTAAAAAAATGCTCAAATCCACGAGAGCACCTGTTTGCGACTGCTTGGTCTCACACTGTCCGCTGGCCTGAGATGGAACAAATACATTGATATCAATCAACAGCTTCATCCAGCGTAAGGAAAGTTGGTTCCCTGTGTCGCGCCAGAAAGTTTTTCACGCCCGAGTTCATCCTTCAAATCTATAAATCAACCATTCAACCCTTGCATGGAATACCGCTGCCATATATGGTCTGGTGCCCCCACTGTTTGCCTAAAGGTTCTCCATAAAATCTAGAGATGGATATGGAATGTAATTGGGTCCTAAACTGGCATCTCGTCTACAGTCGCTCTCTCACAGACGTGCCGTCGCCTCCCTCAGTTTTTTTCTACAGATACTTTCACGGTAACTGCTTTGGCAATCTAATTTCGCTAGTTCCCAAACTGCATAAATTTAAACATGCTACTAGGCTGGCATCACGGTCCTAACCTTTCACTGTCGAAACGGTTAAATGTGGCCGTCTCTTCTACTCCAACCGCTTCATGTCTCGCACCTCCTGTATGTGGGATTCCCTTCCTCTTACTTCCTTCCTTGATAGCTATAATCTCCAACTATTTAAATGTAATAACAATCGACATCTCCAGATGCCTTGATCTATTCCCTGTGCTTCTCTTCATCTTTTTCTCTATCACGCCTCTTTACACTTGCTCCCACTCTCTGTAACCCCTTGTGTGCTAGTGGTACTCCCGTCTTGCTTGCGGTGTAATGCTTTAAAAAAATAATTTCATAATAATTGTTCTGATGTGCTTTCCTCTTTCATAGCTAGATTTCATGAATTTAAGCGCAGTACTAGATTGGCGGAAAGGTCTCATCACTTTAAGTTGAAATGGCTAGAACTAACCGTAGGTTTTATGCTGAAAGTTTCCTCTCACGCTTGTGGAAAACTCTTCTAGCTTCTTGTTTTCTAGTCAACTTTGATCTTCAAAAATTTAAATTCAGTAGTTATTATCCGTATTTTCTCCAACACATAGTGTACATATGGGAATTACTTAGCACTTCATAGAGACTTTGATGGTGGCTGTAGAAAGACTGATAAATAAGAATGCGTTGTTTTTATTAGACATTTTGACGGTCGTCTTCGAGTATAGAATCCAGAGGTTAGCAGTGAATATTTCGGAGACAGTAGGAGAGCGTAGTTCAGGTTAGCAGTGGATATCGCAGCAAAGTAGCAGAGCGTAGTACTTCCTTCTGTTCATCTTCGCCTGACAAGTTGGCACTGGTCCTTCGGGTAGGGTAAACAAAAATGGCCGCCTTTATACACGACGGATAGAATGTTCTGCGGCTTCTGATTGGTTAACCTTCTATTGGTAGACTATAAAGCGAGTCAAGGCATTTGGATTAACTCACTAGATACATATATACATACATATACACAAAAAACTGTAACAGTTTTAATGTAAGGAATACTGTGATATATTTAGGTCAGTAATTGTGGCTATCTAAGTTTAAGATAAAAGAGATTGAAGTTAAGCTTTCCCCCATCGCCATTTTGGCCTTGTGCTACATTGTTCTATTTTTTAAAATAAATATCACTTTACCTCTGTGGTGCATAGACTTTATGAATTTAAGCGCAGTACTAGATAGGTCTCATCATTTTACAGTTGAAATTCTTAGATGTAAACGTAAGATCTCTGTTACCAGTTTCTTCTCTGGCCCTTCCTGTTTGTGGAACTCTCTTTTGGTTACTTTCCTTCTTATCAACTTTGATCTTCAAAAATGTATATGTAATGCCGATCGTTAATTTTTGTCTTAATTACTGTTTCTTTTATTTTTTTTTCTTATTCTTTCGCACACAGTAAAACCTTGCGTGGATTTATTGCTTTGCTTGCGGTGAAATGAGAGTTGCTCTGCTAGTAAATACTCCAAGAAAGGTTACCTTATATACCGTATAACTAAAGATCTATCTATCTATTGAGCACTTTTGAATAACATGCTAATTCTAAAAGCGACGTTCGCCTGCGTAAATGCGAAGCTCTTCGGTAAAATGAATGGAGCACTATGACTGCTTGGCGTTTGTAAAAAACATTACGCTAGATTTCGGTGACCCATTCTGTTGAATGAAGATGGTTTTGATCCGGACTTGAGGCATTCGGTTGTCTAGTTTCACTGAGGAGATTTATAGATATAAATATTTAAGCAAATGCTCCGTTTAAAATAAACAGTATTCAACAACATTAACCGGCCTGAATGTCCGAGAAATTTTCACAGAAAATATTCGTCAGGATTCGAACCTGTATCCTATACAGAACCGTCATTTAGCTTGACGTACCTTTACCGATTTGGCCACAGAGGAGTGTTCGGTTAGCAAGGTCGAATTTACTGTATATATGTGTGACGTCATTTGTTTACATTTGATACGCCATGGGCAGATATGAATGTACGCGAGAGATTCATGGAAGATTGAAGTTTAAATACAGTAAATTCGACTCTGCTAACCCAACGCTCCTCTGACATTCAGGTCAGTAAATGTTGTTTAATACTGTTTATTATAAACAAAGCATTTACTTAAATATTTGTATCTATAAGAAGAATGTATAAACAAAAAATGTCTTATATATATATATATATATATATATATATATATATATATATATATATATAGAGAGAGAGAGAGAGAGAGAGAGAGAGAGAGAGAGAGTGTAAGAAAGAGAACTTTATTTATACGGTTATTTAAGGTAACATTTCTTGGAGTACTTGCTAGCAGAGCAACTCTCGTTTGATTTTAATTATCATTTAAACCACAAGTAAGGCAATATATATATATATATATATATATATATATATATATATATATATTATTTATATATTTTTATACATCATAATAATTTTAGGAGAATTAATAACAAAGTAGAAAATTTATTTCCAGAGACGAATTTCTTTCTTTAGGACTTCATCCGTTTAAAATGATGTTTACGTTGATTAACACCAAATGCGCACGAAGGGGAGGGGACACTGAAAACTAACTATTTGTTGTGTAAAATAAATGCCTTTTTCATCCTTAGGCGACATCCATTACCTATATATAGATAGGGTAGATAAAAAAAAATCTGTTCAGCTGTCAAAACTTCAAGCTGATTCAATTTTTTTCAAGTTTAGGTTACACTAGGTGACCATAGCATATTTTGACAGAAAAAGCCTTTGGCATAATATCAAAGTCAGACAGATGTTATCCTTATAGAAAAACAGTTAATGAAAAAAAGAAAAGAAAACGTTAGGCAACGTCAGCTGTGATGATACGCATTTTTTCAGTTCGTAGGAATTATTTTAAATACTTCCAGCCATTTACGAAAGCTGTCAAAGTCACGAAAAATACAATCGCTTTACTGCGTTACCATAATAGAAGAGACGCTCAGATGTTACATCTCCACTTCGGACTACATTCTCTTCAAAAAAAATATTTCACACGAACCAAATCCACAAGTTTTGCGCGATAGGAGAGTTTCATTAAAACCAAGTTTATCGGTATTTTTTTTTGTTATTATTTTTTTTAATGTCATCAACAAACAATCACTTGCTGCAACCGCCATATGAAACCGGACGTCAGCGTACGACGCCCTGCACCGTCCCCTGTGTCCACTGAATAAACTCAGATTTAGCACACGATGGCAATCATCGAAACAAAACGGATTTTTCATTTCCTTACCTCTCCCGATCGGATTAAGAAGCTCGGGCGTTTCTAAGGAGCGGTCTCGTGGGCCCACCCTCCCTTAACAACGCCATAAAGCTTCTGTTAGGTTCCCGGAAACGATACAGATCAAATGATATGACTGCACCAATACAGTCAATTAATGACAACGAGAAAGTTACCTTGGAAACTAAATCTGTCTTCTTTAACAGAAACGATTCATGCCTGTAACAAGTAAACACAAAACAAAAAGTCTGCAATTTAGATATACAAAGCGTAGTATAGTCTGGTATAAGGCCTAGAATGATAAACTCATTGTGAAAATAGAACATTAGTCTGCGAGACTAGCTTGTTAGTGACTAATCCACGATTTCCCTTGTTCTGGATCAGGGACTCTGGTAGGGGACAGTTGAAATAACTAGATGTAACCGTAAGTTCTATGTTAACAGTTTTTTCTACCACACTTCTCGTTTGTGGAACTCTCTTCTGGCTTCTTGCTTTCCAGCCAAATTTACCTTCAAAAATTTAAATGCAATGTCGATCCTCATCTTTTGTCTTCTTAGTTCCTGTTCTTTTATTCTTCTCTCTGCTTAATAATGTTTTACTTTTTCTTATATTCTTTCACACTTATCAATTTCCCGCGTCTTTTGTTGCCTTGCTTGGGGTTAAATGATTAACGGGCTAACGTCTTTCGTTGACATTCTGTGGAAAGATTATATCGAATCAACTGCTGGGTCTACTGTTAGGAAAGTTGGTTCTCTCTGTCGGGCTAGATACTTTTTTCTCGCCCGAATCTATCTTACATATTTACATTTTCTTAATTTATGTTCTTTTATCGTTCTCTCTCCTATGTGTTTTTCTTATTTTCATTCACACCAAGGAAGCCCCTGTGTGTTAGTGACTCTGTTGCCTTTCACGGGGTGAAATGATAAAAAAAATAGGTATATGCATTCCTGACTGTTCGTAACCGAGTATGCCCTCATGCCTCTATGGTATAGTGGCTGACTCATCCAGGCAAATCTGTGTTTCTTCAACGCTCACAGATATATAGTATACTCCAACTATGCTGACTGGGCCTCAGTTACGGTTTCTGTGAAAGATCGCATGATCTGTCGGTAGCAACAATTTTAAGAAGCCGCGTGCGCTAAAAGTGTCGGTAATGATGACGTGTGGCTTCGTGGTAGCACGATTCCTAACCATTTCTACCTACCCAGTGTTGCTAATAAAGCTTGGATCTACCCATAATATGGTTTTAACCACTTCACACCAGTGACACACACTGAGTTCGTCTCACCAAGCCGATATCATTAAGTTTATTTCCCTGATAAATCGACTGTGGTTAGATTCAAAAGCAGATCCCATGAAATGCTAACGATTTAATCACTCGATCACGTGGCCACTAATAAGGTGGTATAATGGTAAGAATCTTTCATCTAGAACTCCCGACATAGATTAGGAAAAATGATGATGCAATAACAAATTTTGTAGTTTTTCACATAACGTGTATTCCAGCGCCTATTTTACGCTTCGAAAATGAAGAATAAATTTTTATCGGTTGCCTGAAAATAATGTAACCATTATTGACAGCATAGTGCTCCAAGTAAATCAGTCGTTACTGACAGAATAAGGTTTTCATATCTATAATAATGTAATGTTTTATGATAGAACAGCATTGCAACATTGCAACTGGAAACTCCATTGTTAATAAATTGTGTAGAAAAAATGCGGTGAAAACTCGTAAGGAAATGTTTTATCAGAGTTCCGGATTTCTGATAAAAAATATCCCGTTTTCAGCAACACGTGATTCAATGACTAATCCTCAAGTGCAAGATGACAGAAAGTATGATCGTCAGCAAGAGAGAGAGAAAAAAAAACAAAAAAAAAAAACAAGATGCCAGTTACAAATTGGAAATGTAAGCATCAAGCAGGTGTAGAGGTTCAAATATCTGGGATGCGTTTTAGCAGAGGATGGAAAATGCGACACCGAGATCGGAACAAACATTGTACTAGAAACAGAAGCAATGCAAAAAAAAACAAAAAAAAATGAAACGAAGCAAGTTGCAGAGAAACGGATTAATTTCGTTAGAAACAAAGAAAAGACTACTGGATTGCTATGCGATATCCATCCTCTTATATGTCGCGGATGAGGAGAAATGCGGTTCTACAGAAAAACAGTGAAAACTCCATGAACGGAATAAATAAGCAACAATGAAGTCTTGAAAGAACACTCAGAATTCGGAAATGACAGCAGAAATTCCTTGGACACATAACGAGGAAGAGAGGAAAAATAACGATCATAAGGCATATTAAGAGATAAGGGAAGATAGCGAGCCACTTACCTGAAAAGCTTTTTTTGAATGGATGGCGGAACCTGAAGCCTGAGCAAAGGGAGAAAACTGCTCAGGTCACCAAGGGATATGAAGTTTTGGAGAGCCATGATCGCCTTTGTTCTGAAGCGATGGGGAACACAAAATAAGAATATAATAACATAATATTTTATTATAAAAGAATGAGCATTGCCAATTGTTTTACTAGGAAATTGCATTGTAAATAAACTGTGCTGAAGAATGTAAAGAAAAAAGATTATCAGGGATTAAGATTTCTTGAAAATAAACTGATCGTCTCAGTTAATTCCAATTAACACGAGTCATTGTGTTGCAGTAGAAAATTTTTCTCGTGAGAATCCATCTTGGACATTTATAAATCTACTATTCGACCGTGAATTGAATACTTTTGCCATATCTGGTCGGGTCCTTCTGTTGTAGATTTCGAGATTTTTTGACAAAATCCCAAAAGAAGGATCTATAATGTAATGGATCCTGACGAAATTTCTCAAATTCAGTCTCTTTCTCACCAACGCGACATTTTTTTTTTTTTTTTTTTTTTTTTACAAATATTTTCATTGCAACTTATCTGATGAGCTTTCCCCCCCCCCCTGATGCACTGACTACATGAATTTAAGCGTGCTACTAGATAGACATCTAGTTTTAATGTTGAAATAACTAAATGCAACGTTCATTGCTACTCTAAGAGTTTCCTTTCACGAATTTCTCACCTGAGGAATTCCCTTTCGATTTCTAGATTCCCCGATAACTACAATCTTCAAAAATTGAAATGCAACGTCAATCGCCATCTTTTGTTCCCCTGAAACCTGTTTATTCCCCATTCCTCTCTTTCTCTTTCACTCCCAGTAACGCCCCCCTCCCTGTTTTCCAGTGACATTGTCTTCTTGCTTCGATTGAAACGACTGGTAAAAAAAAAAAAAAGATTCCGTTTTCGTTTGTTTTTTGATACTTGAGATCGCTCTCCAATTCTATTCGTGTTAGATAAAGAAAATCACACTTGCCATATATATACATTTGTCCATTAGACTAAGGTAAGCAATTTCCTTCCTCCCCACCCCACACCGCTAATACAATCTTTTTCTCTCCAGTTGAAGTCTGTGGTTCCTGTACGATCACCGAAGTTAAGCTGCATCGAGCCTGATGAGTACCTAGATAGGTGACCGCCGGGGGAATACCAGGTACTGTAAGCTTGGGTGTATGGGTGGTGTAATGAATAATGGTCCGGAATTGTTAATTGGAGAGCCGAGTTCCAATTCCCGTTTGCTTCGTTATAACCCCTTATGCGCAAAAACCGCTGGGAAAGGTATGAATCCACTTCTTCATCGCCAGCTATCCAGTTGTAGTCTACCGTAGTAGACATTTATAAATCTGATTTCCAAGGAACAGTTGGTTTCTACCTTGTATTATTTTTTCAGATTATTCTCGAAATTGCAGAAAGTCTTTTACATAAATACCTTAAAAAAGACACAGATAAAAATAATAGCTAATGTTTCAAAGTAATTTTAAAAAAATGAAAAAAAAGTTTCTTGAAGCTTTCATTTCAGTTTTAATTTCAAGCTAATACATCAAATTTAATATTTCCAATAAGCTAAATACATTGCTGTATTTCAAAAACTAATTCAAAACTAATTTAGTTGGACTGGAAGGAGTGTTTTTATTTTAGCAAGAAAACAAAACAAAAAATAAATAAAATAAAACAAAAATAAACTAGTTTCATTACATTTTTTATTTTACAATTCAGAGCAAATTTTAGGCTATTGGTGTTTCTGTTTCGCAAAAACAAATTGAAGATTTTAATTCTCCAAGTAGTCCTGCTTTTAACTAATATAAATGTCTAAATACAAATACATTGATATTTTAATTTATCGAAATTTCATAAAATTATGTATGTAGGGTAACAGATATAAAAATATATTTTATCAAGGTTTTATAATAAAAAAAATTTCCAAAATAATTTTATTCATTTGTGAATAAGTCCTGAAAATTTCATTAAAATCCAACAATTATTTGATTTTTGCAGTAATTTCCAAAACAAAATTACATTTTCCATACTAATCCTTGGCCCAGCCGGTAAGTTGGTCTTTCATCTTAATAATAACAAACATTTTGACTTAAAACTTTGTTTTTATCAAATTTAGGGCCTTTTTTTTATCATGGCATACTCTTTTTAGGAGATTTTTGGTGGTACCTATTTTTATATCCATAATCGTCTTAAATAAATATTTTAATATCCCGTTACGATAAAAAAAAATATACATCTGTTTGGAAACAATTTTGTCTATTCACAAAACACTAAATAGAGATTTATTCGTTTCTTTTGTTCTAACTTATGGTGTTGGGCACCAATATGTTGGAGCGCTGTAGAATAAAATTTGGTTAAAAAAAGGAAAGAAAAATGAAAGTGATTGTTGAAGGAACGCTGTGGTGGTTGTAGAAAGAATCAAAGAATTAAATAGTGGCCAAGAAACTGTCAAAATGTGAAGAATTGGAAACGGAAAGCCTGAATATTTCAGAAAGAAGCAAAATAAAAATAAAAAAAAGAATTTCCTTGCATGTTGCGCAGTAAGATTTATTTAAAATTTTTTTCCATATCCTTTCCTTTATTATTTTATGCACTTTAAAAAAATTTATAGACATTTACTGAACTTAGCTTAGTGTGATACAAGGCTATGGGGAATTGTTTCAGAGTAGAATTATCGTGTCACGCCATCTTGGAAAATATAAACAAATTGCCTGTCTTAGTTTCGTACATCTCATTGATATTTATTTATCTTATTTGTTTGTTTGTCTAGCGGCATATCAACTCTTTATCGGACATTTAATGACGAAATTTCAATATTCTTGAGGGCATTTGTAATTTCTCTTTCAAAAATGTATTGCAAGTAATTTTTATTTTACAAAAATATATTGTTAGTAATTTTTTACTATGGAAATGTATTGCTGGTATATTTACTATAAAAAAAATGTATTTTTCGTGTCTTGTTCAATGCCAGGCCGCTCCTTTCATCTATCCGTAAGGATGTTCTCCCCAACACTCATCAAGTTAATTCTATTGTATATAAATACAATTGTGGTTACGGAGTCAGATACATAGGGAGGACTACCCTGCAACTAGATGCGAGGATAAAACATGTGCCAAGTAAGATCAGGAATCACAACTTGGTCTCAAATGAACTAATCCCAAATACTTACAGATCCTCAATTTGTGAGAACCATTCAAGGAACGGTGCGTCTTCGGTTGCTTTCATTGTTGACTGATTTACTGTTTTGTCCCAGTCGCACTCTTTATTTCATCTAAAAGCACTAGAGTCATTTTATATCAAGTATTGCAAACCGTCTCTCTGTAAACAGCGTGATTGTTTGCTGGGGCTTGCTAGCATGTGTCTGTAGTACACCCCCCGCCTCTTGTTTTTTTAGCCCTTCTCTATCCTCTCATAAATCAGTCATTAATTTTTTTTTCTCTTTTTCTCCTGATTAAAAACTAGCGAAACCGGTTGTTTTTCTCTTTCATTTTTTTTTTTTTTTTTACTATCAGTTTTTTTAAATTGTGTCAAGTAATATTCAGCATACTATTTTACAGGGGTGGTATGCGGGGTCTACGGGCAATTTTTGCCCGAGCCTATGAACTCGGATTTCCCCACATTAAATTTAGCCTTGTACAGCATCCTACCTCCTGGGTAGGCAGGTAAATATCGTAACAGGCTGTCTAAGAAGTCCAGTAGCAGTGATTTACCTACTTCACGCTGCTGGAGAGTATTGTATTTTGTTGATATTATAAAGATTACCATTTCATTTCCAAATTCCGTTTTGGTTATTCCTCATTCAGTAACTCTTTCCAGGCTACAGCAATTAACATGCACTTTTTTTTTACAATGAAAATAAGCAAAATTCAGCATTAAATAACCCAACAATGGTTTCGTGTAAATTCAACCGACATCTGACGTTGAATTCGTTAGATGTAACCGTTCTATGCTAACAGTTTCTTTTCTCGCTTGTGGAACTCTCTTCCGACTCATGCTTTCAAGCCAACTTTGATTTTCAAAACTTTAAACGCAGTGTTTATCATTCTGTACTGTCTTACTTACTGTTCAGTTCTCGCTTCGTAATGTTTCTCTTTATTATTGTTCTTTCACACTCAGTAACTCATTGTGCCTTAGTGGCTTTACTGCCTTGCATGGGGTGATTTGATAAAAAAAAAATCTTTTAAAAATAGCTAAGCAATTTACGAATTTTCAAACTTCGTTATATTACCAGCAGTGCTGTGATGATCAGGCGCTTCCCATAGGCCAGTGCGAATAGGTTTGATCCAAATTGGAGGCCCCACGTGTTTTGCCAGGCAAGTGCATCTTAGTAAATGAACTATGTGCGTCTACCGTAGCAGGATATTTCTTAAAGCACATCTCGCAGGTCGTTGAAAAAAAAAGCGAGCAAAACATGAACGAAGGAAAGGAGTAATAAAAAAAAAAGCCGTGCATTTGAATACTGTTGCCATATCTGATCCGGTGCTCCTGCTGTACATCTCGAGATTCTTGACAAAATCCAAAGAAGGATCTGTAATGTTATCGATCCTCACCCGGCATCTCGACTTCAATCAATTTCTCAACGACGGTGATGTTGTTCCTCTCTGTTTTTTCTACAAATATTTTCATGGCAACTGTTCTGATGATCTTTATTCTCTGGTGCCACGACTACACGACTTTAAGCGTGTTACTAGATTGGCGATTAGGTCTCACTCTTTTACTGTTGAACTAGCTAGATGCAACCAGCTCGTCTCCTCTAAGTTTATTTTATTACACTTCTCACCTGTAAACTACTTTCCGATATCTTGCTTTCCAGATTACAATCTTCCAAATTTTAAATGTTCCTTTTTTGTCCTTTCCTCAATCATCACCACTAAAATCTTCTCATTCTCTTTCACCCTTGCGTTCTAGTGGCATTATCACCTTGCCTGGGGGTGAGACGATGAATAAAAAAAAATAAATGTAGAAAAGGAGAAAGCCGAGATGAAGGGCGGTACACAAGAAAGCGAATCTAAATTACGCGAATCGATTAAAATAAAAACAACGGCCGACAGAGATTCGCTGTTGATCGCATCTACTGACAAAATGCGACGCGGAAGTGGATCTTCGTCACGTGACATTCGCGGCCAGTTGAAGCAGCAATTAAATAATGGACGCTCGTCGTCGTTGTCACTGGATGTCGTTAATCTAATAATAAAAATAAAAATAAAAATAAAAATAAAAAACAACTCACAGACGTGCTCTGATGTACAGACGGTGAAATCGGCTTGCAATAATTATATCGCTTTTATCTGATCTCGTTAACTTATTTACGTCAGGTGAAAATCTTAAAAAAAAATCTCCAGGTGTGTTTGAAAGAATGTGCTTCACTGTTTAGGACCTCTGCTTCTGCTATTATTATTATGTATTATTATTATATTCGAATTTCTCTTATATCCGGGTTTCTCTTATATCCGGGTCCCTTATATCCGGGTTGCACTGTAGTAGTAGTAATAATAATAATAATAATAATAATAGTAGTAGTAGTAGTAATAGTAGTACTGCGATTGAGTGAATTAACAGTTTTTACCGGACCGATCCTGATGAGGGAAGAGATGAACAGTGTGGTTCATTAGGTCATGTGAATCTTTGAAAGAATTTTGCCGCGCAGTATCTTTAAAGCGATCTGCTTTATTTGAAGTTCAACTGTGCTCTAATGCAGTCTCTATATACTAAAGTAGCATTATGCAGTCTTTCTTTCTTTCTTACGAAAATATTAGATTTTGTTAGTGTGACCGTGCAGCAATCCCATTCAAAAGACAAGGTCCCATAATGACACGTAATCAATGTGCACAGCATGGCATTATAGACAAATAAAGCAATTTTGTCAAAATAGATGGATATTGAGTTTTGTATGTTGGCATGGAGACTCGCAAAGCATATATTTGGAGTACAGGCTATATGAATTTTATCTGGTTGGTCATTCTTGGCCAGCAGAGAGAAGCATGGCCTTTGTCGCTAAATAAAACAACTCCACGTGTTCGTTTGCTGTATCCCAATGCTTCAAAGACTTGCATTTTGAATTAAAATAATTTAACTTCCCAGATACAGATATTATATAATTAGATGTCAGTGATTTCTCATCTGTGTTAGGTTATCCCACGAGAATGTAGTTGTTGTATGATCTACATATAATTTAATGTTTTAAAAGTTAGTGTTGGAGATGCAGCCTGCCAAAGTGCGTGGTAATTCATAAGTAAGATTTTTCATCTTTTATATGAGAATGATTCTATGGACTTCTTTTAATAGTAATGATTAGGGTAAATGTTTAATTCTTTATAACAAATGATGAATCGCAGTTATTTTTACAGTGATAAAGTGTTATGTACCCACGAATTATATTTTAATAGCTTTTTTCTTGCGTTTTTAGTTCGGATACATTTGATTGTAAGTGAGGGGCACATATTTAATGACTAGCAATTTTTTTCGTTTAAATAATTACGACTGAATAGTAAATTTGATCGTTACTGGGTGTTTCACACTTTCGTCCTTATGCATTTCAATGTGGTGTAATGGTTAGCAAACTTGTCTTGCAAGATGAAGTGCGATAGAGTAGTGAATTCGATCCACACTGGGATCTCCACACTTTCGGCCTTGTGCCACATGTAAGCTACGCTTAGAATAATTATTTCGGCACTTCGATGTGGTGTAATGGTTATCAAGTTTCTCTGCTAGATCATTTACGATTGAATAATGATTTCGATCCTCGATGGATTGCTCCTCAATTTTGGCCTTGTGTCACATCTAAGCTATGATTAGAAAATCATTTGGGCACTTCGATTTCGTGTATTGGCTAGCAAGTTCACCTAACTAGATCAATTACGACTGAATAAGGACACATTCCAAAAGCTAAGCTGAATATTGCGAAACGGGAGGATTTCTTTGGTAAGAATACTGAACTGTTACGTGACATCTGTCCTTCTTTACGACAGCCAATGTTGGATGATTTCCTCAAAGATGAAGAAAAGACTCGCGGTGACAGAGATGTGGTTCTACAGAAGGATGCTAAGGATATCATGGGCCGAGCGTGTGAGCAACGATGAGGTTTAGAGAGGATGCAAACAAGGAGGAGGCTTATACTTAACATAAGGAAGAGGCAGCTGAAGTTTCTGGGACACATGCTGAGGAAGAAAGGCCTGGAGAATCTGATACTCACAGGTCGAACAGAGGGCAAGTGAGACATGGGAAAACAACACATGACATACCTAGTGGCTTTAAGCAAGTCGATGGCAGAACGTGCTCTGGGGGAGGAGGCAGACGGAAGGAATTTGTTGAAAGCTGCAAGGGATACAGGGAGGGGGAGAGCCGTGATAGCCTACGTCCTTAAAGGTCACAGCACATCGAAAGAAATGACTTCGACCCTCACTGGGTACTCCACACTTTTAGCCACGTGCCACATGTAAGCCCCGCTTAATAAACTGCATTAGTATCTCAACCAGAATTTTCAACAAAATAAAATAATTTATATGAATAAATATTAAATTGGAGATCGATTCTTTCACGAATTCTTAAAAGAAAGAAAAAAAAAAACCCGAAAGAAAATATAAAAATGCTTCCTTTTTAATTTATTTATTTTAAAAAAGTTTCATGATAAATCAGCTAATGATTAATTTGCATACACTGCTTAAAATATCTTCTATTAATTGATTGTTTCTTCTTTCAGTTTTAATTATAAATCCATTAACAATTACCTGTTAAATGTTTAATATCTATCTTTTTAATTTTTTTATATTAATTTCCACTGGACTTACTTCAAACGAATCTTTTTTTCTGTTTTTGTTGTTTTTTGGCTGTGTTTTCTATTATTATTATTATTATTATAGTTGCGAAAATATTTTGAAAGAACTGTAATTCAAATGACAACTTTGGTTTAAAAATATTCCAAGTCAGCCAAAGTTTTTGCAAATCTCTATCGTAAAAAGAGAACATATATTTATCTATTTACTTTTTTCTTTTTCTCAAATACCTGTAGGTTTTTCGGTAGCAAATATAACGAAAATAAATTACTAAAAGGTTTTACATAATTACTGCAATATTTTACGAGCTCAAAATAAATAGGTACTCGCGATTTGGGATATACAGTGTAACCCGGATATAAGAGAAACCCTCATATAAGAGAGATTTTCTCTGGTCCCAAATTAGAGCCACACTTAGCTAAACAAAATAGACCAAACCCGGATATAAGATAAACCCGCATATAAGAGACTTCGTCTCCGGTCCCGACAACTCTATTATATCCGGGTTACACTGTATTAAAATTTTTCGACCTTTTTAAACGATAATTATAAACAAATTTATTTTTTACTTTATATATAAACTTCGTATACTTTCCATATCAAACAAAATATCCGTAAAAAATATTTTATCTGTGGGATCAAATTATAAGACGCTTTTTGACCACTAATACTAAAAAAAGAAAAAAACTGGAAATGGAAAAATTTCACATGTTCAAGATCGACAAATCAGCTATCTTGAAGGTTTCGGCACTCTGGTCGAGAGCATTGAGGAATTAATGTTTAAAGTATACCTCAATATAGCAGATAACTTCCAGAATGCAGATTGGTTGTGTGAGTGTGCAATTTTGGTTCCCAGAAATGAAACAGTACAGATCATCAATCAGAAGATTCTACAAGGTATCCCAACAAGAAAGGACATTGATACAACCGGACGAAGCAGTTAACTTCCCTATTAAATTTTTGAATTCTTTGGATCTTGCATGAATGCCATCACACAAGATGGTAATAAAATAAGGAGTACCATTAATGTTGCCAAGAAATCTTGATCCGCCAAAGTTATGTAATGGTACACGTCCTTATTGTGAAGAAAATGGTTACCTCACTTATTGGAAGCTCTTATTATAAATGGTCAAGGGAAAGGAGAGACTGTACTAATTACAAGAATTTAATTGATTCCAACACATATACCTTTTGATTTTAAACGATTGCAATTCCCAGCCAGAATAAGTCTTGTAATGACTATTAATAAATCACAAGGTGAATCAATAAAAGTTACTGGACTTCACCTTATGCAACACTGCTTTACTCGTGATCAATTATATTTTGCCTGTTCAAGATTTGGAAATGGAAGGAATTTATTAGTACTTACTCCAAATAAAAAAAATGTAGTTTTTCCAGCTGTATGAATTATTTATGAAAAAATTCATTTTGATTTCAACTTTTTCGCCATTATGTTTTTCGTTTAATACATATATTTTATTTCCGTCAATACCTGTTAAATATTACCTAGGTTCATCATGTTTCATTTGTTTAAAAATGGCTAACATTCTAATGTTTAGCTATCTGAATAAATAAAAATGTTTTCTTTCATGGGTACAACCAATTTATGAATGAAATGTTCAAAGATTTCAAGTAGTAAATATATCTTTGTGAAGAGATAGCGTGCGGGCGAAGCGTGCTGTCAATTAATATATTTCCTCAGTCATTTACAATAAATCAGGTGCCGAGTAAGTTTTAAAAACAGTTTTAAACATTGTGCAAAACAAAGCGCTAAAATCCGACAATGTAATATATATTTTTCTTATTTACAAACAACAAGATATTCTTCTTTTCTAACTACGGCATTTTTGACGCTGGAATTTCTTGTACAGCAATTTATCGAATTTGAATCCTCAAAATAACTTTCGCGAAAAAAAAAGAAAGAAAGAAAGAAAGAAAGAAAAAAGAAAGCAAGAAAAAAACAAACAAACAAAAAAACAACCTAAATCAAAACTTATTTCATTGGAATTGAAAGTTTAATTTATAAATTCCAAGGTCTTGATCGTATGCCTTTTTACTTGGACATCATTAGTCAAATATATATTTAATGAGAAAAAAATCAAACGTAATCTCATCTTGATCGTAAATTAGTCAGTTTAATTCTATCATTATTTTATGGGCTGATATAATACATTTAACAGCGTATCAATACTTATTTCGTTATTTGAAATCGGTCGTATTTATACTTATGCCCCTAGGTAAATATTTGATCGATGATCGTGTATATCTTTGAGTTTAGATACCAAAATTTAGTCGCTTATATTTGAGTCCGTAGGCTAAAATTGGTTGTGCTTATACACACGTCTCTAGATTATCATTGGTCATGTCGAAACTTGAATCTCTCTCTTTCTATCTATCTGTTTATATCTGTATATATATATATATATGCAGGCAGGCATACATACATATATACCGTATTTGACGACATATAAGGCGCACTTTTTTCTATTGAAAATACCTTTTAAAATTCACTTGCGTCTTGTATGCCATATGTAGGTTTACTAATTTCTTGATTTGGGTTGCTGAATACACCCGTGCGTCTTATATGCCCTCAAATATGGTGTTTATATATATATATATATATATATATGTGTGTGTGTGTGTGTGTGTATGTGTTGTCAGATGTATAATATATATATATATATATATATATATATATATATATATATATATATATTATAATAAAAAGAAAGAACAATAAGATATATAATCCGTTGTTCTTATTGATATTTTTATTTTTACAAAACAGTGCTGAATGTAAATTTAAAGAGCATAACTGATTTAAAATATGGTTTCTTCGCTACACAGGAATTACTATGTTTCAAAAACCGAAGCTAAAAACTTCAAATTTAATGATATAATTAAATTAAAAGCCTTAGTTCTGTTTTATCTTCAAACGAATTTTGGAATAACTTATTTTTAAATTTACTGAGTTTTAAACGCACATACAATTCATATTTTTTTGTTTCCAAGGATACAGAGAAATCCAATCACTTAGACAGGTGCGGTAGCGTGTTCATTTTTATTAACTATTATTGTATCAGTTATGAGTTAGGGTAGGGGTGCATTTTTCAACAAATTTTGACATCTGTTCAACGCATGTCGTCTGTTTTTTTTTATCAACGATAAAAAGTTTTTCGGTATTTTTTCCCGCTAAATTCGTACTTGTATACTTAAAGATTATATGATGTATAATATATATATATATATATATATATATATATATATATATATATATATATATATATATATGTGTGTGTGTGTGTGTATTTGATGTATAATATATATATGTATATAATATATATATGTATATAATATATATGATGCATATATATATATATGTGTGTGTGTGTGTATGTGTGTGAGTGAGTGCGTGCGTGAATTTGATGTATAATATATATGAGTGTGTGTGTATGTATAATATCCTAAAAAGTGAAGATGATGAGAGGAAGTGTAACAACTTTTTCATTTTGCTCAAAGACGCGTTTCGCCATAAAAGAAAATATGTCTTATATTTAGCTTTTTCATATTGATAATGAAAGAAAGACAAAAACATTGTGAGGAAACATGTCTTGGGATCTTTGAGGACAAGTGGTCATCGTAGATCAGATTTATTGCCCCCAGCTTATCACCTCATGATTTAGGCTTGAAACGAGCTGTTTGGTATTGTTGGATTTTATATCTCCATTTCTATTTCCACATGCGCTCACGCTCAACACATCAAGTGCCTTGAGAAGGTAGTGCTGCTTTGCGACAAAAGGGTGGTTGCTGGAAGAACCCTTAACTGTCAACAGGACTCTGCACCATGCCAAACAAGCATGGATAACCCAGTCATAATTCTCATACAATTTCTGCAACCACATCCCCCCTTACATCTGGCAACATAATTCCCCAGACTCCAACCCCCTTGATTATAATGTGTGGAGCACAGTTGAGCAAGAGATCAACAAAACTCCTTGTAACACCAAAAATGAACTTTAGGCAAGGATTATGGCAGCATTTCCCAACTTCAAAAAGGAGACCGTAAATATATCTGTTAAAATTAGATGTCAGTGTTATATTCATTTTTGCGTAATTTAAACAATAATTTATCAATCACACCCTATCCCCCCATATATATATATATATATATATATATGTATATCCATACATATAATTGTGTATTTCGGCAGCAATCCTTCTTTTATATATGTTTCGTTAAAAACGACTGATATGCTGCTGCGGTTAAGATATTTTATTTAATTTTTCTTTTGTTCTAATATTTTTCTTTCCCAGGCGTAAATTATGGAGAAAATATTCGAATGTTCCGTATGTTTGAGCAATTTCGGATATACTTTTACCCATTATAAAGGATGATTATATTTTTAATTTTAACTGAATATATGTTTTTTTTTATTTATATATATATCTACAGTTATAAGGAATATTCTATTTTCCAAACACGGTCAGCACATTGTGGCCGTGTTCATAGTTGGCGTTATTGAGTATTGGTTTTTACGCTAGCATTGATTGATGTTATGAAAAATATACTCAATAATAATGGAAGCACAAATAATAATAAAATATAGAAGCCAACACAATTTACTTCTTTCGGTTCCGAGTGTCCAAAACACACACACACACACATATATATATAGGTTCGGAGTGATACGCAAATTACGGTCAAATCTAGCTAAAATGAAATAAATAAACAAATAAAAATAAATAAATGCATAAAAACAAGTAAATAAATTTAATCAATTTATAAATATGAAAGAATAAATAAATTAATAAATAATAAATAAATAAATAAATAAAATAAATAAATAAATAAAAATATAAAACAAATAAGAAAATAAATTTATAAATAATAAATTACTAAATAATAAATAAATAAAATAAAATAAATAAATAAATAAATAAAAATACATAAAATAAAAAAAATTATAAATAATAAATTAATAAATAAATAAATAAAATAAAATAAATAAATAAAATAAATGAATAAAATAAATTTATAAATAAGAAATAATAAATTATAAATAAGAAATAAATATAAATAAATAAATAAAATAAAACACTCAAATACACATATACCGGCACACGAAGCATATGCTGCATATTCGCATGCACATGCTTCCTATCCACACATCCGAACACATAAAAGCAGATATATACATACGTACTATTACTTATAAATACCAGTACACATATAGACAAACATACACATTGTTGTCATCGTCTAAAGCTCCGTGGTTTATACATCCATGAGCGAATGGTTCGAAATCACAGATGCACGGCGTCGTGCCCTGTCCTAGACTTGCGTTTGTTTGAAGCATTTTACTAACTCTGAGGTGTCCGTTATTTTCTGTCACGGGTCGAAATAGTGGCGGATGCATTTCCTTTCTTCGAGATGACATGCGAAGTGGATTTGTTTTTGGAGTTACCTTCTTTTAGCCTCTGCCTAAAAAGGCAGACTCTGCGATGCAAGTAAGCTGGTTTGAGTTCAGAGTTTCCGTCTCCTAGAGTGCTTGCCACCAAAAGCTATATGACCCAATGGTTCTGCTATTTTTACCCATAACTGGAGGGAGAAGGGACGTATTTATACCTTTCCCAAATGAATGTAATGAACGCGACTGAAATTCGAACTCGGCTCTCCGATTCTTCAGTCCGAGTCGCCAACCAGTAACCCACCATGTCTCCAGATACACACTGTAGCTGACATTTCTTTCTCTACAGATATCAGAATAGGAGAATACGTAAACATTTATTGGCATCGAAATGCAATTTTTTGTTAAAAAGAGAATCTATTTCAAATTCATATCGATCGGCCAGAGCTGTCAGGTATCGATCTCTTTTATGACACCATTAGCCTCACGTCAGTAATCACTTCCCATAGCTCATATGATTGACGCGAAGATGTGGTATCGATATCCGATCAGTTTGGAAATTCACTTGCGACCTGGTCGAGTCTGACTCTGTTATGACAGGTAACCTGAATAACATGGTGGCAAAAAGTTCACCGTATATCCTTTGGATGGTTGCATGAATGGATATATGAATGAGGGTCTATCTACGTATGTACGCATATATATGCATATGCAGATTGTCTCTTACTTCGGCTTTGTATGTGGACTACTTTGCTTTTTTGAGTAAGTTTAATGTGTTAGAAATAGTCATATTCGATTAGTGTGTCGACAGCTATCATCATGATAGTATGCATGCAACATGTATATATGTAGATACGACATATATACGTGGTGTTTTGTCGCAACCTGACTCAGTGGGGGGGGGGCAACTAAATACATACATGATCTATGTCGAATATGACCATAACTGACAAGTTAAATCTATAGTTACAGTTTTGAATTCAGAGCATTTAAAAGTGTTTCTTTTTACAATTAAGTTCACGCTATACAAGTCCCAAGAGCCACTCAAGGTAGAGGGTTACAGGGTATATCATTCATCTTTTGAAGCCTCTTCTTTTTAAAAAATTTGTCTGTTTATATCTTTTTATACTAATCGCTTAGCCAATACAAGGCCCAAGTGCAACTCAAGGTAGAGGGTTACAAATTATATTATTCATCTTTTGAAGGTTCTTTTTTATCTGCTTATATCTTTTTACACTAATCGTTCAGCCAATACAAGGCTCAGGAGCAACTCAGGGTAGAGGGTTACAGGGTATATAATTCATCTTCTGAAGCCTCTTCATTTTTAAATTTTTATATGTTTATATCTTTTTATTTATCGTTCACCCAATACAACGCCCAAGAGCAACTCAAGGTAGAGGGTTACAGAGCATATCATTGATATACAAGTAATAGAATTAATTCTGTTACTTGTAAATAGCAATATACTTGTATATCCTTGCTTGAACCAGCTAATGCTCTGCGATGAAGCGGTTCGGGGGAGAAGAAAGTCATGGCTCTTGAGGCACAATCCGTTAGATTGTGAATACTTGCATGAATATCACTACGAAATTTGTGAGTAGCGGCGCTCTATCGAGTCTATTCAGTTCCGTCTTTGTCACCGTGGCCCGTTGGTACAGTTGGTATGACGCTTGTGTTGTATCGAAACGGTACGGGTTCGAAACACGGTTGTAGATACGCACTGCTGATGAGTCCCAAAATAGGACGAAACGTCCGCCCATTGTTTTCTGTTCAGGATTCTTCAAGACTATCACTTGACTTAAAATATTTTGGGCCTTCCTTGCCTTTAAAGGAGTGCCCTTTGCCGTGCTGATGTTGCTACATGCCTTACTTTTCACACTGCGAATTTTTCTAAGCTCTATACTAAACATTAAATCTGTTACGAAAAAAGAACTAAACAAAATGAACACAAAACGATCAGCTTTAAAAAAAGGACTCGTGACTGGAAAAACCGAATGAAAAAAGAATGTTAACAACAAATACTTTTTCACACCCAACCCAGTTCTGCGGAATCAGAATCAACGTTGAGTTTAAGCAAGCGAATGAGCCAATTGGAGTGAAGTGCCATGCAGATTTAAATTTTTCCCACTTGTGACGAATGCAGCTATCAATTTTTTTTGCATGCTAGCATGCTAATCAACATTCGTGTCAGTCAGCTGTTGGCTCTCACGCTGGCCAATAGAATCTTCCTGCCTATTCGTGGCAGCCAGCTATAGGCTCTCACTCTGGCCAGTAGAAAATGGCCGCAAACTACACGAAAACTGCCGTAGAAGCATGAAAAAATCGATTATTTCCACTATTGATGGGAGTTTGGAAATGCAAAGTCGGTCTTGGCCTTCCCGCTAACTTGGAGCATGTAAATTTTGGTGCAAATCCGTCGAAAATTGCAGCCGTGTATTTGTTACACACACACACACACACACACACACACACACATCCTGCCTTTTATAGATAGAGATCATTTAGTTTCAACCCATTCCGAATAGCTGGATAATGATTTAGCTTAATTCCAATGTAGAAAAGCTATATGAATCATTTACTTTCAGCCTATTCTGAATAATAGGATAAGGATGTAGCTTAATTTCAATGTAGAAAAGTTGAGTGAATCTTTTACTTTCAACTCGTTCGGAATAATTGGTTAAGGATTTAGTTTTATTCCAAAGCAGAAAATCTCTGTGAATCATTTACTTTAAACACGTTCTGAAAAATTCCGTAGGGATTTACTGTAAATTCAGTGTAGTGTGGGTGAATATTATAAACCCCTTTCGACATAACAAGATAACTGAGAAGAAGATAGAATAAATTGAAATAGTGCCTTTTATACAAAAGTTACACAATGTTGTTTTTTTCATTCCGAATGAGGGACATCAGCTTAGCGAAAAAATATTAAGCCTTCACTATTGAAGCACACAAACATACACACTGAAGAAGCCTATCTAAAAATGTCGATGTCAATAGATCTTATTTCCGTTTGTGAATATAGACACACACACACACACATATATATATATATATATATATATATATATATATATATATATATATATGAGTGATTAATACAAATAAAATTTGTCACTTAGCTGACTGATGTCGTATTCAGCATCTCGGCTCTGGAGTTTCGTAGACGAACCTTTTTGTAATCGCTGTGTCCACTCGTCAGGTGTTATCAACAATTCATTGCTGATTTCCTTATTTTCGCCAAACTAAGTTAAAAATAAACTTATGCGCTAGTGTTAGATTTATATATATATATATATATATATATATATATATATATGTTCATTCGCAAAATTAATTACTATGGAAACGGCTGGGGCGACCATTTTGGTAAGGGGCCTAAGAGATAATTTTTATCCACATATCAGTCACCTTCGGAAAGAGGTCAAGTCGAAGTAGGCGGGGGTATCCATTTCAAAGCGAATGATGACATACATGTGCGCACATCGTCTGGTCAGTCACAGCGAAAGATAGCTTTTGGCACCATAATATGTCGTTAAGTGTCTAGAGAATTTTGTTTTATTTTATTTTATTTATTTATTTATTCTTTTATTTTTTATTATTTTTATTTATTCATTTTTTGTCTAAAGGGCTGTTTCGTATATAACGCGTCGCACAGAACTAAAATTTGTTTTTTTGACGACGTCATAAAGGGTTTTTCTATCTTATGGCTGGGTTAAGCTTTTAAACCTTTTATTAGACTATGTGATTTAATTATTTTATGCTAATTATTTAATGCGAAAACTTGTTGATGTCGACAGAAAACCGTTAACTCATGTTTAATAAATTTTCATTATTTAGGAACTTAATAATGTGTAGTTGTTCATGTCGGCATAAAGGTCATGGGTCATCCCAGGTTTTACATGTTCTTGTTCTATTTATTATTTTCCATTTTACTTTTGGTGTTTTATTCATTTCTTTTATGCCAAAAATATTTGGATAGAGATGTCTGATTTCAATTTCTAATATTATTGAAGGAGCTTTTGTGTTGTCTCCATCTAAATTTAAATTCATTCTTTGTTGAACCAATGTATATCCTATCAGTGTTAGGACTCTCAATGGATGAGAGAGTGTATTGGTATACCACAGATTTTGTGAGGCATTTATTTTCCAACGTGTAGTCTTCAGGGTTTCTACAATCACATAATTTTTCATTATTTTTGTCTAATTTTAGTTTAGGATTTTTATTAATACTGTTTTGGCATGCATGTTTTTCCAGGATTTTATTATGTTTTTTATGATTATTTCTAGATTTTTAGTGCAACTGTAACTTAATTTTAAGGTGTTTTTATTAAAGCTCTTGCTAAGTCTGCTATTAGTAGGAAAGTGTTTTTCAATTAAAGATAGGAACTTATGTCCTAGCTTAATACTAACCATTTGGTTGAACGGAGGGGTATACCAAATGATTTTCCTTTTCCTGTTTTTCTTTAGGTTAGTACTATTGTTTATATAATTTATGTTAGTGTTTTTGTATTCGCTACTTTTTAGAGCTGTGTTATAAAAATTACTGTGTTGTTGGAATATTTCCTTATTAGCGATTATTCTGTTTATTTTCTCTATTGATGTAGGTATATGCTTAATTATAGATGAAGGGTGGTTTGATTTACGGTGTACATACAAGGGATTAGTGTTAAGTTTTCTGTAAGGTAGGTATATGTTGTTCATTAAGTCTAGAGTTACATCGATGAAGTTTGCCCTTTTTAATTTCGTATTGACTGTAGTTTTTAAGTTTAGTTTTCTGAATTCCATATATATTATTTTTCTAATTTTATCTATTTAAAAATTTGTAGAGCTCCTCACTACCATGAGCCCGTCATCTCTGTATATCCCGATGTCCTTAATGTCAAATTCACGGTTAGATTGTATAGTATAAATAGACCGACACGGTTAGAAGACTCTGCAGAGTCTAAAGATTCCATCGTGATGAAAAAATTGTCATTAGTATTTTTAATCCATTGGTCCCTATTATGGATGAGGACAGATGTTTTTGCACTAAGAATTATATTCATTTCTTCCTTAGTTAAGTTAGAATATACAGTAGCAAACTCCAGGGCAGTCGTGAAGAGATCTCTTGATATTGACTGGTAATAATCCACAATATCGAACTGTATTAGGGTGCAATCAGGCTTATTGTCGATTTTGGTAAACCAATTGATGACTTCTTTGGTATTAATCCAGAGCGTTAATCCAATGCATTTTTTGATTTGCCTAGTGATCCTTTCTAGGATTCTCTTGCTTATCTTTCCTATGTCGGATCTGGTTAGGTTTATCATTCTGGTAGTGGAGTCTTTCTTCAAAATCCTGTTTGTGGTTCTTAAGGGTGATGTAGCATTTCTTTTCAGCTAGTTTGCCTACCCTATCGCTTATTTTTAATTTCTCAGTAATATTTTTTCTAGTTCTGTTGATACTGTCTACCTTATTAATATTGTTATTATGAGCTTTTTTATAAGTCTTAGTTAAATCTTTTAAAATTAATTTGAATATCATCCCATACACAAACAAACAGAATTATTTCGTTAAACTTTTGCAAAAAAACCCAGATGAATTAATAAGAAGAATGAGATGGAAAGCATTCTTCTTCCTACGAGGGAATAACTTAACAATAAAGGTTTACGACGTCAAAAGTAAAAAGTTGCACCATTTAACAAAAAACTACGGGAATTTGAAAAGGACCTACTCAATATAATCAATAACATTTCCTTTCAAAAAAAAGAAAAGCAACTTCCAAAAACATCTAGACCAAATAGTTAAAAGCATCAACGACAGCGATAAAATACTAGTTAAGTCCGAGAAAAATGGTAACTTCTACAAATTGGCGGCAGACGACTACAACAAATTAATAAAAAAAAAAATTCAACAACCAAACTTTAGACAACATTAAAACAAAACTCTTCAACATTTCTTCATTAAAAATAATGAGAGTAAGCATTTTAACACAACATTTTATCACATCTTGGGTTCTAAACGTGAAAGGTAAGAATTTCCAAGTGCCGTAGCTATAACGCTTCTGAAGATTGGCTTTTAGAACATACACTGGCAGCAACCCCCACTGCATACAAACAGAAACTGAGTTCGGCAGGTATACAAAAACAGTAAGTCGTGTAAGACAAGGATGTGTCTTCTCACTTATTCAACCTATACATGGAGGCGATTCTGAGAGAATTAGCAGTCCTCTCAGGATTCATTATTGGCGGTCATAATCTTAACAACATATATGCAGATGTGACAGTGTTGATAGCAGACACGGAAAGAAAACTTCAAAAGGTAGTGAAGGAAATCCGATAAAAGATTAAGCGTCAAGAAGACATAATGCATGGTTGTTAGCAAAAGGGGCAGCCCTAAGGGCAAATTGAAAATCAAGGGATACCAAAATCAGACAAGTAAAAAATAAATAAATATTACGTTGATGCATAATCATCAGGCGTTTTTGTAGACGTTATTTGTTCAGAAAAATTACTGTTTTGATTATTTTTTTTTAATAAAAATATTATTTTATATTCAAGTGATAAAGATGCGTGTCCATAATCAATACACTCCGGAATAATCATTTAAAAATGCTATTATTGAATTGTTATGTTCCTTGGTTCATAATAAATATTGTTTAAAAACGCCTGATAATTATGTACCAACCCAATATTTAGGAAGCGTTTTAACAGAGGAAGGAAAGTGTGCCGCTGAAATCCGAAGGCGAATTGGGATAGCCAAAGATTCATTCCAAACGTTAGGCAGAGTATTAAGAAATAGAAAAAACTTCACTAGAATCAAGGAAAAAAATACTAAACTGTTACGTGATATCTGTCCTCCCGCATGGCAGTGAGTGCTGGGTAATCTCCTCAAAGATAAATAAAAGACTTGATGCAACTGAAACATGGCCCTACTGAAGGATGCTAAGAATACCATGGACCGATTATGTGAGCAACGGTGAAGTTTTGGCGAAAATGGAAACAAAAAGAAACTTATATTTAACAACAGGAAGTGGCAGATGAAATTTCAAGGGTACGTCATGAGGAAAGAGGGCTTGGAAACAGGACATTTTGAAGGCAAGAGAGACAAAGAAAAACAACGCATGACATATTTAGTGAGCTTGGTTAAATAGATGGCTGAACATGGTTAAGGATAAATAACAAAAAAGACAGAATTTATTAAGAGCTACAAAGAACAGGAGATGGCGGAGAGCTATTATCGACACTGAGGAGACACAATACACGAAGATGAAGGAGAATGCTTTCCTTTTTCTTTCTTTCTTTGAGTAAGTATTTAAATTAGCTTAAATATGGATAAATCTAAAATCAGTGAAGGCAGGAAGAATGTGTTACACCAGTCTTCCTAATGGGGAGGAGCAGTTTTCTGTTTGAACGCATATTCAATCCTGGCCTAGGTCCAAACGCTGCTCTCTGGCACAAGTTGGAATTACTTACTTTAGCCGCAAGGCAGACCACATTAAACTGATATTACATTCAACCGAAGCAGAAATGCCTGGAAGCTGTACTTTGATCCTTGGCAGAGCACAGATAATTTGATCCTAAAGAGATATGCCAACCTATATATTAACCTCGTAATTCTTGACAGGCACAATGCTAGTATAGATAATATCATTTACTTGGCATCCTTTGTCGGTGCCAAATCACAGGTTAAGTGAAATAGCTTTCTTCTTGGTTCAAACGTAAGTATCTGCCTGTCAGGGTATATGCGTCGAAAAATAACGGATACTATACTAGAATCTTTTATTCGGTTTCCATTGTTGGTACCAAAGTTCTATACTTGGTTCAAGATTACGTGTCAGCCTGTTATATGCATCGAAAATATATTGAAAATAAAGAAAAGAAAATGAGGAAATACATTGGAAGCATGTGTACACAACCATCTTCTATTGGCTGGAATAAATTGACGGCAACGTTATTAGTTTATTTCAAAGGTGAAGATGATGGATCTAGCACTAATTTATGATATATTTCTAAATTTCTTTCTTTCTTTTTTTTGCAATGGCTTACGGACATATCAGGTTGAAACATCGGTTCCGGTACAATCACCGAAATGAACCAGCGTCGAACCTGAAGGGTGACTGCTTTGGAATACCAGGTACTATAAGTTTGGATGTGCAGCTGGTGTAGATAACGACTCGGAAATGTTAAACGGAGAGCAGTGTTCTAAGTTTTGTTGCGTTCGTTATATTCCCTTGGGAAAGTTATGAGTCAATTTCTTCTCTTCACGGCTATGGGTTAATTAGTAATACTTGTATCATTAAATCACCGCCCCACCAAAAAATTCTTACAAATATCTTCTGCCTTTAAATAAACTGCAAAATGTTGATAAGCTGTAGAAAACAGAAGCAATCATTTATGAATGAATTCACTACAAGTTATTTACAAAACAGTGTTGCATGCACTTATATTGTGGGTGGGGGGAGCACTACTAGGTTGAGCTTTACACGGCACATGACCAAATAAGGTGGAAATGAATAGGAAGCTTGGCGTTCGAAAGCTTGGATTTTAACTTCGACGGAACACCGGACTATACATGTGGAGAAATAGTTAAATATATTGTGGTATATTTTACTATAGAGATGCATTTCCAGTGCTTTTTATTATATGAATGTATTGTCAGTGATTGTTACTATGGGAACGCATAGTAAGTAACTTTTACTATAGGAATGCATTGCCAATGATATTACTATAAGAATGCATTGCAAGTGGTTTTTAGTATAGGAATGCATTGTAAGTGGTTTTTCTTATAGAGACCCAATGCATATATTTTTCTATAGGAATGCATTCTATGTGGTGTTACTGTAGAGATGCATTGTAAGCGGTTTTTACTATAGATATGTTTTGTAAGTGATTTTTACTATAGAGCTGCTTTGTATGTGTTTTTACTATAAAGATGCTTTGTAAGTGGTTTTTGCTATAGTGATGCATTGTAAGTGATTTTTATTATAGAGATTCATTGCATGTGGTTTTCTATAGGAAAGCATTCTATGTGGTTTTTACTGTAGATATATTTTGTAAGTGATTTTTACTATAGGGATACTTTGTATGTATTTTTCACTGTAGTGATGCTTTGTAAGTAGTTTTTACTATAGATTTGCATTTCAAGTGGTTTTTACTATAGGAATGCATTGTAAATGGTTTTTACTATAGATATGCATTGTAAGTGATTTTTATTATTATAGTGATGCTTGGTAAGTGATTTTTACTATAGATGTGCATTATATGCGGTTTTAATATAGGAATTCATTCTATGTGGTTTTTAGTATAGAGATCCAATGCAAATGATTTTTACTATAAAGATGTATTGCAAGTGGTTATTACTATAGATATGCACTGGAAGTGATTTTTACTATAGATATGCATTGCAAGTAGTTTTTACTATACAGATGCACTGCAAGTAGTTTTTACTATAGGAATGCATTGCAAGTGTTTTTTTTCCTACAGAGATATATTGCTAGTGGTTTTTACTGTAGAGTTTCCTTGCAAGTGGTTTTTACTATAGTAATGCATTGTAATCGGTTTTTCCTATAGAGATATATTGCTAGTGGTTTTTACTGTAGAGTTTCCTTGCAAGTGGTTTTTACTATAGTAATGCATTGTAATCGGTTTTTCCTATAGAGATATATTGCTAGTGGTTTTTACTGTAGAGTTTCCTTGCAAGTTGTTTTTACTATAGTAATGCATTGTAATCAGTTTTTCCTATAGAGATATATTGCTAGTGGTTTTTAATATAAAGATGTGTTGCAAGTTCTTAATATATACTCAAAACAGCTGAGAACATTTGATTCTTTATAAGCCAACCTCTGATCAACTGATACAGGAGCCGTATCTTCTGAATCATATTATACGTTTGACTCACTTCTCACATTAGCTACTGATCCGTTTATATTACATTTGACATCTGATCAGAATGCATCTTGCACATTTATAAATCTTGCAGTCATCTGTGCATTGAATATTGCTGCCATATCTGGTCTTGACATTCCCGACAAAATCCGAAGAAGAATCTGCAATGTTATCGGACCTTACCTGGCATTTCTGTTTCAGTCATTAAGGTGATGTGGATTCATTTTGTCTTTTCTATAAATATTTTCATGGCAGTTGTTCTAATGAGCTCACATCCTTGGTACATCGGCTGCATAAATTTGGGCAGACTACCAGATTGACAAATAAGTCTCATTACTTTACTGTTGAAATAGATTTGATGCAACTGTGTTCTAATGGTTTCTTTTCCAGGATTTCTCACCTGTTCAACCCTCTTTCGATTTCTCATTTCCCTGCTACCTACAATCATCAAAAATTTAAATGCAGCGTCAATCGTCATCTGTGTTTTCTGGAAACTGTTCATATATTTTCCTTTCTCTAAACGGAAATCTTGTCGGTTTTTTTTTCCACTATTAATTAAGCCTTGGGTCTTCGTAATATTTTTGCTTTACTTGGTGAGAATTATCTATCTATCTATCTATCTATCTATATCTTTAATTTAATATGGCAAACAAGGAAAATTGCCTAAAAGGACGAAACACGTCATACGAAAATATTTCCCAATTTGTCATCAATTTTCTTATCTACCTATCTATTGCAGTCTGTTCGCATCTATCTATCCAAGTCTGTTCTTACCTATCTATCCCAGTCTGTTCGTATCTATCTATCTATCTATCTATCTATATATATATATATATATATATATATATATATATATATATATGCGCGTGTGTGTGTATATATCTTTAATCTCATAATGGCAAACAAGGAAAACTGCCTAAAAGGACGAAACACGTCATACGAAAATATTTTCCAATTTGTCATCAATTTTCTTATTATCTATCTACCTATCTATTGCAGTCTGTTTGTATCTATCTAAGTCTGTTCTTACCTATCTATCTCAGTCTGTTCGTATCTATCTATCTATCTATCTATCTATCTATCTATCTATCCGTGTATGTGTATGTGCGTTTGTGCACATGTGTGCATATATATGTGTGTCCTGTTAAAAAGTACAGACAATGTATGCCTAGAGTTTTGCTGAAATTCTCCTGGTGTCAAATTAATCGAATTATGATTCGTGGAAACTTGCAAATGACTGGCCCAAATTGAATGTCGAAATCTGTAGTTTCGATTGTTATTGATCGTTTTCAAGGGAATAATATCTGAATGGGAAGTCAGTTATGACGTGTGTATTTTTGTTACCTTTAAATAAATGCCACATGAACATTGATATAGAGTTTAGCTTCGCGTTGAAAATAGGACTTTTTTCATTTAAAGAAATTTAAGCCATCCGTACTTGTATTAAAACAAAATTTTTTATCTTATCTTCTGTATAACGTATCCCTTCAGAATGCGGGTGGCCATAGTTCTCCAAAACTTCCTGTCTTTTGTATCTCTTAGTAATCTTTGTCTTAACCAGGTATTGAACTCACAACTCTTTTGGTCCTGTTACTGGATCTAACCAAAGCCTTTATCCACTGTGCTATGTGACCTTAAGGATCAATACCTGTTTAAGGCAGTGGAGAACTTAGAGAGGGGAATTAACAGGAGATAACTGACATCCATTAGACATGGCACGTGGAACTAGAACAGTCTACCCCAGCGAGCGAAATAAAGAGTTCAGTTCATTCCAACCACCTGAAGAAGGTCAGAGCGTACAACGGCCGAAACGTTGTGAGAAATATTACAACGAATATGAGGAAAATAGTCCGAATAATATAAACAGTGTACCTCATCTCAGAAATATAGACAGCTTATTCATTTTAACATAAAATTAAAAAAAAAAACGGTTTTAGGTTTTGGTCAATGGAAGTTCACAGGATGTTTTTTTTTTTTTTATTGAGAATAAATTACATATATTTATAATTCAAAATGTCTCATTTGCTTTTCTCATAGGCCTTAATCTCTAAACTGAACTTCATGACTTCTTCATTACACCTTCGATCAAATTGTACCACAACTTAATAAAAGTCTTTTTTGAGTTATGTGACACTTGAATATGATATGCGCCATATCGCAAAGACCATAGGATTATTATCAGGACTTGATGGAGGCCAAATCCACGGAAATGTCACTTGCATGTTCTGCGTCAAAATGACCGTGTGCGCAGGAAACACGTTGAGAGTGAATACATAACGACTTTCAAATATAACTGGCATCTAGATCAACACATCTGCCACCGATATTTACTGGTTACCTTATCCGAAAATAGTTTAATATCAAATAACACAAAAGTAAAAAAAAACAAAACATTAAAAACCTCCAAAATTTCTTTGTTCTGTTTCTCCATATTTCATTATCTGATAAAGCTTTATTATAAGTGACACATGTTAGATTAATATTTGTTCTTTATCTTATCATATATATATATATATATATATATATATATATATATATATTGAACAATAAAAAAAATTATAAAATTAAAATCTTCAGACACACTGGGTTGTAGATTAATATTCTTTCGTTTTTTTTTTTTTTATTATTATTCCATTTAGATTCCTCGACTAGTTTCGACCGAAATGGCCATCATCGGGAGGAGAAATATTTCTGCTTGCTGCTAGCACTAAACTACAGAAATGAATGTCTTGATGGAGAAAATGAACTTTTGTCTGTAGTTTTCATTTGTTTTTTTTATTTTTTAATCTTTTTAACATGAATCTTTTATATATATATATATATATATATATATATATATATATATACATACACACACACACACACACACACACATATATATATATATATATATATATATATATATATATATGTGAAAATATATAGAAAATAGGAAAGAACAGGTTAGGTAAGTAATCCAAAGTTCTTTAGTATTTTTGTTATTATTTTTAAAAAATAGTGCTCGATACAAAAGTAGAGCATAAATATAATTATATATTTAAAAATATGATTCCAACACGCTACATAAGAGTTCTAATGTTTCAAAAACAAGAGCCGAAAACTTCAATATAATTATAAGATTTAAATTGAGTTAAAGTGAGCTCTGTTTCATCTTCAAGCGAAATTTTTTTTTGGAATAACTTATTTCTGAAATTTACGTGTTTTTATATTATATTTACAATTGAAATCAAAAATTCCCATGGTGACAGCCATGGTGAATTTTTAAAATAGGTAGGGGTGTTGTCTGCTAATGATATATATCAACACAGAGTTACTTTCATATATGTCAAGTCAGGGCAAGGTGGGGGTGTCTGAATTTAAAGCGCAAGATGTTTTCAATCAGTCATGTTTACTTGTCTATGGAGATTTTTATTTTTTTTATTTTATTTCTTTATGAAAGGGTTTTGTGTATATAAAAACATTCGTAACATTTCTTATTTGACGACTTCATAAAGGGCTATCATTTTTTGTAGGGTGTTAAAACTTTTTATTGGGGCCATGGATTATAAAAAGTTAATTTATTGTATGTTAGTTTTTAAGCTAAATTATTCAATGCGTGAATTTGATGATGTCGGCAAAAAACCGTTAACTCATGTCTATTGTTTAATAGATTTTTATTATTTAGAAACTTGATAATGTGCAGTTTCTCATGGAGGCACAAGGGCATGGGTCATCCCAAGTTTTACAAGTTCTAGTCCTGTTTATAATTTTCCATTTTACCTTAGGTGTCCTATTTATTTCCTTCAGATGCCAAAAAATATTTAGATAGAGAAGTCTGATTTCTTTTATTTATATTGTTGAAAGAGCACTTATGCTGCCTCCATCTAGCTTTAAAATCATTCTTCGTGGACCGAATGTATATCATATTAGTATTGGGACTCTCAGTGGATGAGATAGAATGATTTTAAATTCTGCGAGATCATACAGCGCGTCAATGTTTTGAGTATATTCCATCTTAGAAAGACAATCTTCAGAAGTTGTTTAACGTATCACGTCGCCGTAACCAAGGTGCGGCCGATTCATCTCGTCTTCCTTGAGGACTTCAAAGAATGAAATAAGAAGCAAATAAAACCGCCGTTTTGTCGTTTCAGACGTAAAAAGTAGAGCAAAGAGAATTTGTGCATTCATCATAGAATGAAACAGAATCAATAACTATTTTGCTTTCACATTAGCTAAGGAGGAGAACTAAAAAGAGTAAGTGTGACACTGAGGTCCGAAGACATATTGGGATGGGCAAAGATGCATTCCAAAAGCTGAGTATTAAGAGACAATAAACAAAGAAAAGACTATTGAACTATTACATGATATCTCTCCTTCTGTATGGCAACAAATGCGGGGCGATCTTCTCAACGATGAAGAAGAGACTTGAGGCAACATAAATATTGTTCTAAAGAATGAAGTTGAGGATTCCATAGAACGAACATGTGAGCAAAGACGCGGTTTTGGAGAAAATGGAAAGAAAAAGGAAACATACTTAACATCAGGAAGAGGCAGTTTTGGGGGCACATAAGGAGGAAGGAGGGCTTGGAAAATCTGATACTCACAGGATAGATTGAAGAAATGGGAGACAGAAGAAAGTAATCCGTAATATACTTTATGAGCTTGAGGAAATGTATGTTAGAACAGGGTTTGGGAGAAATAACAAAAAGACAAAACTTATTAAAAGCAACAGGGGATAATAAAAAGGTGTGGGAGACATGATCGTCTACGAAGGGAGACAGTATGTAAAAGAAGAAGATCACTTTTGGACTAACGTGTTTGGAAGCCTGAAAAAGAAAGCTGAGAGAAAAGAGTAAGATACTAATTGCTACTGACACACATAAGTAAACAGAAGAGAGGAAGAAAGATTAAGAGCTTCTTGTAACACAATCTTACAAGATATTAATTGGTTTCCGTGACCATGTGTAGTTCTACAAAAAATACTCAGATATATCTGGATTGCTGGGTAAAGAGTTTGAAAAGTTGCTACAGACAAAAAGTACAACAGAAGACAAATGGCCGAGGAAGACGAAGTCAAGTTACCAAAATTATCACAGAAGAAGAAAACAGGCAAGATTTCAACCTATGATTTTGGCTGACGTCTGCAATTATGTGTGGGAAGTAAAGTTGCCAGAAAATAAAGAATAACAAGAAAACGAGGAAAAAAAAAATGACTGTATAAATAAAAAAAAAAAAACAAAGCGAAAAAAAAGATTAAATAAATAAAAAAAAAGAAAAAATGGTAAAAAGAATAAAAGAAAATAGAAAAAAAGAAAGATATTTAAAAAGATTTTCGATTGCACAAGCCTGCAGATATTAATATCGATGTCTGAGAAAAGAAAACAGACATATCTACTCAATCACGTGTACTGACTATAATATATATATATATATATATATATATATATATATATATATATATATATATATATATATATATATGAGTGTGCTCGAGTGTATATATATGAAAAAAAAAAAAAGAATGTTGACAAATGGAAGCTTTTTTTTTACCAACGCGTTTCGTCCTTTGATAGAATTTATCGAGGCAAATGTAAGGATTTTATTTTGTAACATGTATTTATAAACAGAATTAAATTATAATGTTAGGTTCACACAAATTTGAACTCTCCTCTCCCAAGCCAACATGCATGACTATGGATATTTAAAAAAAAAATGAAAGGAATTGATTGAATCAAAACCTTCTATTATTAAAAGTGAATACAGAAACGATTTATCAAATTAAAGCGAAAAAATAAATAATTACATTAATATAAAAAAAATAAGTAAATAAATAATTATATATAAACAAATAAGAAAAAAAAAACACTTCGATAACGAGGACGAAATGCTTTGGTACAAAAGAGTTTTTGCCTTCATTCATATATATATATAACTTAACTAAAATTTAAGTAGAAGAGATTACCTATCTAGAAACAGTCACGAGTTAAATTCATGAACAAAATTCAAATGGATAGAGATGTCAACTTAATAATCAATAATAATTTTTTTTAAAGAGATTAAAAAAAAGATTACTAGAAGTAAACTTATATTTTAAAATAAAATTTCATTCTTTTAATGTACTTTCTATGAATATTTTTCTAATCGACTATTTCATAGAAAATCCCCAAAATTTAAAAAAAAAAATCACTAACAAACATCAAATTAAATTATTTGTAGACAGTTTATATTTATATCAAACATTATAATCTTTATGAACCCCCAAATTAACACTTTCAAAGTAAAACAAAATAACAGCGTCTGTTTCTAACCTTTTTTACAAAGAAAATTAGTGACAACTTCTCTCATAACTTCCTTCTCTCTTTTTCTCTCTATGGGTTTTTTCTTCTCTACCCCTTCGTTTTCAATATATAACTTCCGTTAAGTTAACCGTTTAAATGTGTCAATATCTGCTAACTCACTCATGTCATCTCTCTCCCCCTCACTTCCTCACTTCGTTAATTTACATATGTTTAATACGGCCCGTCAAAAATGTGTAAATTTTCTTTTCATTTTTTGTTTGGAAGTAAAGTCTGATGATCCGCAGTCCTTTTAAAAGGTCTGTGGTGAAATAATTTATTACATGGAACCTTAAAGTGGTCTGTTTTTATTTAATATATATATATATATATATATATATATATATATATATATATATATATATAGTTCACACTGATGATCCAATGTGGTAAAACCTAAGCAGGTAGTACCTGGATTATTAGGATTTTTTATTTACTTTTACTCTACTTAGTATATCGAGAACTCTTCGTTTTAAGATTTAAGGTACTGGATGATTTCTTTCGGCATCTTCGATGTTTCCGTTACTTTCTTTCTTTTTTTCCATGTTTCCATATGTCAATTTATTTAAAATAATGTGCTGTCCAGTTTTTTTCACCGACCGAGTTTAAATAGATTTACATCATATATATATATATATATATATATATATATAAATAATCCGAGCGCTTGAGAAATTGTATAAAAAACTAAATCAAAGCAGCTTGTCTGTTGTATTCAATGAAATGTGCATGAAAAAAGATTGCTGCCTAAATACACAAATTTTAAATTATATATATATATATATATATATATATATATATATATATAAGTATAGGTTTGGTATATGCGGAATAAATTACAATAACCAAAAAATACTATTCTTAAAGAGTGCTCAATACAGAGTAGAGCAAATATAATTATTCATTCGAAAATTATAGCATAAATATGTTATAAAATCACGACAGAAATAACCATTTTATTTCAACACTACTCGTGACTTATCACATGATAAGACACCAGAAGTGTTGAAACAAAATGGCTACTTTTGTAGCGATTTTATAACAAATATGTTATATGGTATAATTTTCGAATAAATAATTATATATATACATACATACATACATATATATATATATATATATATATATATATATATATATATATATATATATATTCACAAATGGAAATAAGATTTATTGACCTGATTACGCGTTTCGACATTGTTAGATAGTTTTCCTCAGTGTGTATATTTGTGTGGTTCAATAATACTTTTTCACTAAGCTGATGTCCCTCAGTCGGGATGAAAAAATAACATTGTTTGACATTTGTATGAAAAGCGTTATTTTAATTTATTCTATTTTCTCCTTAGTTATTTCGCTTTGTCGAAAGTGGTTTATGATATTCTTCCATATTACATTGAATTTACAGTAAATCCCTAAGCAATTTTTCAGAACGTGTTCAAAGTAAATGATTCACAGAGCTTTTCTACTTTGAAATTAAGATAAATCCTTCGCCAATTATTCAGAATTTGTTCAAAGTAAATGATTCATACAGCTTTTCTACATCATCCAATTATTCGGATTGTGTTGAAAGTAAAACATTCATACAGCTTTTCTACATTATCCAATTATTCGGATTGTGTTGAAAGTAAAACATTCACACAGCTTTTCTACATTATCCAATTATTCGGAATGTGTTGAAAGTAAATGATTCATACAGCTTTTCTACATTAACCAATTATTCGGAATGTGTTGAAAGTAAATGATTCATACAGCTTTTCTACATCATCCAATTATTCGGAATGTATTGAAAGTAAAACATTCATACAGTTTTTCTACATTATCCAATTATTCGGAATGTATTGAAAGTAAAACATTCATACAGCTTTTCTACATTATCCAATTATTCGGATTGTGTTGAAAGTAAAACATTCATACAGCTTTTCTACATTATCCAATTATTCGGATTGTGTTGAAAGTAAAACATTCATACAGTTTTCTACATTATCCAATTATTCGGATTGTGTTGAAAGTAAAACATTCATACAGCTTTTCTACATTATCCAATTATTCAGAACATGTTGAAAATAAAAGATTTACTCAGCTTTCCTACATTGAAACTAAGCTAAATCCTTATCCAATTATTCAGAATGGCTTTTAAGTAAAAGATTCATATATTTTAGCTATGTCTCTGTGTTTCTATTGCTGACAATGTGTGCGTAAATATGTAACAGAATCCAGATAAGTTTGGTAGATTTTCACATATAGAAAACTGTTTTATTGAGTCTCATTATGCATAAGTCACAGACTTTTGTCCTTTCATCCCAACCGAGGGTTGCCAGCTTAGCGGAAAAAAGTATTACCGATTAATATTGATGCACACGCACATATCTCGCTTTCATTCTGATCTGAGGAAGCCTTTATACCAATGTGGAAACGCGTAATCGAATCAATAAAACTGCTTTCCATGTTCCGATATCTCATTTATTTCGATATAAGCTTGCATATTTGAATATACATAGGGTTGAGAGAGAGTGAGAGATAGATAGATAGAGAGAGAGAGAGAGAGAGAGAGAGAGATCTTCAAAAATAAATATGTTGAATAGCATATGCATTTTTACGAAGTAGGGGGAAAAATGGATAATGTGCGATAAACGTTATACACACAGAAAATGCAATAGATGTGTCGAATTAAAACCCTGACTGAATCAGTTACATTAATTCCGAACAAATGCCCTTGCGTAAGGCTTAAATCGATTTCCCTTCATTTTGGTGGCCGTCACTCGCGAATAAAGACAATTCGTAATTTAAAACCTGGGCAAGTTCACAGTAAACCACACCACTAACTTTTCGATAATGCCATGTCTGTTTTGTGGAGAGTTTTAACTGAATACGGATCTGACATTTAATCAAGTAAAAGCAAGGCAGTGAGGTGTGTGTTGGACATCCGAAGATTCCAAATTTTCTTTCGTCTTTGAAAAAGTGTTTCTAGAATTTGGTGAGAAATTCTTTATTTTTTTAGTAGATTTATAGCTTCAGTTTTTAGTCATTTGTTTCTTTGGTTATTGTTATGGCAATTTACCCACACACGCATGGACTCTACCAGCTATAAATAGGAGCAGGTACTGCCTTTTAGAGGGAAGTTTCTAGCAGTCAGCTCTAACAGTAGGACCGAACATTCTTGCAGTAACACTCTCGTTTGTATATGTTTGTATTACTGTTTCTGTTAATATATTTAACTCAATTTCTCTCTTTATGTTTTTATTTCAGGCCCTAACAAGGCCACAACTGTTATCATATAGGCTGTTCTAATCACTGTGAATTAATTAAGTCCAATGATTTTTGCTTTTTCTTTCAGATTTAACAACTTAAGCCTTTGGCAATTTCAACCATGGAAAGATTAACAATCGAACAAATATATTAATGTTTCAGAAGCTTATTACGAAAATGTGTGGCTGGTCGAATGATTGGTTTTTAATTTATCCAAGTTCCGCATTAATTTCGTTCAGTTAAGTAATATTTCTGCCACAATTAAGGATTGTAGGGGTTATTAATAATACAGTGTTGTTTAGTTTCTTGAAAATATAGTATTATTCACATTGTAAATATTTTTGGAGTATATATTTTTAAAAGTTGTTATTTCATTGTTCACCCACCACAGACAAATTGTATATATCGGGACTAGTTAGGACTTCATAGAGACTTTGAGGTATTATGGTGACTGTAGTAAAAATAATAAGTAAGTATGTGGTATTTTGGTGCAAGGAATATTGTTTGTTTGCGTCAGGGATTAAGGCTAGCTAAGTTTAAGATAAGACAGATGCCTACTTTTAGCCTTGTGCTACATTTTATTTTATCTTTATCTATTTATACAAACATATCATTTGAGTAGTATTAGATTTACTCAAGTTTTTCCGTTCTATGTATGATTATTTAATAAACCCTTTCTTTTCTGTTTCCTCTCTCTGTTTTTGTGTTTAATATAACAGGGAAATGGAAATGTATCTCTCGGAAGAAAAAAGATTAGCAACAGAATGTGAGACGGCGACTACAAAGGCTATTTCAAGTCTAAGTTGAAGCAAGACAATCACTTAATAGACAAAGGTCTCTGAGGGCCTCAGATGAAAGACTTGAGCAAATAAGACTGTCATCTAAGAAACGAAGGATTAAAGGAACAGTTCATTTTGTCTGGGAAGGAATGTCGTCTAAATGCAGATAAATATTTTATTTGTATAGATCATTAAAACGACTAAGGGAAGTAAATACTCATAAATTTACTAACTCTGTAGCCCTACTACAGATGGGACAGGACATATATAAATAAATAAACATTGATAATTACTATATGGTTTGATTGTTCTATTCCAAACTACTTTTAATCAACACAGAACATTTTCTGCATGACACCAGCACGGCCGATGCTAGGGCAACACTTTACGTCTTCTTTGGAACGGATTTTCCACTGAAATGAAACAGAGCGACTGTATCGAATCAATTGCAATGTTTACTGCTAGAAAAGTTGGCTCACTGTGTCGTGCCCAAACATTATCAGGATACATCTTGCACATTTATAAATCGTTCATACATTGGGTATTGCTGACATATCTGCTTTGGTGCTCCTGCTGTACAGTGAGCCCTCGCCTATTCACGTTTCAGAATTCGCGGCTTCACACATTCGCGGATTTTTCATATGTAATTGTTATTCGCGATAACCCTGAACATACGTGTTTTTCTGAAGAACCTATGTACAAATTATTCTCTGAGAACTCCATCGAATCGCGTATTTTTTCGTTAGAATATATTTAAAATATTCTTGTATTATTTTCCTGTTATTTAAGTGAATTAAAACATATAACAGTCCATTTTTATGGTAAAAATTGGCAGAATATATATTTAAAATATTCTTGTATTATTTTCCTGTTATTTAAGTGAATTAAAACATATAACAGTCCATTTTTATGGTAAAAATTGGCAGAATATATATTTAAAATATTCTTGTATTATTTTCCTGTTATTTAAGTGAATTAAAACATATAACAGTCCATTTTTATGGTAAAAATTGGCAGAATATATATTTAAAATATTCTTGTATTATTTTCCTGTTATTTAAGTGAATTAAAACATATAACAGTCCATTTTTATGGTAAAAATTGGCAGAATATATATTTAAAATATTCTTGTATTATTTTCCTGTTATTTAAGTGAATTAAAACATATAACAGTCCATTTTTATGTAAAAAAATCTTCATCTTCATTGTAAAAAACAAACGCAAAAACATGCATAGTGTTTGTGCTTTGTTCTTCGTTAGGGGCAGCGACTGGGGTCTTAAAAGTGGTTTATTCTAAATCTGGGGGCATAATCACAGTTCTGTTTTTAGAAAATGTTTTAAACTTTATATTTTATGTCTCGTTACACATATTTTATATAGTACTTTCAATGGTTGTATCGATCTATGCGTAATTAAAAACGGTTATTGTACGTATGAAAGGAAATTTACGCTATGATCACCAATACTGTTTATCAAAAATGTTTTCAAAAGGGTCTGGAGTGTTTCTAATGTGTTTAGGATGAAAGTTTAAGGCATATGGGGTTGTAAAAATCAAAATAGGAACTTATAAGCACATTCAGGGGGTTACAAGTATTCGCGCATTCTAAATATTCGTGGCCGGTTCTGGTCCCTAACCCCTGCGAATACGAGGGACTCACTGTATGTCTCAAGGTACTTGATAAAATTCAAAGAACGGTCTGTAATGTAATCGATCACGACTTTAGTCACTTTTTCACCACCGTGACGTGGCTTCCGTCTGTCTTTTTCTCAAATATTTTCATGGCAGCTGTTCTGGTGAGCTCTTATTTAGTGCTTCGAGTATATGAATTTAAGTGGGTTTCTAGATTGGTAACTAGGTCTAATCGTTTTAGTGGTGACCTAACTAGATGCAACCGCCACTTCTATTCAAATATTTTCTTTTCTCGCACATTTCACCTGTAGATCTCTCATCCGATTTGTTGCTTCCCTGTCATCTATAATCTTTAAAAAAATTAATGCCACTTCAGTCGCCATATTCTGTCTAGTGAGACCCTTTTCCTTTATTGTACTTTCCTCATTTCTCATCACAAATATCTTCGCATTCTCTTTTAGTCCCTGTAACCCCTTACGTCTTAGTTCCATTGTTGCCTTACCTGGGGCGAAATGGTTAAAAAAAAACCCTCAAATATTACAGAAGAATTCCGGTTTTGTACCGATAGATTTTCGATATCTTTAACTTGGTGGGATCTAAGAAAACAATTGATGTTTCATGGAGCTAAAGAAATGAGAGTCTGAAGGCGATAATATATTAGGTTGTCCCAAAAGTTCGTAAACAATTGCAAAAAATTGAAAAAAAAATTGAAATTTTACTCCCCAAGTAATAACAAAAACAACAAAAATTATTCCTCAAAATAAAGACCATCATTTTCCAAGACTTTCTGCCATCGATCTGCAAGCTTTCGGATCTGGTGAAAGTACCATTCAGCTGGCTTCGAATCAAAGAATTCTTGACACGCTTCCTCGACTTCACCAAACGAGTCAAATCGGCAGCCCTTCAGAAAGTGTTGCATTGAGCGGAAAAGGCCGTAATCTGATGGAGAACAGTCAGGACTGTAGGCTGGGTGTGGCAGAACCTCAACGCCATCCAGCTCTTCAAACTTGTCTTTGCTCTTCCTGGCGGTGTGTGGCTTGGCATTGTCCTGCTGCATCAAAGCGCGCTTTCGGTTGATCAGAGCCGGGTACTTTTGCTTCAACTTTTCGAAGACCCGCTCCAGTTGCTGACAGTTGACGTTCCAGTTGTTCGGCACTGATGGCACGATCATTCAGAACCAAATCAAAATACACGATTCCTTCAAAGTTCCACCAAACGCACAACATGACTTTCTTGCCGAATCGATCTTGTTTTGGAACCGACGGTGTCTCTTGCCCTTTCTGAACCCATCGCTTGTTTCGATTGTGCTGGACCAGATGGACCCATTTCTCGTCCGATGTCACAATGCGCTTCCAAAAACAATAAAAAATTGCATAAAAATTCAATTTTTCGCAAGTGTTTACGAACTTTTGGGACAACCTAATAGTAAATAGGAAAGAACTTGCTATTTGACTTTCATGATTGTAGTACAAGAAGGAAAGTCGTTGTCATGTAACGAAATAAATGGTTAACTATTTTGCTCAGAGAAAGATCTTCTTTTCGTATGCTTTATTCTAAAAAGTCATTTTAAAATACTCAGTTGTCCAGCTTCCAGCGACTTGTGATTTTAAGAAGCTAATATTTCCATTTGAAAGCATAGAGGATAATTTTTTCCATTGTGTGAAAGAGGAAAAGTGTACTTAAGTGATAGTCTTCAAGTGGGCCGTCCTGGGTATGGCGATAATCTACATCCGCGTCCTGGGTAAGACGATAAACTACATCCAACAGCAAGGCCTCTCTGATCATGAGGTTTTGAGGAGCGTGGAACCAACTCTTAATTGCTGGTGTTCACAGGTCTACCCTGATCCTGGAGTGGTAGCACCTGTTAGGGTCCCAACTATGTGCAAATAGTTAACTTCTAAACTGGAGTCAAAACACTATAAAAGTGTAAAAATAAGTTTCAATACCAGAAATACTTTGTAAAAAATTATTACCTGCAATAAATGTTTGAGAAAAAAAATATTTTCAGCAATACATTTTTAGAAAAAAATACTAACAGCAATAGATAAACCAAATCTTTAAATGGGATTCATAAACTAATTCTACTTTTTATTTATTCCTTATAATTGTAAGGCAGATAAGGGAACTGGACTTAAAATAGTCTCAAATTTCTACAAAACAAAAACATTAACCAAAAGACTGATATTCTTAAATAATCCCGTCAGTTCGACACATTCATAAAGATATCATGCATGCCACCACACTCATCTAAATCTGTCAGCTGTATATAGCCGCTTTCTCATGTCGACGATGAAAATGGTATCTCTTATGGAGGACCATACTTTTTCCAATCTCGTGGAATGTCACTAAAAACCAAATTGAAACGAAATAAACATAAGAGCTATAAATGGAATGGTAATGTCATAAACAAAGATCTATACGAACTAACAGAGGTCATATTATTAGGTTGGTGTAAAAATAATGTCGTTTTCTCACATAGTAACATATGTGAGAAAACGACATTATTTTTGCACCAACCTAATACTTGAGGACTTTCAACAGCAGCAACAATTAAAATGGATAGCACATGTAATCCAAAGAGAGAATAATTATATAATTAAGATACTGATGTTCCACACTACTTCAAACATAAGGTTAAGAAGGCAACGCCCACTAATACTGAAAAGATCGATAATATATAGTGGACCTAATACTATTTAAAGCGAAAAATTATTTTAATAGAAAGTAGCACTGGCTTCTCGGTCAATGATTTCCGAATGTTTTCTAATAAAGAAACTGATATTATTACCATTAACATTAAAGAGGAGGAGAACAGATATTACACTACACTAGCGATGGCCAGGGAGTGAATAAAAGTATAACTCGAGTAGCACTGGCTGCATGGTCAATGAATGCCGAATGTTTCCGCATAAGGAAACGGCTAATGTTATTACCATCTTATCGAAAAATGACGAGGAAATATCAAGCAAAAATAGAAATATTTAACGCTGACCAATTGTCCTTTTTATGATTACATGTTGAACTCAATTTCTAACTTCTGAATTTTCCACGAGGATAGCCAATGGCGTAGTCCAATGAGCGTCGTCATAGACTTAAACTCTCGTACCTACACGTTCGTCTGTATTTATGACGGACACCAGCGAATCATATTTCAAGGGGAACACAGGTGTATGCATATTTCATTATATCAGTTTTAAAAAGGGGTAAAAAAAAATAATCAGAAAATACTTTGATCCTTCGTCTTAATAATAACAAAGATTTTGACGATAAAACTATGTTTTCTTTACGTTTGGAGCATGTTTTCATCACGGTATGCTGACTTTTTAGCGTTTTTTTTTTAGAGTTGTGTGTGTGTATGCACCTTCAATTTCGTTGAAAATCAGGTGTTTTAGAGATCTACTGGCAGAATCCCAGAGATTAATGGATGACAGATTTACAATGATGTTCAACAGATTCTATTATATCGTACAGAATAGACAGTCGAAATAAACTAATCAAATTTTGTCTGAGACATGACTGATGCAAATGCCTATTTTCGATTTCAATGAGACAAAATCCATTAAAGGTAATATATGGAAAAAGAAAAAGGATTTAATTTCTTATTCTGCAAAGAAGAATAAAAATCGTTAAGAAAAAAAATGAAAGAATTAGGTTAAAATTTAGCGAAAAGATTGGCGCTGTGACAATTTTCACGTTTTCACACTTTTATGTTAAGAAAGATTTTTTACATCTTAATTACGTTCTTTCCTAGTTATTTATTAGCGTTATTTTTTTTACTCATATTATTGTTTTTCGTCTTATTGTTTGCTTTCTTTTCTTCTTACCTTTATTCTATTTCGTTCTTCTTCTCTCCTTTTATTCTCTTTCATTTGATTTTCCACTGTTATTCTCTTTTATTTTCTTCGTACCTTACTTCTCTTTCATTTTTCTTCTCACCTTTATTCAATTTCCTTTCTTTTTCAGCTTTATTCTCTGTCATTTTCCTTCTCACCTTTATTTTCCTTCTCACCTTTATTATCTTACATTTTTCTTCTCATCTTTATTCTCTTTCGTTTTTCTTCTGTCCTGTATTCTCTTTCATTTTTCATCTCGCCTTTATTATCTTTCATATTCCTACTCGTCTATATTTGCTTTCATTTTTCTTTTCGCCTTTATTTTCATTAAATTTTCTTCTCTTCTGTATTCCCTTTCATTTTTCTTCTCTTCTTTATTCTCTTTCGTTTTTTTTCCTCATCTTGCATTCTTTTTCATTTTTCTTCTCATCTGTATACTCTTTAATTTTTTTTCGCCTTTATCCGCTTTTATTTTTCTCGCCTGTATTCTCTTTTACTTTTCTTGCCTGTATTTTCTTGAATTTTTCTTCCCATCTTTATTCTCTCTCGTTTTTCTTCTCGCTTGTATTTTCTTTCATTTTACTGCTCGCCTGTATTCGCTTTTACTTTTCTTCTTCCTTGTATTCTCTTTCATTTTTCTTTTCGCCTTTATTCTCATTAAATTTTCCACTTGCCTGTAGTCATTTTCATTTTTCTCCTCGCCTTTATTAATTTTCGTTTCTCTTCTCACCTTTATTCGTTCAATTTCATTTGCTGTATCTTTCTTTATACAGCTTTCTGTCTTTCATTTCTCATTTTTCATTATATTTTTCTTATCAGCATCATCCCCCAGTTGTCTATAGTTCGGATACGAGATACATGGGACAGTTCCGGGACTGACCTATGGAGAACATATAAATTCATCATTTTCCAAAAAGCTTCACGTCGAGCGCAAAATACCTCAGTCTGAATCAAAACAAAGTTAAGCTATTCCATTTTTTCTTTTGTAACGATGACTGTTACGCCATACCGTACCTACTTATTTGGGAACAGAGTTCTAACAAAAATCAGAAAAGTCACATATTTAGGCGCACGTCAAATTTCTCTTTTCTTTCCTTTCGTTTGTGTTTTATGGCATATCAACCACTGTGGGTTATTTAATGCCAAATCCAGTTTATATGAATTTTAAATGCCTATTTTGTATGGAATAAAAAATGTATAGCTGGCAACATTATTCTTTCAAAAAAAAAAAAAAACAAAAAAAAAAAACGTAGAGCTGGCAACATTATTGTTTCAAAAAACGTATAGCTGGCAACATTATTCCTTTACAAAAACACGTAGAGCTGGCAACATTATTGTTTCAAAAACATAGAGCTGGCAACATTATTGTTTCAAAAACTTAGAGCTGGCAACATTATTTTTCTGAAAACATTATCTGAGACCTTGCTGTTGGATGCAGTTTATCGCCGTACCCAGGACGCGGATGTAGTTTACCGTCATACCCAGGACGCGGATGTAGTTTACCGTCATACCCAGGACGTTTTCCTTTCGTGATGCCTGGGCAGATAAGATAGTCATAGAAAAGTGGCTAATCTTCAACCATGATATCATACCAGTATCGAGTCAAGGTGTCTGGTGGTGGCATCTTAGTTCATGTAGAAATGGAGTAATGCCTTTTTATAGGACCTTACTACGATTGCAATAGGAGTTGTCTCAGCCGAAATTAAAAAAAACTTGATTGGGTGATTTCGTTTACGTGCTATTAGCCCACTCTTTGCACACACACACACACACACACACACACACACACACACACACACACACACACATATATATATATATATATATATATATATATATATATATATATATATATATATATATATAAGGTAACAAATCCGAATGGCAGATACAATAGTCTTAAGAAAACACCTAAGAAATAATATGAAATTTAACAGCGAAATATTCTACATAGGAAGCAAATGCCATTTAACGACGTTGAGATTTTTCTATAAAAATGACACAAGGAAAACATTTGAACATTGTAGACTGGCGCTACAGATTCACAAACAAAGAACTCTACAAAATAAAAGAAACCAGATCACTTGATCCCTGTCAACGGGAGCAACACCAAAAATGGATACCAACAAGAGAAAATTTTTTTCCATCGTCTGCTATTTATTTTATGCACCACGTTCCTGTAGAAATTGGATAATCATGGCTCTCCACAACACCCTATCTTTTGTAGCTGTAAGCAATGTTTGTCTCATTACCATCGTTCTAACCTTCATGCCAGCCATTTAAATAAGCTGTTACGTTACTCAATGTTTCCCGTTCTGGGTATAACGATAAACTACGTCCAACAGCAGGGCCTCTGATCAGGAAGTTTTGAGGAGCGTGGAACCACCTCTTAATTGCTGGTGTTCCTGAAACTGAGTGGTAGCACCTGTTAGGGTCCCAGTTATGGGCAAATAATTGACCCCCAAACTGGTTAAAAAAAATATGAAAGTGTAAAAATAGGTCTTAATACAAGAAATACTTTGTAAAAAAAAGAAATTATTACCAGCAATACATTTTAGGCAAAAATTTTTTACCAGCAATACTTACTTGAAACAAAAATATTATCAGAAATAGATTTTTTGAGGGAAAAATATTATTAACAATACATGTTTGAAAAAAGTATTATCAGCAATAAAAATTGGCATTAAATAACCCATTGAGGTTGATATACTGTAAAACAAACCAAATCAAACTACTAAATGTTTCTTTCTGTTATCTTTAAATCAGTATGTCCTGTGGGTGTTAAAATTTCTAAGCCCTCTTTCTTTTTTATGCGTTACAGAAATTTAAGATATTTCTGTTTCTAATTAAAAGTGCCATGTTCTTACCATTTTCTTTCAGACTTCTCCGTTGCTTAAATGTTCCGTCCACGGCATCCTCAGCATGATTCTTTAGGGCGTACATCTCTGTTTCCTTCAAGACTATTCTTCATCTGTGAGAAAATTGCCCAGCAGCATTCACTACGATATGGGACAACTGAAATTACATAGCAATTATGAGCTAAAAAAAAGCAGACTGGCTCTCTAAACTTGGAGAACAGTTTGGAAGAACGATAAATCTGAATTTAAAACCGTGGGTAAAAGCAAGCAGAAACTGCTATCACTTCCCCAAAAAAGAAAAAAGAAAAAAATCTATGGAGACTTATGATCGTCTTCGTCCGGCAGAGACATGGCATTATAAAAATTATAAATTATCAAAGATATAAGTGATTTGCGTAGTTACACGTAGAAGATATTAGGTTGGTGCAAAAAATAATGACGTAATAATGTCGTTTTTTTACGTATTTTTTAACGTCAAAAAACGACATTATTACGTCATTTTTGCACCAACCTAATATTTCGCTAAACGAGACACCGCGGTCGGGAAGCGTATCTGTGGTTTATAGCTACAAAATAAAAATATTCCTTGTAAGTATTAAATTTCTTAAGAGAAAAAACATTATCGCCACCACGGTTATGTTAGTCGCTTTGATGTTTGGCCTTCTGCATAAGTCAAGAGGGAAAAAATACAAACTAATTGACCGTATTCCATGTCGTTTGTTATCTAAATATAACGAAATGTTACGTTTTTTTAAACAAATTTGAAGTGAAGATTAAAAATAAATCCTTGACAAACACGGAGAACCACTACAAAGTCTATAACTGTTTGCTTTTCTTCCAAAGAAACTTGCTATTTACATAGCATAACTGGAAGGTAGAAGTCTATTAGCTTCGTACAGACAATCAAGCGAACAAGAGCTATTCCAAGATCAACCGAAGACAGAAACCAACGAAAAGCGTCAGGGATTATTGAAGAAAAAAAAATGATAATCCATAATGATAAAACTAGACTCTACTCTTCACTGGTAACGAGGCAAAACTTGTTGAAGCCTGGCTGAGAAAAATATGTCATCTTCAAATTATCATTTATTATTTTGGTCTTTACAGAAATCTCTGAACGAAATAAATGTTTCAGGTCCGTGGAAGACTACAAAAGTAGCTACAGTAGATCTTTGACGAGAAAGTTCAAATATTCTGGGAGAAAAGACGTCGTAAATGCGGTGTCCGTGATCGTTAATGTCGAAAAATATTTATCTGTCTATATTTCTGAGATGAGGTATTATGTACACTATTTACATTATTCGGACTATTGTCCTCATCTTTGTCGCCATATTTATTACAACGTTTCGGCCGTTGTACGCCCCGGCCTTCTTCAGGTAGTTGGAACACAGTGGATAAAGGCGTTGGTTAGATCCAGTGACAGGACCCAAAGAGTGTGAGTTCAATACCCGGTTAAGGCAGTGGAACACTTGGAGAGGTGAATTAACAGCAGATAACTGATAACTGACATCCATTAAACATGGCACGTGGAACTCGAACAGTCTACTCCAGTGAGCAAAATAAAGAGTCCAGTTCGACATTCCAACTACCCTTAGAAGTCCGGAGTGTACAACAGCCGAAACGTTGTAATAAATATGGTGACAAAGATGAGGACAATAGTCCGAATAATGCAAATAGTGAAAAATATTTAACGAAAAGTTTTGGGCATATGAATGAAGAAATATACATATACACATACGTAATAATACTGAGTACTATGAAAGATGGAGAAATATATTTTGCTCAGTACCATTTTGTGTCTCATATCGCGCACAATGATATCTCATTATATCAATTTTGAAATATTTATCCCTGAAATTAACAAGATAATCTATGAAATCGGTATCACGTTGAATGTAATAAATTGTGGAGAAATATATCTCACAATAACATAATCTGTGAAGTATGCTGATTACAAGAGAATATTCCATATATATATATATATATATATATATATATATATATATATATATATATATATATATAGAGAGAGAGAGAGAGAGAGAGAGAGAGAGACAGTGTACGTTATCCCGTGCAACTGCGGAAAGAAATATAAAGGAGAGACAGGCCGACCCCTCAAGGTAAGGCTTCAAGAAAGCTGTAACACGAGGGGACGTGGAAAAATCAGTCGTGGCTGACCACATATGGAGATATAGAGAGAGAAGGGAGATCACCACCCTCTGTGGGGTCATGTTGAGAGAAAAGGAACACTATTGGAAAATTCGTAAACTTAAGGAATCAGCACATATGTTAGGCCGCAAAAATCTCCTGAGCCGACCAAGCATAGAAATAAATGCAATATGGGATCCAGTAATAAAGAGAAAAGCAATGATATTAGGTTGGTGCATTAAATAATGACGTAATAATGTCGTTTTTTGACGTATTTTTAAGGTCAAAAAACGACATTATTACGTCATTATTTTTGCACCAACCTAATAACAACAAAGTTGCAATATGAGCTCTGATAAAACATGCAATGATAACTGCAAAAATTGCAATATGAGCACTGGTAAAAATGGTTGCTGAAGACATTAGGTTTATAATACCCAGAAATTCATACCAGGACATGGCACAGTGGATAAAGGTGTTGGTTAGATCCAGTGACCGGACCCAAAGAGTGTGAGTTCAATACCCAGTTAAGGCAGAGATAACTTTCAGAGGGAAATTAACAGGCGATAACTGACATGGCACGTGGAACTAGGGAAATAAAGGGTTCATTTCGACATTCCAACCACCTGAAGAAGGCCGGAGTGTACAACGGCCGAAACGCTGTGATAAATATGGCGACAAAGATGAGGACAATAGTCCGAATAATGTAAATAATATATGTATATATATATATATATATATATAGAGAGAGAGAGAGAGATAGTTCGACAATTATTTTAATGTATTTTCTGTATACGAAATTTTATAAATACAAATATTTAAGCAAATGCACTGTTTATAATAAACAATATTAATTAAATTTACCGGCCTGCATGTCCGAGAATTTTCATAGAAAATATGTGTCCTTCGACAGGAATCGAACCTGTATGCTACACGGAACCGTCATATGGCTTGACAAATTTGTAGTTTAAAAGTAGTAATTCGGCCTTGCTAACCAGACGCTTCTGTAGTTAAAGTAAAATAAATTTTAAGCATTTAGATGACTTAAAATTTAAACATTTATATGACATAAAATTCTCAAACAAGCCAGAATCTGTAGATCCGTGACTGAATCGTATTTCCTTTGTCTACAGTAGAAAATTGAGCTAATTAAACTCTTGAATAGCGATCAGTTATTAAATCAGAGATATGAAACTACAGTGAATTCCATGCATATTAAGGAATTAACCTTACTATCTTGCTAGACTTTATAACTCAATAATCACTCCTCTTATGTTATATTATCTTTATATAAACATTTTAATGTTATCCTTAGTGGTTTATTATTGATTAACGTATTAAATAGGTTAGTATTCGTAAATTACACGTAGTAAGCTTAGCCGTGAATTAGCTTATAATTATTTTACTTGTGATGTTGTTTGATAATAGTTTTTAATTTAAAATAGATATATAAAAGTCATATAAATGTTTACAATTTATTATATAAAAATCATATAAATGTTTAAAATTGATTTTAGTTTTTAATTTAAAATAAATATATAAAAGTCATATGAATGTTTAAAATTTAATTTGTATTCTAATTTATAATGTAAGGTTGGTATAGTTAAGTAGTTGTTTTGTTTGTATATGGTTTTTCTTCTTAAAGTGTCTTTTATTTACGTACTATATTTAATTTTGTTGAAATATGTGATTTCATTCAAGATGTCATAAAATTTGAATTGCTGCATTGTATCTGTAATACGCTGCCTAACTTGTCGAGTAACATTTCCGTTCAATTTGGAATTTTCCATCTTACTGTGTCTTCATTGGCTAAATCTGGTATCAACAACTTCTCATATCTTATTTTGTTCTCTTTCCTATTCTATGTGTCTGCAAAATTTGGATATACTCCTCTCCTTTTTCCTTTCTTTTCTTTCCCATCTCTTTGTAGAAGGGTTGATTTCTTATGATTTCTTATGCCTTTCTTTTCTTTTCATTTTCTTTTTTATTGATTTCTTATTTTATTTTCATTTTTTAAAATTTAGTTTGTTTTTTCTTTCTTTTCCTTTTATGAAATGAATCATTTTTTTTTATATATTTGTTTCTTTGCCTTCTAGAGAAATTTTTCAAAAATTTAAAAAGTAGTGATGTTATATAAATTATATTTTTAAATAAATTCGTTTATTACCACCATCGTTAACCACCTGACGAGACGTCTTTAGATATCGAAACAAATATGTATTTTTGACGTGCTGACTTGGATGTTCCAAGATCTATCTATCTATCTATCTATCTATCTATCTATATATATATATATATATATATATATATATATATATATATATATATATAATTTTCCATATCTATCTATCTATCTATCTATCTATCTATCTATCTATCTATCTATCTATCTATCTATACACCAAAATTTCCCAGAATAATTCTGTGGATAAGACAAATTGCTGTAACAATGACTATTGCACTTTTTTGCCGACGCGTTTTGCTTTCTGACTTTATCAAGGCAAACATTGAAAGCGAAATGTTTTTGTTGTCATAGTTACGTTAAAACGAAAATTTAAAAAAAGTGAGACGCTCCTAGCTAATGGTAACTTCCTTTATACTAATATATATATATATATATATATATATATATATATATATATATATATATATATATACAGCAAAATTTCCCAGAATAATTCTGTTGATAAAACAAATTGGTATAACAATGACAACGAGAAAAAATCTTAGATTTTTGTCGACGCATTTCGCCTTCCGAATTTATCAAGGCAAAGAATGAAAGCGAAATGTCAACAAAATCATTTCGCTTTCTTATACTTGAGTTGCAGAATTGTCTGTAATCTGTACACACTTCTTAAGGTACCCCAACCAACAAAAATTTAATCAGGGGCTGTCAGTTCAGAACAATGTGGTTATGTAGTTTAAATTCGAAAGACTGTCTTAAAATTCCTTAGCAGACGTTAATTCTGAGTGACAAAACGTAAATGTTGTATTTCACGTATTGTTCTGCTGTTTGTAAACTAAATTCCTCTTCTCTCACCGTCTTTCGTACACTCCATGTTTTTAGCGTTTTTGTAGACTAAATTCCTCTTCTCTCACAGTCTTTCGTACACTCCATCTTTTTTTCTCAACTCCCGTCCTATGAACGCCGTGATTCTGCGTTAATTTCTTTTGCCAGCTTAAAATAAACAATATAGCTTTCACATGAGACTCTTTATACGTACAGATGCCAATGAGATCATTTTTTTTAACCACACGCCCCCCTGATCTCATGATCACATCTCACGTTATATAATCATCCTTCCATCTGGGCGGGTGTCGCTCTCTTTGCGATTTCCGCAGTGTTTTCTGCTGTTCATAGGATATATATGTGTATGTGTGTGTATGATGATTCTGATGCGCTGTTTTCTCTTTCTACTCATTACTAATGTTTCTAAGGTTTCTAATTCCTTCACACCCTGTAACGCCTCGTGCTCTAGTGGCTGTCCTGCCTTGCTTGGGATGATAGCGTTTAATAAAAGACAAAATCTACTAAATTGGCAATTAGGTCGCACCGTTTTCCGTATGTTCTATCCTAATAGTTTATTTTCTGGCACTTTTCACCTGCAGAATGCACTTGGTTCCTTGCTTCACCGTTTTTTGCTTCCTTGCAACTTATACAATCTTCTCTCTTCCTGAAATCTGTCGTTTTTCTTGTCCTTTCTTTTCGTTAAAGTCTTATTCTCTTTCACTCTCAGTAACCCATTGTGTCTTAGTGGCATTATCGCCTTACTTGAGGTAAAATGAATAAAAATGGCTTTATGTAAGACTTTCGGACAACATAAGGCTATTACGTCTCCCACGTAAATTGATGTTTGATTTGTTTTATACGGCTTACGAACTATTAGCGGGCTACTTAAAGCCAGAAACTATTTTTAGCTTGTGAGAATATTTTGGAGATAATAACGATTTACTGATACGAGTTTCACTAATTAATCCATAGCTGGTGGGAGAGAAAAGTTGGATTCATACCTTTCATAAGGGTATTTGCATGTAAGGGAATATAACGAACCCAAGTGGAATTGGAACTCGGCTCTCCGATTTCCAATTCCGAAACGTTATTCATTGCACCAGCCGCACATACTAGCTTACAGCATCTGGTGTTCCCAAGCGGTCACCCATCTAGACACAGACCGGGCTCGGCGTTGCTTAACTTCGGCGATCGTACGAAGTGAAATTTGTTTTGAAAAAAAAAGTCTCCTGCTATGATCTTCATTTTTTTTTAAAAGTAACAATCACGAAAGCTATTTCCGAAACACTGACAGTAGTCTAGACGAAAATCAACTTTTATTACAGCCAAAGCTTGTCGGCACGCAACTATTCGACAAAATCTTTTCACTTAAAGATGGTAAAACGTGTAGCATATTTACAGTATAGAAGCTATCAGTAGAATCAAATCACTTGTTTTTCTCGATTGCCAGCTGTAGAACTTTGATGATCGCAGGATAGTATTAGTGATTCTTTATTCACTCGATGACATATAGCGACCTTGTGTCAAAATAAACATACTTCATTTAATATCTGCAGTGTCTATTGGATAAAGTGGGTTCTTTTTTTACGTGCTGTATACCTTTAAGACGCGATCATCACTCTCCACAACTTTCTTTTTATCCGTTGCAGCTATGTTTGTCCACTTATCTTCCCACTCACTGTTCTGCCATCCATATACCCCAGGTATGCTACTCCTCTTTTTCCTTCTACCCTCTTGCCATCGATATGTCATGTGAGTGTCAAATTCTTCAAGTACTCTTTCCTCATTATGGCTTCCATAAATTTCAAGTGAGTATCATTTTCACACGGTGCCACGATATTCTAGCACCGAAGCATACAAAGAGTCACGCACAGTAATAGGTAAGGAGCTAGTCTTACAAGCCATTCTATATTAAGTGTTATTTTTGATGGGTACTCCATTGATAACGATTCCCTTGTCGGTTTACTCCAAATATTGCCTCCTCAGCATAGAGGTAAAACATCACCAAAAGGTTTCACCTAGCAGGTAGATGTTTGCTGACTTGGCGATAGATAGACAATTTTTACCGATAGACACATGTACAAATTTGGTTATTATTTACCTATAGAGCTTACAACAGCCAATGCTTACTTGTAGACACAAGTATAAACCCGATTAATGTTTACCGATACATTCAAGTACAAACCCAACAATTTTTACCAACAGCCCTAAGTATGTACCTAAGCAATATTTACGTATAGGCTCAAATAAAATAAATCGAATTTATATATCGACATTGTATAAACCTGACCAAAGGATTACTTATATACGCAAGTATAAACCTGACCTATGTTTACCTTTAGATTTTGGTATAAACTCCACCGATGTTTATCCATATCCACAGATTCAAGTATAAACAGGACCAATGTTTACCCCTAAACTCAAGTTTACACCCAACCAATGTTTACCTATATACCCATGGATAAACGCTTCCATTATTTACCTATATATTCAAGTTTACACTCATTAAATATTTATCTGTAGACACAAATATAAACTTGACTAATGTTTACCCACATACTCAAGTTTACACCCAACCAATGTTACCTATAGACTCAAGTATAAACTGTGTTGTCTATAGACTCAAGTTTACACCCAAACAATGTTACCTATAGACTCAAGTATGAACTGTGTTGTCTATAGACTCAAGTTGACACCCAATCAATGTTACCTATAGACTCAAGTATAAACTGTGTTGTCTATAGACTCAAGTTGACACCCAACCAATGTTACCTATAGACTCAAGTATAAATTGTGTTGCCTATAGACTCATGTTTACACCCAAACAATGTTACCTATAGACTCAAGTATAAACTGTGTTGTCTATAGACTCAAGTTGACACCGAACCAATATTTATGTCTAGACTCAAATATAAACTCAACTCAAATTTACACCCAACCAATGTTTACCTATGCACTCATGTAAAAAACAATTTTACGTATTAAATAACGCATAAAGAATTGTTATGTCGTAAAATCCATCAACCCAAATTACGATAGGCATTATGTTAGAGTAATTATCATTCAAGAAATTTCTACAATCCTCATTAAGAAGACGTTATTTAGTTTTCTCGTTACATCCTGCGAATTTACCATAGGTCTTGTGTCAAGCTAGCTTCAGCTAAGTAATTATCTGCTGCCTCAAAATGATTAATAATTCGCTAGATTAATATTTACTGAATTACAGCTTAAAAAACAAAACAAAAAAAAACAACTTTACATCTCAAGATATTTGCAACAAGACAATTTCCGGATGGTAATCGCTCTGTTTTCTTGCTAGTTAGACTAACATAAGGTTCATAATGGCTACCAAAATAAATGTTATTTGGTTAGACTGCAACAATACGCCTGATAATTGTATTCAAATCAAGTTTGAATCCCAATCAAATCCATTACATTCAATTACGGGCTAATACCCTTGGGAAAGGTATGAAACCTCTTCTTCCCCCCCCCCAACTATGGGTAAATAGCAGGACAGACCGGGTTCTATAGTCTTGGATGGAAACTGGTCTACGGCGGATAGTAATGGCAACCTACTGCGGGAAATAAAATCTGCCTCGTCAGTCATGTATCGAAAGACACATGATCGCCTTAGCGTGTATCATGCATGGCACATAACTGATGTAATACAATACCTAACTCCAGGTATGGGTAAATAACAGGACAGGCTGAATCCTTAAAGCCTTACGTGTTAACCGGTCTAGGAGAGAGACGGCTTTGAATGAAAAAAAAAACAAAACAAACAAACAAACAAAAACTGAGTGGTCGATGATTAAACCGTCTTCCCGTGATCTGATGTGGTGGGTAAGTGGAATCTCAGCAGCACAAAAAGCAAGATCTTCTAAAGTGCAGATAAACTTCTCAGAGTAAACGGCCATATTCCATAACTATGGGTTTAATAGCCTCACCCACCCCTAACTGGCCAAACGTGGTGAGTACGGTTACAACACTGAATACATGGTCAATCAGGGATGGACTCCGCTCACAGGATCGAAAAGGCCTTGGATTTGGATAAGAGATAACAAGATTAATTTCTGTTAATGTGTGTCCGGAATGAACATTGTCACCCACACGCATTTGAATTTTGATAATATTGCATGTAGATCTAGCAACCCAGAAATTGCCGAACTAGAGAATACTGAAGAAAACGTCTCTTCTTTTCAGTTAATAATCACCAGAAAGTAATTTCGCCTATTTTCAGAGCTTGCTGCCCCACTAGGGAAAGCTATTAAGTATCTTTGCTTCCTCAGTATGGCTGGAGCAACATTTACACCAGAGTTGTATTATTTTAAAAGTAGGCGGAATTTTAAGAGACAAACAGTTTAAGTAAGCTATCATATCACGAAGAAAATTTCTGATCTTCTTCTTCTTCTATGTGCCGTTTCCCTTCAGGACATAGGCGATCATGGCTCTTCACATCTTCCTGTCCATTGTAGCTTTTGTTTTGTCTTTATTTCTCTCAAACGCTGTTCTGCCATCCATTTGCTCAAGCCCATCAAGTATGTTACGCGATGCTTATCCTCTCTCCGTCTTTCCCTCAATCTGCCCCGTGAGTATCAGATTTTCCAAGTCCCCCTTCCTCATTACTTGCCCCAGAAATTTCAAATGACTCTTCTTGATGTTAAGTATAAGTTTCCTTTTAGTTTCCACTCCCTCCAGAACGTCGTTCTTCCTCACATGTTCGGCTCATGGCATCCTCAGCATCTTTCTGTAGAACCACATTTCTGTTGTTTCAAGTCTCTTCTTAATCTTTGAGGAGATTGCCCAGCATTCGTTGCCATACAAGAGAACAGATATCATGTAACTGCTCAGTACTTTCCTTGTTTCTGACGAAATTTTCCTGTCTCTTAATACTCTGCTTAGCTTTTGGAATGCATCTTTGGTCATCCCAATACGTCTTTGGATCTCAGTGTAGCACTTTCTATCTTCTGTTATTCCCAGAATTACCAATACTAATACGTAAAAATCCCATTTGCGTCAATATTTACAAGTTTAGTGAAAAAAAATCCTATATAAGGAGTAAGCAGTCACCAACATTTCCTTGATGCAATTTGGCGTGTGAACAGGTATGGCTAATAAAGGGTGTTTGATTAAGACGGATTATATATGAGTGTTTCATTAAAACGGATTAAAGTCAGCAGTAAATAAATCAGTGTTATTGGTGAAAATTTATTTGTTTCTCTATTGGATCATGTTATTTAAGTCATGGCAATTATGTGTGAAAAATAATATTGCCCAAATGTCTGCCGAATCTGAAAGAAAAAGAAAAAACATTACAGGCTTAAACTTAATTCACATTTAAAATCGATTTAAGTTATTGGAACATCCTTTAGAATATAAATTTCAAAATTTGATATTTAATATTTATCTTTAGTGAGAAAAATTAAACGAATTCTTCTTCTTCTATGTACCATGTCCCTTCAGGATGTTGTCAGTCATGACTCGCCACAACTTCCTGTCCTTTGTAGCTCTCAATGAATTTTGTCTTTTCGTTATCTCTCCCAAAACCCTGCTCCACCATCTATTCATTCAAGCTCGCCATCTATGCGTTGTTTGCCGCTATCTCTCTTGTCGATCTCTCCTGTCAGTATCAAATTTTCCAAACCCTCTTTCTTCTTTATGTGCCGCAGAAATTTTAACTGTATCTTCCTAATGTATAATTTATGTGTCCTTTTTTTTTCATTGTCTCTAGATCTTCATCGTTGCTCACATGTTATGTCCATGGTATTCTCACCAGCCTTCTGTAGAACCACTGTTGCTTCAAGTCTTCATCTGTGAGAAGATTACCCAGCATTCAGTGCGAAATAGGAGTACCAACATTACGTAACAGTTCAGTACTTTGTTTCTGGCGAAAATTTTCTGTTTCTTAATGCATTACTTAGTTTTTGGAAGGCATCATTCGCTATCTCAATGCGCCTTCAGATTTTTGTGTCGCGCTTTCTGTCCTCTGTTAAAAAGCTTCCCAGATATTTAAATTCTTTTACTTGTTTGATTTTGGTATCTCCAATATGTAATTTGCATGTTGGTCTGTTCCTTTTGCTAACAATCATGGATTTTGTCCTTTTCACTACTTTCTGTAGAAGTTCTTGTAGTTTTCTTTCTGTGTCTGCCATCAACACTGTGTCATCTGCATATCTCATCGCCTGCTCTCACAGAAGAATTTTGAATAGCCCATAACACCTCTCTCCAACTGTTTGGTCTCGCTCTGTCCGCTGACCTGATATGGAAAATATACATTGAATCAATAGCTTCATCTACCGCAAGGAAAGTTGGTTCTCTATGTCGCGCTACAAAGTTTTTCTCGTCCGTCCATCCTTCTATAAATCAACCATTCGCCCTTGCGTGGAATACTGCCGCCATATATAGTCTGAAGCCCCCGTTGTTTATCTTAAGGTCCTCAAGAAATCCAGAGACGGATATGCAATGAGATTGGCCCTGATCTGGCATCTTGTTTGCCGTCGCTTCCCCTCTGTCTTTCACGGTAACTGCTCCGACGAAATACTTTCGCTGATTCCCAAACTGCATGAAATTAAAGGTGCCACTAAGTTGCCATTTCAGTCCCACCCTTTCACTGTCGAAACGGTTAAATATAGCCGTATCTTCTACTCAAACAGCTTCTTCTCTAGCACTTCCTATCTGTAGAACTCCCTTCCTCTTACTTGCTTCCCTGATAACTATAATCTCCAAATATTCAAATAAAATGTCAATCGACATTTCCAAATGCCTTGATTTATTCACAACCCTTCTCTTCATCCTTTCCTTTGTCACATCTCTTTACTTTTGCTCCCTCCTCTCTGTAGCCCCTTGCATGTTAGTGGCACTCCCGCATTGCTTGGGGTGAAATGCTTAAAAAAGAACAAAAAAGAAAAAAAAAAGTTGTTGGCTGTTAGCTAATTATAAAAATCCTTTCATATAATATTAAAAATAAGCTTCAAATTAAAAATTGATAATTTAGCCATTGATTTGCAATCTTTGTCTTAATGTCGGCGTGCGAGAGACTTGGCCGTCACCGTATGTTGATCATAGAAAATAATGGAAAACAAAACTGTAGGGAGACGTGAGTTGCATCATTAGCAGGTTGGAGTTGTGTTAAATTAAATATTATTACGTGACTGGTGTTGGACCGGCATAACTGAACGGTTCTAAAACAAAGGGTGCTGAAAAATAGATTGTGCCAGTGTATTTGTTTCCTACGCGAGGGCAAATACGACACAAGGTAGGTTTAATATTTACTAGAGAAATACAAGTTTAATTGTAAAAATATTTGTACTTTCCCAGATTCTGTTTTGCGTTTTGTGTCGTTGTCTTCAATTCTTAAAAAAAAAAAATTACACAAAGAACGCATCAACGACAGACAACTTTATTTTTACCTCTCTCTTTATTATATGACGGTCAGGAGTTGGATGGGGGATCGAAGGGGAGAGGTAGATGATCAGAACAATGCATGTCAACGCCTTGATTAGAATTTCATCGCTATATGCTTTCTTACCCGACTAAGGAATCTAGATGCAGAAGGCATTTTGACAATATTCATTCTTGCAGCTGTCCCCGTGTCTTCGTGCTTTTTTTCGTCTTATATAAGAAAAAGTTAAGCAAAGGTAATCTATCAATGTCCGAATTCCACAACCACGTGGGTCTTCTGACTAGTAGTTTGCCATTCCGGGCCAGCCTACGCATTGCAACAATTGTTGTCAGTTATAACTGTACTGCGTTAATCAAAGGATACTATTAGGCACGCGGGCGTTTTATATGCTTTGTGTCTGCCTTGAAGACGAGACACTCAGTAATCTCACTGTACTGCGTTAATCAAAGGATGCTATTATGCACGCGGGCGTTTTATATGCTTTGTGTCTGCCTTGAAGACGAGACACCCAGTAATCTCACTGTACTGCGTTAATCAAAGGATGCTATTATGCACGCGGGCGTTTTATATGCTTTGTGTCTGCCTTGAAGACGAGACATAACTGATCTCAGTAATCGTTTATCTTTCAATGAGGCGAAATCTAACATAACTAGAAAAATATATACTGAAAGGAACAATGATCGTCGTATCCTTGTTTCTTTCTGTGTGTCGCAAAGGAGTTAGGTCGACACGCGGTTCTCTCCTTTTAGTGCAATGTAGAGATACTGACCAACCATAAGACTTGAGGCGAGGGGAGGATTCTTGGTCGTGTAGAGTATTTTAAAGCATTCCTTCCGAATACGCATTCTATCTGCTCTACAGTTTGCGGCAAAAATATCTGCCATATATAACCCACCCCGGAAATACCTCCCACATAATGGTAAGACGCCATTGCCACTAATGTATTACCATTATATGGTAGGTATTTCTGGGAGGTATATTTGGGAGGGATTTCTGTTGCATACTGTATATATAAGATAGAAATATAGTTTTAAGGCATGATATATTTGTGGTTAAATGTACTCATTATCAGAGAAAGAGCAGACAACTAGTCTATACACACGCACACACACACACGGATATATATATATATATATATATATATATATATATATATATATATATATATATATATATATATTAGCCGTTTCCCTACTGTGAAATATGTAGCGTTCTTTTACTGAGCAGACAGTACTGTTTTCGGTTAAGTAACATTTATTCAAGTCCAGTAGCTGTTATCGATCTTTCCATATGCTGATGGGGATTTCCTTCTGAATCTTTTATATGAATGGTGTGTAATATATACATTTTTATTTATGTCATTATTTTCTCTTAGAGTTACATGTGTTATCCATTTTAGCTGATGCTACTGTTGGTTGTATTCGTGTGATGTGGTTTCTGTTATTTGGAACTGCTCTTTGTTTGTGATTCTATAGTGCCAGTCCACAATGTTTAAAGAATCGGGATCTTTGCCAAGACCCTCTGTCTCCACACGCTCAAAGCCTTTTTTTACAATTGATCTTAGGAAGCGGCTGTATACAGCTGACAGTTGAGAACGGGTTTGGCGCCATACATGACATCTATATGAGAGTCTCAATGCTATTTAAGACACACACACACACACGCACACACACACACGCACACACACACACACACACACACACACACATATATATATATATATATATATATATATATGTGTGTGTGTGTATATTATACAGCAAATCAAAAATTAACTCATGTGGGTATAGTCCATTTCTGACTATCACTGTTATATGCCAGTCTTGAATCCTGGTCTTTTAATATCCTTTCTCTCCTCAGTGATTTCTCAGCTTTTTCAGATTCTTTGACCCTCGGTAACCGCTTGCGTCTCATTGATTCTATCACTATGTTTGGGGTAAAATGCTGTAGAAAATGTAGCAAGGGAGAATATGTTAATTTTAAGTGTTCAAATGAAAAAAAATCTATTAAATAAAGATCAATAAATGGTGATCATATAATGCGTTTCTGAAATACGATATGTTTCATTGGATCAAATTGAAAGTCCCAAATTCTGTTTTAGAGACTAGCATCAGTCTTCATAAAAGGGAGTTTGTGGCGGGTTTGAGCGCTTTTTTATTCGTCCTTGAATTAACGAATAATTAGTTAGCGAGAAAGCAAAGCGATTTCCTTATAAAAAGGCTTTTCACCCTCCAAAATGTTTCAGTTAAAATGCACAAATTCTCTCTTAGCGAACACACGAAACTCAAAAATGCAATATCTGTCTGTATTTCTGAGATGAGGTATTGTGTACACTATTTACATTATTCGAACTATTCTCATCTTTGTCGCCATATTTATTACAACGTTTCGGCGTTTGTACGCTCCGTCCTTCTTCAGATGGTTGGAATGTCGAACTGAACCCTTTATTTCGCTCACTGGGGTAGACTGTTCTAGTTCCACGTGCCATGTTTAATGGATGTCAGTTATCAGTTATCTCCTGTTAATTCCCCTCTGGAAGTTCTCCACTGCCTTAACCGGGTATTGAACTCACACTCTTTAGGTCCTGTCACTGGATCTAACCAACGCCTTTATCCACTGTGCCATGTGTCCTTGAGGAAATAAAGGGTTCAGTTCGACATTCCAACCTCCTGAACAAGGCCGGAGCGTACAACGGCCGAAACGTTGTAATAAATATGGCGACAAAGATGAGGACAATAGTCAGAATAATGTAAATAGTGTACGAAAATGCAAGATTAGCAGTGAGCAAAGAATTGGAAGTTTCTCTCACTATATCACACCCCTATTTCTTTCTCCTTCTTTAGCATGTAGTAGATTTTCTCTTTTAAGGACAATCAAGGCAGTCCAGATGGACTATAAACTTCGTGTAATTTAGTCCTACGATAGAGAAAATAACTTCTAGTGAAAAGACATTTAATTAAAATTTCAGTAAGAATTAAAGACAGTCCCACTTTGATATACTGGTCTTAAAAAAGTCGTAAAGCCTAACATTGCGGAGCAACCGACTTGGTCCACAACGGAACAACGACACAGGTAAACAAATACTCTTTTGCGCTACCATACCTCCTTACATCAGACATGACAATTGCCACAATCCCAAGAAAATAGAATTTGACATACGTTTTCTTTTAATGTGAGAACGTAAACCAATCAGCCTTTGCAATCAGTGTCACAAATGCACGGAGGTCGACCAATGATGTTCCATTTCTCGCTATAGTGAGTGGTTGCCTAAGGATCAAGTTCGCTTCATTATTGTCATGTGTCAACCGAAGGAGAAACACTTGTTATCCTAGTAAACAGCCCGGAAGTGGTATTTTTTTTTCATCACGAAGGAAATTATGAATCAATATCTATTTATTCTAGGGCCAAATATTTGGATAAGGACAAAAACTGCGTCATCCTATGAGGCCAGTCCCATTCTGAGAACGTGTCAGAGTGACCCTATATTTTTTTCTTTTAATTCAATGTTCCAGAGAGAAGTTGCCGTGGGTTGTATTTCATAGGACAAGGTTTACTCCGCTGTATATTGTTCCAGGTTCCATTGTAAAAATCTCCACCAGCGGCCTCTGTATGAAAATCATTCTTTTGTAGTTGGACATATAAGAAAAAAGATATATTCAAAATTATCAAATAGAATTCAAAACTGGTAAAAGAAGGTTTATTCTTTTCTTTCTTAGACCAATCAATGATGAAGTTGTAATGACAAAAGTACGCAGGTGTAGGCTTTAAGAAAGCTTTATTCAACTGGGAATACAAGGTTCGCGTATAGTGTCCTTTTATAGTCCCAGTAAACAGAAATAGCTCTATCAAAGAGGTGTGCAACAAAACAAGGGAAGATCATTCTTGATTATTATTATTATTATTATTATTATTATTATTATTTATTGTTATTGCTAATAATAATAATAATAATAATAATAATAATAATAATTGTAATGACAAAAGTATGCAACTGTGGGCTTTAAGAAAGCTTTATTTAACTGAGAATACAAGGTTCGCGTATTGGGTCCTTTTATAGTCCCAGTAAACAGAAATAGCTCTCTCAAAGAGGAGAGTAACAAAGCAAGGGGAGATTACTCTTGATTATTTATAACATTTAAATTTTTACTTACTCACTGCGCATGTACAAGTATAATTTTGTGGGTTAATGAGTAGCGTTTATAGCCGCGATTCAGCTGAAGACAATCCCAAGAACTTGAAGGTAGAGGATGTAATATGTTTGAGAGGAGAATACCATGACCTCTTCAAGAAAGGTTTGATATTCTAAGTACAATAGACAGTAAATGAAAATCGGAGAATATAACGATCTAAACACTGAAAATAAATGTAATCACAAAAGTACGCAGGTGTAGGTTTTTAGAAAGCTTTATTCAACTGAGAATATAAGGTTCGGGTGTAGTGTCCTTTTATAGTCCCAGTAAACAGAAATAGCTCTATCAAAGAGGTGTGCAACAAAACAAGGAGAGATCATTCTTGATTGTTATTATTATTAATAATTATTGTTATTGTTAATAATAATAATAATAATAATAATAATAATAATAATAATAATAATAATTGTAATGACATAAGTACGCAGGTGTAGGTTTTAAGAAAGTTTTATTCAACTGAGAATATAAGGTTCGGGTATAGTGTCCTTTTATAGTCTCAGTAAACGGAAATAGCTCTCTTAAAGAGGAGAGTAAAAAAAATAGAGACCACTCTTGATTATTCATAGCAGTAGTCACCCTGAATAGAAAAGGGAACTTTAAAAAAATGCCGCCGTTCAGTGTGATCAAGACGCTTCTAATATTCCATCCACCGAAAGATATTAGTAGTTACACGGTGAAGACACAACTCTATTAATTCCTAAAATAAGACGTTTAATTTAAAAACTCTCTAATCGACTCTCACTTTCAATAATATTTATTTAAGTTTACCGTCTTCGTATCTCGACATTTAGGCCAGAATGAAAGCGTAGTATGTGTTCTCTCCTCATTTGACATAGTAGAAGGCGGCCGATCCCGTGGAATCCGACCCTGTGACAGCTCCTTCCTCATTGCACTAAGTTAGTGTAATATCGATGACCGTGTGACAGTGGTTGCGAGGATTTGGCAGTATTTTTGTCTTTGGCATAATCCTTGTGTATGGGCACCCTACTTAAAAAATCTCCCCCCCCCACACCAAAAATATACGACCTCGTGTCACATAGCAAGAAGGTCAGGTATATATTATCTGTTCTTCTCATTTTGCGAAGTAGAAGGTGCTTGAATACGGGATTTCAATCCTGCGGTAGTAGCAGCTCCCTCATTGCACTAAAAGAGGATCCGTGTAATATCGACGTTAGCGTAAGTGTGATCGCGGGGACTAAGCAATTTGGGGATCGGCCGAAGGCAGCTCGACATTAAAGACCTCTTGCCATGGTGGGAAGGCAAGTAAATAACTTTGGCTTTAGGTCAATTAATTAGTTTACACTATTAAAATTACTAACTGTTGAAATTAGATGGTTTTCACTGGCGAGGCTATACGATAGGTTGATTAACTTGAAGACACAACCTGAATTGATAATTAAAGCATTTTCATCAATTTCATTTCTGCTGTAATTATTCGTGAATACTACACTCCAGTGTATAAGTAATGTTAGGAAAGTCTGGAAAAAAATATCTCTCTAGTATACTTCGCACAGATATTTTAAAATTTGAATCAGCTAAACTTTTAATTAAATTTACATTTCATCAAATTTTTATCTGGGTCGTATGGATTAAAAGTAAGAATTTATACAGTGTAACCCGGATATAAGAGAGTTGTCTGGACCGGTGAATAAGTCTCTTATATCCGGGTTTCTCTTATATCCGGGTTTGGTCTAATTTATATACATTAATACAGGCTCTAATTTGGGACCAGAGAAAATCTCTCTTATATCCGGTTCTCTTATATCCGGGTTACACTGTATATTAGACGGTTCGGAAAATAATATCCGAATTTAGAATAAACCTTTTAAATAGGAAAAGTTATGAATCCTTTTTTCCCCAGCTACGGGTAAATAGCAGGATAGACCGGATTCTATAGCCTTGGATGGCAACAGAATGAAATGGCAGCCTATTGTGGAAAAAAATCTGCCTCGTCAGTCATGTATCGAAATATACATGATCGCCTAAGCATGTATCACATAACTGACAGAACCCTTATGTTGAACATGAAAAATAAAGAGATACGTTTACTCTTTTTGCGTAGGTAATACTAACTAAAAAATACGACTTAACTGAGTTATATAATATTAATAATTTAGTACGCTTAGCTTACTATAGTAACTGAGACAAATTAGGAGCGCCCATTGAGAATGGAACACATAACTATTCCTTTACTGTGAATTATCTAAGAACTAATGGTTTCGAATGTTCCAATTACAGCAAGTGTAGAGCACCCACTATTATGCCATGGGGTGTTTTGTAGGTCCCTTGTGAATATGTGGTATTTTGGTGTATGTAGGATAGAGAGGTGATGGATAAGTTCGTTTGGTGAATGAGTAAATTGTAATGGATGAATGGGTCGTGAGTCGGATTAACTAGGACTAGGATAGCTAATGATGACCAACCCCTTCGTATTTTCCCCACTCGGCCTGGTGTCAAAATGTTATATATTTACAAAGTAAATCTCATTTCGATACAAGACTAACGGGGCAGAATTTTTTTCCTGCAGTTGGTTGCCATCTCTTTCTGCGGTAGACTGGTTGCCAACCAGATCTAAAGAACCAAGTCTGTCCTACTATTCAACCCATAGCTGGGGGATGAGAAAAGATGGATTCATAACTTTCCCAAGGTTATTTTTGCGTAAAGAAATTTAACGAACTCGTCTTGAGTTCTCAATCCGAGCCGATATCCATTACACCACTACAGGAATTTGCTTATCGATCATGATGTTTTTGTCCTCCCTTTTCTTGTAGTTTAATTTGCCAAACTCTCTCCGATTATGTGACGGGCATTTCACTCGTCTGGTTTTATTGTCTGGATAAATGCGCGTTTGTGTATTTAATTTTACTTTTAAAATCCTGTATTTTTTCGGTTAGCTAACTGTTGTTTTGCCACGATTAGGATTCTTGAGGTGGTTTTAAAACTGAGATAGCATTTTTTTAGTGGTTTCTTGTAAATATGTTTTTGGCAGTGTAAATATGCATAGAGGGAATTATAAATTGTTTCGTTATTACTAACATTCACTACTCCACCAAAACTGTAAAGGGTGGTCAATCTTTTCACCCTACATAATATAATTTTCTATTTCAGGTGGCTGACACGAAAAAGATGGTTTTACAAACCTTCTCGATGAAAGTGAATGAACTGAATCCAGTACAGGTCCTTTGTATCATTGCATTTCTTGTTCTTCTATTGTTCTCATTGCCTTTTTTGGTAGGAGGTGATAAGACTTTCAGAGCACCCCCCTATGTACATATTGGACTAGTTAGAACTTTGTAGAGAAATTGTAATATGATGTCTGTAGTACGAACGTTTAGTGCAAATGTCGGGTTTTCGTGAAAGTATAAATATTTGAAGAAATTTTCTTTTATAATGATGCTCAGCCTGTACAATGACCATGAGCCATTCGAAGTAAAGGGTTAACACATTTTATAGGGATATGTGGTTAAGATAACGGCGAACCTTAGACATGAAGAGGATAAGATTATAACGATCAATGAAGAATAGGAGTCGATTCCATAAAGCATCGGTTCACGGGAAGACGCTGCTTGAGTAGAGATTACATCTCACCAATGATATACGAAGGAAATGAGAGTGGTTCTCTAAAATATGCGTAGCATGGCGGGTCTTAGTCGTGAAGATTATAACTGGTGGGACTAAGGAATGTAGTTCAATCTGAACACTTTCAATGGAAATAGCGATAGAGCAGCGAGAGGCTTTCGTCTAGGAGAAAAGGGGTTGTATGGTGGAAAATAATTCGTCACCTACAAGAAACTGATTTTAGACTCTATCGAAGTTGGAATGTGAAGACGAGACACCCCCCCTCTGGATATATATGGAAACATTACTCCATTTTCGGACTGATGTGGCTCTTGAAAAGATAGAGGACACCAGGAGGAGCGACGTACTTACTGGAGATTGACGGTTTAATTTTCGAAACGGTTACTAGGGGAAGCTTTCCGGACTATAAATACTCAGTGATATTTTTCTCGCTCTCTTCTCCCTTTATTCGTCAACATGTAACCTCTAGCGAAAAACGCGCTCCTTTTGAGAAACGCAGGAATATTACATTCACGCACAAGTATGTACGCACATTCACTCACTACACATACTTTGGACTAAATTCATTAGACATACACGTCTTTGTCTTTGACACTTGTAACCCTTTATTTTTAATACATTATCATTTGTTTGTACATATATATTGGCTCTTGTAGTTTTTTTTAATTTTTTAACGTTGACTCACGTCCCGAATCCGCCATGTTTTTGTGGTTATTTCAAGGGACAGCGCGTTATTTCCAATTGTAAACACCGACGTTCCTAAAACCCGAAATAAGTTGGGAACTGTATGCACCGGCCCACAAGATGTAAAGGGAAGTAGTCATTTTCCCAGTATCTCTTACTTATGTACGAGTTCTGCTTGATGACTGCGTTGATTGTATGTCTCAATAGGCGGCTCAAAACACGAGGCCTGCTCGCGATAGGCTAAAATTCAGGGTCCGCTCAGTGATGATGGGACGTCACTAGCTTGGCTTTTGAGGCATTGGATGTGACTACTGGTCATGTAGCTCTGGTCATGTAGAATTTTGAAGCTGCATCCATATACAGTTGTATCATCAGCATAGATATTCAATGAGTGGAGTATACTCTTAGGCAGTACATTTATGTAAAATAGAAAGAGGGCTGAACCGAGAAGCGAGAACTGGGAGATGCCTGAATTGATTGCTTGGTTTTCTGAGAACTGATCGTTAACTACCTTCAGAGACCTGCCCGTTAGAAATAATTTGATAATTGAGAAAACTCCCCCCAGTGATTCCATAGAGAGTTTGTGCAGTGACACTCTCTGCCACATCTTGTCAAAGACCATTGAAATATTTAACGCTATTGTCCTTTTAGATGTATTTGTTGTATAGTGCTTCACTTATTCTGTAAGTAATGACAGGGTATCAGCAGTGGAGCGAGTCGATCTAAATCCGTACTGCTTGACGATCACGATGTCGTCCCTACTGAGATGAGCAATAACCTTCTTGATTATAGGTTAAAAAAGTTTGCTTATGAGAATGAAGAAGCCGATGGGTCTATATTGAGATGGAGGTTAGCGCTGACCCGCATTCATGAAAATAGGGTATACAGTTGACACATTCCATGGGCTTCGGAAGGAATTCTTCTTCAAGAAACGGTTAAATAAATCTAAGCTCGGGGATAACTCAGGGGATAGTGATTGCAACTAGTTAGGGTGAATAGATAGGATAAAGAAGACCAAACCTCCCTTGCTCCAATTTTAGGTCTTTTGCCATATTATGTGCAAATAATAGGACAGAGAAGACCAAATCTCCGTTCCTCTAATTTTAGTCTTTTTACAACATTATGTGCAAATAATAGGACAGAGAAGACCAAATCTCCGTTCCTCTAATTTTAGTCTTTTTACAACATTATGTGCAAATAATAGGACAGAGAAGACCAAATCTCCGTTCCTCTAATTTTAGTCTTTTTACAACATTATGTGCAAATAATAGGACAGAGAAGACCAAATCTCCGTTCCTCTAATTTTAGTCTTTTTACAACATTATGTACAAATAATAGGACAGAGAAGACCAAATCTCCGTTCCTCTAATTTTAGTCTTTTTACAACATTATGTACAAATAATAGGACAGAGAAGACCAAATCTCCGTTCCTCTAATTTTAGTCTTTTTACAACATTATGTACAAATAATAGGGCAGAGAAGACCAAATCTCCGTTCCTCCAATTTTAGTCTTTTTACAACATTATGTGCAAATAATAGGACAGAGAAGACCAAATCTCCGTTCCTCTAATTTTAGTCTTTTTACAACATTATGTGCAAATAATAGGACAGAGAAGACCAAATCTCCGTTCCTCTAATTTTAGTCTTTTTACAACATTATGTGCAAATAATAGGACAGAGAAGACCAAATCTCCGTTCCTCTAATTTTAGTCTTTTTACAACATTATGTGCAAATAATAGGACAGAGAAGACCAAATCTCCGTTCCTCTAATTTTAGTCTTTTTACAACATTATGTACAAATAATAGGACAGAGAAGACCAAATCTCCGTTCCTCTAATTTTAGTCTTTTTACAACATTATGTACAAATAATAGGACAGAGAAGACCAAATCTCCGTTCCTCTAATTTTAGTCTTTTTACAACATTATGTACAAATAATAGGGCAGAGAAGACCAAATCTCCGTTCCTCCAATTTTAGTCTTTTTACAACATTATGTGCAAATAATAGGACAGAGAAGACCAAATCTCCGTTCCTCTAATTTTAGTCTTTTTACAACATTATGTACAAATAATAGGACAGAGAAGACCAAATCTCCGTTCCTCTAATTTTAGTCTTTTTACAACATTATGTACAAATAATAGGGCAGAGAAGACCAAATCTCCGTTCCTCCAATTTTAGTCTTTTTACAACATTATGTGCAAATAATAGGACAGAGAAGACCAAATCTCCGTTCCTCTAATTTTAGTCTTTTTACAACATTATGTACAAATAATAGGACAGAGAAGACCAAATCTCCGTTCCTCTAATTTTAGTCTTTTTACAACATTATGTACAAATAATAGGGCAGAGAAGACCAAATCTCCGTTCCTCCAATTTTAGTCTTTTTACAACATTATGTGCAAATAATAGGACAGAGAAGACCAAATCTCCGTTCCTCTAATTTTAGTCTTTTTACAACATTATGTACAAATAATAGGGCAGAGACGACCAAATCTCCGTTCCTCCAATTTTAGTCTTTTTACAACATTATGTGCAAATAATAGGGCAGAGAAGACCAAATCTCCGTTCCTCCAATTTTAGTCTTTTTACAACATTATGTGCAAATACTAGGACAGAGACGACCAAATCTCCGTTCCTCTAATTTTAGTCTTTTTACAACATTATGTACAAAAAATAGGACAGAGAAGACCAAATCTCCGTTCCTCCAATTTTAGTCTTTTTACAACATTATGTGCAAATAATAGGACAGAGAAGACCAAATCTCCGTTCCTCCAATTTTAGTCTTTTTACAACATTATGTACAAATAATAGGACAGAGAAGACCAAATCTCCGTTCCTCCAATTTTAGTCTTTTTACAACATTATGTACAAATAATAGGGCAGAGAAGACCAAATCTCCGTTCCTCCAATTTTAGTCTTTTTACAACATTATGTACAAATAATAGGGCAGAGAAGACCAAATCTCCGTTCCTCCAATTTTAGTCTTTTTACAACATTATGTGCAAATAATAGGACAGAGAAGACCAAATCTCCGTTCCTCCAATTTTAGTCTTTTTACAACATTATGTGCAAATAATAGGACAGAGAAGACCAAATCTCCGTTCCTCCAATTTTAGTCTTTTTACAACATTATGTACAAATAATAGGACAGAGAAGACCAAATCTCCGTTCCTCCAATTTTAGTCTTTTTACAACATTATGTACAAATAATAGGGCAGAGAAGACCAAATCTCCGTTCCTCCAATTTTAGTCTTTTTACAACATTATGTACAAATAATAGGGCAGAGAAGACCAAATCTCCGTTCCTCCAATTTTAGTCTTTTTACAACATTATGTGCAAATACTAGGACAGAGACGACCAAATCTCCGTTCCTCTAATTTTAGTCTTTTTACAACATTATGTACAAATAATAGGACAGAGAAGACCAAATCTCCGTTCCTCCAATTTTAGTCTTTTTACAACATTATGTGCAAATAATAGGACAGAGAAGACCAAATCTCCGTTCCTCCAATTTTAGTCTTTTTACAACATTATGTGCAAATAATAGGGCAGAGAAGACCAAATCTCCGTTCCTCCAATTTTAGTCTTTTTACAACATTATGTGCAAATAATAGGACAGAGAAGACCAAATCTCCGTTCCTCCAATTTTAGTCTTTTTACAACATTATGTGCAAATAATAGGGCAGAGAAGACCAAATCTCCGTTCCTCCAATTTTAGTCTTTTTACAACATTATGTGCAAATACTAGGACAGAGACGACCAAATCTCCGTTCCTCCAATTTTAGTCTTTTTACAACATTATGTGCAAATAATAGGACAGAGAAGACCAAATCTCCGTTCCTCCAATTTTAGTCTTTTTACAACATTATGTACAAATAATAGGACAGAGAAGACCAAATCTCCGTTCCTCCAATTTTAGTCTTTTTACAACATTATGTACAAATAATAGGGCAGAGAAGACCAAATCTCCGTTCCTCCAATTTTAGTCTTTTTACAACATTATGTACAAATAATAGGGCAGAGAAGACCAAATCTCCGTTCCTCCAATTTTAGTCTTTTTACAACATTATGTACAAATAATAGGGCAGAGAAGACCAAATCTCCGTTCCTCCAATTTTAGTCTTTTTACAACATTATGTGCAAATACTAGGACAGAGACGACCAAATCTCCGTTCCTCTAATTTTAGTCTTTTTACAACATTATGTACAAATAATAGGACAGAGAAGACCAAATCTCCGTTCCTCCAATTTTAGTCTTTTTACAACATTATGTGCAAATAATAGGACAGAGAAGACCAAATCTCCGTTCCTCCAATTTTAGTCTTTTTACAACATTATGTGCAAATAATAGGGCAGAGAAGACCAAATCTCCGTTCCTCCAATTTTAGTCTTTTTACAACATTATGTGCAAATACTAGGACAGAGACGACCAAATCTCCGTTCCTCCAATTTTAGTCTTTTTACAACATTATGTGCAAATACTAGGACAGAGACGACCAAATCTCCGTTCCTCTAATTTTAGTCTTTTTACAACATTATGTACAAATAATAGGACAGAGAAGACCAAATCTCCGTTCCTCCAATTTTAGTCTTTTTACAACATTATGTGCAAATAATAGGACAGAGAAGACCAAATCTCCGTTCCTCCAATTTTAGTCTTTTTACAACATTATGTACAAATAATAGGGCAGAGAAGACCAAATCTCCGTTCCTCCAATTTTAGTCTTTTTACAACATTATGTACAAATAATAGGGCAGAGAAGACCAAATCTCCGTTCCTCCAATTTTAGTCTTTTTACAACATTATGTGCAAATACTAGGACAGAGACGACCAAATCTCCGTTCCTCCAATTTTAGTCTTTTTACAACATTATGTGCAAATAATAGGGCAGAGAAGACCAAATCTCCGTTCCTCCAATTTTAGTCTTTTTACAACATTATGTGCAAATAATAGGACAGAGAAGACCAAATCTCCGTTCCTCCAATTTTAGTCTTTTTACAACATTATGTGCAAATAATAGGGCAGAGAAGACCAAATCTCCGTTCCTCCAATTTTAGTCTTTTTACAACATTATGTGCAAATACTAGGACAGAGACGACCAAATCTCCGTTCCTCCAATTTTAGTCTTTTTACAACATTATGTGCAAATAATAGGGCAGAGAAGACCAAATCTCCGTTCCTCCAATTTTAGTCTTTTTACAACATTATGTGCAAATACTAGGACAGAGACGACCAAATCTCCGTTCCTCCAATTTTAGTCTTTTTACAACATTATGTGCAAATAATAGGGCAGAGAAGACCAAATCTCCGTTCCTCCAATTTTAGTCTTTTTACAACATTATGTGCAAATACTAGGACAGAGACGACCAAATCTCCGTTCCTCCAATTTTAGTCTTTTTACAACATTATGTGCAAATACTAGGACAGAGACGACCAAATCTCCGTTCCTCTAATTTTAGTCTTTTTACAACATTATGTACAAATAATAGGACAGAGAAGACCAAATCTCCGTTCCTCCAATTTTAGTCTTTTTACAACATTATGTGCAAATACTAGGACAGAGACGACCAAATCTCCGTTCCTCCAATTTTAGTCTTTTTACAACATTATGTGCAAATAATAGGGCAGAGAAGACCAAATCTCCGTTCCTCCAATTTTAGTCTTTTTACAACATTATGTGCAAATAATAGGACAGAGAAGACCAAATCTCCGTTCCTCCAATTTTAGTCTTTTTACAACATTATGTGCAAATACTAGGACAGAGACGACCAAATCTCCGTTCCTCCAATTTTAGTCTTTTTACAACATTATGTGCAAATAATAGGGCAGAGAAGACCAAATCTCCGTTCCTCCAATTTTAGTCTTTTTACAACATTATGTGCAAATAATAGGACAGAGAAGACCAAATCTCCGTTCCTCCAATTTTAGTCTTTTTACAACATTATGTGCAAATACTAGGACAGAGACGACCAAATCTCCGTTCCTCCAATTTTAGTCTTTTTACAACATTATGTGCAAATAATAGGGCAGAGAAGACCAAATCTCCGTTCCTCCAATTTTAGTCTTTTTACAACATTATGTGCAAATAATAGGACAGAGAAGACCAAATCTCCGTTCCTCCAATTTTAGTCTTTTTACAACATTATGTGCAAATAATAGGGCAGAGAAGACCAAATCTCCGTTCCTCCAATTTTAGTCTTTTTACAACATTATGTGCAAATACTAGGACAGAGACGACCAAATCTCCGTTCCTCCAATTTTAGTCTTTTTACAACATTATGTGCAAATACTAGGACAGAGACGACCAAATCTCCGTTCCTCTAATTTTAGTCTTTTTACAACATTATGTACAAATAATAGGACAGAGAAGACCAAATCTCCGTTCCTCCAATTTTAGTCTTTTTACAACATTATGTGCAAATACTAGGACAGAGACGACCAAATCTCCGTTCCTCCAATTTTAGTCTTTTTACAACATTATGTGCAAATAATAGGGCAGAGAAGACCAAATCTCCGTTCCTCCAATTTTAGTCTTTTTACAACATTATGTGCAAATAATAGGACAGAGAAGACCAAATCTCCGTTCCTCCAATTTTAGTCTTTTTACAACATTATGTGCAAATACTAGGACAGAGACGACCAAATCTCCGTTCCTCCAATTTTAGTCTTTTTACAACATTATGTGCAAATAATAGGGCAGAGAAGACCAAATCTCCGTTCCTCCAATTTTAGTCTTTTTACAACATTATGTGCAAATAATAGGACAGAGAAGACCAAATCTCCGTTCCTCCAATTTTAGTCTTTTTACAACATTATGTGCAAATACTAGGACAGAGACGACCAAATCTCCGTTCCTCCAATTTTAGTCTTTTTACAACATTATGTGCAAATAATAGGGCAGAGAAGACCAAATCTCCGTTCCTCCAATTTTAGTCTTTTTACAACATTATGTGCAAATAATAGGACAGAGAAGACCAAATCTCCGTTCCTCCAATTTTAGTCTTTTTACAACATTATGTGCAAATAATAGGGCAGAGAAGACCAAATCTCCGTTCCTCCAATTTTAGTCTTTTTACAACATTATGTGCAAATACTAGGACAGAGACGACCAAATCTCCGTTCCTCCAATTTTAGTCTTTTTACAACATTATGTGCAAATAATAGGGCAGAGAAGACCAAATCTCCGTTCCTCCAATTTTAGTCTTTTTACAACATTATGTGCAAATACTAGGACAGAGACGACCAAATCTCCGTTCCTCCAATTTTAGTCTTTTTACAACATTATGTGCAAATAATAGGGCAGAGAAGACCAAATCTCCGTTCCTCCAATTTTAGTCTTTTTACAACATTATGTGCAAATACTAGGACAGAGACGACCAAATCTCCGTTCCTCCAATTTTAGTCTTTTTACAACATTATGTGCAAATACTAGGACAGAGACGACCAAATCTCCGTTCCTCTAATTTTAGTCTTTTTACAACATTATGTACAAATAATAGGACAGAGAAGACCAAATCTCCGTTCCTCCAATTTTAGTCTTTTTACAACATTATGTGCAAATACTAGGACAGAGACGACCAAATCTCCGTTCCTCCAATTTTAGTCTTTTTACAACATTATGTGCAAATAATAGGACAGAGAAGACCAAATCTCCGTTCCTCCAATTTTAGTCTTTTTACAACATTATGTACAAATAATAGGGCAGAGAAGACCAAATCTCCGTTCCTCCAATTTTAGTCTTTTTACAACATTATGTGCAAATACTAGGACAGAGACGACCAAATCTCCGTTCCTCCAATTTTAGTCTTTTTACAACATTATGTGCAAATAATAGGGCAGAGAAGACCAAATCTCCGTTCCTCCAATTTTAGTCTTTTTACAACATTATGTGCAAATAATAGGACAGAGAAGACCAAATCTCCGTTCCTCCAATTTTAGTCTTTTTACAACATTATGTGCAAATAATAGGGCAGAGAAGACCAAATCTCCGTTCCTCCAATTTTAGTCTTTTTACAACATTATGTGCAAATACTAGGACAGAGACGACCAAATCTCCGTTCCTCCAATTTTAGTCTTTTTACAACATTATGTGCAAATAATAGGACAGAGAAGACCAAATCTCCGTTCCTCCAATTTTAGTCTTTTTACAACATTATGTACAAATAATAGGACAGAGAAGACCAAATCTCCGTTCCTCCAATTTTAGTCTTTTTACAACATTATGTACAAATAATAGGGCAGAGAAGACCAAATCTCCGTTCCTCCAATTTTAGTCTTTTTACAACATTATGTACAAATAATAGGGCAGAGAAGACCAAATCTCCGTTCCTCCAATTTTAGTCTTTTTACAACATTATGTACAAATAATAGGGCAGAGAAGACCAAATCTCCGTTCCTCCAATTTTAGTCTTTTTACAACATTATGTGCAAATACTAGGACAGAGACGACCAAATCTCCGTTCCTCTAATTTTAGTCTTTTTACAACATTATGTACAAATAATAGGACAGAGAAGACCAAATCTCCGTTCCTCCAATTTTAGTCTTTTTACAACATTATGTGCAAATAATAGGACAGAGAAGACCAAATCTCCGTTCCTCCAATTTTAGTCTTTTTACAACATTATGTGCAAATAATAGGGCAGAGAAGACCAAATCTCCGTTCCTCCAATTTTAGTCTTTTTACAACATTATGTGCAAATACTAGGACAGAGACGACCAAATCTCCGTTCCTCCAATTTTAGTCTTTTTACAACATTATGTGCAAATAATAGGACAGAGAAGACCAAATCTCCGTTCCTCCAATTTTAGTCTTTTTACAACATTATGTACAAATAATAGGACAGAGAAGACCAAATCTCCGTTCCTCCAATTTTAGTCTTTTTACAACATTATGTACAAATAATAGGGCAGAGAAGACCAAATCTCCGTTCCTCCAATTTTAGTCTTTTTACAACATTATGTGCAAATACTAGGACAGAGACGACCAAATCTCCGTTCCTCCAATTTTAGTCTTTTTACAACATTATGTACAAATAATAGGACAGAGAAGACCAAATCTCCGTTCCTCTAATTTTAGTCTTTTTACAACATTATGTACAAATAATAGGGCAGAGAAGACCAAATCTCCGTTCCTCCAATTTTAGTCTTTTTACAACATTATGTACAAATAATAGGACAGAGAAGACCAAATCTCCGTTCCTCCAATTTTAGTCTTTTTACAACATTATGTGCAAATAATAGGACAGAGAAGACCAAATCTCCGTTCCTCTAATTTTAGTCTTTTTACAACATTATGTACAAATAATAGGACAGAGAAGACCAAATCTCCGTTCCTCCAATTTTAGTCTTTTTACAACATTATGTGCAAATAATAGGACAGAGAAGACCAAATCTCCGTTCCTCTAATTTTAGTCTTTTTACAACATTATGTACAAATAATAGGACAGAGAAGACCAAATCTCCGTTCCTCCAATTTTAGTCTTTTTACAACATTATGTACAAATAATAGGGCAGAGAAGACCAAATCTCCGTTCCTCCAATTTTAGTCTTTTTACAACATTATGTACAAATAATAGGGCAGAGAAGACCAAATCTCCGTTCCTCCAATTTTAGTCTTTTTACAACATTATGTGCAAATAATAGGACAGAGAAGACCAAATCTCCGTTCCTCCAATTTTAGTCTTTTTACAACATTATGTGCAAATAATAGGACAGAGAAGACCAAATCTCCGTTCCTCCAATTTTAGTCTTTTTACAACATTATGTACAAATAATAGGACAGAGAAGACCAAATCTCCGTTCCTCCAATTTTAGTCTTTTTACAACATTATGTACAAATAATAGGACAGAGAAGACCAAATCTCCGTTCCTCCAATTTTAGTCTTTTTACAACATTATGTACAAATAATAGGGCAGAGAAGACCAAATCTCCGTTCCTCCAATTTTAGTCTTTTTACAACATTATGTGCAAATACTAGGACAGAGACGACCAAATCTCCGTTCCTCTAATTTTAGTCTTTTTACAACATTATGTACAAATAATAGGACAGAGAAGACCAAATCTCCGTTCCTCCAATTTTAGTCTTTTTACAACATTATGTGCAAATAATAGGACAGAGAAGACCAAATCTCCGTTCCTCCAATTTTAGTCTTTTTACAACATTATGTGCAAATAATAGGACAGAGAAGACCAAATCTCCGTTCCTCCAATTTTAGTCTTTTTACAACATTATGTACAAATAATAGGACAGAGAAGACCAAATCTCCGTTCCTCCAATTTTAGTCTTTTTACAACATTATGTACAAATAATAGGGCAGAGAAGACCAAATCTCCGTTCCTCCAATTTTAGTCTTTTTACAACATTATGTACAAATAATAGGGCAGAGAAGACCAAATCTCCGTTCCTCCAATTTTAGTCTTTTTACAACATTATGTGCAAATACTAGGACAGAGACGACCAAATCTCCGTTCCTCCAATTTTAGTCTTTTTACAACATTATGTGCAAATACTAGGACAGAGACGACCAAATCTCCGTTCCTCTAATTTTAGTCTTTTTACAACATTATGTGCAAATAATAGGACAGAGAAGACCAAATCTCCGTTCCTCCAATTTTAGTCTTTTTACAACATTATGTACAAATAATAGGACAGAGAAGACCAAATCTCCGTTCCTCCAATTTTAGTCTTTTTACAACATTATGTACAAATAATAGGACAGAGAAGATCAAATCTCCGTTCCTCCAATTTTAGTCTTTTTACAACATTATGTGCAAATACTAGGACAGAGACGACCAAATCTCCGTTCCTCCAATTTTAGTCTTTTTACAACATTATGTGCAAATACTAGGACAGAGACGACCAAATCTCCGTTCCTCTAATTTTAGTCTTTTTACAACATTATGTGCAAATAATAGGACAGAGAAGACCAAATCTCCGTTCCTCCAATTTTAGTCTTTTTACAACATTATGTACAAATAATAGGGCAGAGAAGACCAAATCTCCGTTCCTCCAATTTTAGTCTTTTTACAACATTATGTGCAAATACTAGGACAGAGACGACCAAATCTCCGTTCCTCCAATTTTAGTCTTTTTACAACATTATGTACAAATAATAGGACAGAGAAGACCAAATCTCCGTTCCTCCAATTTTAGTCTTTTTACAACATTATGTACAAATAATAGGACAGAGAAGACCAAATCTCCGTTCCTCCAATTTTAGTCTTTTTACAACATTATGTACAAATAATAGGGCAGAGAAGACCAAATCTCCGTTCCTCCAATTTTAGTCTTTTTACAACATTATGTACAAATAATAGGGCAGAGAAGACCAAATCTCCGTTCCTCCAATTTTAGTCTTTTTACAACATTATGTACAAATAATAGGACAGAGAAGACCAAATCTCCGTTCCTCCAATTTTAGTCTTTTTACAACATTATGTACAAATACTAGGACAGAGAAGACCAAATCTCCGTTCCTCCAATTTTAGTCTTTTTACAACATTATGTACAAATAATAGGGCAGAGAAGACCAAATCTCCGTTCCTCCAATTTTAGTCTTTTTACAACATTATGTACAAATAATAGGACAGAGAAGACCAAATCTCCGTTCCTCCAATTTTAGTCTTTTTACAACATTATGTGCAAATACTAGGACAGAGACGACCAAATCTCCGTTCCTCCAATTTTAGTCTTTTTACAACATTATGTACAAATAATAGGGCAGAGAAGACCAAATCTCCGTTCCTCCAATTTTAGTCTTTTTACAACATTATGTACAAATAATAGGACAGAGAAGACCAAATCTCCGTTCCTCCAATTTTAGTCTTTTTACAACATTATGTACAAATAATAGGACAGAGAAGACCAAATCTCCGTTCCTCCAATTTTAGTCTTTTTACAACATTATGTGCAAATACTAGGACAGAGACGACCAAATCTCCGTTCCTCCAATTTTAGTCTTTTTACAACATTATGTGCAAATACTAGGACAGAGACGACCAAATCTCCGTTCCTCTAATTTTAGTCTTTTTACAACATTATGTGCAAATAATAGGACAGAGAAGACCAAATCTCCGTTCCTCCAATTTTAGTCTTTTTACAACATTATGTACAAATAATAGGGCAGAGAAGACCAAATCTCCGTTCCTCCAATTTTAGTCTTTTTACAACATTATGTGCAAATACTAGGACAGAGACGACCAAATCTCCGTTCCTCCAATTTTAGTCTTTTTACAACATTATGTGCAAATACTAGGACAGAGACGACCAAATCTCCGTTCCTCTAATTTTAGTCTTTTTACAACATTATGTGCAAATAATAGGACAGAGAAGACCAAATCTCCGTTCCTCCAATTTTAGTCTTTTTACAACATTATGTACAAATAATAGGACAGAGAAGACCAAATCTCCGTTCCTCCAATTTTAGTCTTTTTACAACATTATGTACAAATAATAGGGCAGAGAAGACCAAATCTCCGTTCCTCCAATTTTAGTCTTTTTACAACATTATGTGCAAATACTAGGACAGAGACGACCAAATCTCCGTTCCTCCAATTTTAGTCTTTTTACAACATTATGTGCAAATACTAGGACAGAGACGACCAAATCTCCGTTCCTCTAATTTTAGTCTTTTTACAACATTATGTGCAAATAATAGGACAGAGAAGACCAAATCTCCGTTCCTCCAATTTTAGTCTTTTTACAACATTATGTACAAATAATAGGACAGAGAAGACCAAATCTCCGTTCCTCCAATTTTAGTCTTTTTACAACATTATGTACAAATAATAGGGCAGAGAAGACCAAATCTCCGTTCCTCCAATTTTAGTCTTTTTACAACATTATGTACAAATAATAGGACAGAGAAGACCAAATCTCCGTTCCTCCAATTTTAGTCTTTTTACAACATTATGTACAAATAATAGGACAGAGACGACCAAATCTCCGTTCCTCCAATTTTAGTCTTTTTACAACATTATGTACAAATAATAGGGCAGAGAAGACCAAATCTCCGTTCCTCCAATTTTAGTCTTTTTACAACATTATGTGCAAATACTAGGACAGAGACGACCAAATCTCCGTTCCTCCAATTTTAGTCTTTTTACAACATTATGTACAAATAATAGGACAGAGAAGACCAAATCTCCGTTCCTCTAATTTTAGTCTTTTTACAACATTATGTACAAATAATAGGGCAGAGAAGACCAAATCTCCGTTCCTCCAATTTTAGTCTTTTTACAACATTATGTGCAAATACTAGGACAGAGACGACCAAATCTCCGTTCCTCTAATTTTAGTCTTTTTACAACATTATGTACAAATAATAGGACAGAGAAGACCAAATCTCCGTTCCTCCAATTTTAGTCTTTTTACAACATTATGTACAAATAATAGGACAGAGAAGACCAAATCTCCGTTCCTCTAATTTTAGTCTTTTTACAACATTATGTGCAAATACTAGGACAGAGACGACCAAATCTCCGTTCCTCTAATTTTAGTCTTTTTACAACATTATGTACAAATAATAGGACAGAGAAGACCAAATCTCCGTTCCTCCAATTTTAGTCTTTTTACAACATTATGTGCAAATACTAGGACAGAGACGACCAAATCTCCGTTCCTCCAATTTTAGTCTTTTTACAACATTATGTACAAATAATAGGGCAGAGAAGACCAAATCTCCGTTCCTCCAATTTTAGTCTTTTTACAACATTATGTGCAAATACTAGGACAGAGACGACCAAATCTCCGTTCCTCTAATTTTAGTCTTTTTACAACATTATGTGCAAATAATAGGACAGAGACGACCAAATCTCCGTTCCTCCAATTTTAGTCTTTTTACAACATTATGTACAAATAATAGGGCAGAGAAGACCAAATCTCCGTTCCTCCAATTTTAGTCTTTTTACAACATTATGTACAAATAATAGGGCAGAGAAGACCAAATCTCCGTTCCTCCAATTTTAGTCTTTTTACAACATTATGTGCAAATACTAGGACAGAGACGACCAAATCTCCGTTCCTCTAATTTTAGTCTTTTTACAACATTATGTACAAATAATAGGACAGAGAAGACCAAACCTCAGTTGCTCCAATTTTAGTCTTTTTACCACATTATGTGCAAATAAAAACAATTAAATGCACACTAAGCAACAGTAATGGTCTGCTAGACAAACTTACTTTAACCCCCAGTTTTATTTATGATTAATGAAATGATTAGTATTTTTCGTATTATACTCTGCACTAAACAGTCTGTTTCCTCAGTTACATTTAATGTTATATATATATATATATATATATATATATATATATTTAATCTTTTCACCCCAAGCAAAGACATAAAGCCACTAGGAAACAATTGGGTTATTGAATGTGAAAGAATATAAGCAGAAGAAAAATATTATTAAGTACCGAGAACAATAACTGAACAGGAAGAATTAAGACAGATGATAACAATTGACATTACATTTAATATTTTGAAGATCAAACTTTACTGGAAAGCAAGAAACCGCAAGAGAGTTCCACAAACGAGAAAAGAAATTGTTATCATAGAATTTACAAAAAAATAAAAATCTAAAACATAACATTTTTATTATAGTTACCTGTGATGATTAAAATTTTGTCGCATATCCAATATGGAAAAATTTGGGGAAAAACAATATAATGCAGTCAAGGTGAAATATTTTAACTTCTTTAAAACAAAAAAGCTTATTATTTTTAATTTCAGAGAAAGAGAACAAAAAGTGTTGCAAATGTTAAAAATATTTTATTTTTAAAATTTATAACAATACAAAATTTCTTGCATATTTTTCCCAAAAAAGAAAAGAGAGAGAAAAAAAAAAAAAAAAACCGCCGAGATGTTAGATCACACTTTGTACAATCTACGTAAGAAAAAAACAAAGATGAAAAAATGTTAAGTATTGTGAAATCGTCCATTTTTTTTAAAGTTTGAAGAAAAATTATTTATAAGTGAGATAAAATAATGATTGGAGTTAATTTTTAGTGTCTAAAAAATTCATACAATATTACCTACAAAGATCTGTAATAAAAATAAAATAAATATTTTTTTTAAATACATCAAATGGTAAATTAAGTTTACAGCAGAAATTGCATCTGTTATCAAGGTTTGATAAATTATTCAGGTATTTATTCTCAACTTTGTAATGTTTACTAAAATAAAGGCATAAGTAAAGAAAAAACATTAAAATATAATCCATTAGTCAGCTCTCTGGCCTTCAGGTAAAAATCGCATTGAACAGGTAAATAGCAAGTTTTAAACCAAACCATTTCCTTTTTAAAACAGTTCATTGAAAAGAGTACGTTTGAAAACAATACATTGGTAACTAAACGCTTGTTATTTCACACTTTTCGTTAAAGTGCAGGGGTCGGCAGCCTTTTAGCCCCATCTCTCCGTATCACTTATTAATTATTGAACGGCGATCCAGTTCAATAAAACGCTTCAAATATAAGAAATTTCTCTTTGATTACACCCGGGGATAGTTTGCTTGAAATCAATGAAGAACGCACCTTAGAAAATCGTTTGCACTTAAGCAAATTGCTAATCAAAAATTCGGTTTAGTCACAGTACGTTTCAAACAAAAGTCCAAACATAAGGAACTGAATGGAGGTTAATTGTAATAATAATAATAATAATAATAATAATAATAATAATAATGAAAATGTTACCTAATTTTAATGTAAATCGTCAGTGCACGTAGGAGTGTCACTCCGAAAAAAGCGCCTCCTATTTTATCATATTGGTCAATGATATCAGAAGTTAGGTACTACTTGGTCGCCTATTATACATCAACGAAGTTTTATATAAGACATATAATTTATGCTAGATGAAAAAAAAAAGCCTGTTTCCGATATTAAATAACACAATAACACTAATAAAATCTTGCAGCTGAAAACTTGATCTATCCAACCGTGTTAATGTGTTTCCTGTATATACTATGGTTTGCGTAAAAATAAATAAAAAGAATTTAATTTCAGAGTGTCCCTCCTACCAGTTTTTAGTTCAGAACAAAACTACCTGAGTCCAATGCCAAGAAGGCACCATGCATGGTCTATCAGTGGAGTTTACTCGTATGAAACACTCAGAAACAAAAAAAAAAAAGGTTTTTGAACCAGATAGGCATAGTATCCAAAACTTCTCGGTTAAAATCGCTTCGTGGGCCTGATCTAACGGAGGTTCGTCACATATAGAAGACGTATAAATGTGGGATCTTGATCCTTCACCTGGTGGTGGAGACTTGGCTGAACTTGCTGATCGACCTCGTAACATATGTTATAGAAATCCTATTGTATCTAAACATTTCTCTTATAATTTTGTTCATTATGTACAAAACATGGACCAACAGCCAGACAAATGTGATTTAAAAATATCTAAGTATCTTGTTAAAAAAAAAGATATTCGTTTTCGCTGAAATAATATGAATAGGCTATTTTGCCGGATGTTTTCAAATTAATATACTTCTTACACGATTTGCCTAGCCTTGCTTTAGTGTACTGCTTTTTAATGATTACTGATAATTAAAGGAGATAGTATTCACCTCAGGAAGACTGAAGAGCTGACCAACTGAAATGTCGCAATGAAAGAAACAAAGCTGAGAATACCAGTCCGCTTAATTTATTACATCGATATTGGCGTCTGCTAGAACGGTAGAGATCGTCTCGAAGTGTAAAGATGGTAATATTCAATAAAATATTCGATATTACAACCATATTCAATAAAATAATTTATGTGGTAATCAGCTTCGTCGTAATTAATCAGTTTCTTTGTTAGATACAGTAATATCTGACAGACGTACTTGACAAGCTTTTGGATATATATTTTTCGGTTTTCGCCTTGTTGATTTTGTGCATTCACTTCCGTATGAATTTTTGTGGGTGCGGGCATTAAGTAATTTATTGTTTTACTAGTGAAAAATAAAATTAAAGTCACTTACATACACACAGACACACACACATATACATACATACATACACACATATACATACATACATACACACACACACATATATATATATATATATATATATATATATATGATAAGATAAAGTACAAATAGGAAGCGTTTATAAATCTAACTTATTTCACTTTTATTAAAGATTCGTCAGAGACTGAGATATGGAGAAAAAGAAGAAAGAAATTCTGGTATTTTTTTTATTTTTGTCTTTGATTTTCATTGATAAATCATATATCACGTTCATTCGTCAAGATTCATTTAAAATAACGGATGGACGTGTCATCTGTTCTCGAATTCGGAACGCCACAAATTATATTAACATGGTTTCTTCCTATTCCCCATATCACAGTCTCTCACGAAGTTTTGATAAAAGTAGTTAGAAAAACGTTTCATATATATATATATATATATATATATATATATATATATATATATATATATATATATATATATATATATATATATATATATATACACATACACACACACACATTAAGAAATAGACAAAGTCCGACAATTCATTTATTAAAGTCATTTTTATGTTAAACGTTCTTTTTATAGATACAAGTATTTAAGTAAATGCTCTGTTATAATAAACAGTATTAAATAACATTTACAGGCCGGAATGTCCGAGAAATTTTCACAGAAATATTCGTCCTTAGGCACGTCAGGCTAAATGACGGTTCCGTATAGGATGCAGGTTCGAATCCTGTCAAAGGACGAATTTGTTATTATTTAGTGGATATTTATATTTGTCTACATATAAGATTTTGTTTAGAACTATTTCAGGATTCAAGACTTCCTCATAGTCTCACAGACATGAGAAGCAAAAGGCTGTCGCTGGCCTATAGGGTGATGGGTGTGAATTTATAGTTTTCTTTCTCCAAGGTTGGTTGTCCTGGCAAATGTTGAGAGCCAAATCTACATTTTATATTTAAATATAGCTAGCGGAAAAGATATAGGTTAATGCCTTTTCAAAAGGTATTTTTGTGAAGTAATATTTACCCTACAGGGTATTTGTGCAAAGTATATATATATATATATATATATATATATATATATATATATATATATATATATATATATATGTTTGGCGGGATGTATTTGGATTACTGTCCTTGTTTATTAATATTACAACCATTGCATCTCCGAGCATCTTCAGATGACTTTAATTCAATCCATTTTCATTCTGCTGTTCATGCAAGATGAAAATATGTTTCAGTTAATTTTCCTTGGAATGCCAATTACGTTTCTTTTTTCTACAGAACCAAAGAATATGACTTTTTACTTATTTGATGACAATAATTACAAGTAAAATATATATATATATATATATATATATATATATATATATATATATATATATATACTAAAGTTAAAAATTTTCAGCCACCCACAGAATTGGCATAGGGTGAATTTGAAAGAAGGATGAAAAAAAAAAAAAAAAAGAAATGAAAAAGAACTCTTAGCATCATGGAAAAACAGATTGGACTCAATTATCAAATTTATACTTTGCCAAAAGGCTAAATGAGAATATTTTGACGAGAGCAAAATTTAGTCATAATATACTTTTTGTTTTTTCAACATAATGAAATTTCTAATAAAAATGATCTCATTTTTTTAACAATATATGATATTTTTGGTCTTATTTAAATTATATAAAAGCTATATTTTGAGCCAGTTTTATAAAAAAAATTATCAGGAATGTCCTTAAACTTTTAAATGTAGTATATATATATATATATATATATATATACAATTACGACTTTGCAAATTTTTGCTGATTATAGATATAATAATAAGAAACTATTAGGTTAGTGCAAAAATAATGACGTAATAATGTCGTTTTTTGACGTATTTTTAACGTCAGAAAACGACATTGATATATATATATATATATATATATATATATATACATATATATAATGTATATTTCGTCATCAAACTTTCTTTTAAGCATGTTTCGTTGTATATCACAAACTAGGAATATATATATACATATGTGTGTGTGTGTGTGTGTGAATATATATATATATATATATATATATATATATATATATATACGTATGCATATATATGAGTGTGTTTGTGTGCATGTATATATATATATATATATATATATATATATATATTCAGTGTGAATGTTTTTCTAGCATGGCTTTTAAAACTTAGAGGACTTTGGAGCTAGCAGAAGTTCTGTTATTTTAATAGTCTCTTTTAATGCTTGATATGCAATGGAAATTTAAATTAATAACACTTGAAGTGAAAATAAAGATAATAAAATCGTTATTCTGGATTAATAGATATTTGTCTTTTCTCTTATGCAGTTCTAGCACTAGGTCACGTTTTGGGGTCTTTTAATGAGAAAGAACTTCATAATAATGTGCTGCAAGACTAGCTCTTTCACACACCCTCCCTCTCTCTCTCTCTCTCTCTCACACACACACACACACACATATATATATATATATAAATATATATATATATATATATATATATATATATATATATATATATATATATATATATATATATATATATATACAGAGTGTTTGAAAGTATTTTCTCACCTAAACATCACTTCATCTCTTCTGAACTGTAGAAGATCGTATCAGTGATCTGTAATAGAAAATTATATTATCTAGGAAGAAATGGCTTTCGGACCACCCTGTATATATATATATATATATATATATATATATATATATATATATATATATATATATATATATATATATATATATATATATATATGATTTGACAGTGTCAGTGTTGATGACAGGAGTAACATCATTCACCAGCTGTTGGTCGAGTGGTTTCTGAAAGTGACTTTTTCATTATTATTCATTATGGCATAAGAATAAGGACATTCTCTGTCAACATAACTGCTGATAGGATTGAACGCAGGTGGATAGGAATTTATGGTTTTCTCGATTGTTTTTGTCCAAGTAACATCATCAGCCAGAATTTGAAATTGTTTGGCCAATTGCGTTTATAGTTCTGATAGATATTATTTAATCTTTCTTTCTCTCTTTCTTTCTTTCTTTCTTTCTTTCTTTCTTTCTTTCTTTGTCTTTTATTTTTTGTTTGTATCGTTTCTATTCCATCATTATATCCTTTTCTTTCTTTCTTCCTTTCTTTCTTTCTTTCTTTCTTTCTTTCTTTCTTTCTTTCACGAAAACCAATCTGTATCGCTGATCTATCGTTATCTTCTTAGGGGTAGTAATTTTCTTCCTTTCTTTCTGACTTTCTTGCGTTCTTTGTCTTTCATCATTTGTTGTTTACCTTTCTATTTTATCTTTCTTTCTACGTATTCACACACACACACACACGTATATATATATATATGTATATATCAGCAAGGAAATATTTTAATGAAAAAAAATATTTATTTTTCAAAATAATCTTCTTCCATGTCAATGCACTTAATCTAAGGTTTCTGGTTAGACCATGTGGTTCAAAACTTCAGGTCAAAATTAATCTAATAACCGTGGAAGGCTATAGAATTACTGATGCACCATCATATCTATCTATCTATCTATCTATAGATACCTCCACTTTTTCGGCATAAATTTTCGATACCTAAGTTTAAAATTAATTTTTTAAAATGAAAAAACATGCTTGAAGATTTCATTTTAGCTTTAATTGAAAGTTTAATCATTAAATTTATTATTTCCATTAAGTAAACAATTCTGGTGTATTTCAGATAGAAACTATATACATTGGAATGTCAAATTTAATTTAAAATTTTAAAATTTTCTTAAAAACGACCATTTTCTTAATTTTAAGAAATTTGTAAACAAACACAAATTTATCGATTTTAAAAATATTTTAAAAAATTTCTGACACGTTAAAATTTCTGACACGTTATTTTAGTAAAATTAGAAAATTTAATGTTAAATTAATCTGATTTAAAAAGAAATATTACTTACTTATAGCATAAAAAAGTAATACAACAAATTATTAACGATTGGTAACGTAATTTTGATCCAATATTTGATCCATGTGTTGATTGACGAGTGATGACAGCTACTACGGATGACCATAAATGAAAATTATTAGAAATCTGAGTGAACGCTTTTATTTTTAGTTTTACTGTTATATTTATTTATTAGAATAAAGGGACAAAACTCTTTTTATAATAATGGCAATTTCAGTCTACCGTACATGGAAATAAGGAACGTATTAAGTAAAAAAATACAACATAAAAAATTATTTGAAAAAAAATTAGCACAACTAAGTTTATTAAACTTTGCAATTTTAAACTCATAAATTTTGTTTCTGCTTAATTACTAATTACCACAATGAAATAGCCTAATACAGAGTTTTGCACGATTTTTAAACTATTAAATTATTATGATTAAAATTTAAAACAAATGAAAAAATTCTTGTAAAATTTAATTATTCATCAGAAAAAATTTATTTCTTCAGGCAATAATGACCTTAATATTACTTATTTACAAAAGCAATTAAAAGCTTTTCTAATTAAGTAATATCATAGTTTTATTGGATTCATTATTTTTCAATTCAGAGCAGATTTTCAGTTAGCACAAATTTGAAAAAAAAGTAGGTGATTTACCATCTCTAATGACTATTACTTTAAACAAATTTTTTTTTCAGGAAATAAAAAGGTTTTGAACGAAATTTCAGGACAATAAGTAAGTGGGGTGTAACATATTTAAAAAAAAAAAAATGTTTACCAAAATTTTCTAAAAACAAATATTTCAAAAATAATTTCATTCATTTGTAAATAAGTCCTGAAACTTTCATTAAAATCGGACAATTACTTTAATTTTACAAGAATTTCCAAATCAATGGGTTTTCAACGGGAAAAAAAAGCGCAAAAAAAAAAACAATGTTATTTTACCGTCACCGCGATGACGTAAACAAAAGAAGACTTTAACCTAAATTTCGAACGTGTTAGAAAATATTAAAAAATTTAAAAAAATCATTAAAAAATACTTTGGTCTTTCATCTTAATAATATCATAAGCATTTTGACGATAAAACTATATTTTCGTTAAGTTTGTGGAATTTTTTTTATTACGCTATGCTGTTTTCCCGCAAAAAAGTGGAGGTACCTATATATATATGTACATTCTTACAGACAACTTTCTCGAAAATATCTAATGCAAATATCATAAATGGCAAATGAAACAACTTGAAATCTGTGTATAAAACCCTTAAATTATAACCTGACGAAAATGCCGTAGAAAATTGTAAACATAACAGATGTTCCACTGAATTTGAGGAAGACCGCTCAATATAATCTTTGAGTTCGTCCGTACGAACTTTTTGTTTGATAAAGACCAACAAACCAATTTTTTCTGGAAGAGAGTGTTTAATACGAACAAATTTTTCAAATTCTTCCATATTACGCTTATTTAGTCGAGAGCAAAGCCATATAATGTGAAAACCCAGTAACTGTAGAACTCATTTCAATAGTAACAATCGAAGCAAAGCTAACCGACCCGATATCCAATCAAGGTGGATATTTCGATATTTTCGTAAGACAAGAAACAGGGTGTATAGAATTTTATTATAATAGAAAATTTCCTCGAAAAAAGCTTGTTAAGGCTCGCAGCCGTGCAAGAAATTATTGAGTGTGCCAAATTCTCAGACATAAAGACGAGTGATTAATTTAAATTTTCATATTTGGAATTTCTGACCGAATTAAATTTAAATGAACACAGAACGCAAAGAACAGTTCAAATTATAAACCAGAAAAATGATTCAAAATCTGTAAATTAAACATGTATACGGTTTCAGGGGTGAAAGAGCAAGCTGAAATTTAATTGTCTCTAGTTCAGTCTTTACGTTCAGTCTTTACGTTCAGTCTAGCAGGAAAACAAATCTTTAATTTTGACTTCAATAATGCAGGTTTAATGAAAAGAGAAAGTAATTGAATCAAGTCGAAAATGCATTCATTTCTGAATCTTCACCAGTAGAGCACGTCAAGGTTTATGCATGTACATCCTTCCCTTTTGCTAACAAAATTATTGCAATTAAAATGTTGGATATTAAACAAAACAGCAACAATAGCCATATGAATATAAAAAGAAGCGATAGAAAGCTGAATGGAGTTGGCTAAGGCATATATCTGGCTGCATAATTTAAAGTAACGCTTTCCTGTATCTTCGACGTTTCTCGATGCAAAATTGTAACCGATCTTTACACACACACAAGCACACACATAAATATAACTGAATGAAAAAAAAAGTATAACTGAATATATATATATATATATATATATATATATATATATATATATATATATATATATATATATATATTATGTTGGTGCAAAAATAATGTCGTTTTCTCACATATGTTACTATGTGAGAAAACGACATTATTTTTGCACCAACCTAATATATATATATATATATATAAAAATAACTGAATATATATATATATATATATATATATATATATAAATAACTGAATATATATATATATATATATATATATATATATATATATATATATATTTAATATATTTTCTGTTTATACATTATTTGTTATTAAATGCCGGATTTAATCCATTTCATTATATATATATATATATATATATATATATATATATATATATATATATATATATATATATATATATATATATAATGTATCGCAGATTGAATGCTGGTGGTAATAAAACAGTGCTCGATGTAAAATAACAGAGCTAAAATATATACATTGTGTTCCTCACCATTTGGTACAACGCCCAATATATATATATATATATATATATATATATATATATATATATATATATAATCCTAATGTCGCCGCTTAAACTCTAAAATTTCATTTACTATTTATCTTTTCTTTTAATAGGCGTTAATAGGCCGTGTATCGTCCGGTTTACACTCCTCCCCTGTCTTTTGAATTTGAATAGAGGCTTTTTTTCGTGTTTTCTGTTTAGGATTGAGTTTCCGGTAACTTCTAAAGTGTTTTTCTCTCTCTTTTACCCCGAATAGCCACTTGAATCTTGGTGGCATTACTGCCTTGCTTGGGGTGTGACTTATGACTCCATCGATAATGTCATTATGAACTCGAAGAAATTTCGAAGTACAAAACGCATAAAATGGAGATTTTGTCATTAAATACATCCATACAAACCTATAGTAGAGCGAGATGCAGTGAGACTCTTTCTTTATTTTTTTTATATGCCATGTCCTTTCAAGACGTAGGCGATCATGGCTTTCCACTCTATCCCTTGCAGCTCTCAACAAGTTCCTTCCCCCGCTTCCTCCCCCAGACCACGTTCTATCATACACCTGCCCAAGTCCGCCAAGTATGTCAGGTGCTGTTTTCTCTTGTCTCTCTTTCTCTCTATTCGACCTGTGCGTATCAGATTCTCCAGGCCCTCCTTGCTCATTATGCATCCCGGAAACTTCAGCTGCCTCTTCCTGATATTAAGTCTAACCCCCCTCCTTGTTTGCAACCTCTCTAAGATCTCATCGTTTCTCACACGCTTGGTCCATAGTATCGTTTGCATCCTTCTGTAGAACCACGTCCCCGTCACCTCGAGTCTCTTCTTCATCTTTGGGGAAATCGTCCAACATTCGCTGCCATAAAGAAGGACAGATGTCATGTAACAGCTCAGTATTCTTTTCTTTGATACCAAAGATATCCTCCTGTCTCGCAATCTCTCATTTATTTCTGATTTTTCTCTCTACCGTTATTGTTTTGAATTTCCTGAATTAAAAATTGATATTCTGGATGAGATTCGAATGCGCAACTCATCTCACGAGAGCTTGCTCTATAGTGTTGCAGCAAATCTACTAATTTGGATATACAGACTTCACACAAACGAAACTCAATCCTATTCATTATTTCTCTTATGCTTTATTTATAATATATTTAGTAAAAACCATATATTCTTGTAAAATCTCAGATGATGGGACCCTTGGCTTTTTCACCGGAATAGGTTGACATTTGTCGCAGTAAAATTCAATTACAAAATTTGTGCGTAAATTTTCAAACTTCTTGGCGTTCATTAATATCCTTTTTCGATGAAAAATTTTAAAACTTTTTACGTACTGTAATAATGTTGAAAAATTTATGTTAATGGAAACAGGAAAAAAAAAAAATTGCAAAATGATACAAACCTCTGTTTTTGTTGTAGGATCCCCTCCCCACACGTTTTGTTCAAACGTAGAATGGGGGAGGAGAAGTACAAGGGACAAGGTTCATATTATTTCAGATCGTCAGACCACTTTCAACTTTAAGTAGCAAGAGAAAATGACTTGAGCGTAAATGCTGCGGAGAATGCTTACTAGTTGTTTTACAGATGAGTTTCATTGAAAAATCCACATCAGTACGGGATGCGTACGTAGTTGGACACGTGATTCGTGACGTTTACCTATTTATTGACGGGATTTTTGATATGTATTCACTTGATCATGGGTTTTCCTTTAATTAGGTTATGTTAATGTTTTTAACATAATTTGATCACATCGGACACGAAATCGACGAACAGGCGTGAATAGAAATTCACAAGGAACTGTGCAAACATATGTTTCGATATAGAAAAAAAAAAAAAAACACCAGAAAAAAATACGAGCGAAAAACAGAAGCTCTCCTGGAGAGTAAAGAAAAAAGCAACATAATTATCAGAATTTAGGGACTCAGATCATTCTGATCAGGATGTCTTATATTTGTTTTAAAGCAGGGAGAAAAAAAGTTTCCTTTTACGAAGACTAAAAGAAGAAAATGAAAGACAGTGTGAAATTATTAGGTTGGTGCAAAAATAATGACGTAATAATGTCGTTTTCTGACGCTAAAAATACGTCAAAAAACGACATTATTACGTCATTATTTTTGCACCAACCTAATAGATAGATCATCATCTATATCATGGTAAATGCAGAAATTGAGTTTCATATGATCGTCGCAAAAAAAAAAAAAAAGATTGTAACGAGCAAAGAGTGACCAAAGGACTGTGGCGAGTGGAAGTGTGCAAGATTGTTAGAAGTCGTCGGGAGGCGTAACGATATGAATTGAATTTTGAACAGATTTGCTATTATTGCCTCCTCAGTGAATTTCTCCAGTTAACGCTGATAAGAATTAATAATGATAAGAATTGTCTTAATAATAATAATAATAATAATAATAATAATATGCTAAAACCTAAAGCTATTAGGTTGGTGCAAAAATAATGTTTTTCTTTTGAAATTGAACGTCAAAAAACATTATTTTTGCACCAACCTAATATCAAAATACAAGGACCTTGAAATCGAAATCTCAAAAATGTTGCACATGGGAACATCAACAATCCCTGTTGTAGTTGGAGCTCTCAGATTGGTTGGAAAAGATTCCAGTAGACTAATTGAAGGGATTCCTGGAAGCCCATGCCTTAAAGAAATGCAAAAAAATGTTCTCACAAGTACAGCCTACACCTTACGAAGGGCTTTGTCTATGTAAGATATTTTTCTTTTTCCAGTGGAAAAATGACATGATGCCATTTCTAACCTTAGATCCCTTGGTGTGACCCGGAAAGAAATGAGTACACATCAGAAATCAAAGGAAATAATAATAATAATAATAATAATAATAATAATAATAATAATAATAATAATAATAATAAAAATAATAATAATAATAATAATAATAATAATGAAAACAATGGCGAGATAAGCCTCTTCATGGTCAATACTCTGCCCGTACCAAACAAGCTAATTTATATAAACCTCGTACTCATCAGTGGTTACGTCGTGTAGGGTTAAAAGTTGAAATCGAATTTATTTATTCTTGCTGCCCAGAACCAATGCTTGATAACTAGAAATTACCAAGTAAACATTGAAAAACTGTGTTAACCTCAAATACATATTTTGTGATAAATATCCAGAAACAATTGACTATCTTGTATCGGGTTGCACAGTATTAGCACCCACTGGATATAAAACTAGGCATGGTAGATTGGCCAATACCTGCACTGAAAAATATGCCACTTTTACGGGGAGAAAACTGCAAAAAATTGATATGAACATCAGTCAGACCCCGTTACAGAAATAGGTTCAGTAACAATTTTTGGAGACTTTACAATACACACAAAACAATCAACGCTAATCGACTGGACATCGTGATCAAAGACCACAAAAAAGACTACATTTTTATTGATATGGAAGTCCCTACAGACTGTAATGTATCTTTGAAGATCCTCAAAAAACTATCAGAATACAAGGTTCTTGAAGCTAAAATCTCAAAAACGTGGCACATGAAGACATCAATAATCCCAGTTGGTGTTGTAGCCCTCGGATTGATTGTAAAAAGTTCTGATGGACTCATTGAAGGGATTACTGGTAGTCCATCTCTTACAAAAATACAAAAAAAGAAAAAAAGAAAATGTACTCACAAGCACAGCGCACACATTACGAAGATCTTTATCTATGTAAAATGTGTATGGTCTTAGTTTTTCTGTAAAAATGATCAGTGGAAAATATCATGAAGTCATTTTTGTCCTCATTTCTCTGATTGAGACCCAGAAGGAAATGTATATACAATAAAAATCAAAAGAAATAATAATAATAATAATAATAATAATAATAATAATAATAATAATAATAACAACAACAACAACTAGAAAGACACATGAAAATTTCACGGTTTTCCTATTTGAATTTTCTATTTAATTTTAATTCTCCACTTAATGATAGAATAAGCTCATGGTGAGTTCTATGACAATCAAATATCCTTAGAAATTCTCCTGTCACATAGTTGAATATTGGAGCTTAACAACTTTAGCAACATATTGCCATAACTATCATATATATGAACTCTGATCCTTATTTTACGAAGTAAGCGGATACAAATCATTAGATTTGAAGTTGTTATCCAATTCTCTGAAATAGCTGTTAAACACTTTTATCTTCCCTCCTTTCATTGATCTTCTCTCTTCTTTCCAAGCGATCAAAACGGAATAGTCCATTATTTATTTATTTATTGCCAGCCAGCCATCTTACGAACATTTCTCTTCATAATAATTTTAAAATAATTGAGCAAACGTTACTTTATTTATGGTAACTGGATTTTTGGCGATTCCCTTATTACGTTTCCGTTGTTCGGTACTATGCGTCTAAAAATAATGCTTTTATAGCGGTCGCCGTCTCTTGTCGACATTTTGACTGGGATCAAAATGAAGCATCTGCCCTCGGACAGACGGCAGCTTAAAATATTATTGAGATTTGCTCGGTCTCAAGAAACAGCTGCCCGCTTCAGTATCCACCTCATTGCACTAGGGGTAAGAGTAGGGGATAAGTAGTAATATCGATGCCAGCGAAACCGACGGTTGCGGGGTTTGGGCAATTTCCGGACCTGACTCGGGTGCATGTGCTCGGGCTCCATACATTTAAAATAACTTTGTGATCACATCCTGCAAGTGTGGGGCGACAAGAAAATACAATCGCTTTTATGAGGTGTTGGCAGAGCGTAACGGTCGTGCGAACTAACGAAGAGAGGAACAAGCAGAATCATAATAGGATAAAGGCAGAACTTACAGCATTATATGAGTTGTCACACTCATGACAGAGATAGCAAATTTTTCCGTCATACCACAGGTTGGTATTCAAACTCACTAGGGTTTCGAATACATTATTTGGCTTATTGTCCTCATCTTTGTTGTCATATTTATCACAACGTTTCAGACGTAGTACGCTCCAGCCTTCTTCAGGTGGTTGGAATGGCGAACTGAAGCCTTTATTTCGCTCGCTGGGGTAGACTCTTCTAGTTCC
>OZ010582.1:97738105-97743105 GCA_963932145.1 Acanthosepion lycidas | reverse complement strand
AAATTTCACAGAATATATATATATATATATATATATATATATATATATCAACAAAATTGATTTCCTTAAACTTGAACATACATAATATTACACTCAAAGAAACTAGCGAATACATGCATATATGTAGGCATACTTACATTTACTTATAGATATATTTCTTCGGTAAATAATTACAAACACGCAGATGTATTTATATGCACATCAGACAAACAAAATTTGATAGACTCAATTCTTTTTTTTTCTGTATCAACACAAATATTCCCTTAAATTTAAGAATGGTTAACAAGATGATCTTGCCAAGCGTTATTACTAAGCTACGAATTCGGTCTTCTCTTGGAACCCCATAATTGTGGCCTTATGCCAGAACTACATTGAGTTCAGTATATAAATAACAGACACAAGAATAAAAAACGAAAAACATTTATACCGTTTATGATAAATATTTATAAAGGACGTAGAGCTAAAGAAATAATTGCTTTTTGCATTCAGTAATATTTGCCTAATCAATACCTAACCAGTTATTTTTTATACTTATAATGCATTTTTGTAATAAAAATTAGCATTTCATATACATTATGCATACGTAAGTACATCAAGAAGTCCGTAGCATAATGATGCATAAATCATTTATATTTTAGCATAATCTCCTTCAATGTAACCATTATTGATATTATACTAAATGTGCGATTTTATAGGTCTGTATGTAATCACAAAGTACGTTGTAGCCAGAGGTATTTATTTAAAATGCAAGAATGCACCATATATATATATATATATATATATATATATATATATATATGAATTTAATAGATGCAATATATATATATATATATATATATATATATATATATATATATATATCAAATACATACACTAATGTAATAATTATAAATAAATAAGGAATATCATTATATTCGTCATTTATTTACAAATGAGAAAAAAAAACCTGAGTGCAAAACTAACTACCAATTTGCGCAGAATCTGCGAGGGCGCGAATTTAATGCTAATTATTTTTATCATAAGTTTTTGTTGAAGAGTGACCCAAGGAGTCGCAGAGTTGTGCCCCTATTATTATTATTATTATTATTATTGTAATCACAACACACACACACACACACACATATATATATATATATGAAGATCTCACTGAGGTTTGAAACTGAAAGAGACCATATATCGTTGATTCGTATATTCAAAATCTATCTATCTATCTATCTATCTATCTATCTATCTATCTATCTATCTATCTATCTATCAGTTGATCGAGCTTATCTTAATAAGAATAGTATGGAATAAGCATAGTGATTAAACAATTTAGTAAGCCCACATCTGTAAGTTAAAAATTGTTCTACTTCATTAAAAATATATATATATATATACATATATATGTGTGTGCGTCTGTGTGCGTGCGTCTGTGCGTGTGTGTGTGCGTGCGTGTGTGTGTGTGCGAGTATGTGTGTGTGTGTGTATTAATCGTATCACCCCAAACAAGGCGGCAAGAATACTTGGACCCACTGGTTTATTCGTATTGAAAGTGAATGAGAATGAGAAAATTGAAAATGGGAAGGATCGATGAAAGATCAAAGGAACAAGGTTCAAGAAGGTTGCGATCGAAGCACACACACACACACACACACACACACACACACACACACATATATATATATATATATATATATATATATAAAAAGAGACAAGAGAAAAAATATACTTAGTCAACGTGTTTCGTCCTCTGAGGGACTTTATCAAGGCAATGTAGGATTTATTATACTGCACATCTTCATAAACCAATAACATCCTCGCCTCTGTGTATATAAACACGTGCAGTCTAATAAATCAAACATTGCATTAAGAAAGTCCCTCAGAGGACGAAACGCGTCGGCTAAGAATAGTTCTTCCTCTTTTCTCTTTTTATTCATTTTTCCTCTTCTACAGATATACTATATCTGATCTGAAAATATTTACACACACACATACACACGTGTGTGTTTGTGTGTGGCCTGAATATTGCGTTCAAGCGTGGAACAAATTGTCACCGTTTGTTGTTGACTTCAGTATCCACTTTATTTATTTAGTTGACATACACGGTAAAGCTTTCGTAAATTATAATATCTTTGGCCACTCTTCGGTATTTTTATTAAATTGATTTTGTTGTAACAGGGCTAATTTTTGAATTTGTAGGTCTGATAAATTGCATCGTGATTACAATTCGAATATAATAAATCATAACCATGGAATAATACTGCTTGAGCCTTATATATATATATATATATATATATATATATATATATATATATATATATATATATATATATATATGTCTGAAGGGATAATTCCGAGGGGGATATAAATCCAGGGAGAGCGCAATGTAGATTAGCGAGCATTATAATGATAAGTAGATGGAGTCTTTTTAATCATCCATTTCGATTATAAATTTATTTCGTGAACGCCAGTACATACATACATATATACATACATACATACATACATATATATATATATATATATATATATATATATATATATATATATATATATATATATATATATATATATGCCTGAGGTGGAAGGTGGGGAAAAATTCTAGCTCAAAATAAACTGTACAACAAGATCACCACATGAGTACATGTCTCACCACTGCCGGACAAATCCTCTCCCATTGTCGGCTTTCGTTCGTTTGGGTGAATGCAGCAATAAGTACAACTAATGCGCATATATATATATATATATATATATATAGAGAGAGAGAGAGAGAGAGAGACAGACAGACAGAGACACAGACACAGACACAGAGAGAGACAGATAGATATCTTCAGCATGTACTTCGCTGCTTTCTATTTAATCATTAGAGTGAATGGAAATTTTGACGTTTTATTATCAATTGCCTAAACAGTTAGCGAAAGAGTCATCGTATCATATCTTGAAATTTTGCACAATGCCTGAAGAATTGCTCTTCTTTCCACGCTATTCTGAGGTCAGTCGGAATTCTATCCAGCCAATTCTTGCATTGCCCCAAGCTTAGAGTTTTCTCTCCTCACCCGGGCCTCGTCTCTGATTATCAGGTAAAATCTGAATTCTGTAGCTGAGTAGAAAGTTCATTCACAGCGGGGGAAAGAGTTAAAACGAGTTCTTTTATTCTTTTTGTTCGTTGCAGATGTCGATCCGCCGTTAGGCTTTTTTTTTTGCAAACGTTTTAGACAAGAACGTTGTTGAATATTAACTGAGCAACCATCTGCTTGTATGTACGGCAGTTAGATTTTTGTATTTTGAATAAGCGTGTAGTATTAGGTTGGTGCAAAAATAATGACGTAATAATGTCGTTTTTTGACGTATTTTTTAACGTCAAAAAAAGCCATTATTACGTCATTATTTTTGCCCCAACCTAATATATTTCCAGTGCTCTGCCTTTCGGAGATGGAATCAGTCACGCTTTCTGGCTGAGAAACCTAAGTAGTAATATTAAAAGAGAAGGGAGAATGCAAAGAGGAACTGAATAGGAAAAAGAATGTGGAAATAAGAAAAGGTAGACATTTAGCGATAAACAGAAAGATTGCCAGGTTTAAATGTATATATATATATATATATATATATATATATATATATATATATATATATATATATATATGAATTTCTTTACTTGCTTGACCCAATTTATATATATATATATATATTTGTGTGTGTGTGTGTGTGTGTGTGCGTGTGTGAATTTCTTCACTTGCTTGACACAGCTAATGCTCGTGAGGAGTGGCTATGGGTTAAAAAGAAGACGTGGCTCTTGGGGCATTGTTCCGTGGCTATTCGCATACTTGCAGGAGTATCCCTACGGAACTGAGTAGCGGCGCTATATCGAGTCTAGTCAGTTTTTCGTCACCGAGGCCCATGCTACAGTTGGTATGACGATGGGGGTGTATCGACACGGTCCGGGTTCGATTCTCCGTAGTGGATGCACACTGCTGATGAGTTCTAAATAGGGGGAAACGGCCGTTCAGTGCTTTCAGCAATCTGTTGAGTATTATCCTAAGCTCCATGAATTACTCTATCTCTCTCTCTCTCTCTCTCTATATATATATATATATATATATATATATGTTTTCACAACAATGCCGACGTGATCATATTGAAACGGAACGCTGATCTTGAAAAATTTTAGTTGTCTGTTTTGATTAGTCTTACTCTTATGTCCATCGTCTTTTCATGTTGAATTAAATATAGTCTAATGTTAATTATGTTTTATGAATATGTCCTGAAGATGGTCTACTAGACCGAAACGTCCGACGTTGACATTATATTAATATTAAAACAGCATAATTGCATATTAGGATTTTTGTTTGTTTTTTCCGTATATTTTTCTTCATACTGTCGGATCTATATCCATATATTTGCTTACATATATATATATATATATATATATATATATATATATATATATATATATATATATATATATATGAATAAAGGAAAAATTATCCTAGTCATTTCGTGGTCTTAAGAGCTTTTGCCCTTGTATATAAAATCCTTTCACAGATATACAGTATCTAAAAAGTTTTGCACACACGCGCACACACACATATACATATATATATATATATATATATGCTGCTTCTTTAGAGAGATTTCTCAAGTGTGTTGGTATCAAAAAGCCAAATAAGGTAACAAAGACCTGTGGCTAGAAAGCGGTAGGAGGCAGTGCATAGATGTCAAGAATTTCGTATCGATTCGTATCGAGTCGCGTCCAACAAACAACATAGACCGATTGCAACGTAACATCATCCAGCTGTTACGGGCCCACCGTTTGGAGAGGTACTGAGCTTAATGAGCCGAAACTTTTTTGAAGCACGGCGCTCAGCTGAAGATTACATCTGGTCTGACGCACTTGATGTGTACATGTGTTTATATATATATATATATATATATATATATATATATATATATATATATATAATAATAATAATAATAATTTTTATGTAATCATTTCAACCAAACCAAGGTAATAAACCCAC
>OZ010582.1:97658105-97735605 GCA_963932145.1 Acanthosepion lycidas | reverse complement strand
ATTATGGTCGTCTGCGTCCGTTCAGTCTCATTTAACTTTCGCTGCAAGCGTTTCTCACATGCAAACGCCAATCATAGATGCATTTTCTCAGAATAGATACTAATTTGAAAGTAGGACTACATTGCGTAGCCCGGGCTTTTCTCTGTTTGAAGACTTCAGCAATATACTGTATTTTATAATATAATATAAAATACATCGATCATATATATATATATATATATATATATATGTATATATATATATATATATATATAAAACACCATTCAACACCATCACATGATAAGACACCAGAAGTGTTTAAACAAAATGGCTATATTTGTAGTGATTTTATAACATATTTATGTGATAATTTTCGAATAAAATATATTTGTTCTACTCTGTATTGAGCACACTTTTAAGAATAGTATATACTTGGGCATATATATATATATGTATATGTATATATATATATATATATATATATATATATATATATATATATATATATATATATATAAACCATACCACGACCCAAGCCTTGCCAGTGAAACTGGGCAGACGGAACTCTTGTAAGATACTGTATTTTATAATATAATGTAAAATACACCGAACTCGTGTGTTTGTTTATGTGTGCATATATATATATATATATATATATATATATATATATATATATATATATATATATATATATATATATATATATATATATATATATATATATATATATATACACACACACACAGTGAGACTCTTCGGCAAAAGCGAATTGAGTCACTGTCGGTCACTGTGTGTGTGTATCTAAAAATAATAAATACGCTAAAATTCATCCCTGCCGTGCGCCGACGGCTTAGTGGTAGAATCTCCAACTGACACCAATTCAGTCGGGTTTCGATCCTAACTAGGGGCAACCGAAGAGCCGTGAAACAGCGAAACAGTCTGTCTGTGGATGACTATATATATATATATATATATATATATATATATATATATATGGGACACATGGGGACCTATCAAGTTCCATCTGCAACATACTCGTTGATAATACAAATATGTAATATAATAGCTTCATCATTTGGGCACGTGTCCGTGTCATTATAACATTGGTATTCTGACCATGCATGAGACCGGGTTCCAATCACATCGTTGTAGATTTGTCAGTAAGGAGACTTCTTGATGTTATCGGAAGGAAGGGATCGATCCCAGCGTGCGGCACCTTCAGAAAACCATATAACGGGTTGACACCAAGCCTTGTGTGTGAAATTGGTCAGGCGGTTATCTTTTAGGCCGTCGATAGCTGTCCTAGCACGAAGCCACATGTCATCGTGACTTGAGCGTGCTGGCCTTGTTCAAATTGTTGATCACGCTAGATAACACGTTCTCTCCCAGAAAACGTAACTATGGTCTGCTCAGCATATTTGCAGGATAAACTAAATGTGGGTGTTGAGCAAACACAAATAGGGACTGGCTAGCCGTCCTAGTAGACGGGTATCCTTGAGTGACTAGCTATTATTATATATACATTATAGAGTGTGGCAATAAAGTCACTATAAAGTTACTATATACGATATTGTAATTAGCTGTATAGTGGCTTTATTGCCACCCTGTATACATATGATAGCCAACTTCTTCGTATTTGTGTATGCCCATCGCATGACACTAATCAGGGCGTTATTAATGGCGTTGCGAGCGAATATACCTTTCTTGCATAGCTAATATATCGCATAGTTTGCGATTTGTGGTATGCTACGTGCCTGAGTCTTATTTGCATCAGCAGTAACATCCAACAAATGAACAGATATTGTTTCAGGTAGTAGCCATTTGCATGAATAGCATAGTTATCAATCTGTCAGGTTGTTTTTTAAAAGTTACGGCCATGCTGTGCACGACTAAGCAAGGTCTGACAATAATATCCAGCAATGCCTATGAGTGAAAGTTGATTTTTACGTTGAGGAAAGACGTTTCCCTGGGTCAAGCCCACATTCTGAGCATCAAATCAAATAAACCAAAAAGGAGAGCAAGTCTACATCATCGGTTACTACTGAACCGAACATGTTATGTATGAATATTCTTCCTCCTAGTAGAATAACTTAACGAAGCTAAGGGGCCTAACACTCCACCATATATATATATATATATGATACAAATATAGTTTTAACGTATGCTATATTTATCGGTTAAAGTGCTCAATATTAGGGATGCAGCTAATTTCAATATAAAAGTAAATATTTGCCCTGATGATTGCGTTTAAGCATGAAATTTTCGTCGCTGGGTGGGTGCTGACCTCAATGTCTACTTATATATATATAGCCCTTAATGTTGAGCCAAAAAGATGATTTAAGATTAAGCTGTGTAAGAATATTCTTGGGAATTAATTTACACAAACATTTTCCACTGAATTATATCTATTGTACATAACTAATTATGAATAATTCTGTCTAGTTACGAACTTATTGATCCACTCTCATATGTATGCATGTATATAAAATGCACAACTTATCGAAAGGACTTTATTACACACACACACATATATATATATATTATCCGAAATTTATTCCAATCTATCTATCTATCTATCTATCTATCTATCTCTGCTTATATATCTATATAATGAAATAGAATGAGAGAAAAAGAGGCGAGCAAACCCTGACACATATATGCATGGATATATAAACGTTTATATCCACATATATAAATATATCCACATTCACATACTACTATATGTATAATCTCTCTCTCTCTCTCTGTGTCACTCACTCACACACACACACAAGAATCAAAGGATTTATTTTTAATCCGATATTTTTATTACTTCAAACGTTATTATAGAGGATATTCGTATTTAAAATAGATGGTCTATTTTTATTTTACACAGTCTGTATTACGTCTATCGGCCTGCGTTTCGCATATTTTCTTTTTAAGATTTCTCGAATGTGCAGGCCGATAAACGTATTACATCGTTTAAAATAAAAATAGGGCGTCTCTTCCAAACACTATAATCCTGAGAAAGAGAGAGAGAGAGAGAGAGAGAGAGAGAGAGAGAGGGAGAGAGAAAGAGAGAGAGAGAGTTTATCTTAGAAAAATAAAACTACAAAGGAAATGTTAATTACAGATGTATTTGCCCTTTGACCTTTAGTTTTGGTTCATGAGCTTTTACCAAAAAAAAAAAAAAAAAAAGAAGCAATATTCAGTTCGATCGGATTCACAAAAACAAACTGTTTTAACAATCGACTGTTTTGTTTCTTTTTGTGTCATCAAAAGAAACAATCTTTTAAAACAAGGATTCCAAATAATACCAAAAGTTAGATTTAAATAATCTTACAAAAACATCTAAATTAAATCTTAGTTATTTAGAATGAAATGCAATGACTATTTAAGAAGCGAGACAGTATTAACAAAAATGGATAAGGATTTATAAATGAAGATATTTTTGGTCATATTGTCTTTACCGAGTTCAAATTAATGCGACATAAGATCAAGACGTAGAGAAGCAGATTGTTTTCGAACTGTTGAGAGTTTGTCTATCCTGAAAAACCAGCATGCGAAATCCTGATTTTTGATTTGGGTTCGATACCCGACCTTTGACACTGGTGGGAAATAACTCGTCCAGTCCTGATGGAGTATAAATTTTTTTTTTTTACTTTTCATTTCGCACCGGATCTAGATTTAAAAAAATAGTTTCACTTGATGCTAAACAATCCAATAATAACATAAACATATTCTGCGACAATACTGATTAGACAATACTTGAAAATCGCCGGTAAAAAAAAAATATTATTATTATAATAATAATTATTATTATGATTATAAGGAGGGTCGTTTGATGACGTAGTGCACCAGGCCATTCAAAAAGTATGGTTGGTTCTGCACAAAGCCTTCACCACTATAATCAAATCATATGTGCTGGCGTCTGGGCTGTCGGCTCCTAGGAACAGAGCTGCTTGAATCTCATACGTCGAATACGACAGAAGAGTCCGCCATATATATATATACATATATATATATATATATATATTACATGAATCATTCATACAAAAAACAGATATAGAAGTTAATTTTTGTATGAATCATTCATGTAATGTAAATTGAAGTGCAACACATAGTTGATATATATATATATATATATATTTATAACATATACTTTTAAGCCATGCAATATTTATTGGCTGAAGTACTTACTATCAGCAATAGAGCGTTTGTAAATATAAAAGTTGACGTTAACACTCAGAGGCGACAGTCTGTTTCAGGTTAAATGTAATTATCAAGCAACGTGTCTTTGCTCGACAACCTATATATATATATATATATATATATATATATATATATATATATATATATATATATATATATATATATATATATATATATGTCAACTATTTATGACTACCTATATATATATGTCAACTATCACTGACCTGTATATATATAAAGAGTATGGGCATATATATATATATATATATATATATATATATATATATATAAAGTTTACCATAGTAAATGCAAGAGTTGTATTTTGCAACATGCATAAGCAGAAGTAGAAACATCGTTAGGCTTTCAAAATGTTTAAATTTAAGAACGCTCAAAATTATTCTTATGTTTAACTGTGAAAGTTAAGATATGGAAGACGCTAAGTAATGTAATTTAATACCTAATAAACGAAAGTGGGTAAATGTTGTTGAATTTTATTTTTTTATTTGTTTATATTTATTTGTCTGCTTTTGATGTAATTATTATCTATTTTATTTTAACATACATAAATATTATTTTAATTTTAACATATATATATATATATATATATATATATATATATATATATATATATATATATATATATATATATATATATATATATATATATATATATATATATATATATATATATATATATATATATATATATATATATATATATATATGCATGCAAGAAATGTGGTTCTGTGGTTCGCGCACTCGTGCATGTGTGTGTCTTACCATACGAACAATTTATTCCGACCGACTATAAAAAACGGTTTCGAATCTTGCAATGGTTAGTTATTGACGGAGGTGATTTGATAATATCATCATAGTGAAACCATGCCAGCAGATGGCATCATTGGGAAGTGCCGGAGAACCTAAGTCTTATAAATGAATTTGGGTAGACGATTTTTTTTCGTAAGCCATCAATGGTCGTGCTATCACGAAGCCAAACGCAAACATCTAACCGGTTGATAGACGTCCGTCGGTCTCTGTTGGCAATGTATTTAGGTATCTATAATAATAAAAAGCATACACAGAGACACACACACACGCACGCACTCGCACGCACGCACGTACACACACATCCCCACCAGCAACCGCGCTATGCGCGGGAATGCATCTGCGCAGAAATGACGGAAATGCTTAAAAAAAGAAAAAGAAATTCGTGTGAGTCTGCAATCTAACGCAGATGAAAAAATGGCGCAGTGCATCTCATATAGAATTGATTTGCCGAAATCTTTTTTGGCAATAACGAAACACCCAACAAAATGCGATGAATAACCGGAAAGAAGCGTTGGAAGGATAAGGACTCAACCCAAAATGACGGAAGTATCAGATTATATTTTAAATAAGTTCAAACAGCTCGCATTTACGTAACATGTCTATATTTTAAGTAGAGAAACGTAGACATGGAAGGTCAGCATGACCCAGATATTCAGGTTCAATACCCAATATGTCTCCTTGTTAGAATAATGGATGAGAACGCTTACATGGTTTAACTAATGCCCTTCTCCAAATACACATACGACAGGTTGTACTGGGTTACATGGTACCAGCAGCAAGGAAAAGTTCCATAACCTAATCGATTATCGAACGCCCAAAATCATTCACCCTAAAGAGTTGGCTTTGAGATTTAGGCATATCTGAGGCGGAGAGGGGAGAAGTGAATTCATGCTTTTCCAAAGGTTATTTGTTTGGCCTGAACGCATATTGCTGCAGGTAGAATTTGAACCCGTTTCGTTGAGTCCATTCTCATTAAGTGTTAGGCAACTAGTACCTCCATAATCAAAGAAACGGCCCAGTTAAAATATCTCCCAAATTTCATTGCACAGAGAGGAAAGCGATGAAATCAAAAAAAAAAAAAAAAGAAAAAAAAAGAAAAGAAAAAAAAAGAAAAGAAAAAAAAAGAAAAAAATTACTTGAGAATAAAAAAAAAGAAGCCGATGAGATTTTCAACTTTAAAAGCAATAATTACGATCCTAAAAAGTATACCACGCGAAATTTGCACACAAAAACATTTTTCCCAGCGAGATTTTTTTGTACAGTGTAAAAAGTGAGTGCATTTGTAAGCGTTGATAGCCTTCACTGGGGTGATATAATTTCTTTATATATGAAATCAATACATGCGTCTCAAAGTCATTAATGTTAGTTTCCCCAAAATATCACATTTCGTCATGATGAGCCCCACCCCCTGCAGAATTCTGAAGAGAGCGAGCTAAAAATATTCTTAATAATTCCAGCAGGGATATATGGCTGCGACCATCATACACAAATATACATGACTCGTGTACTTTCATATATATATATATATATATATATATATATATATATATATATATATATATATATATGTTGATGCAAATGAAAGTACTACATAAATACGTTAATGTAGGTACATACGTTTTTTATACACACTCGTCCTTGATCAGTCTATTATAGGCTTGCAGCCACGTCTTGTGGAGTTTAAAAAATCCAGAGAGAAATGTTATATTTTTTTTTCATTAAATACATGGTTATCAACGCCTGATTAAATAACCTCCTGATTCTCTTCCCTAAAAATCAATATCCCAACCTGACGTCTCATCAGGTGGCACTTCAGTGTCTTTCGTATATTGGTCAAAATTGCTGTGATCACACTGGGATCGGACCTGTAAAAGATAAAAATAGATATATACATTTATGACAAAGATATATGTATGAAGAAAAAGACAAGTGGAAAAACTATTATTAGCCGACGCACTTCCTTCTTTGAGGGATTTATCAAGACATCTGCCTTGATGAAGTCCCTCAGCGAACGAAACGCGAAACATTTTCTTCCCTTACAGACACACTCGTGTACTTTCATATATATATATATATATATATATATATATATATATATAGTTAATAGAAATCTTATGAGTATAAGAAACTATACTCGCTCGGAAAACCTTCGATATATTGATTTGCAAATAAACAAGCCAACACCAAAGGGAAAAAAAAGGTATAAAAAAAGAAAGAACCAAGAACATGTACGTTAACCGAAAATAATCGTCCAGCATACGAGTCCAAGGCCTAAAGAAAAAACCCCCGATGCCACTAAATAAAGTGCTCAATACAATGAGTAGAGCAGACCTAGCTAAACCTAGAGAGCCAGACAAACCTACCACGGTTTCACCTCGAGATAGAAGGCTGGCCTTCACTGACGATCTGCTTAGGTGAAACCTTGGTAGGTTTGTCTGGCTCTCTAGATTTAGCTATATATATATATATATATATATATATATATATATATATGTGTGTGTGTGTGTGTGTGTGTTTAGGTAATAAATTCTCTTTTAGGCATGTTTGATTGAATAAATTACAGACATTATGTCTGCTAATTTTTAACAAATTCCGTTCATACTCACGAATAACCTTCCGTGTACTGATATTAGGGAATGAGAGAACTTTTTTTTTAAGCTTAGCGCCCCGAGCAAGGCATGAAGCCACTAGGATGCAGGGGGGTTGCAGAATATATGTAGCAAGAGCAGATAGGAGTGATAGAAGAAAGGATGAAGGGAAGGATAGTGTGTAGATCAAGGTAACTGGAGATGTCGATTGACATTACATTTGAATAGTTGGAGATTATAGCCACCAGGGAAACAGTAATTGGGAAGGGAGTTCCACAGGCGAGAGGTGCGAGGTATGAAGCTATTGGAGTAGAAGAGACGGCTACATTTTAAAGTTTCTACAGTGTAAGGGTGAGAGCGGGATGCCAGCCTTGTAAGGCGCTTGTATTCATGGAGACTGGCAACCTGTGTTATAACTGCTTAAATTTCTTTTATTTTCATTTCCCAAGAACTTTCAATCCTCTTCCAAGATCATCTTCAGGAGTGCAAGTAGCACAAAACTATATGTTGTTCATTCGTACATGTATTTGTATAAAGTTGTGCGTTGTTATCCATTGTCGTAATTTTTTCATTATGCTTTTAATTGCAAAACGGTTGACAATGTGCTGAACATTCATTAGAACGTGAAAAAAATATCCATTATGAAAAGCCGGCACTGAACATACATCGATACATGCTTTTCCAAATACGGAATATAGAAAGAAAAACATGCCAGCGTTTCTAAGATCTACTATAATAATTTTCTTTACGTCTCATATATGGCAGTGTATTTTTTTTAAAGCAGTTCACCCCAAGCAAGGCGGGAGTGCCACTAGCACGCAAGGGGTTACAGAGGATTGCGAACAATTACAGAGGTGCGTTTGGGGAAAGGATACAGAGAAGGACGGAGAACAAGTTCAGGGTGTTAGATGTCGATTGACATTACTTTTGAATATTTGAAGATTATAATCATCGGGGAAGCAAGTAAGGGTAAGGTAGTTCTATAGACTGGAAGTGCGAGAGAAGAAACTGCTTGAGTAGAAGTGACATTTAACCGTTTTGACAGTGAAAGGCTGGGGCCGAGATGCCAGCCTAGTAGCTCACTTAAATTCATGCGGACTGAGAACCAGCGAGAGTAGCTCGTCGGAACAGTTGCCGTGAAAATACTTGTAGAAGAGACAGAGGGAAGCCACGACTATGCCCCCTCGATGCTTACTTCGTCTACTACTTTATAGTAAATTGAAGAGTCCACAATAGCCTCATTAGAGGGAACACACCACAACATATACGGAAACAAGTGCCTTCTCTGCTTACACTACTTTAGTAAACAAAAGCTTGCTCACAGTTTAACTTAAGAAATGAAGGCATGGGCGATTTTTAAAAATATATCATGAGCGCAAAGAGGATGGTAAAAATGATTTATCCTGGAAAAAAAAACTAACACGTTCAGTGCAAACGTTACATATATGGACCATTGGCCACTAGTCTATATTAAAAAATAAAATATTTATTTCACTTTAAGCCACATACCAAGTTCTTCAGCGTGAACTCTTCAAACCTTCAAGCAAACTAAGAAAAGATAAAACTCTTGATAAATGTCCCAGTAAATAATAATGTCACACTTTTCGATTTTAAAGCTGGAAATAAGCTGAGATTTTGACTCTAAATTTTGTTTAGGGAGGGGCACGATGGAGAAATCTGAAAAGATATCGGACTCTGCGATTGAATTACGCACGGGACGCACGCTGCATTACTCACATCTGATTCCGACAAAAACAGCTGGAAAACTGCGTTGATACAATGCCGATAAAAAAACAACAAACAAACAAACAAAAAACAAACAAACAAACAAACAAAAATAAACAAAAAAAAAAAAAACAAACAAAAAAACACCGGATTCTTATGGATGACAATCTCGGAAAACTATTAGCCGCCTCAGTTAAAATTCGAATGTGGTTTTGCCGATTTCTTATCACGTGTTGAAATGATCAAACATTCGATTTTTGGGGCGGATTAACTTCTTGTTCGGGTGGAGAACATGTTAGCTGAAAAGTTTTCAGCCTGATCAAGATTCTGTATTTTAACATGTTTCAGATCTAAGAAGTTGTTATGACTTTGTAAGTATTTTTGACCTTTGCCCATATGCATATTGTTATATTGGAAGAAAGGATTTCAAGATTAGTACAGCGTTTTACGTCCTGGGTATGACAATAAACTACATCCGGCAGCAAGGCCTCTGATCGGGAGGTTTTGAGAAGTGTGGAACCTCCTCTTAATTTCCGTCGTTCCCAGGTCCATCATGACTCTGGATGGTAGAACTTTGTCATATAGGAAGAAAATGAGTAACTACGTACACCGAGGTTCAAGCGTGACACTCTGGACTTATGCATATATGTTTATCCACCAGGTGTATAAATAGAGATGTCAGGCTACTGACTGCAGTGACTATTCTCTGATTATTGAGTGGAACTATTCAGTTGAATTCGTGTGAATTATTGTGCGTCGATGGTCTGGGTTTTGATTTTAGGATTTATCGGACGTTAAGCCGAGCCGCGCTACTAACAAGGTATTTAGTGAAATGGTTATCTTTGGTTGACTTTTAATTCTTTGTTCTTGTTAAGTATTTATTTACGGTTGTAAATAAATACTGTTTTAATTTAACATTGAAGTTTTGAGTTATACTTAATTATTAACGGCCACCGTACGTCAGAAAACATATGTATGTATGTGTATGGCGCTCTCCACATAAAAAATCGACATTGTGTCACATCTTGCCTTAGTGGAAGGTCTGGTAAATACTTACCTTTGGAATAATCGGCGGATTCAATTTTTGTTTCTTCAAGCCATCCCAATCGAAACCTTGAAACCATCTAGAAAAAAAGAGCAATAGATGAAAGTATTAAACACAAAATAAATGTATTAGCATAAGTTTCAATTCCTGCAACTTCATCTTTCATTCATTCACATATCATAACCATTTTAACAGTAACTCTTTAAGTTACGTGGATCTAGAAGTGGGTGAAATTTAGTATATATATATATATATATATATATATATATATATATATATATATATATAGTAAAAATAACCGTGCGTAAGTAATCCAAGCAGATCCTATTAATGTAAAGTATTAAAACTGATCCACAAGAGAGTGCTCAATATAATTTTTATTATAGAGTATATAAGTGAATTACAGTTAATGACAACCAAATAATTTACTACAGAAATGTATTTGCATTGATAAGTCCAGGGAAAAGCTACTTTTTTCCCATGGACGAAATGATCAGCTGTATGAGGTAAATTGTTTGGATCTCATTAATTGTAATTCGTATATATATATATATATATATATATATATATATATATATATGTAATGATAATATTAGTGATCAGTATAGATATTTCCAAAGGGATATAAATCCAGAGAAAGCTGTTATGTTAGAAACAGTGCAATAATTCTTATTATAAAAGGCACAGACACCAAAACTTCATAGGGTAATATTTATTCCATTAGGGTCATAAAAATGGCCCCAATTCATCAGGCCTTCAAATCCAAATGCTATATATATATATATATATATATCAAATATGTGGTGCAATTCAATTTATATTACATGAATCATTCATACAAAAGACAGATTAGTAAAATTAATGATACAAATAGCGAGAATACATCTTCGCAAACAAATTTATTAAAATTACATCAACCCACGAACCTCTAGATGAATGTTGTGATCCCTGTTTTTAATAAATTCAACTTGTATAAGGTCTTTTTTTGCTTGTACTTTCATCTGTTCATACAGACATCATCAGGCATGGAAACTGATTTGCTTCTTTTTTTTTTTTTTTTTAAATACATCCAGGTAATAACGGCACACGAAGGATTAGATGTGAATCGAAATATGTTTTTTAGAAATCTGTTATTGTTAACTAAGAATTTCCGGAGCGTGCGGTCGCAACGCTAAGGTTGAATTTTTTAAAAATTTAAAAGTGAGTGCGTTTTTTTTTTTTTTTTTTTTTTTTACTAAAATGGTAATTGGAGAATTCTTTTGTAATAGTAGTTTTTTTCAGTCGGTGTGGCATAAACAAAATTACTTAATAAATAGAGCAATGTCGCAGCTATCATCCCGAAAATTGCACGTCGGATCAGTTCTTTTTAAATCAAATATCTGGTGCAGTTCAATTTATATTACATGAATCATTCATACATACACACACACACACACACATACATATATATATATATATATATATATATATATATGTAAAATGTGTATTTATATAAATATAAATATATGTGTGTGTATATATATATATATATATATATATATATATATGTATATATGTAATTTTTATATATATTATATTATGCGAGATACTTATTGGAAAGCACTCAATATCAGTGATAGAGCTAAACTATTTAGTTGGATTGGTGTAAGTTTGTTTGGCAAACACACACCAATCCAACATATATGCAAAAATATATTCCTTCAAGGATGAATTTTATGAATACAACATGCCTTTAATTCTAGATATCTACATAAAAGAAAGGATATTCTCAGTTAAATGCAAAATAAAATCCAGCTTTGATAATGCAGAAGAGTACTGCCGAAAGCGCTTGGAAAACATTCGGACAATTTTTATATAATTTATGGCGTAAAAAGAAAAATATATACGAACACATGAGAAATTATATAAAAAATCAACCACCAAAACTTGTATAAAAGAGGGACTACTGACCAAATTCTCTCTCTCTCTCTCTCTCTCTCTCTCTCTCTCTCTATATATATATATATATATATATATATATATATATATATATATAGTGTATATATTACGTTTTTCTGGATCTTATTAAAATATATATCAAACAGTCTGGTTACTAAAAATCTCACTGTTATTAAATCTTTAGAGTCTCAGAATAGGTTAGCGCCTTTTTATTTTTAACATAGACACTGCGGAAGAGTACCACCCCTTCCAAAATGAGTGGTCTGAGGCAACCACTATCCACACAAACACGCGAAAATTAAAATAAAATACCCACGTATATAACGAAAATGGCGTGAACAATGGGACTTACCTATTTTGAGCTTCTTTTTTATGATATAGACGTAAGCTGCACACACACACACATACATATTTATATTATATTATATTATATATTATGTCGAAGTGAACTCTTTATTTCGCTCACTGGGGTAGACTGTTCTAGTTCCACGTGGGATGTTTAATGGATGTCAGTTATCAGATCTCCTGTTAATTTCCCTCAGAAAGTACTCCACTGCCTTAACCGGGTATTGAACTCACACTCTTTGGGTCCTGTCACCGGATCTAACCAACGCCTTTATACACTGTGCCATGTGAGCGAAATAAAGGGTTCAGTTCGACATTCCAACCACCTGAAGAAGGCCGAAACGTTGTAATAAATATGGTGACAAAGATGAGGATAATAGTCCGAATAATGTAAATAATGTACATAATGCATCATCTCAGAAATATAGACAAATATCCTACAAACTTTTAAAGAAATCAAAGTGTATTCCAAAATATAACTTCAACAAAACTATGACATAAAACACACATATCACTGTCTCTAGTAACAATGTTCTCACAAAAATATGTATACACAAAACGTGAGTATCCGCTACCATGTATTAAATTGGGGAAAAAAATAACATATATCATATTAGTTCAAAGCTCCCAAGAAAATTAAATTTCGGCAAAAAATGACCCATAAGTTGTTGATATGCTATTAAACCAACACATCAAATTATTAGGCTACGGAGCTATTGACCTTCCTATATTACGCATATATTTACTTCAATCTGTCAATAAAGCTCCCATTAATTACTAGCTTCTGATAATTATTCGTTTCTATATTAAAATCCTTAGCAATGTACCTATGTATGTCATTATTCCCTCAGTAAAACTTGCATTGATTCCTGACCATTGGAAAACACTATTTTCGTGATTTTCCATAAATTCATACAGAAAAAAATTATTCGCATTAATTTTACAATAAAAATGTTTAGTAATACGTTTAAATTGATCACATACTGTTCCTAATATTATTTGTAAAAACATACGAGCTCTCTTATTCTGCATAAAATTACTATTAATTTCTAAATCTGCGTTCCAACCATCCCACAAATGACCGCTGCATCTCAGTAACTGGGCATTTTTGTCGCGATATCCTGCAACAGAACGTGCACAGGGAGAAGTTGAATTATAATTGACTCAGTCGTTGCTTTTTTGATTCCTTGTCCCTATGTCAGTCTTTGTGCATTGAAAGTAAACCTTGGTAGGAGAGATGATTGTTCTGAATGCACTTTCCAGATCGCAGAGTCGTATGAAAGCAAATAATGTTTGGAAAAGAAAGTTTCGTTTGCCTTGGCGATACCAGTTTTCAGCGGGTCGTTTTGATACCCCTCTCCCAAGTCTAATCATTACGGTTGACATTCACAGCAGAGATCGAGGTAACGCGGTTAAATGTAGGACGATCGATCGACAAAACACGAACGAAATGGCAATAGGAGAATGTTCATCTGAGACCTAAGAATGGCACATTCTGGTTCTGTTTTCGAGCCATTATCATCATTAGCAATTTTAGGCAAGGTGCCAGTTTGAGTGAAATGTGTTGCCTTTTGTGGGGTGGAGGTGGGGGTCTGCTATTTTCGTTTCACGTTTTATGATATCCTATTTGATCTGTTGTGTTTTCGGTTTTAAGATATGGGTAGTCAGCTACAATGCTACAAGTAGCTTGCAAATAGGTGACTGCTGAACAACATCGGGCGATTGTAACCGGTCACAAAATTGATTAACATCAGACGGGTACTGGTGCTTTCAATCTGATTTTATTTTAATCCATAATACATACCGGATTTGTTGGCATACAAGACGACTGGGAGTATAAGACAACCTCCAAATTTTCAACTTATAATGTGTGGGTTTCGGACTATATTCGTCGTACAAGTCGATCCCACCAAATCGTATTTTAATATGTATTGTATTGAATTTATTAAATAAATTCAGTAAGAATATACTTTCTTTTCACTCAATTTCTAATGAAAAAACAGCGGGAAGATATTTTCAGTTAACTACCACAATCTACAATACCTCATGAGAGGGTGTTGTGTTTTCGCTAGGCTATTACGGCAGCCCTGAATGACTTCGCTAACCATCCATTCATTCCACTGTTCTCAAACGCCGTCTTTAAACAGTTTGTTGAGGCATACATCCAGTTGTGTTTTTATTTAACATCATCGCAAAAAAAGGAGCAGGGGTTAACCTACCATAAAAAATTTCCCATGCTAACAACTTAGCATAAATCATAGGATTTAAGGTTCACACTTTATACATGGAGTATAAGACGACCCTTTATTTTTGGGGTGATTTTTAAAAGGTCGGCTTGTATGCCGACATATACGCTATTTGATAAATGTCACATACTCTTCTGTGTGCCGTGTACATTCTGGACGTTGACAATCATGGTTCTTCACAGTTTCCTCTCCTCTGTAGCTTCTAATAAATATTGTTTTTTTTTTGCCATCACTTTCAAACCATAGTCCGCCATCCATTCTCTCATGTTCTCCGGGTAGGCTGTACGTTGCTTACCTCTGGCCCTCTTACCTTAAACTTTGTCTTTTTGTTATCTCTCCTAAAGCTTGCTCCGTCGTCCTCTTGCTCAGATGTAGGTTATGCATTGTTTTCCTCTGTCCCACTTGCCTTCAATTTGTCTTGTGAGAATCAAATTTTCCAAGACTTTTTCTCTCGTTATGTGACCCAGATATTTCAAGTGTCTCTTCCCGGTGTTTAGAATAAGTGCCATTTTTCTATGTCATAATGTCCTAAGCGGACACAGAATGAAGTAAAAGAAGCAAGTAAAATGAGAAGAAAGGACTAAACATCAGTTGTAGTTTGGTTTCATTTAGTTTGTTTTATTTTACGGCATATAAACCTCAATCGGTTATTTAATGCCGATAAGATTTTTATTGCTGGTAATATTTTTTTTTCAAAAATGTATCGCTGGTAATAAATTCTCTTCAAAAATTTATTGCTGTTAATAATTTTTTACAAATAATTTCTGGTATTAAAACCTATTTTTACACTTTCATAGTGTTTTGACCTCATTTTGGGGATTAAGTATTTACCAATAGCTGGGACCCTAACAGGTGCTACTACCCCGGATTAGAGTGGACCTGGGATAACCAGCAATTAAGAGGTGGTTCTACGCTCCTCAAAACCTCCTGATCAGAGGCCTTGCTGTTAGACGTAGTTTATCGTCTTACCTGGGACGCGGATGTAGTTTATAGTCATACCCGGATCATGGATGTAGTTTATAGTCATACCCTGGACGCGGATGTAGTTTATCGTCATACCCAGGACAACATCAATTGTAAGAAGACATAATATGTGCGAGTCGTCAAGAGGAACAGCCCAAGAAGAGAACTGGGAAGAAAAAGTACCAATATGAATAAAATACAGACATTTATATATATATATATATATATATATGAATATATGACACTGAAATATGGGGGCGCATTGCAATAAGGAAAGATACCTATTAAAAAGCTAATCAAAATATTAAGAAAAACAGAGAAACGTCATTAAAACAAAGAAAATAGTTATGTAATATCAGTACTCTTATATGACAGTAAATATTGGATAATATTAATAATAATTAGGATAATAATAAGGAGATATTAGGCAAAAGAAATGTGGTTCTACAGAAGGATGCTGAGAATACCATGAAGTGAACATGTGAGTTACGAAGGAATTTTAATGAAAAATAGAAGCAAAAAAGATACTCCTTCTTGAAGAGACAGATAAATTTTCCAGGTCACATAATGAGGAAAGGGGGCTTAGAGAATTTGCCACTCACAAGATAGATTGAATGTAAGAGCTACAGAAAAAAGCAGCGAATAACCTACCTAGGTGGTGGAGTAATGGATGACGGCTCGGGTTGAGAAATCGGAGAACCGCGTTCGAACTCCGGTCGAATCCATTACATTCACTTACGTGCTAATACCCTTGGGAAAGGTATGCATCGTCTTCTCCCCATAAAAAAATTCAACGAATCTAACTAGTAAGTAACCTGATTTTTTTGTTGTTGTTGATGAGTTTTACCCGCAACAGAGTATTCAGTCGGGAGTTTTTTTTTAGGTATCGGCGACAGAACCGTTACTATGATTGTTTAGCTGGGAAAATGTATGTGACTGAGCAGTAAGTCATTTTATCATATTTCATGTCTTTCATAGTAGACAGAACAGACGATGAAATTTAAATTTCCATATCAAAGCAGGTAAATAGAAGGTTACGTTTGGGTCCAAGTATGCTAAAAGAAAGATCCCCTTATGAATGGTACTTGATTCTGCGTTTTATTCTATTTCAGATATCGGGAAACCTCTATCAATGTCAATCTTTCATGAAAAGAAAACGCTGAAATCCTATACCTGTTTTCAGTTGAGGAAATTAGGTTTTACCTTGAATGTATTGAGTAAAAGATTACTAATGTTTGGAGCGGTGAAAATATGGAAACTGTTTAAAAAAAGAAATAAAGTATTTCGAGATTAGTACAGCCTTTTCCGTCTTGGGTATGACAATAAACTACATCCATCAGCAAGGCGTCTGATCGGGAGGTTTTTAGAAATGTGGAACCACTTCTTAATTGTCGTTGTTTCCATATCCACTATGACCCGGGATGTTATCACTTTGTCATATAGGAAGAAAATGAGTAACTACGGACACCGAGGTTCAAGTGTGACACTCTGGAATCTCTATCTATAAAAGGCAGGATGTATGTGTGTGTGTGTGTGTGTGTAACGAATGCACGGCCGCAATTTTCGACGGATTTGCACCAAAATTTACATGCACATGCTCCAAGTTAGCGGAAAGGCCAAGACCGACGTTGCATTTTCCAACTCCCATCGATAGAGGAAATAAACGATTTTTTTCATTCTTCTACGGTAGTTTTCGTGTAGTTAGCGGCCATTTTCTACTGGCCAGAGAAAGAGCCTATAGCTGAATGCAACGAATAGGCACGAAGATTCTATTGGCCAGCGTGAGAGACAACAGCTGACTGACACGAATGTTAACTAGCATGCTAGCATGCAAAAAAAAAAAAATCGATTGCTGCATTCCTCACAAGTGGGAAAAATTTAAATCTGCATGGCACTTTACTCCAATTGGCTCATTGGCTTGCTTAAACTCAACGTTGATTCTGATTCTGCTGAACTGGGTTGGGTGTGAAAAAGTATTTGTTAACATTTTTTTTTATTTAGGTTTTTCCAGTTACGAGTCCTTTTTTTAAAGCTGATCGTTTTGTGTTCATTTTGTTTAGTTCTTTTTTCGTAACAGATTTAATGTTTAGTATAGAGCTTAGAAAAAAATTCGCAGTGTGAGATAGGCAAGAAGTAGGGCATATGGCAACATCAGCACGGCAAAGGGCACTCCTTTAAAGGCAAGATAGGGCAAAAATATTTTAAGTCAAGTGATAACGATTACTGTATTGTCGTACGATTTTTGAATCAAGCCCGGGCAACGCCGGGCCATGCTGCTAGTTATGAATATGTTTTCCACCAGGTGTATAAATAGAGATGTCAGGCTACTGACTGCAGTGATTATTCAGTGGAAATATCCAGTCGAATTACTGTGAATTATTGTGCGTCGATAATTTGGGTTTTGATTTTAGGATTTACCGGACGTTAAGCCAAGCCGCGCTATTATAAGGTATTAACTGGTTAATTATCTTTTGGTTGACTTTTACTTCTTTGTTCTTGTTAAGTATTTATTTGTGGTTGTAATTAAATACTGTTTTATCTTAACAGTGAACTCGGAAACTAGGGTAAAAAAATCTGAAAGTATAAAAACACATTTTCATAGTAAATAAAAAGAAAAGAAAAAAGTAGCAGCAACAGCTTTTTGTAAAAAGAGGGAATTGCTCAAGTTATCCAAGAAAATTAAATTTGGGCATTAAATGATAAAGGAGTTGATATACCATTTAACAAACAAATCAATAAATTTTCATTTTGATTCGTTTTTATACTATTTTTTTGTTCCTGTGTATATATATATATATATATATATATATATATATATATATATATATATATATATATATATATATATATTTTTTTTTTTTTTTGCAGGCCCCTTGCGTTTTTGAAGACAATATGTGCACATGGGAGGATAAAAGTACTGGCATTTTCAACTGGACAAGAATCCAATGCAACTCAAATAAAGCAAACAAAATTAAAACCGACCACACAACTTCAACAGGAATTGGTTCGTTTCCCTTTGACTCGAAGAATCATTTTATTCACAATGTACAAGTAGAAACATATAATTAAGTTCCCGTACGATCACCTAAGTTAAGCAACGTTCCGATTCTCTTCCGCTCTCTCTAATTCCGATTATCACCCCTCTCGCTCTACTCCCGATTCTTTCCCGCACTCTCTCTCTCTACTCCTGATTCTCTCCCGCTCTCTCTTTCTCTAGTACTGATTCTCTCCTTCTCTCTCTCTACTCCTAATTCTCTCCCACTCTTTTTCTCTACTCTCACTTCCTTTACTCCCTCTCCCTCTCCACTCCCTCTCTACTCCCGATTCGCTCTCTCTCTCTCTCTGTTCCCGATTCTCTCCCGCACTCTCTCTACTCCCGATTCTCTCCCGCTCTCTCTTTCTCTAGTACTGATTCTCTCCTTCTCTCTCTCTACTCCTGATTCTCTCCCGCTCTTTTTGTCTACTCTCGCTTCCTCTACTCCCTCTCCCTTTCCACTCACTCTCCTTCTCTACTCCCGGTTCGCTCTCTACTCCCGATTCACTTTCTCTCTACTCCCGATTATCTCCCGGTCTCTCTCTCTCTCTACTCCCGATCCTCTCCCGCTCCCTCTCCTGATTATCTCCCGCTCTCTATCTTTACTACCGATTCTCTCCCACTCTCTCTATCTACTCCCGATTCCCTTCCGTTCTCTCTCTACTCGCGATTCTCGCATGTAATTGATTTTGAAAGCAGAATGACCTATATCATATATTTATTACATAAAAAATCCTAAGAAAATTCAATTTCTGCATTAAATGACCCATAAGGAGTTGATATGCCGTTAACTAACGAACACACAAAACTACAGCATTTTATAGCTTTTTATTTTTCATTTATTTTTATTTTCTGCACATTATCCCTGATATTCTTTGTGTTGTCTTTTGAGATTACCCTAGATTATAATAATTAATATTAACAAATGGATTAAGTTTTTACGTATGGTCTGCACTCTTTCCTGTGAGCTACTTTTCCTACCCAGTCATATTTACGTCTGTTTCTTCACTTCTGTGTTGATTTTATTTATAGGCGCTACCGCAAACTTTGATGAATGCGGACTGAATGTTGTTTGCTTATTTCCTGCTATTTTCTGTCAGCCAGTGTTTAAGTAGCAGACAAGGGACTTCTCTGTAGACAATGTTAAAGACTGGATGCTACGATTAGTCCTTATTTCATTGCTAGAATTTCTCCAACATTTGGTTATTACTAGGCATACAGTTAGGCAGTTTCGTGTCTGTCTTCGCAAAAAAGACAGTTCTTTGTCAGTTTGTTGTGTCTTGTCTATGTTGATATTAATGTATTAGGAACATAACAATAGCACGAGGACAAAATATTTAAAAAGAAATAGTTAAACGAAACAACGCTCAGTGTCCTTTTCGTGATGGCTTCTTATCACCTAAATTTAATTCTCGCTTTTCTTTTTTGTTCTTTCTTTCTAGCGACGTAAATAGTGTCACAACCGGTAGTTTTTATTTTAGCTTTTGCTTTTAAAAAATGCCTTATAAATATTGTCTTTTCCTATCTATTATTAAATTCTGTACCACAAAAAACTATATATATATGCATACATACATTCATATATATATATATATATATATATATATATATATATATGAAGATGTGCTATATTTATGGGATAAAGTGTTGACTTCTATGTTCACTTTTATATTTATATATACATATATATATATGTATATATATATATATGTGTGTGTTTGTCTGTATGTGTAATAATCTGTTGGTAAATAATCCAAGTGAATCCTATTAATAAAAAATATCAAAATTGATTACATTCATATGATGCATTTCATAAATAGAAATTAAATATATATATATATATATATATATATATATATATATATATATATATATATCTTTTTTCAACATTTTAATATCTTAATAATTCAAGATTTTTTTCTCTTTAACATGAATCTATTAGATCCATTAAAATTGGATTTATAGTTTTTTTCTTTAAATATGTTTCCCTATATTTCAACTTCGTTTCTATATGAATTAAGTTCTGTATACTTTATTTATCTCATTTCACCATCCGCCTTGTTAACTCTCTCAATACCTTCTTTCTTCTCTTTCTCTTTACTTCCTATCTTGTCTTTTCACTAATTCTTTTACTCTGTCTTTATTTTCTTCCGTTTTTTTCTTTCTTTCTTTCTTTCTTTCTTTTTTCTCGCTCTTGCCTGGTTTTTAAATTCGTTTTTAAGCCAGTCTCATTCGATTTTTTTCTTAAACTTGCAAATTATTTTTAATTTACGGGTGAAAAGACTATTACCCACAAGTAATCTTAATTCCTATGTGATGTAATTATATATATATATATAATTTTGAAAATTTCTATTTTGACATTTTTCGACGATGAAACAGCGTCATCAGAAAAGAAAGAGTTTGTGCACTTCGACATCGTGTAATGGCTACCAAGCTTTTCTCGCTAGATCAATTATGACTGAACTTTGAATTCGATCCTTACTGGATACCCCATACTATCGACGTTGTACCACATGTAAGGTACGCTTAGATAACCAACAGTTTTATTTTACAAGAAGAAAATCTATATTAGTTAGACAATACGTTGTTTACGTTGAGCATCTGTAAGCTATGAATGAGAAAATTGAATAAAAACTTCACTGAAATATGTTAAACTCTAATTTCTATAATGAAGGCACTTGGAGATGGATGGTAGAACATTTTATTTAAAAGTAAAATCATGTACTCAGCCACATAACAGGGATCACACTTTGTGTCACAAATGTAGATTTTGGTTGTTTATTTATTTATTTTTTTTATGCCGCCGGTTCATCGATAATATATTATAACATTGAAATTGTCCACATTGACTTAATAGCAGTGTCATTCAATGTCCTACACGCGCGTGCACGCACACGCACACACATCTATATAAATAAATGCGAATGTCAGTGTATCACACTTTTTCAACTTTACCCCTAGAGGCCGTAGCTCAACACATCCTTCCATTTTAGAATCAGGCCGACACCATGAGCAAATTAAAAGCATTCCGCGCAGGATTCCGGGCTCGCAATACTGAAATTTTGGATTCCCAAGAATTCATTTCTGCAATTGTTTTTCGTCGATTTTACTTTTAAATTTTTATTTAATTTTTTTTTTTTTTTTGTACGATAACAATTTCCATAACTTGGAAATAAATTTTCGAATAATTGCAATTGATTGCGAAATCCAGGGAAAATCAGCCATGAAATATAAAAAAAAAAGTGTTCGTACGTAAAGTAAGGACTTACGTACATGAAACTCTTTAAGTTAAATGACGGCAGAAGAATTATCAGTGAACTTTTAAAAGGTAATCTTAAATATTAATGCAACCCTTAAATGCAGCAACCGATGTTGTAGTCCTGTAGTATGCCTAACGCATACGGCAGCAGTATGCCTCGCAAGATGAAATCTCCGTTAACAGAGGACCAGATAACAAACAAAAGAGCCAAGGTTGCAGCGAGAAAAAGAAAATCCCGTGCAAATGAAAACCCAGATCAAACGGCAGCCAGAAGAGCTTCCGATGCTGAGAATATGCGAACACTTCGTAACTCTCAAACTCCTGAACAAGCCAAAAGCCTAATCAAAAGCCCTTTGCAGAAGCTAGCTTAAATGCCGTCCGATATAGCGGCTTTTAAGCTAGTAAATAGTCCACTTTTTTTTTTACGGCTGAAACAGTAAGATTTTCTTTTGTTAAATATATATACATGTTTGTACATATAAACATTATAGTAGATACCGCCACCATAAATCGGGATACCTAAGATTTAAATTAATTTTTTAAAGAATGAAAAAGCTTTCTTCAAGCTTTCATTTTAGCGGTAATTGAAAGCTAAAGGATTAAATTTACTATTTCCAGTAAGCAAATTACTCTGGTGCATTTTAAACAGAAAGTATATTGATTGAAATCGATTTTCATTTCTTTTTTCAGTAACATCGTCAAAATCGTTCAATTTTTTTTTTTTTTTTTTTTAGACATTTGTAAACATACGTTAGTTCTCGATTTTAAAAATCTTGCAAAAAATAATATATACATATCTGAAACTTTATTTAAGGAATGTTAGCTGATTTATAGTATAATTAATCTTGATCTTATTGATGACAGCGTGATGACAGATCTAAAGTTGTTCTACGGAGACTTTATTTGTAAAACATAATTTAAGAAAATGACGTGAGCGCCAATTTTATATAAATTTTAAGTACTCTAATCTCAAAGATTTACGAAAATATTCTCCGTAATCTAATGTTTTATTGAATTTTAGAAATTTCGACTCCAAATTTTATAGTTATCGCTCTTATTTTCTGATATCTTTTTCCGCGTATATTTCACTGTATTTACAAAAATCGGCATGTTTATACACTAATGAAAAATAAATTCAAAATTATTTTAAAAATATTGATGGATTTGTGTTAAACTTTTCCATTTATGATTAGTAAATATAGTTTTCACTTAATAATAATATAATCTAAACGGCGGAGATTAATACAGAATTTTAAAAGATTTAAAACTGAATAATTTTTTCTAATTAAAATTTAAAAAAATGAAAACAATTCTTTATTCATCGAAAGATTTTTCTTAATTCAATAGTTTCCTTCATATATCTTATTTATAGAAGCAATTAAAGGTTTATCTAATTAAATAATGTCATAGTTTTATTGTATTTTCATTTTATGGGTCAGGGCGGATTTTCGGTAAATGGTGTTTCTGTGATAATTTAAATTCTCCAAGGAGTCTTGTTTTTAACTAATATAAATATAAAAAGGTTGAAACTTCAATTTGTCGAAATTTCATAAAATTAAGTGGAGGTAACATGTAAAATATTTTATCAATGTTTTCTAAAACAAAAAAAATTTCAAAAATAATTTAATTCATTTGTAAATATGAAGATTTGGGGCAATTATTTGATTTTTGCAAGAATTTCCAAGACATTGTGATTTTACCGCAAAAAGACGCAAAATTTTCCATAGTAATCTTTGGCTCAGAGCCGATGCAAAAAAAAAAAAAAAAAAAATTAACCAGAATTTCGAACGTTCCAGAAAGGATTAAAACATTTAATAAATTGATCAAAGATACTTTGGCCTCTCCTCTTAATAATAATGTAAAGATTTTTACAATAAAACTTTGTTTTTGTCAAGTTTGAAGTCTTTTTTCATTATGCTATGCTCTTTTTTAATGAAAATGTGGAGGTACCGATATTATAGCATATATTACACACATATACGTATATATTTTTCTCTCAACATATCTATCTATCTCTCTATCTATCAATATATATATGTGTGTGTGTGAGTATGTGTTCCATTATTTATTCCTCACCTTTAAAGACAATGTTTTATAATTTATCAAGTACGTTATCTATGTTATATCTTCTGGTGCTAAAAGAGACAAAGCCATAGACAAAGGGCTGACCGAAACAAAGAAATACTTTTACTGGCCGCACAATTTCTTATATTTTCTTTAGAGAAACAGGAGCTTTAGAAATTATACAAACATACAAGTCTGAAAAACGTAGGAAATATGAAACAAGTAAAAACAAGGCGAAAAATAGACATCACATGGGAAAGAATCAATCGAAAAGTAAAAAATAAAAGAAATATTTTAACATAAAATAAGAAGAATAAAAATTATCGTATATCCTTTGAAGTACACCTTGGCTTGAAACTAAAAGTAAATAAATAAAAGAGAGAGAGAGAGAGAGAGTGAGAGAGTGAGAGAAAGAAAGAAAGAAAGAAAGAAAGAAAGAAAGAAAGAGGGAGATTTAAACATGCCAAAATAAAAAGCGTTCAAATTGAACGCTCTAAGAACTGCAGGACGACTCTCTCCGCGCGATTCAACGCTCCTAGTGCGCTCAGAATGTCCTCTGCCAGCGTGTGGCGGTCGTCGTCGCGGACTGCGGACTGCGGACGCGTGGCCGCAGTAAACGGTCACAGTGAACGCTCTAAGTCTTCGACTGCAGGACGACTCTCTCCACGCGATTCTACGCCCCTCCCGCGTGCAGGCTGTCCTCAGTGTGGTGTCCTGTTCATTTTGTCTGCAATTATCTTTATCTCCTTCTTTTCTAGAATTATTTTCTTTCTGACTTCTAAGCGTTGTTGTAATGCTGTTTTATTCTCGAATCCAAACGCTGGGACGTCCTCCCTATGTAGTTGTGTCCACAACTACACTTGTATTGTATTATTTATGAGTTGCTAAATTGAAGAAGCGTATCTCGTGTAAAGAAAATAATTGATTAGTGGCTTGAGGACCTAAATTTAATATACGAAGAGCGTTTTTCTTTTGCTAAAGCAATTTGCATCTAAGTCGAATTTAAAAGGCATTCAATAAAAGCAATCTTAATTAAATCTGATAAGTAATCTGCAAATATCGATGGGTGAAAGTACAACAATTTTCAAATAACAATTGGTGTTAAACATCATAGTAAACTTTACCGGATATTGTGTTTTCGATGAGTAATACTTCATGGATTTCAGCTTATAATGTATCTCTCTCACCCCCTCTCTCTCTCTGTACACACACACATACATACATACATATATATATATATATATATATATATATATATATATATATATATATATATATATATATATATAAATAAGTTTTTCGTGGTACAGAATTTAATAATAGATAGGAAAAGACAATATTTATAAGGCATTTTTTAAAACAAAAGCTAAAATAATAACAACCGGTTTCGTCCCAGGACTTATCAAGTTTATTTATTCTGGGAATTTAAAAAAGCGTGTAAATTAATTTTTAATTAACGAATGTAATCGAATGGGGAAAAAAAAAAATTATGAATTTCAAGAAACTAGAGTCCAATAATATTCAGACCCAGCAAGCAATCCCTCTGTTTACAAAGGGGAGGCTCACAAGATCTGATATACAAGGACTCTAGCACCTTGAGGTGAAATGCGCAGTGGGACCTAGATAAAATTATAAATCAGTCACCACTAAAATTTTCCACACATTTCCTTCTATTTATTAAATGTTAAGCAATAGCAGAACCAGAACTGTTGGTCAGTTGGCTATTTCTGGAGGACGGATACAAAATCCTGGGGGGTAAATGCTGTTTTATTCTCGAATCCAAAATTTTAAATTCCCAGAATAAATAAACTTGATAAGTCCTGGGACGAAACCGGTTGTTTTTATTTTAGCGTTTGCTTTTAAAAAATGCCTTATAAATATTGTCTTTTCCTATCTAGTATATATATATATATATATATATATATATATATATATATATATATATATATATATATATATTGTAAACCATCTTTCGACAAGTATCACATTCATTTTGTCTTGGAATTTTACCCGAAATTACCTGAAATTGAGAAAAAAAAAACATCTATGCCTAAGCACGTTTAAATGTTTATATCGAAAGTACTTGCAAGCAATATTGACGGAATATATAATCCACTGTACAATTAATAAGAACAAGGATCGTGTCGTTTAGCGAGTGGTCAGTGAGTTAATGCCTTATTTAATCTGCTAGGGAAGCGAGATCGCCATTAATTACATATTTTACAATATTAATTAAGCTGCATTATTTAATAATATATATATAGTTTAAAAATCATTTTGAAATTAAGGCCCGATGACAGCAACAGGTCGAAACCGTTGGTCGCGTATTTTAATTAAACTGCCTGATTTTGAAACTTAAAAGCTCTACAGTTTTATTTTTATTTTTACTTAATTTTTTCTCACGTTTATTGAGTACCTTTTAATACTACTGTTCCCTTGTCTGATTCAACTCTGACCATTAAATATATATATATATATATATATATATATATATATATATATATATATATGCATAATAGCTGGCCACTCGTATTCGAGGACATCCGTCTACTAGAGCTGCTAGCCAATCGCTTCTGCAGACACTTGCTATGGGATTTATAGTGAAACTATGTTCAGCAGAACCTAGTCACAGTTTCTGGGAATGAGCGTGTTATCGACCGTGATCGACAATTTGAACAAGGTCAGCACGCTCCGGCCTTTGGTCATGATGGATTATGACTTTGTCCTAGAACAGCTATCGACGATACCCACGTTTTCCGTTTACCCATTTTCACTCGCTAGGCTTGGGCCAACCCGTGGCATATTTATCAGGCATTTTCTAAAGTATATATATATATATATATATATATATATATATACGTGTTTTTATGAAATTAAATGCATATGCACAAATAAATCAAATTAGAAATACAAAGTGTCATAAGTTTTTACTTACTTGTTTTTCTTGATGTCTGACAATCCATTTTTACCGTATCCCAACCGCTCAGATGGATTTTCGCGACACAATTTCTTGATTATTAAAATGGAATTTCGACTGAAACGTTTCGGAAACTCGATAACATCAATTCCTTTTAAAATAACGTTGTATGTTTTCATAGGATCATGTCCAGAAAATGGAGGTCTACAAAAAAAAAAAAAAAAAAAAAAAAAAATCATATTTCACATACCGTATAATGACTTTACTACATAATTCTCTAGCTTGTCAATGGTAAATATTAACCAAACAGATCAAACATAAAATAATCAAAATTTCAAATCACAATTCTATAATTCCATTTCAATCTATGGAAATATTGATATACCACCTCTCTCTCTCCTCCTCTCTCTCTTTATATATATATATATAGTAATCCAAGTGAATCCTAATAATATAAATTTTTATAACTAATGCACAACAGAGAGCTCATTATATTTATTATGGAGAATAGAAATGAAACTCAGTTGTACCCCATTTTTATGGCCATTTCGCCCCTAGGGATAAATTCCCCGGAACTTGTAAATATTAAAACGATTTATCAAGCGTTTTAGTATTATTAAACGTTTTAGTATTGACAAGTATTTTAGTATTATCAAACGTTTTAGTATTGACAAGCTTCAGGGAATTTATCCCGAGGAGCGAATTGGGCATAAAAATAGGGTACAATTGAGTTTAATTTTAATGTTATATATATATATATATATATATATATATATATATATATATATATATATATATATATATGAATTGCAAGTAGATAAACTCAATATCAAGTATTGTTTTTTATCTACTTGTAATTCATACATTGATTGAGCACTCTTATGTGGAACAGTTTTAATATTTTATATTACAAGTATTCACTTAGAGTAGTTACCACGGATTTTTACGTATATTTCTCTTTCTCTCTCTCTCTCTCTCTCTCTCTCTATATATATATATATATATATATATATATATATATATATATATATATTATATATATATATAATTGTTGTTAAAATTTGCGAAATTTATTGGGGATAAAGTACATTATCAGGGATAGAGAGTTTATAGACATAGTGTTGACATATGAATCAATATTCCGGATTTAAAAGTCACGTTTTTGAGACAATATGTATCAGTCAATGAATAGTGAATATATTTCAACAATGTGGAACGCACGTCAGCATGGAGGCAAGTAAATATCTGTCTTTATCCCAAGTGACAATGCCTTTCTCTGGAAAGAACCTGTTTGCTTTTGTTCCTTTTCTAAGAAGTAAACGTATAGTTCGAATTAGCATTGATCTTATTTAGATCAATTGACGAGAAACTTTCAAAAAAAAAAAAGAAGCAAGATTCCTTCAGGATAACGCTAGAAAGCATATATCCTTTGATGACCGCCTGAAAATTGCTACAGTTTGGCGAGGAACTTTTCACACAGCCACTGTATTCAACAGATATTCCACCATCAAATTATCATTTATCCTGTTCTTTACAGAATTCTTTTAATGAAAAAAGTCAATTTCCTGAAAGTTTACAGACGGGAGCAAGATTAGTTATTTGCTGTGAAAGATAAAAACTTTTCAGTTTACGTAACTATAAATTAAAGACATGAGTTAGTGCAACAATATCTGGCTTAACCAAGTTAATGAAAAAAAAATACATAAAACGCAGTATCATAAACTGTCTGAAACCAATGGACGCTTTATGTTATAAAATACAGCTTAATAATATCAGAAAGAATTTCTTAAAGCTTCCAGAATTTCTAAAACCCCAGACTACATCATGTCATTTCGTTTTCTCCTTCTGTGTTTCTTGAGGACATAGATAATCATGGCTTCCAAATGGTTAGCTGTCCAAGCAGACATGTTTGCTCGAAAAAAAAAATTAATCCATATTATATATATATATAAATATATATATATATATATATATATATATATATATATATATATATATATATAAACACCTTGGGAAAGGTATTAATTCATCTCTTCACACAGCTATAGGTAAATAGAAGTACATACTGAGCCCTATGACCTTGGGTTGCTCTTAATTAAAAAAACAAAATTGAGGAGAGTCATTTTGGGATTTTATGACACTCTATGTACACCAATTCAATGTATTCGCAGTTTCCAAAAAGTGTGCCTGGTTCTGCATAAGCTTTCACCACTATAAACAAATCATGTATGCGAGTAGTCTTGATGTTCCCTTCTAAGGGTTAAATAATAGTTTAGCAGTCTATTATTTGTAGAGAAGTGTATTTATTGCTCTGACTTTCTCAGTTTGACCTTAGGAGTCAGATACAAGACAAAATAAAGGAAGTTGATTTTGATTGGCTGAAGTAGAGTGGGAATAATAGATAGAGAAAGGTTCTTTCGGGACTTATTTTTTTCATGTCGAACAATGTAGATGTGTTCTTTTCGTCTCTGGAAACTGCTCCTCAGTGGAGGGGGGGAACACGGTCTAATTAGAAATGTACACTCCAATGTGTTTAATGAAATAGTTAAGTTAAAATTCAATTTGTTGAATTTCTTTTATATCCGAACCAACACGGCTAGCGATCACCGGCCGGGAGATGGCAAAGTGATGAGAGAGAAGTTACAACGTATGAATGATTCGACGGCCTCGACCAAGACCACAGCCACGTGGGGGATATGAAACACTTAAAGACTGAGTTGCTGTATCCTCATACACCGAAAACGATGGGTTAGTCCAGTATACACACACACACACACACACACACACACACACACACACATATATATATATATATATATATATATATATATATGACTGATTGGAAAATTTCTTGTGATGCGTTTATTATATATATATATATATATATATATATATATATATATATATATAAAATGGAAGTACTGAAAATATATTGACCTGACGTTTTTCTGATGTTTGACTATTGAAATCAGAATATGGACTTCGGTGATACGATCAGGTGGAGAATTTTCCAACACGTCTCTCGCTATATGTAGACAATCAATAACCATGTAATGAAAACAGCAATCAATAAGTAATTACAATCATAACTTAAAAAGTCTGCATCCTTAAATGCATATAAAAACACAACCTACGTCACGGCCTGCTTACATCATAACACTTTGCTTACGTCACAAGACTCATTAGTTCTCCGACTTTAGATCCCAAAATGCGATTCAAGTGCCTTCATCATATATTTTTAACAGCTTATTTTAAAAACATAGTAGTGATGCACCATTTCAAAAGTTTACTAAACTCACGAATTCTCTCTATCTATCCTGATGATAACTTAAGAAATTCGAAAACTTGAAACATATTTCCTATAATTTTCTTCCAAAATGAACTTCGGACAATTTCTGATAGATTTTCCTTCTTGCATGTGAAAGATTATTTTCGTAACTTGAAAAAGTCGATTATTAAAATTGATCGACACAAAAAAGCTCGTCGTTCTTAATAGTATTTACAGGAAAGAAATTTTGCTGCCTAAATGCACAGAATGTACTTTTTAAGCAATTCACCCCAAGCAAGGCAGGAGTGCTACTAGCACACAAGGGGTTACAGAGGATTGAAAACAAGAGTAAAGAGGCGTGTTTGAGAGTTTATAGACATAGTGTTGACATATGAATCAATATTCCGGATTTAAAAGTCACGTTTTTGAGACAATATGTATCAGTCAATGAATAGTGAATATAATTCAACACTGTGGCACGCACGTCAGCATGAAGGCAAGTAAATATGTGTCTTTATCCCAAGTGACAATGACTTTCTATCGAAAGAACCTGTTTGCTTTTGTTCCTTTTCTAAGAAGTAAACGTATAGTTCGAATTAGCACTGATCCTATTTAGATCAATTGACGAGATATATACAGAGACGGACGGGGAACATGATCAGGGTATCAGAAGATATCGATTGACATTACACTTAGATATTTGAAGATTAGAGTTATCAGGGAAGCGAGTAAGAGGAAGCGAGTTCCACAGACGGGAAGAGCGAGAGAAGAAGCTGTTTGAGTAGAAGAGACGGTTACATATAACCGTTTCGTCAGTGAACGGGTGGAACCGAGATGCCAGCCTAGTAGCACGTTTAAATTCTTGCAGTCTGGGAACCAGTGAAAGTAGATTATCGCAACAGTTGCCGTGAAAGTATTTGTAGAAGAGATAGAGGGAAGCAACGGCACGTTTGTGAGAACGCGACTGTAGACGAGATGCCAGATCAGGACATATTCCATTGCATATTCATATCTGGACCTTTTCGAAGAACTCGAGACGTACAGCAAGGGCACCAGTCAATATATCACAGCAATATTCCATGCAAGGACGGATGGTTGATTTATAGAATTGAAGGATGGACTCAGACGAGAAAAACTTTCTGGCATGACACAGAGAACCAACTTTCCTTGCGGTAGATGAAGCTATTGATTTAATGTATTGTTGGAATTTTGGGGTACCCTGGTGTACCCTGGTGTACTAGTGAGCCAGCCAAAATGAGCTGACTCATTTTATAGTTCACCAATAGAAGGGTTAACCGATTAGAAGGCTCAAAATATTCAATGCGATGTGTATAAAGGCGGCTATGTTTTTCCCCGAATATTCACTGCTAGCCTTTGATACCGAAGACTGAAGAATTACGGAACAGCTGCTGGTGGTATTGGCGATATATTCAGATTCAGTAGAGTGTCTAACTCGTGAGTATTAATCTTTAACGTTGTTTCATTGAACAGATTACGTACTGCGCTGTATTTTATATTCATAGATTATGGTGAACATGGTCAACATATATTTGTTGTCACCCCTTGTCAGTGGACAGTGTGAGACCAAGCAGGCGTAACGTGGCGCTCTCGAGGAGTTGGACATCAGCCATTCTGATGGGAGGCAGGGAGAGTCTTCTGAAATTTAAGTAAGTTAAATGTAACACAAAAATTATACACATAGATATAAATTTACTTACGTTCCGTTCAATAATTCAAACATTAATATCCCTAAGCCCCAGTAATCAACAGCGTGATCGTGTCCCTTGTTTAAGATAATTTCAGGTGCTACATATTCCGGTGTTCCACAGAAAGTCCATGTTTTCCTTCCTGAAGGAACGTGCTTGGCAAATCCAAAATCGACCTGGGAAAAGATAAAAATTAAATTATTATTAGGAAAAAAACAAAACAAAACAAAAAAATAAAACAAAAAAAAAAATAAAAAACTACAAATATTTAAATTTTTACTTCCGCTCTTAACCCGAAACATATTCTAGATATATACAGATTAAATAAAAAGGTACATTTTAATTATTTTTGCTTTAGTTTGACTTTTGTTATGTTCCATGTCGACTTGGATGATCATTGTTCTACACAATTGCCTATAGATCTAAGTAATGTTTTTACCCTTAATATCACTCTCAGTTATTCCGTCATCTTCTTTTTTTTTGTTTTTTTTGTTTTTACAGAAATCTCATTAGTTCGGATCCTAGCTGTTTTCCTCTTTCCCTCTCTGTATATATATATATATATATATATATATATATACATATGATAAAGTAATAGATATGAAATATCAAAACAATTCATGGTAGATAGAATTCGTGAAAAACAGTGGGATGTATATGGATACTATTTAAATTCTTCAGAATTAACCAGAGAATTTCTAAGTTGGATAGTTGCCATGGTAATGATAACTCCCGAGAGATTTTCCAGTTATTTTGAAAATGCTCGTGCAGCTCGAAACACTGAGAACAAATTAAAACAAAACAAACATTCAACTGATTTTCATGAATTTATATATATATATATATATATATATATATATATATATATTAGGTTGGTGCAAAAATAATGACGTAATAATGTCGTTTTTTGACGTGGTTTTTAACGTCATTATTTTTGCACCAACCTTATATATATATATATATATATATATATATATATATATATATATATATATATATATATATATATGACTTCACACCTCTTTCATGACACAAAATGTTTTGCCTATTTTGTAACATGGAAAGAGTTACTGAATGAGGAATAACCAAAACGGAGGTTGGAAATGATATGGTAATCTTTATAACATCAACAAAATACAATACTCGCCAGCGACGTGAAGTAGGTAAACCACTGCTAGTGGTGGACTACTTAGACAGCATATTACCCTCCACACCTTACAGTAGTGTCCAACGTATTTATGAGAATTGGGACATACCTATTAGTGTTCGTAGGTACGGCGTATAACACTTATTTAAAACCATACGCCAAGTTTCATAAATTTGTTTTATCCAATACTCAGGAGACTTTCTAAGTTTATCTAAAGATCATATATTCTTTTCTGTATTAAAAAAAAGAACTTATATTTTTTTACTTATTTAATATTATATATTAAAAGTGGATCACATAGAGTGTTTTAACCTAGAAATGGTTACTGAATGAAGAATAACCAAAACGGAGGTTGGAAATGAAATGGTAATCTTTATAACATCAACAAATTACAATACTCGCCAGCGGCGTGAAGTACGTAAACTACTTCTAGTGGTGGCTTCTTAGACAGCATATTACCCACCACTTACAATAATGTCCAACGTATTTAGGAGGATTGGGGCATGCCCATTAGTGTTCATAATTACGGTATATAACAGCCTACTAACTAGTTCTACGAAACTCTTCAATCGTCTCTACCTACCCTGATTCTGACTTAAGAAAGTCAAATGCTTTGACCATATTTCTTGTACTTTCCTTCCGAAATGTACTTCAGAAAATTCCTGACGGAAATTCCTCTTTCTGTGATAAGGATTATTCGTAATTAGGAAGAATTGATCATTAAAATTAATTGCCACAAAATGTTTGTTATTTTTTATAATATTAATATTTGCCTTCAAGATCATTTACTGTCTCTTTCTCTCCCCCCTCTCTCTCTCTCTCTCTCTATATATATATATATATATATATATATATATATATATATATATATATATATATATAAAGAGAACATTGAAGTCAACACTTAGAGACAACAGACCGTTTCATGCTAGACGCAATCATCAGGCCACGAGTGCTGTTTATTTTTTTCGGCTATTTATATATACTGGTCAGTGGTGTATTGTGGGTAGTTTTGGCGGTTATTTTGCCGGAAGTCGTTTATTTGTTTATTTAGTTATTTATTCGTGTTAAATTATTTTGCTTGTCTTTATTTATTTTTATTTTTTATTTTTATTTCTTATCTTATATATTTACTTTTTATTTTAATTTTAATCGGTGTTTTATTAACGTAGTAAAAAATTGTTTATATCGCTCATTTAATAGTTTTGTTTTGGTTTGGGAAGATAATTAAAGCTATTTATTCAATATGGAATTATATATCTATATAGGTATATAGAAATGATATTAATGATAGATTCTATAAAGATTAATAGGTGTCACATATTATATTAATATTCATAAAATCTATTTTGGAATCTATTTTAATCGGGGTTAGTATGCTTGAGCAGGTCTAAGCTAGTCATAGCTGGTCCTATTTTGTCATAGCTGGTCCAAGTCGTAGCCTAGTCGTAGCCGGAATACCACCAGCACAGGGACGGCTCCCTGGGCCAGGTAAGTATCAGGGGCCTGCGTTTCTTCTCCGACCCCGATTCCACCAGAAAGTAGGAGGTGACATGGTGTGGAAGTGAAAGAGAAGAATGATAATAGGGAGGATTGAGGAAAGGACAAAAGATGAAGAAGACAGCAGATGGCGATTGACGTTGAATTGTCTCGTTTTTGCTTATACTTACCAACTTGATGTATCCATGTTTATCTAATAACAAATTCTCAGGCTTTAAATCTCTGTAAATAATGTGCTTGCCGTGCAGGTATTCAAGAGCTTCGAGTACACACGCAATATAAAATCGGCTGATTCCTTCGTCAAACTGACCCCTGAAATAAGAAAGCAGTACAAAGCATTAGTTAATTTCTTTAATGCAAACTTTGCGCAAACCAGATTTATTACTTGCTTTAGGCTCGATGACAGTAACATTGCTTCTCTTTTTCCCGCCAAAATAAGCGTTTCACAAATAAGAGCCCATTCGACCTCAATTCCTTTTCACTACCACCGGAACCAAACCCGAAAGCACAAGATAACGAACTGGCAGATGAGACGCATGAAGTCACGCTTTTTCTTTTCGATTAAGTTATTAGGTTGGTGCAAAAATAATTTCGTTTTCTCTTATAGTAACATATGTTAGAAAACGAAATTATTTTTGCACCAACCTAATAGTAAAGTAGACAAAGTCTCTCATTCAATTTAGATATAAAGCTTGCAAAATTACTACATTAACTTCCATAAGTAGTATTTATGATACAAAGAGGTCGAAAACGATAATGATTGAACATCTACACAGAAGTAGAAAGAGGCGTAAGACAAGGATTCGTCTTCTCACACCAGATTTATTTCACCTTTACAGTGGTATGATCCAAAGAAAACTAAGTGTCCTGGGTATGACGATAAACTACGTACAACAGCAAGGCCTCTGATCAGGAGGTTTTGAGGAGCGTGGAACCACCTCTTAATTGCTGATGTTCGCAGGTCCACTCCGGGGCGGTAGCACCTGTTAGGGCCCCAACTATGGGCAAATACTTAACCCCAAAACTGGGTTTAAACCCCTTCAATACATTTTTTGACAAATAAATATTACCTGAAATACATTTTTGTAAATAATTTTATCAGCCATACATTATTATCAGCAATACATTTTGGAAAAAAAAAATATTACCAGTAATGAATTTTTTAAATAAAAAATTACCAACTCTACATTTTTGAAGGAAATATATTACCAGCAATAAAAATTGACGGCATTAAATAACCTATTGAGGTTGATATGCGGTAATACAAACTAAACCAAATCAAACCAAAGAGAACTAAGTTCTAAGAGGATGTATCGGACAGCAAACCATTGATTTAAAAAATAGATTTCACCCCAAGCAAAGCAGTAAAGCTATTAAGACACAAGAAGTTACTGGGTATGAAAGAATTAGAAAAAAGAAACATTACCAAGGAGCAAGAACAAAAGAAGAGTAATCAGGAGGACAGTAGATAGCGATTGACATTGCATTTAAATTTTTGAAGATCAAATTTGGCTGGAATGTACGGAGCCGGAAAAGTTCCATAAACGAGAAGTGTGAGAAAAGAAACTCTTAGCATAGAATATACGGTTACATCTAGCCAGCTCAGCTGTATAATGGTGAGACTCCGTCACCAGTTTAATACTGCGCTTACATTCATAAAATCTATGTACCCTAGCGAACTGCGATATTTGTTTCCGATTCAATATAGAAAATGTGGCACAAGATGAAAGATGGGGGATGGGGAAAAGGGTGGTTTTCTGTCTTAAATTTGAACTTAGCTAGCCACAAACACTGACACAAATATACCACAATATTCCTAACACCAAAACAACACATTCTTATTTACCCTTCTTACTGCATCCACCATAATACCTCATTGTCTCTTTGAAAATATTAACTAGTCCCTATATGTACAATTCATTGTCTATGGCGGAGGAGAATAAAACAACAATTTAAAAACTAACCCCAGTGAGTATTTAGAATATGCATACGGATCTATTTACAAGAAACTAAACAAAATAATGTTAATAATAACCCCCAGCCAATATTTAACTACCCTCGCGAAGAGCAATATTTATTCTGATATATAAATGTGGCACAAGGCCAAAAATGGGGATTGGGGAAAGGACGGTCTTCTTCTGTCTTAATGATAACTTAGCTAGCCACAAACACTGACCCAATCACGCAAACAATACTCCTTACACCAATACAACACATTCTTACATACCTTTCTTATACATCCACCATAATACCTCACTGTCTCTATGAAAATACTAACTAGTCTCCATATGTACAATTCATTGTCTATTGGAGGAGGGGAATAAAACAACAATTCTAAAAACTATCCCAAATGAAGCGAAGAGCTCACCCGAATAGTTGCTATGAAAGTATTTATACAAAAGACACAGGGAAGCCACTTTACGGCGGTGGGAAAGTGACTGAAGCCGAGACGCCAGATCAGGGCCAATAATATTGCTGATGCTTCTTTGGATTTTATCAAGGATCTCTAGTCATATCGTGGGAGCATCAAACCACATGTGACAGCAATATTCTAAGCATGGACGAATGGCATTTCTAAGCATACGTCAAAATTTTGATTCAGTCCAATTGTTATATACAAGATAGTAAATACTAAATGCATATATAGATATCCATTCTTACTTTATCACAGACCGTGTTTTCAAGACGTTGGCGATGAAGGCTCTCCACATATTCTTGACTTTTATTACTTTCTATAGCTCCAGACTCTTTAATCTTTTTGTCTTGTGGACCTTATTCCATTGTCCATTCACTTAAAAGCTCCTCAGAAGTTACTTGCTGTTTATCCCCGCTTCTCATGTTTTCACTATTCCTTGTGAGTGTTAAATTTTGCAAGTCTTCTTTCCTTAATATGTTTAAATTTACTCTTTCTTTCTGATTTTCAATTCACTAATCTATAAAGTTATCTTCTCTTTTATTCTCTATATACGTTTTTATTTATTTAATTTTTATTGCAGTTATTTTATTTATGTAAATAATTATATTTTTTTGTATAATCTTATAAATCTGCTTGTCACTTCCTTAGTTACCACGGCCGTTACGCCTTGCCAATAACTCATAAATAATGGGCTATTTCGTTTTGATCGCCAGGAAAGATGGAAAAGACATGGTTTCAGCGTGAAAACAGAAGAAAGAAAGAAAAAAACATACCTTCTTTTTTTCTATTTTCTCGCTAAAAGAAGGAAAGATAGACGTGTTTAACGTCTTTTACAGTGAAATGTTAAAAGATGCCAGTTTCAAATCTTTTCATTTGTACTCCCTTACTTCTGAAAGTAACGACCAGTGTTCCTATGTATGAAAGCTCAAAATATTAAACGATGCGATAGGGAAATTTCTACGGATATTTTATTGTCGTAGAACTCTCCATCAGGCTATTCCGTCATTAACTTAAGAATTAAGACTGATCAGAAAATTAAAATAAGAAAACCGTAAAATTTTCACCGGTAATAGTTATTATGATTATTATTAGTAGTACTATTAATAGTAGTAGCATTACTTCCTGCTCCAGTCTATTTGATGTAACTGTATGATATTTTTTTATTTTTTAAATAATTATTTGTTTCTGTTATAGGTTATTTTAAAGATATTTGTTCGCACATAGCTTCATTTAATGAACTTGCTATGTCACTGATAATCTTTTGATGATTGATGAATCTTTTAAATGAGAAGTTTTTTGTGCGTCTATACCTAGAAAGAAAAGAAGAAAAAAAATGGAAGCTTGCTCTTCAACCTGTTCGTAAGTGGATATATAAATATTTCTTTCTTTCTTTATCTGTTTGACCTCCCAAATCCACACGGGTAGGAAGTGGAAGTTAGGTTTGGGCGATATATATATATATATATATATATATATATATATATATATATATATATATATATATATATAACCAATCAAAAACTTGCAAACTTTGCTTGGAGGAAAAAATAGCTATCATTACTTTCCCCGACCAAAATAAATTATTAAATAAAATAAAAGATCCGAGCTCATCTCAAAATTTTTACTACGTAACCTAAAAAATGAAAAACGGAAAAAATAAAATAAAAACAAATAAATATACTAATAAACAAAATAACAAAAAAATAAAAAATTGAAATAAAAAATAAATAAATACTATGTTACTTAAAAATCGAAAAGAGAAAAGAGAAAATATACAAGTAAAATAAATTGACCTAAATTCATCCAAGTAAATAAATAAACAAACCAATCCCAAATGAAGGTAATCAATCAAAAACTGTTCCCGCCAAAATAATAGTTAGAATGAACTACAACAATCAACCCCAAAATTGAACAAATAGCTTTAATTAAATTCTCAAACCAAAACAAAACTGTTAAATAAGTGATATAAACAAATTTTTATTACGTTAATGAATAAATAAATAAATAAAATAAGAAACAAAAAAATAAAAAATAAAAACAAGCAATATAATTTGACCCAAATAAATAAACAAACGACTTCCGGTAAAATAACCGCCATAATAGAATACCCACAATGCACCACTAACCCGTATATATATAAATAGCCGAGAAAAATAACAGGATATGTGGCCTGACGATTGCATATAGCATGAAACAGACTGTCGCCTCTAAGTGTTGACTTCTATGTTCACTTTAAAATATAGCCGAATTGAGTCACTGTCGGTCACTGGGCGTGTTTCCTAAAATAAATATGCCAAAAATCAACCTTCATCCCAACCTTGCTCCGACAGCTTAGTGGTAGAATATCCGCCTGATACCAATTCACTCGGGTTTCGATCCTAGCTAGAGGCAACCGGAATTCTCTTGGCACTGATGAGCTGTGATACAGCGAAACAGTCTGTCTGTGGATGACATTATATATATATATATATATATATATATGTGTGTGTGTTCGATAAAAGTGACTCACCTGATTTTCTTTACTAAAAATAATTTTCTCTATTGTTTTTGGGGTTAAAATAATTTTTAATCTTACTAATATAAAGACCCCTTCCTGACCACATAGGAAAAAAGTTTATTCACCCTAAGGTTTTCTATTGATAATTATAAATTTGGATATAAATGAGATTCAGGAAAAAAACTCTGTGCAAAAAAAGTGATTCAGATATCGCATTCTAAGGATTAAACTGGTAAATTTAAGGAGCTTTTGATAAAATATTGAAAACTATTTTACAATACACTCAGAACAATATTCTAGAGAATTCTAGAACAGCTTAAATTAAATCTAGTGTATTCCAGAATATTCCAGAATGCCTCATACAGTATAGAAACAGCTTGAAATCGCCACTCAGAACCACTTAAGGCATCTATTATTGCCCTCTCAAAAGCAGGCAAGTCTACGGGAGGAATCGCAGAAATTGCTATAATCATGTAATCAACTGTCTCTCGAGTGCTTAGGGCACATAATGATGCCACTCCTGCTTCAAGGAAGGAAACAAGGTGACAAAAGGAAAAGATTGATGATAGAACTGGCAGGGTAATCAAGAGATTAGTTGCGAAGAATAGGATTATAACTAGCCAAGAAATTGCAGCCAGTCTAAGCGAAAAGCAAGGTGTTAGTCTTGCCTCTTCAACAGTCTGTCGGTGGCTGTTAGAACAAGGCTACAAATCTTGTACCCGAAGGTTTAAGCGGCTAATAAGCAAAGCCAACAAAGCCAAGAGACTTGAATGGGCTCACTATTACAAAATTTTACAAAGTTCAAAGGATAAGTGATCTAAAATCCGAAGAAGAAGCTTTGAAAGGTCTTTGAATTTAGCAGTAAGTACTGTCAAGTATCTGTTCAGTATAATATTCTGGGGATGCTTTTCTTTTCATGGAACTGGTTTCTTAAAACCTATTGGAAAGACCCTCAGGAGCGAGCAGTACAAGAGAATTTTAGAGTCTTCTCTGCTCCCTTCTGTCGCAAGGGTGCAAATCGACCTCACCAAGCTATTTTTTATGCAGGATAATGCTCCCTCTCACAAATCAAAATTGATGAAGGAATACTTTGATGAGAAGCAGGTGAGTGTTATGATAAGGCCGCCCCAATCTCCTGACCTCAACCCCATAGAAAACTTCTGGAGCATTATAAAGTACAGGCTCTCGAGAAAGCAGTTGAGCAACAAAGAGGATTTGATTGTGAATTTCATATCCGAATGGAATTCAATGCTTGGAGATGAGATTTGCCAGAGCCTAATCAAGTCAATGCAAAAAAGGTTATTCAAAATTAAAGAGGACTCATAGATTATTAGATATTTCGAACTATATTACCTATTATAAATAAATTATACCTCTATTATTATTTATTTAAAGCTGTTCGGTTATGTTTCTATAGATTACTAGTTGCAGGAAATAATTGGGTCAATTTATTTTGTACAGAGTTTTCCCTAAATCTCATTTATAACCAAATTTATAATTATCAATAGAATACCTTAGGGTGAGTAACCTTTTTTTACTAGGTGGTCGGGAATGGGCCTTTATATTAGTAAGATTAAAAATTAGTTTTACCCCAAAAACAATAGGTGAAAAAATATTTAAGTAAAAAATCAGGTGAGTCACTTTTATCGAACAGCACTGTGTGTATATATATATATATATATATATATATATATATATATATATATATATCCTGTTTAAGTGCCGCCAACTTTACCCAAAAGCCGAGATATTTAACGAAAAAGCCGAGACATTTGCTCAAAAAGCCGAGACATTTGCTCAAAAATCCGAAACATTTGACCAAAACGTTTGGTATGGAATCACTTGTTTAAATGTGAGATTTGCGATTTTTTATTCCTTCAATTCACTAGTTTATTAACTTTTTCTCTCTTCCTATTCTTTATAATCCTATTATCTTTAGAACTTTCTTGCTTCTCACATGTTCTTTTCTATGAGATTCTCAGCATTCGTCGTATAGCCACATGCCTGTCTCTTCAAGTCTCTTCATGATCTATGAAGAAAATTTCCAGTATACTCTCCAGTATAGGAAGTTATATATTATGTAATAGCATGTTGTGGACGAGGGGAGGATTTTTCTATTTCTTCTTCTCGTGTGAGTTCGAATGGCTCGTCGCCAATTTGTTGTAGACGACGAGGGAAAATTTTTTGTTGTTTGTTCTTCTCGTGTGAGTTTGAATCGCTCGTCGCCAATTTGTTGTGGACGAGGGGAGGATTTTTCTATTTCTTCTTCTCGTGTGAGTTCGAATCGCTCGTTGCCAATTTGTTGTGGATTCTGGGATGAAATCCGGTTGCCAAATGAATGACAAACGCAGGAATGAAATATAGCAAATAAATGTATTGACGTAAAAATACAATTGGTAATACGGTTAGTAGATCCAGAAATGCGGTTAGTAGCAATAATAATATATTTACAGTCTGGGAAATTCAGTATCGAACTATGACTTCCTTCTGAGTCTACGTGCTCACAACTGTGACTCCTACAAAGCGGTTACCTCACACTCTTACTCTCTCACTCCCGAGTATTCACCAGCAGCAGTACAAGTACACACTAGGCGAGTCCACTTGTATAAAAAAGGGTGGACCCCCTAACACAGTAAAATACGCTTTTCTTTGTTTTAGATGATATTTCCCCGAGCGTTAATAATTTGCTTAGGTTCTTAAAGGCATCTTTCATTATTCCCATCGTTTGTTCCCATGTTACCAAGATTGTGGGATTTCCGTAACTACTTGACATTGACGTCTCCAATACGTAAGTCTCAGTTTATTCTTGGCCGATACGTCTTAATATGTAACTTTATTTATAATTATTTTATTAGGTAAATAAACTGAAACAGGAATTTAGCATATATATTTATTACAAACTAGCCTAGAATGCACCCTTCAGTCGGACTTTAAGATAGCTTCTTCGGAGGGCTTTTGGGTCTTCGGTCTTTTACCTTATACGTAAAAGTTATAAGAATTTAGAAGTAATAGAATTATTTATTCGACACCTTAATTCGGCATAATCTTTCTTCGTATACGCAACCGATCTCCGTAGAGTGTTTACATTTATTTTCTTTTTAAATCACTATTCTTAAGATCCCTTCGCATAAAGTCATTATTAGTACATTAGGGAACCCAGACTATGTAATATTTCGAATACGTCACTGTACGCGTGCTAGAAAAATATAAAAAGAAAAACACACACACACACACACAAGAGCAACGTACCGTTCCTCGGTTAAGTTTCAATTACGGTTTATTTAATTTGCAATTGCGAAGAAAAGTGATATTAAAGTTAAACTTTTAATAAAAAATTGTTTTTTAAACCTTTCTGTCTGTCGATATTTAAATTTAATTTTAAATGAGTTAGTTATTTAATTTTTAATCGCGTGTAACTACAGTAGGTACTATCTGTAACATGAAGTTGTTTATGATTCACCAAGATTGAAAAACGGACGGACACACGTACACTGCGCTTTATTTATATAGATTATTTTAGTTTACTGTTTATACCGTTTATTATTGCCAGATTAGGGTTTCTCAAAGAATTCTAAATTTAATTTACTCTCATGATTGCATAGATATCGACATTGTGAATAATTAATAGTAAACAAGTAGATGTGGCGTCTGAACTGATATAACGAATATAATAATTATTCGAAATCATATATTCCTCTCAAAATCGTAACTGCGCTATTTGGTTTCTAAATTACTTAAAACTTGTCATAGTGTAATTTCAGGAAAGAAATAAAACTGGTATAATTACACAATTTATACTTAATTTAGTCTTGTCTCATGCGCTGATAACACCCAGTTCTTGATAATAACTGAGATGTTTGAGAGTGCTTGAACAAAAGCAAGAAAAAGAAGATACGTTCAACAGTTTATGAACAATTTCAAGATCATCCAGATGTACATGTTATACACAAAATTGGGGAAATACAATAAAAATGAAACAAACTGAACCTATTGATTGAATCTAACAAAACTTGATTGAATTAATACATGCTTGCATTCGACAGCCTTTAGCGAAAGGTGGGTTACTGAGCGAGTTTGGTTCACTTGAACGGGGCTATCCTTGGTTTTCTCTTTTAGGTCAATCTATATCACATCAGGGTGGTTTCCTGTGGAGCCCTCCCTTGGTTAGGCTAGATAGACTTTTCTGAACCTAGTTAATGCTAGTAAGTGTTGTTCCTGGCCTGCTCCCGGCTGCATCTTTGGTTATGATCCAAGTTGAGATTCCCAACTTCCCCAGTTTTTTTTGGCCCCCTTTTATCTCGACTGGGTCAGCTTTATTGATTCCCGACGCCCACTATATTTTCTCTTTACCCTCTCCCTTACCGAGAGGGCCTCTTGATTTTGTCCAAGGGCAGAATACAGCGGCTTCTCTTTTTTGAAGGGTTGGACGGGTCCTACTGCAACAGTTATGTTTGTTTTTGCTTTGTTTTGATATTTAGTTTGTTTTGATATTTAGTTTGTTTTGTTTCATGATCATTCATCTGATTTGTATATATATTATAATAATATTTATCATCTCATTAGGATGTGTTTTATAGCCTAACCCTCCCCCCCACGTGAGGATGTTGTATTATGGTGTATGGAAGAATGATTGGCAACGGATGAGTTTTTATGGTGAATGAGGAAATTGTAACGAATGAATGGGTTGTGAATCCGATCAGCTAGATATAAGATAGTGAAAACCAGCTCCAAACCATTGCCCCTTTTCGGCCTTGTGCCATACTCGTATTAATTTACAATAAATCTCAATAGGATAGATGCCGCACAACTACATCGAGTTTGGACCTCTCTGCGCCAAAGAAAAATATGATATGACAAAAAAGAAAAGAAAAGGAATTTTTAGAGTAAAAACAAAATTCCATTTTTTTACACTTCAACTTGCTCTAACTTTGTAAAGTCATCAACTCGGTTTTTTTTCTTGATTTGAATTTCTAGTTTCTTTGCACTGCTTTACCCATATTAAAGGAGTGATCAAGACTGGCAACTGCTAATCGAAATATTTCCATAAAATAAATAATTCGTTGGAACTACAAGTTTTTTCATTAATTATAACTTCTATATTGTTTGTTTTTTGCCTTTACCTGCAAGTTAAAAGAGGCAAATTTCGCAAGATTTGGTTTTCCTTGAGTCGTATCACATTTTCTCAGCGTAAACGATGGAGTTTGGTTTATAGAGGTGCGTGTATCAGAAAACCCTTGAACGCTGTTTCTTTTCTACATTTGCATGGTTTTCTTGACTCAATTCAATTAACTCTAACGGGTGAAAAGAGCTCAAACACCAAACACTGCTTTAATACGGGTCTTTAACGTCAGAGAGAAAACTGCATCTGACACGATCGTTTGGCCTGCATCGATCTTGACCCGGAAATGAATCTAATCAAGCAGTCATGCCGGCAAAATATGTGGAAGGAAGCTTGTTTATATTTCAAAACAGAGCTGACAATGGATATAACGGCTTTTCTTTTTTTGTTGCCACAGATAAATGATTAGAATTTGTGGAGAGCCGTGATAACGTACACCCTGAAAAGACACGGTACAAAAAAAAAAAAAAAAAAAAAAAAGTTGCTACCCTGTCAGGTAAAGTATTTTCATGTAGCTATCTTCACGTTTATTCACACAGCTCGGCTCTTCTCAAACATCATGGCATTTATATTTACTCTGGTATCTGGCAGACACACGTAGGGTTGTAAAAAATGAAGTGGTTAAATGTCTTTTACCAAGGACATCAGCACAAGCGGAACAATAACAGCCAAAGTCAAAATTCGAACTTATTTTCTTTGGTAATAACCTTTACAAAAGTTAGTACCTTCATGCAGTTATAGTCACCGCGGATGCAAATTAGTCAACTCTTTTGAAATTAATCAAGATTTTACACGCTTTGCCCGAACTAATTAATTTGACCCGACAAACAAAAGCTAAGAGGTGACATTTTGAATCACATGTGAAGGGTTGTAAACATTCCGTTTTTATTTCTGGGTGTTTGATCACCCCACGATTTTTTTTTTATCTTAAAGACAACTCAAGTATTGTCATGATTATTCAATCATCTTTCTGAATACCTCTATCAAGTAAAGAGAAGTTTCTGGTTTTTGTTGTGGATATTTGCATGAATTACAAGCAGGTTTATTTGTTTATTGAAATGAATTAAGAAATAAATTAGCAAGAAATATACCTTTCCGTAGACTTGAATAAAAAAAAAAGAAAAAAAAAAGCTAACAGAATTTTACTAGTCACTTCCGCCAAGGGCAGACAATTTATTAATTTCCGGTCAAGAGGAGAAAATATCTGAAATCTTGTAACATATACTGAAAATAAACTGAAAACTATTGTTATGTTTTGCATATATCTCTGCGTAGTAGTCGCTGTAGTACAGTTCTCCATGTCCTGAATAGCAACCGGGTTTTCTAGGCATAGTCGCTTTATGTACGCTAGTTGTTCTCTATTTATACTTGTCTATCTAATTTGCATACGCGACTACACCTATTTTATTTTGGCATATTTGAATATTAGAAACGTTTTCATTTTGATACTTTACTTTTAATTCTATGTTTTTTGATTTTTATTTATCGTATAAAAACAGAAAGTATACCTAAGACAACAAATGAAGAAAATAAAGAGATAATCAAAATAACTACATTTTAAATGAGATGCTTAAAACTAAAAGCTTCAAAACTACTGCCCTGAAAAAAAAAAACTCAATTCACTTAAGGAAGGTTAACAAATAGAAAAACAAAACAAAATTAAACAAAAACAGAAAACGAATAACGTTGTGCTTGAATTAATTCGAGACCCCCCCCCCCACCACGTAGCTGTAACTTGGATGTCGAAATTTAGCTTAGTAACAGCCAAACTCGGCGCAAAAAAGGTTGGGAAACTTTGTAATTAAGTCCAATGACGGGAATCCCGCGTAACACAGTTAACAGAGACCTGAAACCAAGAATATACAACCATAACAAGCGAGATAAAGAAGAAGGAAAGACCACTTGAAATAGCTATAAAATTTATTGAGGGAAAAGAAAAAAAAAATAAAATGAGGGGGGGGGAAATAGTCTGATGTTAAAGTTCACTGGTGCAACTTGAAAATAACTGCCAAAAACGTCCTTTTGGCGAGCCCTTAAAAAGGGACTCCAATAACAGTTCAGAGAGAGTGAAAGAGGTAGAGAGATAGCAGAAAAAAGGGAAAATTTGACTTACTGTTCAAAAAATAGATTTAATGTTTTTTTTTTAGTAGCTGGGAAAAAAGGTTTTAGATATTTTTTGAGTTGCTCTCCTTGGAAGATAAGCGAGCTTCCTGTTAAAAATAAATGCAGATTTTTTTTTTCAAACTTTCTCTGCGACACAAATTCAACTTCTAGAGACGACTTAGATGATCTTTTTTCACATACTTTTTTTTCACGTCAGAATTTCGTCCACCAATAGGACAAAATAACTACTCGAAGGAAGGTAGCTTTTCAATCGCTTAATTTCGACTTTTTTCTCTCTTCGACCCGATTGTCAAAAGACTTCCTTGAGAATGTTCTATTGTAAATTCTCTTTACAATAATTTCTTTAACTGATTTTTTAGATAAGTCTTTACTGACTTGTTCTTTGGTTGCTGAACAATAATCCACTTGATTACTTGAACAGACTTGACTTCACTTGTCTAGAGAATAAGATTTATCCACACGGCGAACACACACTTGTTCTTTATCTTCAATTCTCTTAGACAAATATTCTTGACTGGTTTTTTATGACTGTTTTCCTTGTCAGAGCAACAACAGGTTATCTTCAAGTTGGCTTCCTTTTCGTCACGAGACAAGACGACTTCTCGTCTCCACACTGCAGCGCCCAGTCTGCTACTACTGACAAGATTCCTCTAATCTAGTCGAAAACAAGCGGGAAAATCACGTACGACCAATCGTTAGACACGATTTCGCCACGTGACACAGCAACAGCAGTTCTTACACTGCACACAGGGGGAAAAAGGAGAGGGGAAAAAGGAGCGGGGGAGGGAAAGTAAGAGAGAAAGATAGATACAGAAATTAAATTTCTGACATGGATTCTGTATTTTGGAATAACCATTAAAATTATTTAAAAAAAAACTATTTTTTTTAAGGTTATATTCATTCATTTTATTTAGTTAGCACATTTAGAGCCTCTGGGGTCACCACTTCCTTCCTTCTCACAATAGTAGTTCATTCAAGACAGAATAGTGCAATGGTTTGCCGGGTTCTTTTGCACCGGGGATGTTGAAGTTACCTCGTCCCTCTTCTTTTTGAAGTTATCCTATTCTAGCCTTTATTAAAAGGGGAAGTACATACAAGGCAGCAGTTTTCCTTCTCTTAGACTGGTTGCTAACCAAGGCTAGAGCCATCCAGTCTGTCAACCTAATACCTATAGATTTTGTTTCGTTATCAAATATGTTCATTATTCACCACATTTTTCCTATCTTTGTTATTTTCGGCGTAATCTCTCGGCTTAAATACTACACTGACCGGGCACCTCGGCGTGGTGTAATGATTGGCAAGCTTGTCTTGCTAGATCAATTATGACTGAGTAGTGACTTCGATCCTCACCGGATGCTCCATACTTTCGGTCTCGTGCCACATCTATGCTGCGTTTGGAAAAGCATTTGGGCACTTCGACGTGGTTTAATGGTCGCAAGATTGTCTCGCTAGATCATTAACGACTGAATAGCAAGTTAGGTCCCCTTTGTACGTTTGGCCTCGGGACACATTAAAGCTATGCTTAGTAAATCACCTCTGTGATCACATCCGTGTGGACTAATGGTTAGCAAGCTTGCTAGATCAGTTACGACTTAGTAGTGAGTTTGATACACACTAAATGCTTCATGCTTTCGGCCTTGTATTAGGTTGGTGCAAAATTAATGTCGTTTTTTGACGTTAAAAATACGTAAAAATGACATTATTTTTGCACCAACCTAATACTACAAGTAAGCCACGCTTACTAAATCTCTCTGGCATTTCGACATAGTTTAATGGTTAACGAGCTTGTTTACTGCATCAATTAGTGTAGAGTACTGTGAACGATATTCGCTGAGTGCTTCATACATTCGGCCTTGTAACACATCTAAGTTATGCTTAGTAAATAACTATACTCCCTATGCTTTTCTGATTGATTCATTTTTTATGGTTTATCAACCCTGACTGCTCGCTTGTTTCCACTGAGTGTAAATACACACCGCCCGACCCAGGGATAAAACTCACAACCACTGTCACTAAATTCCCGAAACAACGTTTTACCCACTGGGCCCGGAGGAACAACGGCTTACTTAGTAAAAACGTTAAAACTAGGGATTGCCTTTTCTGACTTCAGCGTCTTATGTAGCTCGTAATACCTAGTATCCAGAATCACTTTCATCCGATGGAGACACGCTTTGGTCGTGGTTAATGTTAGTTATTTTCATGGTTTCCTATTAAATCGTGAAGAGCAATAACATCGGAGTGATTTACGTATCAAAATATTCTAAATATCTTATATGTGGAGTAGCTTTGAAATTTCCTGTGCTGTGCGACCTGGATCCTTTTTAATCAGTGTTTCAATTTGGTCATCATCAAAGACTGCAGGCTTTTGCCGGAATGAGTTCAGACCTGCGGATCAAAATTTCGATTTCGGAACCTCAGCTATGGCACCATCTCCATAAACGGTACATCTCTTTTTTTACTGTTTTGTGAAGAGTATTTTTTCTTTTTGCAAAATAAAAGTGCATCAAATAAAAATGGCTTAAATTTTTCTCTCTATTCACTTTAAATGCAAAAACATTTAATATTCCCAATTTTCACACGAATCATATAGAAACACCCGTTAAAATCTCACCTTTCAGAATATATATATATATATATATATATATATATATATATATATATATATATATAAACACACCCCTTTAAGGTTCCATTGTTATAATTTATTTCACCAGAGAGTTTCTTTTTCCTTGGATCATCAGACCTCACTTCCAAGGATGAAAAAAGGGAAGTATTAAGCTTATGTAAGGTGATATAGAGAGTGGTGAGAGATATTGTGACAGACATGGTCTCTTTCTCACCTTACATAAGCTTAATACTGTCCTTAAGAAGTGAAATTTTAAATTCATTTTTTCATCCTTGGAGGTCTGATGATCCAGGGAAAAAGAAACTCTTTGGTGAAACAAATTATAACAGTGGAACCTGAAAGTGATCTGTTTTTCTTTAAATTAATTTATTCGCTCTGATTTAACATTGAGCTCTCCGGATTTCACCCTCCTTGGGACTATCCATACGGATTACCAAGATTTTCATTACACACACACACACTCACACACACACACATGTATATATATATATATATATATATATATATATATATATATATATATATATTTAAATAGGATTAATCAAATAACTAGATACAGCACTTACTTCTACTCTGATTTTCTTTAGCCTCCAACCAACTCGTGCAAAACAAAACGCCGACAGGGAATGGATGACGGAAGCAGATTTTGGTGAAACTGGAAGTTTCTAGTCCCTAACCTGCACGTTGTCGGTGGACGTAGTCATCGACGCCAGCATCATAAAGGAAGCGATCAGCAATTAAATTCTTGGATACGAAATAAAGACGACAACGATATGTCATAATTTTCAGTTACTTTTGTGATGAAATCACGTGTTGAAACGCCCCCAAATGAAAAACGTGAAAAACTTTTGCCTCAACCCATTATTTTCTTCAGCATGAACAAAACAGTGTACTTACTTATCTCTGAGTATAGACCAGAGTTCTCCTCCTAAGCAGGCCTCCATCAACATGTAGATATATTTCTTGTCACGGAATGTGCGATACATTCTACAAAACAAAGCAAAGCAAATAATAATAATAATAATAATAATAATAATAATAATAATAATAATAATAATAATTAAATATTTTATCATAATGGAAGCGATCAGCAATTAAATTTTTGGATACGAGATAAAGCCGAATTGAATATTTTATGTTCATCCGAGTTTAAATGAAACACATTTCTTCGATAGTTGAAACAGAAATGGACATGCAACGATGTGGTATATGTAGTATGTGTGGGTATTTACGATTTCTTGGTTCATTGTAATCTACATGAATAATGTAGCGCCAAGTTTTAATTTCAAAATATAATGAAAATGATTCTCTCACGTGTGTGGGTGTGCTGAAAAGTTCAGGGTCTGTCCCACTACTCAAAATCTGATAAAATAACTATATCGGTATTTTAATCTGGAAGCGATTCTTTGTGAGGCAAAGGTCTTTTCAGCACCCCACTTGCACTTCATTTCTTCAGGAATAGGCACAGAATAATTTGGAATTATCAGTCAATGATTTCGCCATTTTATATCATTAACTTTACTAATTTATTTTTTGTATGAATGATTCATTGTTATATAAATTGAACTGCAGCACATATTCGATTTAAAAGAACTGATCCGACGTGCAAATTTTTGGGATAACAATTGAGACATTACTCTATGTATTGAATTATTTAGTTCATGCCACATTGACTGATAAACTCCTACAAAAAAAAAAAAAAAAATTCTCAAATTGCCATATTATTAGGTTGGTGCAAAAATAATGACGTAAAAATGTCGTTTTTGACGTATTTTATAACGTCAAAAAACGACATTATTACGTCATTATTTTTTGAACCAACCTAATAGATAAATACTAAATATTATTAGGTTGGTGCAAAAATAATGACGTAATAATGTCGTTTTTTGACGTATTTTCTAACGTCAAAAAACGACATTATTACGTCATTATTTTTTGAACCAACCTAATAGATAAATACTAAATATTATTAGGTTGGTGCAAAAATAATGACGTAATAATGTCGTTTTTTGACGTAACGTCAAAAAACGACATTATTACGTCATTATTTTTGCACCAACCTAATAGTAAAATCGCACTCTCTTAAATTTTCCAAAAAAAATTCAACCTTAGCGTTGCGACTGAACGCTCCAAAAGTTTGTATCTGTTATCAATATCACATTTCAATAAACATATTTCGATTCACATTATATTTTTTCGTCTCGGATGCTACCTGGATTTTACCAAAAACAATATAATTTCCATGCCTAAAGATGACTGAATGTGCAGTCGAAAGTACTTGCGTAATTAGGAAAGACCTTATACAGCTTATAAATTTAAAAAAAAAACAAACAAAACAAGGATCATAACATTTATCGAGTGATTGGTAGTGACTGGTAACACCTTTAAAATTTTGTCAGCGAAGGATTTTCGACATTTTATATCATTAACTTTACTAATGTACTTTTTGTATAAATGATTCATTGTAATATATATATATATATATATATATATATATATATATATATATATATATATATATATGTTTTCGAAAGAAGTTAATGGACTGATTGCTATTTCCGACTGTATATAAATTGGATTGTGTGTGTAACTCACGAGGGAGTCAATAGGGAGTGAAGAAAAAACAGCCATTGCAAGTCTCTTTTGAGTACGGCTAATAGTGTAGCTTATTTATAGAACCTCTAGATTGCTTATTTATGGTGGTTGATTGGTTAGAGTGAGTGTGCAGGTGAATCGGTTACCCATATTTATGGTCATGCACTTCAGATTATTCATATATATATATATATATATATATAGTTTTGTAAATTTATTTATATACAGATTGATTCGGAAAACTGTCTCTAGGTTTGTAGATGGCTTTAACATACCAAACAAGTATTGATTAAAATATCCACACTATCTATATCTATAAAGGTATCTGGTATCTTCTATAAATGTAACAAATGATGAGTTGGTAGAATAAGGAAACTGTGTGTGTTGTGTGTGCGTGTATGTGTGTGCGTTTCATTAAATAATATACACATTTATTTATTATTATTATTTATTTTTATAATAATTCTTTCTTGATGTTAAAATGAAATTCATCAAAGAAGGCAAAGTACTTTCAATCTCCCCCGAGATCACCATCATATATTACTTCGATGATCTGTAGTTTGAATTTGTTGTTTTCTTTGTATAGGATAGTTGTATTGTCGATTAGAATTTTTTTATATTGTGAATGTGGACAGGAATGTTGATGTAAATGTCTTCCAACGGACGAATGGTGAAACATGTGTAGAGTAATACGTCTTGATAATATAGTTGTTGTATATCCGACATATATATTTGTTTTTCTGGGAGATACATTTTCCCAAGGGATATTTGAATTGATATATAGTGTTGGTTTTACGTAATACATTAGTTGGTAGGGAGGACTTATTGCGAATAATTAAATTGGAAGTATTGTTTTTTTTTTAAATATAATTTTTAAATATGATTAATTTTATCTTTTTATTAGGATTTATGTAAGATATTTGTACGCATGAGATACTTTATGATTTTTTCATCCAGTTGGTTGTTAGCATGCATCTGGTTGCAATATATGAGATATATAAGAGATATTTTTAGCCCCCTTTGAGGAAGTACCATGTTCTATTATACGTGTGTTGAGGTTTTTTATATATCGTCTTATTTGTTTATCTACAATGTGGTTTGGGAAGTTATTATTAATGAGAGACTGGTTAATATTTTTTAGTTCAGTGTAGAAAATCCTTTTTTTGTGGAGTAATTAATTTGTACTCGGTTCATTAATAATAAGTGCTATTTTGTAGTAATCTGGACATTCACTCTTATAGCTGAGAGTACAAGAGGTTTTGCTGGTTATTTTTTTTTATATGGGGAGGTAGTAAATGTGTTAATATTTGTGTCTATTAAAATGTCAAGGAAAGGGATTTTGTTACCTTGTTAAGTTCGTACGTGAACTTGAGGACAGAGCTTTTTTAAGTTTACTTTTTGAGTTTCATTATTTCTTCTCTGTTTTTAACTAAAATAATGATATCATCTACATATCTTAGGTTGACAGAGCGTTATATATATATATATATATATATATATATATATATATATAAAGAAATATAGTCTTAAGGTGTGCTATATTTATGGAATAAAGTGCTCAATATCAGAGATAGAGCGTGTGTAAATATAAAGTGAACATAGAAGTCAACACTTAGAGGCGACAGTCTGTTTCATGCTATATGCAATCGTCAGGCCACATATGCTGTTATTTTTCTCGGCTATTTATATATATACGGGTTAGTAGTGCATTGTGCGTATTCTGTTATGGCGGTTATTTCACCGGAAGTCGTTTGTTTATTTATTTGGGTCAAATTATATTGCTTATTTTTATTTTTTTGTTTCTTATTTTAGCATATCTAACAGCATATGTGGCCTGACGATTGCATATAGCATGAAACAGACTGTCGCCTCTAAGTGTTGACTTCTGTGTTCACTTTTATATATATATATATATATATATATATATATATATATATTTCTAATATGAGGTAATGTAACTATTTACGTTGTTTATATTCTCCGGACAATTGTCCTCATTTTTATTGTTATATTCACGGCGTTTTAGCTGTTGTACGTTCCGGCCTTCAGGTGATTGGAATGTCGTACCCAGTGGATAAAAGCCTTGGTTGAAGTAATGTAGTAACTTGATCCAATGTGTTGTAAGTTTAATACATGCCCACAACAGAGGTGAACTAAACTTGTAGATTTGAGTCAAAGGGAAACAACAGAACCTGAACATGTCATGCCTCTTCCGTATATCATGGAAGAGGCATGACATGCGGAAGTAGAACAATCTACCCCGGTGGACGAAATAAATAATTCGGTTCCAAATCCCCTGAAGGAGACCGGAGCGTACAACGGTCGAAATGTCGTGAATATGACAATAATCATGAAGACAACAGTCCGAACAATGTGAATAATATATATTGTGTATATTTACGCGTCACGAGCTGCGACGTGATTTTCGCTTCCGCGTCTAGTATACACGAGTTTGTCGTTATTTTGAAATTTTTCAAGCAGCAAGGGCGGACTATCATTGTGGTTTCGTCTGCGTGTTGTTTGATTTATTTAAATTGTCCCCTTTGATAATGGCTTATGTAAGCCGAAAGCGTAGACGATTGGATTTAAACATGTATCAATATGGCGATTTCCCTTCGTCTTTCAACGATAATGTGATTAAGCTCATCAGACAATATGAAAGGAACTTACTTAAAATAGACAAAACTTGTCTATATTATTTAATGAAACATGCATTAATATATATATATATATATATATATATATATATATATATATATATATATATATATATAATCAGATTGAACATAAAACTTTGGATATATCGACACCCACAACAGATGAGTAGAAAGAGAAAATAACATTCGACTTACTTGACAACGAATGGCGATTTAGAATCCATCATGATTTTCTTTTCAGAATAAATGTGATCCTGTTGCCGCGTCTCTACAATATGCTTCTTTTTCAGACATTTAAGAGCGAACGTCCGGCTCTTGTCAGTTGTCAATTGTACCTAAGAGAATAAATTATACGTAAAATATATAAATGTAAAACGAAGGGTCGTTTTTTTCAAGATAAATCTAAGAAAAGGAGTAAGTAACATTTCAAGTATTCCGGCCTTTGGGGACTGGATGCTAATAAATAAATAAAACAACTGAAGCTGTGAACACTATGTATGTTTCTATTTCTATAGTTCTCTAAGAAACTCCGCAATTTCTAAATGTGGGTCAGAGGTGGGTCAGCTGAAACTACACTGAAAAGATCATGTGCAATATTTGTCTTCATAGGATAACGAATAAACCGTTGAAATATTAGAAGAAGAGGAAACAGAGCGTCAAAGAAGCGAAAGAAAAAAATAAAAAATAAGAGAATTTGAGGTTTGCCTGGAAAATGAGAGAAAAAAATGTGCACAATTAAGATAAACTTTTCAGATTGATTAAATATTAGATTTTATTTTATAAATTGATATTTTTTGTGTCTATCGTCACCGGAGAAAAAAAAAAAAAAAAAAAAAATTGGAAAATTAGCTTTAAATCGAATCAGTTTCTATTTACTTCACGTCCAACTGAACTTTTTTGACCACACGAAAAGTAGTGTTTTTTTTTTCGTTTTTTTAATAATTTCCTCCCAAGCAAGTCAATAATGCCACTAAGATAGAAACGGTTACTGGAAGTGAAAGAGTTAAGAGAAAACATTAAAAGAAGGAACTGGAAACCCAATCCTAAACAGGAAACAAGGGATAAACCTCTACTCCTGTTCAAACGATTGGGAAGGTTTGTTAGCCCGGTGATAGGCGAACCTATCTACTCCTATTGAAACACAGCAACTTTGTTCGTTTAATTTTCACTTTTTTGTCTTCTCACTACTTACTCGATTGTCAAGGTAATATAAAAATGAACAATTCTTTTCCAAAAGATTCTTTCGAAAATATTTAAATTAAGAGGAAGGATTTGATTGCATGTTTTAACTTTAACTGAAGTTAAAACCTATCATCAATTATTTTGGCTGGTTGGTCGGTCATTAAACCGGCTCTCTCGCTCTATCCGGAAGCCTACAACACAAAGTGCTATCTCCACATTTCTCTAAGCGCGACAACAGCATGTTCAAAAGATGTGGAAGGAGTATGAACCGGATGAAATCTATCTACTCCTATTGAAAAAATGTTTTATTTTCCTTCTCACTACTGACTTGATGTTCAAAGTAAAGAAAGGAAAAACTCCGTTCCAAGAGATTCTTTAAAAAAATATTTTTAAAAAAGAGGAATGATTTGATTGCCCGTTTTAACTTTAACTGAACTTAAAACCTATCGTAAAAAAAAATGCTGGTTGACGGGCTTACTTGATCCTGTTCTGAAGACTACAACACAAAGGGCAATCTCCACTTTTCCCTAAGAGTGATGTTGGTGCCTGTCACTTTCTGTGTGACCACAGACTTGATCTTGTAGAGTGAATATAAAACCTGTCAAAGGAAACCTAGCTATCTCAGTGTGATGGTAGTAGTTTGCTTTTGAACGCTTACACTACAGTGATCTACTCCATCTAATCTTAGATTAATTTTCCAAAAGGTTACTGTAGAATAACCCATGTAGAACAATCACGTAGACAAGATAAACACTGAGTTGTGGAGCAAGCTGAGTGAATAAATATTTATCAATCCACCCACGAGGACCGAATGTGTCACAAGGCCGGTTTAATGTGGGTATCTCCAAGCCCGTAGGCTCGGCCAAAAATATGACCTTTGAACCCGCCTAGACGGGTTCAGGTCCTGTTTACCTCCCCGAAGGAAACCCTGCCCTTCGGCAAAGCTTCCTCCGAGTTCCTCTCTGCATTAGAGAGTTCGACAGAAACCCGACTCGGAAGCTCACAAAGCACAGATACTACACTTTGATCCTAGCAACCGAGCCGAGTTTTTTGGTTCATCTTGAGAAAGAGAGCTATTTATTGTGCCATGGAGCATCTCATTGTGCTAAAGTGGGATAATCCATTGCTTGGGCTGTGATTGGCTGCTGGTACATGAGTGGAGGTATATCTGTATAAATACCTTTTGATTCATCAGTTAGTTTGCAGGGTTTGTATTGAGTTACAACCTGCTTTATTTTTTGTCTGCCAGCTGGACGCTAGCTGGGACCCTTACGCCGGTAAGTGCTGTTTATTGTATTGTTATTCTACAGTTACAAGATCGTGATACCGAGTGATAGCATTAGATTAATTTGGTTGATTCATTTTCTGTGTCTTACCAACCCTTTGATGGCTATTTAAAACCAGAAAACATTTTTCGATTGTTAGATTTTATTTTAGATAATAACGGTTTAGTGATACGTCTTATTAATTTATAATTAATAGCTGGCGAGAGAAGAGGTGTATTAATACATTTCCTAATGATATTTGCGCGTATATGAACATAACAAAGCCAGATGGAATTAGAAATCGGCTCTCTGATTAACAATTCCGAGCCATTGTCCATTAGACCATTCGCATATCCAATTTTATAGCACTTGGCATACCCAAGCAGTCACTCGTCTAAATACTGATCAGGCTCGACATTCCTTAACTTTAGTAATCGTACGGGACCCGGTATTTCAACTGAATTATGACGGTAAGCTCTAATGACCACAGAACTCACTATGTTGTATAAATCCGGAAAAGGCATCGCACTCAAATTTCCTATCAAACTAAAGAAGCCTAATGCATCAGGTAGCTAACCTGGGCTGAACTCTTGGCAACGGAATAAGAAAGCCCGTGGCCTCAACTCCGTGTCCTAATTGCAAGCGTAGGAAAGAATTGTGATATACGCAGTTATATAAACAACAGCCCCAGGAGTCTTGGAGCAGTCTCTAACACACAGCGGACAGAATGTAAGATCTAAGTATCGAACGAGGGGTGGCGGGCTCGCACCAGAGGCTGGCCGAGTGCAACTGGCGAAATATTGGAGTGAATAAAATGTTAGCTCACAAAGATTTACAATATCGCGTTTTTCATTTTATTTGGCGCCACTAAGTTTATTACGAGGTTCGCGTTAGGTTATTTTCCTAACTATTACAATATGAGCAGGTAACCCTGCCCAATGATGTTTAAAGCCTCTTTACTACCATGCTACGGTTGGTGCCAGATAATTTTATCTGAATCGGCATGTTTTTACTGTCTTTGGCACTACAAAATTCTGTAGAATCATTTTTTTTCCTTATTTGACGCCACAAAGCTATCTAACGTTGGGATTACAATTGTGTTGACCTCTTTCATACAACCAGTTTAGTTACTCCTCGTTGTCATTAAACGATTTTTGGTGTTGAAGTATTGCATACAGTCTCCTTGTGTTGGTCTTAATTCTTTACTGACCGCTTATCATAGTTAAACCCTGGCCAACCTGTGAAAATTGGTAATATTAAAGGGTTGATCTTTTATTAATGAGTCAACTTCTTATGTCTTCACTACACGCGAATTGTTCAGTTCTCACTGACAGGATATGCATTGCGCGTTCGCTTCTCTACTTGGACAACAAATTTAAAGACGCACAGCAGCTATTGAAGCCAAGGGCTTGCGTGCTGGAACATTGTCCTGATAAGACAAGACTTGTTTCGTCAGTTTTCCTGGGCGATTGCTCTTGACAGCCTTTCATAACTGCCTCAGCAAGTTGGCATAGTATTCTCCATTGATGGTGTGGCTCTTTATCTTCAATAAACACAATGTTTTTGCATCCCAAGACCTGAGGCCATCACCTTCCCATTAGAATAAACAACCTTGGCCTCCTTTGGAACATGTGAGGAGGTGTGTTTCACCTGCATGAATTGTCTCTGGCTCAAAGTGACCGACCTGGGCTAGGAAACATTCAATAAAACCAACTAGATCTGCTTCAAACAATGTCAGATTTTCCTGTGATGTGATCAGTCTGATACGCTCTTTTTGTCAGGTGTCAGAAGGTCAACATGCTCAATGTTTATTTTGTGATGTCAACGAACACTCGTTGCCACATTTGTGATGTCAACGAATACTTGTTGTCAATTTCATAATGCTCGTTGTAGTAGAGACTTTGAAATCGTAGATACAACTATAGTACGGCGTTGAATATTACTGGTGTCAGACGCCTTCGAATATCACACGCACAAATAGTACTTACTGGATAATACTCGCTCGAATAGTAATCCGTATAGTGATCGGAATAAAGAAATAGTATAGTGGATAGAGTAGAGAATAGCAGTCCATATAGTATAGAGGATAGACTGGAATTCGTGATCCGAATAGTAATAGATGATAGATTAGAAATTGTGATCATTTAGACGTCGCACGACTTCCTACTTATATGCGTTTCCTCTATGGTCATGTGGTTTACTTAATTAAATAATGGGATCGCCTGTGTTTGCTCACTGGCGATCTATGTTCAAACTCAAGTGTCGGTAGCGACACTTTATTATTATATTACATTTTAACCCGGTGGTGTCATCCGTCAAGATTCCCACCCCACCTTCAACTGCCTACTTTTGCACTGTTTATAAAGCTTTAGCGTCATTCCCTAATGTAGCTATCATGTCAACATGAATGTCCTTAGGGGTTAAACCCATTTTTCTACAGGTGCTTGATAACGCCACGATGCCAGATTTTGTCAGTTTTCCTGAGAAATCGCTACTAGTTACTTTTGAAGTCGTCTTTGAACAGTCAGATGTCAGTTTACCTGGAGATAAAGAATGCTGTTATAAATAAGAAGAGTTGAAATTAATTCACAGCTCTAGCATCACTCCATCAGCATCAGCTTATGAACTTTTCTGTCCATCCTCGCATATGCATGTGTATCGTTCTGTATGAGTTTGTATGGCATCACGTCTATTAGTTTGTGTGCAAGAGTTTGGTAATAGATATTGGTAGAAAGGAAAGTATTTCTCCATTTATGTGTGGGACTGCAAGCGTAAGCTCGTGAATGATGTTATTCTTTTAACAGTTTAATTTGTTTTTCATCTATTTTCTGAACAGTTTTGCAACTTACCAATTCCACTCGACCAAAACCTCCCACTCCCAAAGTGGCTATAACTTCCATGTGTTCCAGTCGAATGTCGTCAAATTCTTTGTCTGGTTTCTCTTTCGTTGGCGATTCAATTTCGTGGGTCGAACTGCCATGACCACCGCTCGACCTAGAAATAAAATAATGATATTAGAAAGAGAGGAAGAAATAAATAAATAAATAAAGAAAGAAATAATGCGAGAAATAAAGAAAGAAAGAAAGAGAGAAAGAAAGGAAGAAAGAAGGAAAGAGATAAAGAAAGGAAGAAAGAAGGAAAGAGAGAAAGAAAGGAAGAAAGAAGGAAAGAGATAAAGAATCAAAGGCAGAATGCATTAATATCTAAAAAGAAACCGATGAGAAAGAAAATTAAATAATAAAAAGTAAAAAAGTAATCGATAAGAAAAATCGAAACAGTAGGAGTTCGAAAGAAACGCATCAGAATATAAGAAAAGAAAACCAAAAAGATAAAAAATATAGTAAGCAACAAGGCAAGAAGAAGAAAAGAAGGAAGAAAAATAAAAGAAAGAAAAAATGAAAACAAAAAAATGAAAGAAGAAAATAAGATTATCAAGTAAGAAAGAATGAATGAAAAGTCTAAGAGTCTAAGAAATGTAAAAAGACAAACACTTTGTAATGCCAAAGAAAGAAAGACAGAAAGAAAGAAAGAAAGAAAGAAAGAAAGAAAGGATTTCTAAAAATAATCCACAGAATTTATGAAAATAAAGGCAAAAGAAAAAAAACAGAAGGCTGGAATGAAAGAAGAGCAGGTAAGAAAGAAAGAAAGAAAGAAAGAAAGAAAGAAAGAAAGAAAGAAAGAAATAAAGAAAGAAAAGTATTTCTAAAAGTAATCTTCAGAATTTATGAAAATAAACGCGAAAGAATAAAAAACAGTAATCTAGAATGAAAGAAGAGCAGGTAAGAAGGAAGGAGGGAAAGAAAGAAAGAAAGAAAGAAAGAAAGAAAGAAAGAAAAGGATTTCTAAAAATAATAACTGAGCAGTATTAAAAATTATAACTGAGCAAGATATCCCTAGACAAGAATAGTATATTTAATAAAGAGTTCAATTCAGAATTCTCTGTAGAGTTGCCCAGATCGATATTCACCTGATGAAAGCCAGAGGGCACAACGGTCGAAATATTGTGATAACAACAACAAAGATGAGGACTATAGTTCGAATGTAAATAGTGATTTTGTGTTATATTTGCTTTGGGTGGCGAATAAATACCCTTAATTGGGATCGAACACTGACCATAAACGTTGATGACATGTAACTTATTAGTTAAGACTAGAAATAATTCCAGCCATTGGTCTATTATGGTGATTTTCTTAGCGTGACATAGGTGTGGCACAAGACCGAAAGTATGGAGCACTTAGTGAGAATCGAACTCACTATTCAGTTGTAATTGCTCTAGAGAGGAAGCCTTGCTAACCACTATACTACGTCGAAGTTTTCACATTGGTCTATTACGATACTATAACAAGGGCACTTCGACGCGGTGTTGGTTAGCAAGAATGTCTTGCTAGTCAATTATTAATGAGTAGTGAGTTCAATCCTGACTGGGTGCTCCATACTTTCGGCCTTTGCTTAGCACATCGCTACAACAAGGCTTGATATCTTTGTTCCACACTCTGAAGCAAGACTTAAACGATTTCTTTCTCCTGCCTATTAAAGAAATTTAAAAATTCGAACCAAATACCTTGAAACTTTATCTCTATAAGTACCGATCTAATTCTTTCTTGTGTATCCCTTCATTAGAACTGTTTCATTGTAGGCCTGTTTCACCTTTTAATCAAAGCAGGATTTCTCTTAACATCTTATATTCATCGCTAAGCTGAATAAACATTGTGGCTGACGAATTAATCACTTGATATTTTTGACGTTATGCAAGGATCATTCGTGCAATTATTCGCTTGTGAGCGCACGTAAAAAAAAAAAAAAGTGTTTAGACAAATTCCGTGCGGAAACTCTATGTTATTAATTTATTTGTAACGTGCCTTTTTTTTTTTTTTAGGCATTTATTAATATTCTATTCATTAACGTGTAGACTGTGATCACGAAATGAAGCGAGATCTTGCTGTCTTTCATTAATGGACAAAGGAAAAAGCTTTTTCTAACCGTAGCTTAGATGTGGCACAAGGCCGAAAACATGGAGCAACGAACGAGGTTCGAACTCATTACTTAGTCGTAATTGTTCTCGCGGCACAAGTTTGTGAACTACAGTGTAACCAGGATATAAGAGACCCGGATATAAGATAAACCCGGATATAAGAAAGATTTTATCTCGTCCCAAATTAGAGCCATACTTACCTAAACAAAATAGACCAAACCTGGATATAAGAGAAACCCGGATATAAGATACTTTTTCTGCGGCCCCGACAACTCTCTTATATCCGGGTTACACTGTATTACATCACGGCGACATGCCAATGGGAAAAAAGAAATAAAGCAAGAAGAAAAAAAAAATGAAAGAGAAGAAAATCAAGAAGAAGAAGAGAAAAAGAAGAAGAGAGGGAAATAAATCTCGTAAAGGGAGAATACAATGAGAGAGTAAATGGAAGAAAAGAGAAAGAGTAAGAGTAGGAAAAGAAGATGACAGTACATAAGGTGGAGAGAGCAAAAGAGAAGAGAAGTATAAGAAGAATAAATGAAGAGGGGATGGGAAAATTACACATTTTTCCACATAGGCTCCCTGTATGTCTGTACACATCAGCATATGGTCGTTCCAGTATTCTAATCGCTTTTGCTTCCAAGAACCAACTGACATAAAACAAGGTTGTCCATTTGTTCTGAGAGAGATGTGTGTGAAATGTCCTTCGAGACACAGGAAACATGTCGTATTAGGTTGGTGCAAAAATAATGACGTAACAATGTCGTTTTTTGACGTTAAAAAACACGTCAAAAAACGACATTAATTAATAAAAAGGTTGTGAACTTACCTGTGGGCACCTCTGGCTTCGTCACCGTAGTCTTTTTCCTTCAATTCGTTTAGATCTCCGATCAACTGATTAAAAGAGCTGAAAAATAGTAGAATGAATAATATTAATATATTTTTCTTATCTCAGCGCTTGAGCATTCGTATCATTTTACAAGAAAGTAGTGGTTTCGTGAGATATCTTGCGAGAAATGACTTCGTCTTGTAACAGCTACAGACATTTCTTACAAGAAGTTTCATTTTCTGGGTCGGCTGACACACAGGAAATTTATTTTGTCCTGGTGCAACTAAGGACATTTCTTTGTTTCTCGAGAGTTTAACGAGAGATTGTTATGTGACTCTGACGATGAATCTGGTAGTTATCGGAAACAATTCGTAGATGAGGATAAAGGCAATGAATGTAATGATTGTCCTGCAGTAGCTGATGAGATATTTCTCCGATATGACATCAAACGTAAATATCTCGATCCGATATTATTGACCTATATCCATCCCTCGTCTTAGCGACAGTTTAAACTAACTACTTTTGTTCATATACTGTAAGCATTTTGTTTAAAGTTATTGTTTTCTTTATTTCAGAAGCAAACTTGGAGAATTTACGACTTATACCAGTGTATTTTTTTCAATTTTCATAATTATAGTTAATAATTATAATTTAGACATTTGGAGAAAAAGGCTTCATTTTAAACTAATGCTTTCTTTCTTTCCATCATGTAGCCATTTTGAAATCTTTTCAACATATTACAGAGAAATGTACTAACAGTACTCGAGAAAATTTCACGGTTTTAATGATTTTTTAAATTGAAATTAATAGGCTCTAAGATCTCCTAACTCCATGGAATGTAAAAAATTTAAATGAACGATTTATAGCATAATCACAATCATATTCTTTCATAGTTATATCTCTCCGCCACTTTGACAGCAGGACCAGCAATAAAGGGCAAAGCGTAACGGTCGTGCAAACTAAGGAACTACCTAAGGAAAGAAGGGCACTGTTTGCCTATTTGACTTATCAGACGATTCTTAATGCTTAAGTTACAGATTAAATAAGCTCAGTGAGAGTTCTACGACAATAAAGTATCCCCGGAAATATTCCTATCGCATATTTAAATATTAGAGCTTAATAACTTCAACAAAATATGACAAGAATTGAAAATGACGACCATTTCGCTGATACATACTTTAAACACTTCTTTCTTTCTTTTTTTCTGAAACCAAGTAGCGTCCCTGGCACGTTTATGCACGCAATCAAAATGGGATAGTCCATTATTTATGAGGTACTGGCAGGAGACTTTAGACACTTCTTTCTTTCTTTCTTTCTTTCGGAAACCAAGTAGCGTCTCTGACACGTTTATGCACGCAATAAAAATGGGATAGTCCATGATTTATGAGGTATTGGCAGGAGACTTTAGACACTTCTTTTTTTCTTTCTTTCTTTCTGAAACCAAGTAGCGTCTCTGACACGTTTATGCACGCAATAAAAATGGGATAGTCCATGATTTATGAGGTAAAGGCAGGAGACTTTAGACACTTCTTTCTTTCTTTCTTTCTTTCTTTCTTTCTTTCTTTCATTCATTCCTTTTCTCACTGAAACCAACGAGCATTTTTGATATGTCAGTTCCGTTCTTCGTCAAAACGGAATCTATCCTCATTCATGAGGAATTAACAGAGCATAACGGTCGTGCGAACTAATTAAAGAAGTAACTAAAAAAGGGAGATGCAAGCATAATTATGATAATTATATCTTAGATATATGTATATAAAGAAAGTAGCTGTTCAAAATGACTCCAGAAGGATATACGTTAAAATAAGTTATATCAACATGTAATTGGCTTCATATTCTTTTTTATGTATCTTATTACAAAGCTCTTGGCCGACCAGTTTCTGGTTAGAATAAATCGTAAGAAATCTGATTGATAGCCGAACAGTGCAACAAAAAATAAAATGGCGAAGATTAGTAAAAGTTTCTTAGAAATACACTTCATCACAGGTAAATCTTATTCAATAATTTTGTTCATTAGTTAAATGTAACAATTATCTTTATTGATGATATAAAGTTTAGAATCTTTGCTAAATTCAATTTAATCGAATAATTCCTTCCCATACAAATCACATTCGACGTCACTTAAAACTGCCTACTTGAATTTGCAGATTTTCGATGGAACTCGGTGAATTTCGCTAGCACTAAATTTTTTGAGACATGTTTTTCTAATCTAATTTTTATCGTTCGTTCTTTCAGTATCCAATATTTTAATATTTAATTTTGTGGGTTAATGCGTAGCTTTTATATCCGCGATTCAGCTGAAGACAATCCCAAGAACTCGAAGGTAGAGGATGTAACATGTTTAAGAGGAGAATCTCATGACCTCTTCAAGAAAGGTTTGATATTATAAGTATAATAGACAGTAAATGAAAGCCGGAGAATATAACGATCTTATCATTGAAAATAAATGTAATGACAAAAATACGCAGATGTAGTCTTTAAGAAAATTTTATTCAACTGAATATACAAGATTCGCGTATAGTATCCTGTTCTAGTCTCAGTAAACAGAAACAGCTCTCTCAAAGAGGAGAGTAACAAAACAAGAGGAGACCACTCTTTATTATTCATAATAAAAATGGGGGGAAAATGAAAAAATAGATTGAATGAATAAAAAAAAGTCTTTTAACATATTCAACCAACGGCAAATAATTTTATTTTCGCACCCCCACCCGAAAAAAAAAACGGATTACTGAATAAAAAAGAACAGGATAATTGTATGTATTACTTATTGCAACATAGCAAGTAACAAAAATCAACAATCTTACAACAGGCTCTATGTAACTATTAGTGAGTAAAATCTGATCATTTCTGAGGTTGTTTTACCGTCTTTTTCCCCCGCATACCATAAGACTATTATTATTTGTACATTTTAAAACTCGCTTTAAACCGCTATTCTGAGTTTGATAAATGCTGACACTTTTTCAGCAATTATTGAAAATATATATAATTGAAATTTAAATTAATCATGTTTTATGCAGGTAGAATCCTTCAAAGTGTCTATAATTTTAATAATGGCGGATTCGAGAGACATTTTTAACGATCAAACTTACCAATATGGTTGTACTAATTGACGAAAAGATTTATAATTTATATTTTTTTTGAATGTGAAAATTTCCTCCTCGTCTAAAGTTTGTCGAGTCGTCATTATATATTTGAGTTTACATGTGACGTCAAAAGTGACGGTATAGTTAACTCATTTTGCAAATGTATTGCATGATATCAACATCTTTATTTTGTCCTGTGTTTACTTCTTTTGTTTATCGTAATGGCAAGGTTAGGTAAATAATTGTTAGTGTTTACGTTCAGTTCTTCCCGAATATTAAACTAAATTAAAAGGAAAATAAAGTTGACAACTAGTTCTCTACTTTAAAAAAAATTGAGCTACATGAGTATACATCAAGCTTTCAACGATAAAGCAGGCGCTGTTATGTACTCTTAATTAATTTTTAAATTTTGAAAATATTTATGGTATATTTTGATTAGTGGTAAAACAACTGAGATTGTTTTTCCTCCCGCACCAATAAAATTGTCACTCTCCAAATTCCAAGAAGCGTATTTGGAGCCTACCTGTAGATTACCTAAGAGAGACTTTGGCTTTGAATTTCAGAGTCGGCAGGAATCCGTATTTCGATGAATAGAGCGCATAGCAGAATCGGGTCAGAGATAGGATAAGAACAGTGCGGGTTCGTTAAAGACACCGGAACAAGGAATGCGATATTCATGCTCAGAATGTTTGAGAAAAAGCAATACAAACGCAGAAGGGCATGAACCTGTGTTTTATAGACTACGCAAAGACGTTCGACAAATTACGCTACAAAGTTGGAACTGCTCAGTAATTTGGGAAAGATATGAGTATAATAAAGTACCTATATTGGCAACAAACGGCCTGCATACGGATAGAAAAGGAGTTCAGCTGATAGAAAGGGATATAAGGCAAGAATGTGTCTTCTCACCGGTCTTATTCAACCTATACAAAAAAGCAATCTTGAGAGAACTGGAAATGCTACCAGGATTCATCACTGGCGGCCACAATCTTAACAACATAAGATAAACAGATGGCAGAGTGCTGATGATAGATACGGAAATTCCAAAATATGCCACAGAAGGTAGCAAAGGAGAACGAGAAAAAGGGACTAAGCATAAACTACAAGAAGACAGAATGCATGGTCGGTCATCAGTATAAAGCTGAGACCGAAATGCGCTTTACAGGTCGGGGACACTAAAATCAAGCGCATGCGGAAATTTAAATATCTGAAAAGTATTTTGACAGTGGACGTTAAGTGCGACACTGATATCCGAAGATGTTTTGGAATGATCAAGGATATATTCCAAAAGCTAACCAAAATATTATGAGACAGGAGGATTTCGTTGATAAAGAAAAGAGTACTGAACTGCTACGTGATATTTCCTCTCCTTTACGGTATCGAATATTCGACGGCCTCCTCAAAAATGAAGAAGAGACTCGAGGCAACGGAGGTATAGTTTTTTACAGAAGGATGCTAAGGATAACATGGATCGAGTGTGTGAGCAACAATGAGGTTTTGGAGAGGATGCAAACAAAAAGGAAGCTTATACTTAACACCGGGAAGAAACAACTGGATTTACTGCAGCACGTAATGAGAAAGGAAAGCTTGAAGAATCTGATACTCACAGGGTGGATAGGGGGAAAGAGAGACAAGGGAAAACAACGCATACTTAGCGGGGTTAAGCAACTGGATTGAAGAACAGGGTCTGCGAGAAGTAGCAAAAAGACAAAACATATTGAGAACTACAAGGGATAAGGTGAAGTGGAGAGCCATGATCGTCTACGTTCGGAAACGACACGGCCCGTAAAAGAAGAACGTTATTGACTTACATTACAAATGAAAGCCCGTGGGCAAATCTCCCCTATGTGACATTACATTTTATTCAACTCTGGAGATTTGTCAGTTACCGACGGCAAATGTAAGTTTAGACCTGGGGCTCTCTCTCGATATAAAAGATTCTTTAGAACGTATTTATGTATCGATCTGTTAATTGAGACGTTCCTAGGTGGGCGCAACTCAGGCACAGCTTGGTCGATCAGGTTTTCACATGCCGAAGATAATCTCTGGTCTACGGGTGAAGCACGTATCTTGGTCTCCAGCTAGGAGGTCATCTCTCAGGTCAACACCCTACTCAGAGGACAGCAAGTGCAATGTGTATTCTAGTTTGATCTGATTGTGAAGGATTGATTTGGTTATTTTACGGCGTTCTCAGGTTATTTAAAGCCAGAAACTATTTTTAGGTTGTAAGAAAGTTTTGGAGATAATTGTAATTTATTGATACAAATCCTACTATTTAACCCATAGCTAGAGAGCGAAGAGGTGGATTCAGACCTTCTCCAAGGATATTTGCACGTAGTAAGTGAACATAACCAATCCAATAGGAGAAAGAACTCGGCTCTCAGTCTTCCGAGCCGTTATCCATTACACCACCCGTACAACGAAGCTTATAGCTTACTTAGTATTACCAAGCGGCCAGCCATCTAGGTACTGACCAAGCTCGACAATGCTTAACTTCGGTGATAGTACGTTTCATTATGATATGGGCGTAAACCGACTTCATCTTAGGTGAGCCAAATATTACGCATATCTAACTTTAATCTCTCGGTGCTGTGCCCATGAAAGTTATTACTCTAAAAGTCCCTGGGACCGGTTCCCTAAGATCCGAGAGGTCGTGCGGATAAATACCAAGCTGTAATTTAAGTGTTCTTTTAATATATTTCAAGTTACCTCGACAAAAATGACAAGAGATGACGCAGCTCGGAGTACCACGGAGGTACGTGAAACACTTGAAAAATTATCGATAAAACTAAAATATGTCTATTACATCACCTGAAAGAGAGGGATCTATCGTCATATTGGACACTATCACTGATCACTGGAGACCCATATATTTTGATAAAATGCTGCATATTGACAGCAGTGAATGGTTTCAGCTTGGCTTTTTCTCTTGGCCGGCGATCGCCAATCGTTTCGTTTCGGCAATGAGATGTTTCAACATAGAAAATTTTAACTTAATCTGTCTATTTTTATTAATCATGTCGACATATGCTTTAACGAACTATCCAGTGGGGGTCGCCTCCCCTCACTTGGAAGACGTTTTAGACACGAAAGAAAACACATCTACCTCACTTGACGGGTAAGAAACAACTCGCTGAAACCTTTTCTCCTTTCTATTTTCCCAGGCTAGCTCAGCTAATTAAAATCGATTTCCCTATTTTGGTTCACATTTGACCCCAGCTGTCAAACTCCAGAAGTCGGAGCCGAGATACACTTCCTTTAAAAATAATTGTCTACTTAAATATTAAGAAAAATTCAAAAACATAATAACATCACTGAGACATAACATTATTAAATCCATCAACAATTTAACTAACTTCCTCTTCTTTGTACCGTGTCCCTTCAGAATGTTGGCGATCATGGCTCTCCACAATTTCGTTTCCTTTGTAACTCTTAATAAATGTTATCTTTTTCCTAATCTTTCCCCAAACCTACTCCGCCATTCATCCACTCAAACTCGCCACATATTTTAAGCCTTGCTTTCCTCTGCCCCTATTGCCCTCAGATTATCCTATGAGTATCAAATTTTCTAAGACATCTCTCCTTATTATGTTTCCTAGAAATTTCAACTTTATGTTACTGATGTTATGTCTTTTTTGTTTCCATTGTCTCTATACCTTCGTCGTTGCTCATTTGTTCGATCTATAGAATTCTCAGCATCCTTCTGTAGAATTGTATTTCGGTTGCTTCAAGTCTCTTCTTCATCTGTGAGGCGATTGTCTCTGCGATATAAGGGGACTGATGTTAAGTAACATTTCAGTACTTTTCCTTGTTTCTGATGAAATTTTTATGTTTCTTAATAGTTTGCTTAGCTTCTGGAAGGCATGTTTCTCTATCCCATGGCTCCTTCAGATTTCACTGTCACACTTTCCGTCCTCTGTTAAAACACTTCCCAGATATTTAAATTGTTGTTTTTTTTGATTTTGGTATTACCAATTTGTAATTTGCCTGCTGGACTGTTCCTTTTGTTTGCATCTATGAATTCTGTCTACTTGCAATTGAGGTTTAGTGCTTTCTTCTCGCTTTCCTTCACTACATTCTGGAGGAATAGTTTCCTTTCTGTGTTTGCATATTTTATTTCGTTAAGATTGTGACCGCCAACAATAAATCCTGGTAGGACTTCTAATTCTCTCAGAATTTCCTCGTTGTATAGATTAAATGAGTCTGGTGAGAAGATACATCCACGTCTTACACGCCTTTCTATTTTTGTATATTTACTGAACTTATTTTCTATTCGCATACAGGCGGTTTACTGTCAGTATAGGTTCTGTATTATTCTAATATTCTTCCCAAATATATTAAGGTTACCTAGAATTAAAAATGAAGTAAGATAATAGGTGAAACTTATAGAAAACCACCCACCCATACCCATATATTTACGGCCTACCGAAGGCACAAAAACCAGCTACCTAGTGGTGGCATCCGAAATTTTCAGGAACCGGTTCTATAAAAGCAGGTAATCTTTAGGAACCTGTTCTGTTTATTTTCTTTTAAATCTGAGAATGGAAACAAATCACTTTATTGAATGAAAAAGAATTAAGCCATTTTCATAATTTAATAGAAAACATTTATTTATCAAGATATTTCCAGATTGAAATTCTGTTTTCATCATATTTCTGTTCAGAAATATGATACTTTTGTCTCTAGTATCATCACCTGTGTTATGGTTTCTTAGCCACATTCGAAATGAATCGCTGCAGTCCAAAAGATCTAATGGAAGTCCTATTAAATTTAGGAGGAGAATATCTGCCATATTTTTAACTTCAAAACGATATGGGGCATGTGTCTATTAAGAGTTTCACTGTGCGCGCGCACCAGCATAGCATAACTAACATTTTACCCAGACCATCGGCTATTAATATATAAGATTATTTTCGGATAATCTAATAACCGATTACCTAGGCTTTTATAGTTTTAAGAATTGATTCGCGCGAACCAGTAGGATGCCATCACTGCATGTATACGCCCCATAATATCCAGGATTAACGTCGCGCCCCAGAAATTAACAAATCTTAACTCTCCTCTTCGGAACAATCAGCTCAGCACACATTAAAAATTCTGGCAGTCTTATCAATAGATTAAAAATATCTTGACTGGGACAAATAAAAACATGGCTAGCTTAGATATCAAAACTCTCTATGCAAATAGGTCCGTCACTAAATTTCTAAAATGTTTACAAAGACAAATTAAAAAAAATCAAAAATCAACCTGCCAACACCAAGGGACAAAATTATAAAAATATATCTTCTCAATCCAAACCAATATGTCTAAGCTTGTGGTATTCTAGTATTAACATGAGGCAACCCTCGTACGTCACAGAAGAATCCATATCACTTGGATGAGGAATTACTCCATTCGTAAAAACCCAAAAAAACAAAGATAAGAGTGCTCATCTGTGATGTAACAACAATCCCCTTATATGGCAGCTGAACAAGTTCTTCTCAGATTAAGAAGAGACTTCGGGCCATACAGATGATACCAAGGACAGAGCATATGTGTAACGAGGAAGTTTAACGAAAATGGGAAGAAAAACACAAACGTATTTAGAATCAATTGACAGAGTAGACATAACGAGTAAAGGGTGCTTAGAGAATTTGACAGTCACAGGACATATCGAAGACGAGGGAAACAGCGAGTAAAATACCTTTTTTTGAATGGATTGCAGAACAGGGAGAGCGAATGATAAGGTGATAAACTTTGCTTTGTGCTACAAAGAATTGGAAGTTGCGGAGGACAATGATTTCCTATGTCATTAATAGACACGACATGAATGCCAAAGATTTCCTGTAAGGGAACAGCCTATCTTACAATTACCATTCAATTTGGTCAATGAATGCCAGATATTTGTTGTATGGAAACGTTCTATCTCATTATAACCATTAGCATTTTGTCAATGAATGCCAAATATTTCTTGTAAGGGAACGGCCTACCTTACAATTACCATTCAATTTGGTCAATGAATGCCAGATATTTGTTGTATGGAAACGTTCTATCTCATTATAACCATTAGCATTTTGTCAATGAATGCCAAATATTTCTTGTAAGGGAACGGCCTACCTTACAATTACCATTCAATTTGGTCAATGAATGCCAGATATTTGTTGTATGGAAACGTTCTATCTCATTATAACCATTAGCATTTTGTCAATGAATGCCAAATATTTCTTGTAAGGGAACGGCCTACCTTACAATTACCATTCAATTTGGTCAATGAATGCCAGATATTTGTTGTATGGAAACGTTCTATCTCATTATAACCATTAGCATTTTGTCAATGAATGCCAAATATTTCTTGTAAGGGAACGGCCTACCTTACAATTACCATTCAATTTGGTCAATGAATGCCAAATGTTTGTTGTATGGAAACGTTCTATCTCATTATAACCATTAGCATTTTGTCAATGAATGCCAAATATTTCTTGTAAGGGAACGGCCTACCTTACAATTACCATTCAATTTGGTCAATGAATGCCAGATATTTGTTGTATGGAAACGTTCTATCTCATTATAACCATTAGCATTTTGTCAATGAATGCCAAATATTTCTTGTAAGGGAACGGCCTACCTTACAATTACCATTCAATTTGGTCAATGAATGCCAGATATTTGTTGTATGGAAACGTTCTATCTCATTATAACCATTAGCATTTTGTCAATGAATGCCAAATATTTCTTGTAAGGGAACGGCCTACCTTACAATTACCATTCAATTTGGTCAATGAATGCCAAATATTTGTTGTATGGAAACGTTCTATCTCATTATTACCATTAGCATTCGGTCAATGAATGCCAAATATTTCCCGTATTGGAACAGCGTATCACACCATTTCCATTTTATTATCATACTTAGGTTCTACACACTGTCTATTATTTAGGGATAATTCCATAGAGAAATCTTCCCTTTTCACTATGTAGATGGTCAGTCTTAGCAGACTCTAAGCTTTTTTTCACATATAACAGTTTTCTGTGTTCCTTAAAACCTTTTTCTCGGGAGCTGCTAGTATCGAACTTAAGTATTAAGTAATAAAATAACCAGAAAGTGTGTGTACAATATTTTAATTGTTAAATTTGAATGAAGTATGTTCACTGTATGGCGGGCAAAACAATGCATGTACACACGTCAGAATCCTTGTATCCTATTGTAATGTTCTAACTTGTAAGAATGGATATTATTTCTATACAAATATCTGGTTTCAAGTTATTGGAAAATAAATATCTTTTTCCGATGTAATGCTATTAAATTTAGAACACACGATATGCATTAATCCTTTCTTTCAATGGATGATTTTTTATGCGTTTTGGGCATATGGAATTTATCTGAGAGTATTAATAATGATTGGTCTGTTAGCTTCCCACCTTCAACAGAAACGGATTTTCAAATTACAGAGAAGATTTATACAAAATTATAGCAGCAAATCTGGAACTGAAAAAAATATATGCTAACAAAAATAATTTAAAATGTGAAGCTGAAATAAGTTACAGTATGAATTAAACGAATATATTTCTTGACTCATGCCTTGTGGAATTGAGAGTTAATCTTCATTAACTTTCAGATGTCCTGAACAAATTTAATGCAAAAAACAAATATTTTATGAGTCCATTTCTCTCTCTGTCTATTTCTCTCTCTCTGTCACACACACACACTGTCTATCTGTGTCTCTGATGAAGTCAAAATTTATGGTTACAAAACTTATTAATTAAATTTGGGACACATTTAAAGGAATAACTTTTGCTCTTATTAACACACCAATACTGTTTATTCATTTTTGATTCAAGACCAATATATATATATATATATATATATATATATATATATATATATATATATATATACAAATGTGTAGATTGAAGTTAACACTCAATATTCACTTTTATATTTACATACGCTCCATCCATGATATTGAGCACTTTACTCCATAAATATAGCATATCTTATCATATATATATATATATATATATATATATATATATATATATATATATGTGTGTGTGTGTGTGTGTGTGTGTGTGTGTGTAAATTCCAGCCATGGGTAAATAGGATAAGACAATGGGTTCAGTGCAACCAACCTAAGAGAAAGATAAATCTCAATTCAGAGCCTCCAAATATGGGTTAAATAGCCTCACCATCCCGCAACTGGCCAAGCATGGGGAGTACGGCTACATCCCTGAAGTCAAGATCAATCAAGAAGGGATTCCTCCAACAGGAGTGATAAGACTCAGGATTTGTATTTGAATGTATAAATAATAATAATAATAATAATAATAATAATAATAATAATAATAATAATAATAATCACTCAACAGATCTAGACTTTGTCACAAATATTAGGGAACTGGAACGCGAAGAAGCCTATAGGTACCTAAGAATTAACAAAGAAGTTGGGATACAGCATACCAACATGAGGGAGACAGTAAGAAAATAATACTACAGGCGTGTGCGCCTTGTATCGACCTGAATTAAAAAAACAAAAAAAAGAAAAACAGAATATCAGCCATAAATACATTTACAGTTCCCATGGTGCAATACTGTTTCAATATCCTTAACTGCACCATAGCTGACATTAAGCGAATGAACGCCAAAATGAGAAAGTTTCTCACTTGCCACCGAATGCATTATCCCAAGGCTGATGTTGATCGTCTGTATGTGCCCAGGTTTAAAATAGGCAGAGGATTAGTTCAACTAGAACTGTCTTACAAACTACAACAATCGGTCTTTAAAGATATTTGGAAACTACAGAAGACTGGATGATGATCTGTGTCAAATAACATGAAAGATATAAGAAACTTTTATTCAGTAATAAAATAAGCCAACAAGTTCAAAATGGTGTTTCAAGTGGCTGAAGAAATGCAAGTAAAATAATACACTTACTGAAGCTGCCAAAACTTAAAAGAAGGAAGCAAAAGCAAATCCAATAGACCAGCTACAGGAACGATGGCAAGAAAAACCTCTTCATGATCAATAATCTGTCCGTACCAAACAAGCTGATGTAGACGAATCCCGTGCCCAGCAATGGCTACATAGTGCAGGGTTAAATGCTGAAACCGAAATATTTAGTATTGCTGCACAGGACCAATACTTGTTAACTAGAAATGACCAAGCTCATATATTGAAAAATTGTATTAACCCAAAATGCATCTTGTATCAGTTTGAAGGCTATTGCCACCCACTGAATATAAAACGCGGTATGAGAGAATGGGCCAATATCTGCAGTGGAAAATCTGCAAATTTTATAGAAAGGAAACTGCACGAAATTGGTATAGACACTACCCAGTCCCGGTTACGGAGATAGGTCGTGTAATAATTTTATGAGACTTTACAATATACAGAGAAAGAACAACCAAATCTACTCACCCAGATATTGTGATCAGAGACCGCAAAAAATGCGCTTTCTTATTGACATGGCACTCCCTGCAGACTGTAATGCATCTTTGAAGATCTTCAAAAAAACTATCAAAATGCAAGGACCTTGAAATCGAAATCTCAAAAATGTGGCACATGAGGACATCAATAACTCCAGTTGTAGTTGGAGTCTTCAAATCCATTGGAAAAGATTCCAACTGATTTGTTAAAGTGATTCCTGGCAGCATAAGCCTTAAAGAAATACAAAAATCTATGTAAAATATGCCAGTTCTTTTTCCTCAAAATATGCTCAATGGAAAAAGTAATGATGCCATTTCTGAACTTTGGTCTCGAGTTGGGACACGGAAAGAAATGAGTATACACCAGGAATCAAATATAATATTAATAATAATAATAATAATAATAATAATAACAGCAACAACGATGACATGATCGGGTTGCTAAGAGAATCCATTGTGAAATATTTCACAAGTTTAGCTACAGTAGAAAAAAAGTGGTATGAACATGAGACAGAGGTAGGAAATAACAATGACAAGATTTTATGGGGCTTCCAGTTCAGACAGATGATATCAATGAAGCATGAAGCCTCGGTCTTATTGTTGTAGATACAAAGGAGATCAAGTGTCAAGTTACTGACTTTGCTCTTAGAAACGATACAAAAATAAACTCCAAAGAAATTGAAAAATACCATGATCTCGCTATGGAGATGAAAACGCTATGGAATATGAATGTAGAACTAATTCCCGTAGTAATGGGTTCGCTTGGAACACTACCTAGAAAACTGAAAGAGTGCCTACAGAGAATTTGAACTGAGACGAAGATTGCACACCTCTAGAAAATACCATTATTTATTCTGCAAGGATTATCCGAAAAGTTATTGAATTATGAACATTCTTGTTGGCAACATGCCTCAAGAAAAGAATTTCCATTGACTCCGACAATATGCGACACCAACAGAATTTCACCAACTGATATACATAAAATTAAGTAATTAGATGTATGTCAAGGTGTGATAATTCTTACTCTATTTATCTACTGAGCATTATCTATGTATATTTGAGTTTAAATTTCATATTTGAATCGTTAATCGTTAGAATTACAATTATAATTTTAATATTTAACAGCCATGTTTTTGTTTTTTAAATTTTCTTTGCTTTTCTACCCCGCTGCTATCGACTTGGCTTACCTATCATTTACTCATGGTTCTAGGGATAGATCTATACTATCTGTTCCCCTTAATACACTAGAATGTCAGTTAAACATCGCATGGGCCGCAGATCAGTTATCTGAATGGTCATTCTTTGAAATAACTAATTTCTAATGGACATCTCGACTTTAACTAACTTAAAATTTAGTAACATTTTCTTAATAGGAGGAGATAGTCTTTCCTATCACCCGGTCCATACTCCTCCCCTTCTGAACAGGAGTAAATGATCATGCTTTGTTTCCTGTTTAGGAAGGTTTTCCCGGTTCCTCTCTTTTTCTCAGGCCTTAACAGTGGTCCTGTCATGATTTTTTGTTATCTGTGTGGATGGTGGCAACATCTCTTTCTACTGAGGGTACTTGGTTGGCAGTTTTCTGGTTGCTGTTTGCGACTGGTTGATAGGATCACGGACTCTTGCGTAGTGTCTAGACAGGATGCTCTGATCAACAAATGTCAGGGTTCTTGCAGTGTCATGTCGCGCATGGAAGAATGTCCTTGCAAGCACCTCCGCCGGGCAACTCCGAGGCCACACTATGTTGCAGATTATAACAGTTCCCTTGCCACATGTGTTACATTAGACGACCGACTGCTAATACTAACCTATGCCTTTCCTTACTAAAATAACATATCATGACTATAAGCAACCAACGATATATATATATATTAAACCAGCTCAACATAAACACCTAAACCCCTCAAACTTTCTTTCGTATTATTCGTACCAATTATTTGCACAGAGGAATCGTTCCGCTTCGAAAAGTCTCCGGACATCGTAGCTCTCTGCG
>OZ010582.1:97620605-97653105 GCA_963932145.1 Acanthosepion lycidas | reverse complement strand
ACTTACACCACTAAATCATTATTATTTTCAAAGGAAACAAATTCTTACAACCTAAAAAATATTTTATGGTTTTAAATAATCTGCAAAGAAATGGTAAGCCTAAGAATACGAATCAGTCAGTCAAATACTGATTAGCTGCAAAGGCATGTCTTTTAGATTTATTTACATTCTCAGGAATATAAACGTAGAAAAACTACCGTGACCACAAAGTGAGGGATCAATTTATATATTATTGTATTACATAATCGATCCGCCAGTTTATATTCATATTATAATTTTTTTGTTTGTTTTTCAAATTCAGTTTAGGTAAAAATCCACTTATTCGTCCCCACCCCAGTTAATTAGTAAGCCTTTTATCACTAAAACTTTATAATATTACTTTTCTAGAAACTTATATAATATTACTTTTCTGCTGCGTTATTTGAGCAAGCGTATAATATTTTGCTTCATAATTCATTCTTTTTGTTTTTGTGCAATAAAGAAATTCATTTCGACCCCGGCTGCACGCAGTGCACATTCCAAAAAAAAAGGAGGACACGTGAATGTTTTTCTATTACTTGACAAATGGAAACCTTTTTTTGAAAATCGACCACTTAAGTGTGCTCGCCGGATCTTAACCCTAGCCCCAAACTCTGGATCATCCTCAAAGGACAACTTTATAAGGGCGACAGAAATTTTCATCCAAAAATGAACTTTATGGAGTTAATTTCAGCTGTTTGTGAAGCCGTCACTCTTGAAGTACATTTATAGACACTAGCTGCTTGAAGTCATCTGAAAGAAGTGGAAATTGTATCAGCAAATAATATTACTTTTCTGCTGCGTTATTTGAGCAAGCGTATAATATTTTGCTTCATAATTCATTCTTTTTGTTTTTCTTTTATTATCTTCAATTTGATTCGTATAAATTGGAACGTTATATACATACACCGTACAATCATATTTTGCATATTTCAGCAAAATGATATTCAAGATTTTATTACGATCGTAGATTTTTTGATACTACGGATAAAACCACGACCTCTTTTTGACCGACATTTGCTGACTATAAGATCACTAGTTTCATAATTATTATCAGTCTATTAACTATAATGTATGAACGCGGTGTACGTTAATGTTTGTTACAAATCTTAAGCAAAACTTATTAATCGACTATTTGGAAAACCATTATTGATGAATGTTGGTTCAATGTTAATGCTTCACTGAAAATTATTTCAGAAGAAGAGATGAATTTGTTTTTATTAATTAATTAATTATTATTATTTTTAAATAATGACTGTTTTATACCTATGAGGGCATTCCATTTTGGAGTTAAGAGTTACAAGTAGAGGTTGTTTTTATTTAGACAGAAGTAATAATATAGTGATTACTCGACTCAAGAATAACGCCAAGTAAGGGGGGGGGATAAAAAATTAATATTTAGTTTGGGTGTAAAGTTAACCACAGGATTAAGTTGAAATATTTATTTTAGGTTTTAAATATTATTTATAATTTTTACTTAAAATGCAAATATAATCAATGCATCTGACATATATCACTAGTCTAGATATTTCTTTGAATATTTCATTTTCTATGTCAGTCATATAATAGTTTGAGAAAGAACGAAAGAAAATGGCTGCCGATAGCAACGCAGTTGACAAGAAGATAAAACTGGACTTATGTTGTGAATGTAGATAAGTTTCTTTCTGCTTTTCTTCTTTCTTTTCGTTTCAGACATTTTTCATTCTCACATTCTCCAATCTCTCCTTTCTTTCTTTCTTTCTTTCTTTCTTTCTTTTTCTGATCAATTGATATTTCTATCTATTTTTAACCATATTTTATTTTGCGTTCTTACTTTTCTACTCTTGTATTTTTCTTCAACTCCTGGTCTTTCTTTCTTTCTTTCTTTCTTTCTTTCTTTCTTTCTTTCTTTCTTTCCTTCGTTCTTTCTTTCTACAGACATTATTCATTCTCCCATTCAACAATCTCTTCTTTTTCTTTCTTTCTTTCTTTCTTTCTTTCTTTCTTTCTTTCTTTCTTTCTTTCCACACATTTGTCCTCTATCATTCATCAGTCTTTTCTTTGATGATTTCTTTTTCTTTTTCGATGTCACAGGATATTTCTTCTGTTTTTTTTCATAGTTCAACTGATATTGTTTCTTTTTCTATTAATCGATCTCGTTACACACGTTCTTTGTTTTTTTAAAACATTTATTTAATAGAGCAGAGGGAGAAATATTTGTAAATACTATTCATAGTTATATTTATTACGTCAGGAATATTTGTCAATTGGATTGCTACATCGAATGGCAGTAATACTTTGTTATTAGGTCCGTCAATTTGTAAGTCCCACAAGAATTTATTTGCGAAATTAATACCATATTGAAAAGATAAATATGGGGATATTAATTGTTTCAACTAGATGCAGCCAATATATCTATTTTAGGCAAACATTATTAAAAACAACAGGCATTTTGTGTCAGCTAATTTTACTCATCTACTTTTCCTCATAACAAATAATCCTTCTCAGACAAGGAGGAAATTCTGTCGGAAATTGTCCGAAGTTCGTTTCAGAAGAAAATTACAAGAGATACGTTCCAAATTTTCGATTTTCTTAAGACATTATCAGAGTTGGTAGCGACAGTTGGTGAGTTGCTGAGAAATAATGTGTGTTGTGACGCAAGCCAAAGTGTGGCGACATCTATCTATCTATCTATCTATCTATCTATCTATCTATCTATCTATCTATCTATCTATCTGTTTAAAATTAGTTGTATATATGAGAATAAGTAAAATATCGGGGATAGAAGGTTTTTAGATATTTATTCGTGAACATACAAAACAACACTGAAAGATTGTTTATCCCTATCAATACACACACACACACACATATACATATACATACATACATATATATATATATATATATATATATATATATATATATATATATATATATATATATGTAGATAGATAGATAGATAGATAGATTTATATCGGGTGTAACAGCAAAATCGTCTGATTGTTAGATTAAGTTTGAACCGGTGTATCTTAGAAATGATTAAAGTTATTTCACTGGAATCTTCCGAGGTTTTTATAACACTGTTGAACTCTACTTTGAGTAATAAGCTTAATGGAAGTATCTTGATGAAATCGATCATAAAAGAAAATGACATGTTCATCATTAATTTATCATAGCTAAGGATCGGGGCTCATGAATTATTGAAATGAAGTTCATATATATATATATATATATATATATATATATATATATATATATATATCATTCCAGGATCATTTTCCAACTTATTCAAGATGATCTTCGTCCTCTTTAAACTTCTAACATTCTGTCCTGGCGTAAAAAGTTGCTTCAAATGTTTCACGTACGATTTCTTTTTCAAATTTTTTTCTCTTCTCTTTGGACTGTCATAGCTGAAACTCCTCTCTCACCTGCCTAACGTCTTATGAATTGAGTTGGATCTTTTCTAATTGATCTATTTAGCTCTAAGTTGAAATGATGATTTCTCTTCCTGGTAATCCAGTTTTCCTCTCTACTGTTCCGTTTTTAAAAAACTTATTCACCTTTTTCTTCATAGTTCTTGAATGGACTTTGAAGATGGAAGCCAGAGAATGAATGTTGGTATTATTACGGAAAACCTCTCTCTCTTGCTCAGTTGGAAGACAGACGATTTGACACAAAACTATTTTAACATGCTCTCTTTTTAGCTGAATGACTCAAAAGTGTCTTTCAGTGATTCTTAAGAAAAATGGTGTCAAGATAGCTAAACGTCTAAAAACATCTAAAAACTTGGAAGAAAGAAACTCAATTAGTTTTTAGATATTAAACATGGATAACTATACTGTTAAACAATTTGGACAATTTTGCTGTTACACGCGGTATACAAATTTTTGTAATAATAATAAGTGATAGCGTCAACGGCGACCATGGCACACACAGCACCACCTACGGCCAAGTTACGACTTTGTGAAGTAAAAGCCGCATTCCAGGTAAAAAAAATATCACAGACACATGTCGATCTGGTAGTTCTTAGAGTAAGTTGCAATAGCAAAGGAATAAGATATACTCCCTTGAAACTAGTGTTACCTAAAATTCCGGTCCAGTTTTGACTTTTAAATTTCTTTATTTATCTGAACATAGACAGATATCAGAAGCGACTGTCTGCCTAATGATGTCCAGGTCAAAAAGCAATAAGTATTTTTAAATGGATTCGAATAAATGATGAAAACATCTTTATTTAATATTTTGAATCGGAATACATTTAGCGGTGTTTACAAGAACTGGTACCCAACGTCCCAACTCAACATGCGGCACCCCATATATACATATATATATATATATATATATATATATATATATATATATATATATATATATATATAAAGTATCTCTCTCTCTCTCTCTGATTCGAAATTTGCTGTGTTTATAGGGGAATACTTTATACACGAAGACAGTGTACGTATTTAAATCAGTACTGTATGGTGATGAAATCTGTATCTGTAGAGCGTATTGATGCGCGAGACTGACATTCTGTTATATACTGTACCTATGGAGAGTAATGGGTATGTCCCAATCCTCATAAATACGTTGGACACTATTGCAAGTGGTGGTCGGCGTAAATGGTGTCTAAGTAGTCCACCGCTAGCAGTGGTTTACCTACTTCGCGCCGCTGGCGAGTAAGGTAATTTGTTGATGTTATAAAGATTACCATTTCATTTCCAACCTCCGTTTTGGTTATTCCTCATTCAGTAACCCTTTCTAGGTTACAACACAGTCACAAATTTAGTATCTGTTCCGACGTCTACATTAGTATGTATGTCTATTTCATTAAAATAGTTTCTCTTTCTTTCTTTCTTTCTTTATCAGCACTTCGTTGATCTATCTTAGATATAATATATATATATATATATATATATATATATATATATATAGATAGATAGATAGATAGATAGATAGATAGACATATGTATATTCGTGCGTGTATGTCTATAGTTATTTTTATGTACTATTAAGAAAATGCCATTGATAAGTACGCGTTACTTACTTGCGGTCAACAGTCAAACACTCAACACCTTGTCCCAAAGCAATAACATTTGCCGTGCGTCTGTCTTCGCTGAAATAGAAAAAAAAAAAAACCGTGTTAAAATCCTGAAGACATTGTGTTTAGTTACACTGTTATTTTATCACAACAGTAATAAAAACTTCACAAGACGTTGATAACATTGATAAAATTAGTTTTTCTTGAATGGAGAAAATGCTACTAGCTCGTGTCTGTCGATACTTATTGACATTAATCTAGTATGGCTCAAGGCCCAAAATCATGGAGTAAGTAAAGACTTACCATAGTAGCCTACTAACAAAATCGATTTAGATCAGACATTCTTCTTAATACTTACCAAGTTTAAATTAAAACTGCACAACATCGTAAGTATGATGCTATCACTGGGAATTGAACTCACAACAGCAGTAATGGCATTGGTGCTAGCTTTTCAATTATACTACACCAATGCGTATTATAGTTCTTTGTAGTGACTTTTTTCAGTAAATATTAAATTACAACCAGGACAATACTGGAGGGTGAGGATGACACTGCTTTGTTTTTAAAAAATCGAATTCGCCCTCAGCAAGGCAGTACAGTTTCCAAGCTAAAAGTTGTTAGAGGGTTTGGAAGAATTAGAAACCAAAAAGATTACTAAGGAGCGAGAACAATAGAAGAGTAATCAGGAAGACAGTAGATTATAACTGACATTGCATTTAAATTTTTGAAGATCAAAGTTGGCTGGAAAGCATGGAGCTGGAAGGGAGTTCCACAAGCGAGAAGTAAAACGAAAATAATCTGTAGCATAGAAATTACGGTTACATCTAGCTAATTCAACTGTAAATTGATGAGACCTTGCCGCCAATCTAGTACTGCACTTAAATTCATAAAGTCTAGGTACCGTAGCGAAGAGCGATATTTATTCCGCTATGTATAGAAATGTGGCACAAGGCAAAAATGGGGAATGGTAGAAAAGGACGGTCTTTTTTCTAACACCACAACAACGCATTCTTACTTACTATTCTTACCACATTCCCCATAATGCCATATTGTCTCTATGAAATTCCTAACTAGTCCCCATATGTACAACTCATTGTCAGTGGAGAGAGGTGAATAAAATTTAAAAATCTAACCCCAATGAATATTCACGAAATGTATAAAACTATTTACATGAAAGCCAGCGATGAGCTCAGCCGAACAGTTGGTATGGAAGTATTTATAGGAAAGGCAACGGAAAGCGATTTTATGGCGGTGAGAAAAATAATTGAGGTCAAGATACCAGCTCAGGACCAATAATATTGCTGATTTTTCTTTGGATTTTATCAAGAATCTCTAAATATATAATAGGAGCACCGGATCATATATGGCGCCAATATGCTGATAAAAGAAAACGAAAGAAAGAATATATGATTGTCGGCAACGGAAAGCGATTTTATGGCGGTGAGAAAAATAATTGAGGTCAAGATACCAGCTCAGGACCAATAATATTGCTGATTTTTCTTTGGATTTTATCAAGAATCTCTAAATATATAATAGGAGCACCGGATCATATATGGCGCCAATATGCTGATAAAAGAAAACGAAAGAAAGAATATATGATTGTCGGCAACGGAAAGCGATTTTATGGCGGTGAGAAAAATAATTGAGGTCAAGATACCAGCTCAGGACCAATAATATTGCTGATTTTTCTTTGGATTTTATCAAGAATCTCTAAATATATAATAGGAGCACCGGATCATATATGGCGCCAATATGCTGATAAAAGAAAACGAAAGAAAGAATATATGATTGTCGGCAACGGAAAGCGATTTTATGGCGGTGAGAAAAATAATTGAGGTCAAGATACCAGCTCAGGACCAATAATATTGCTGATTTTTCTTTGGATTTTATCAAGAATCTCTAAATATATAATAGGAGCACCGGATCATATATGGCGCCAATATGCTGATAAAAGAAAACGAAAGAAAGAATATATGATTGTCGGCAACGGAAAGCGATTTTATGGCGGTGAGAAAAATAATTGAGGTCAAGATACCAGCTCAGGACCAATAATATTGCTGATTTTTCTTTGGATTTTATCAAGAATCTCTAAATATATAATAGGAGCACCGGATCATATATGGCGCCAATATGCTGATAAAAGAAAACGAAAGAAAGAATATATGATTGTCGGCAGGCAATGAGTATTATTATTATTATTATTAGAGATTTCAAAATCAAGCTGGTACAGATATTTAACAAACTGGATAGTGTAGGCACAGACGGCGGATAGTGTGGAACAAAAATCCAAAGGCGCAAGGAATAGCGAAAGATGTCTTTCAGAAACTAAGCAAAGTACTTAGAGATAAGGAAATATCGTGAAAAACAAAGAAAAGCGTACTGAATCGCTATATAATATCAAATAACCTGAGTGAATTCTTGACAGTTTCTTCAAAGAATTGAAATGGTAGAGATGTTTTACCGACGAAATACAAAAAATACCAAAGACGGAATACGTGAGTAACGAGGAAGTCTAAAGAAAATAGGAACAATAAGAAAGTTTATACCTACAATAAGAATGAGAATGTAAAATTTCTGCGACACATAACGAGGAAAGGAGGCCTAGAAAAGTTAACAAACAGCGCACACTAAAAGCTAGAGAAGCGCAGGGAACCGTCGAGTTTAATTGAATGGATGGCAGATCAAAGATGTATGGTAAAGGGTCACAATATTACGTAGAGCAAGAAGTGACAGGAAATTGTGAAGAACCATGATCGACCGAATTCTGAAACCACATGACATATCAAAGAAGAAAATTTGCCTCCCACACAGAGAGAAAAAAAAAATAATTTCGTTCTTTTTCTGGTCAAACAAAATATTCCGAAAGCAGGCCTCCTTGACATTTACGTAATCATATTAAATCGTGTTAAATTGACTGCCGAGTCACAACCACGTTTGAAATGTTAAAATTAGCCAGAGAAACAGAATGAAGATTCCGAAACAAATGTAAAAGGCCAAGCAACGTTGCGTAAAAGAAATTGACGAAAAATCATGCAGAACTTTTCACTGGAATCACCTAATTCTGTGAAAGCATTAAATGTAATCAGCCATTTTGTGCGCATTGCAGACAATTTCAAAACCAAACAACAATTTACATGCACCATGAGAAAGTGCGCAGATTTAGATCTGCCGTTTTCTCTTTTTTTTTCTTTTTTTTATTACTCTTAAAGCTTCTGTACAACTCGTTCACATCTTTTCAGAGATTGGAAATTATACGTTAATTTGAGAAATGTCCATTTATTCACAAAAATCCACAAATTGCTCAGTCATTTAACGTATTTGTGTAAAAGTTAAAAATTCCTTTTTGTGTCTTTCTTCCGTTCCGTTTTTTTTTTTTTTTTTTTTTTTTTTTTTACTTGTGACCATTTCATTTCATGAAGCTTCAAGTCTCTGTTTATCGGTTCATTCATAGTTTTTTTGTGTACACATTTCTGTTCCTTCTTTCTTTCTTTCTTTAATTTCAGACATTCTTCAATCGCTCTTCTTTCTTTCTTTCTTTGTCTCCTTAAAACACATTTTTTCTTGTATTAATCTTCAGCCTCTTCTTTTTCTTTCTTTCTTTCTTTCTTTCTTTCTTTCTTTCTTTCTTTCTTTCCTTCTTTCTTTCTTTCTTTAATTTCAGATATTTTTCATTCTTCAATCGCTCTTCTTTCTTTCTTTCTTTGTCTCCTTAAAACACATTTTTTCTTGTATTAATCTTCAGCCTCTTCTTTTTCTTTCTTTCTTTCTTTCTTTCTTTCTTTCCTTCTTTCTTTCTTTCTTTAATTTCAGACATTTTTCATTCTTCAATCGCTCTTCTTTCTTTCTTTCTTTGTCTCCTTAAAACACATTTTTTCTTGTATTAATCTTCAGCCTCTTCTTTTTCTTTCTTTCTTTCTTTCTTTCTTTCTTTCTTTCTTTAATTTCAGACATTTTTCATTCTTCAATCTCTCTTCTTTCTTTCATTCTTTCTTTCTTTCTTTCTTTCTTTCTTTCTTTGTCTTCGTAACATACATTTTTGCTTGTATTATTCTTCAGCCTCTTTTTCTTTCTTTCTTTCTTTCTTTCTTTCTTTAATTTCAGACATTTTTCATTCTTCAATCTCTCTTCTTTCTTTCTTTCTTTCTTTGTCTTCGTAAAATACATTTTTGCTTGTATTATTCTTCAGCCTCTTCTTTTTCTTTCTTTCTTTCTTTCTTTCTTTCTTTAATTTCAGACATTTTTCATTCTTCAATCGCTCTTCTTTCTTTCTTTCTTTGTCTCCTTAAAACACATTTTTTCTTGTATTAATCTTCAGCCTCTTCTTTTTCTTTCTTTCTTTCTTTCTTTCTTTCTTTCTTTCTTTCTTTAATTTCAGACATTTTTCATTCTTCAATCGCTCTTCTTTCTTTCTTTCTTTCTTTCTTTGTCTCCTTAAAACACATTTTTTCTTGTATTAATCTTCAGCCTCTTCTTTTTCTTTCTTTCTTTCTTTCTTTCTTTCTTTCTTTCTTTCTTTCTTTCTTTAATTTCAGACATTTTTCATTCTTCAATCTCTCTTCTTTCTTTCATTCTTTCTTTCTTTCTTTCTTTCTTTCTTTCTTTGTCTTCGTAACATACATTTTTGCTTGTATTATTCTTCAGCCTCTTTTTCTTTCTTTCTTTTTTCTTTCTTTACTTTCAGACATTTTTCATTCTTCAATCTCTCTTCTTTCTTTCTTTCTTTCTTTGTCTTCGTAAAATACATTTTTGCTTGTATTATTCTTCAGCCTCTTCTTTTTCTTTCTTTCTTTCTTTCTTTCTTTCTTTCTTTCTTTCTTTAATTTCAGACATTTTTCATTCTTCAATCGCTCTTCTTTCTTTCTTTGTCTTCGTAAAATACATTTTTGCTTGTATTATTCTTCAGCCTCTTCTTTTTCTTTCTTTCTTTCTTTCTTTCTTTCTTTCTTTCTTTCTTTCTTTCTTTCTTTCTTTCTTTCTTTAATTTCAGACATTTTTCATTCTTCAATCGCTCTTCTTTCTTTCTTTCTTTGTCTCCTTAAAACACATTTTTTCTTGTATTAATCTTCAGCCTCTTCTTTTTCTTTCTTTCTTTCTTTCTTTCTTTCTTTCTTTCTTTCTTTCTTTAATTTCAGACATTTTTCATTCTTCAATCTCTCTTCTTTCTTTCTTTCTTTCTTTCTTTCTTTCTTTCTTTCTTTGTCTTCGTAACATACATTTTTGCTTGTATTATTCTTCAGCCTCTTTTTCTTTCTTTCTTTCTTTCTTTCTTTCTTTCTTTACTTTCAGACATTTTTCATTCTTCAATCTCTCTTCTTTCTTTCTTTCTTTCTTTGTCTTCGTAAAATACATTTTTGCTTGTATTATTCTTCAGCCTCTTCTTTTTCTTTTTTCTTTCTTTCTTTCTTTCTTTCTTTTTTTAATTTCAGACATTTTTCATTCTTCAATCTCTCTTCTTTCTTTATTTCTTTTCTTTTTGCATATTATCTTTCTCTCATGCTTTAATCTCTTTGCTTCTTTCTTTTTCTTCCTTTTCGATGTTACAGGATATTTCTTTCTTTCTTTTTTTCGATTCAGACGTTTTTCATTCTCCCTTTCTTCAATTTCTTCTTTCTTTCTCTCTTTTCGTTTTACATATTTTCATTACTTAATGTCTTCTTTGCATGTTTCTTTTCCTTTCTTTTTTGTTATCACAGGTTCTTCCTTTATTTCTTTATTTCACCTTAACTGCTACTTCTTCTATTTCTGTTAATTTGCTTCGTTGAACACATGTCCTTTTTTACAATCATTCGTTTATTCAGCAGTATTTTGCTTTCTTTTTTCTTATTTTTTCTAACTTTTTTTTTCTTGTTGAAATGATATTTCTTTTCCCTTTCTTTATCGTTTTCGTTTAATTTAGCCTTTCTTCATCCTCTTTTATTCACACTATACTTCCTCCTTCTTTTTACCCCTGAATACTTCAGTTTTTACTTTTTATTATAGATCAGTTTTCATTTTCTTCATTTTTTTCTCCTTGGTTCCATTGTTCGCAGATTCTTTTCCTATTTTTAAAATTTTGCTTCTGTTTTATTTTTAAATGAATTACATTTTCTTTTGTTATTTGTTTCCCCCGTTTACATCTCGTCTTTATTTTTAACCCATATTTCACTTTACCAGAAATTATATAATTTAGGATATTTTGCTCCCATTTAGGATATTTTGTTCAAGCGCAATGTACAAACGTCTCTAGTCAATTCTTTATAACATTCCCTTATTCTGTTATTCTTTCAGTGTCTTCAACTGTTTATTCAATCACTCAATTAATTTGACTGCTTCTTCATTCATTCAAATTTTAATTCTCATATTCCTTCTGTTATGCTTTGCATATATCTCTGCGTAGTAACAATCGTAATAGTTTTCTGTGCCCTGAATAGCAACCGGGTTTGTCTATCTCATTTTCATACGATACTAAACTTTCATTCATTTTTTTTCATTTAGTCAAACAATTGTTAACCATCCATTCGATCTTTGTCATTCGTTCATTTTCTCCTGTCTTTCATAATTTTTTCACTGTTAAAGGAAAGAAAAACTTATTTTTCATTAATTCACACACGTCGTCTTTCATTTTCTCCGTTCTTCAATCTTTTTTTTTACATATGTATTAATTTTTGCTGAACGTTCATGTTTTTCCTTTCCTCCTTTCACAAACTGTTTCTTCCTGTTTTAATTCACATCTTTCTCACAAATTGTTTCTGGCGTCTTCATCTCCCTTCGTTTTAGCGTTTTCCGCCATATTTTATTTCTTGACCATTGCGCCCTGTTCTTTTTCATCCATGGTTATTTTTTTTTTTTTATATCTATCAATTTTCCACATTTTTCTTTATGTACTTGAATCTATGCTTTTTTCATCAATTCGTTCTTATTCGTTACACAGCCATATATTTTTTACGTGTTGAATGTCTTCTTTGCATGTTTCTTTTCCTTTCTTATTCGTTCTGTCACATATCTGTTATACGTTCAATTGTTTCCCATAAGTTTGCATTTGTCGTCTGCTCCATCATCGGTTTTTCCTTCTTTACCAAATATATATACGTTGGACATTGTTTAGCAGCCATTCAACGGTTTCTATTCATTTGTCTTTTTATGTTAGGTGTATTGTCTTTATTCATTTTTCATTCTTTGTTAGATATTTAATCATTGATCAATCATAAGCACTCACTATATTTCGTTTGTTCAATCACGTCGTGTTTCGTACAAACGTTCTCATCTTTTTAAATCCTACATTTGCAACAAACTCCTATTTGTCATCTACTTTACACATATATGACGAGATGAGCACTGACTATTTAAGCATTCTATATCACATCAAAACTACCAATACAAAACAACGGTCCCACTTTCACTCCCGAAGCCAATGTACTAGTTATGAGAGAGGCTATGCTGATTACATAGGTATACACAGTTGGGGATTAGAACGAATTTCAACAGAAAATCAATATTCTCTACCAAGTATTACAAGAAATAGGATATAAAAATTTCCCAAACAAAAATTATGATCTATAACATTTCAAGTTCAATTTGGGATTAATCAAAGTCATTTTGGGATTAAGCAAGTTCATAATGAAATAGCCAAGTTCAAAATGGAATAGTCAAATTCAAATTGGGACTAAGCAGATTTAAAATGAAATAGTCATACTCAAACTGTAATAAGAAAATTTGATGTGGGACTTAGCAAGTTCAAAATGGATTAGGCAAATTCAATTTTCGACTGAGCAAATGATTTTGCTAAAAAAGATTTAAAATTAAATATTTTCATGATAAAATAATAATGTTGAACTAAACATCATTATTGAAATGTTTTATCTTCTAATAGCAATAAATCAAGAAAATTCATGAAAGGTGTATGATTTTTTGGATGAAGTTTTCAGCACCTAAAATCTCTCACTATACCTATCTTTTTTTCCAAACTATGTCTTGATATATGCATTCAGTATTTCCTTGCTGCTTTTTCTTAGGATTGTCGATATTTGTCCTCTTGCACCGCAAATCATTTCATTTTGAATAACTCTCTCTCATTCTCTCTTTTTAAACACTATGTACAGTCTACACATCACTTCCTTTCATCGTCTCTGATTGTCTTATCTATGAAAGTGCCACAAATTTATTCGTTTAAGAATAGACTCTTGTAAGGAATTGATAGTAAAATCTACGCAACGCTATGCTCCGATTTTGAATTATCTGTTTTACCGCCCAGTTGATAGTGATTGGAAATCGACTTTTTAAAATTTAAACAAAATTAATACACGGCCTACTATAATTACAATAACATCGCGTAGAAAACATTCTAACGAGGAACGAGTCTGAAAAGAAAAGGAATCAGATATTAGCAGCATTTAATTCAGATGAACAGTGGAGAGATTTGGCGTAACATCGTAGAAAAAAGTCAAATTCCAACCAGTATTTAAGAAAAAAGATATATTGTTCCAATTTGAACTAGCCTAGTTCATAATGAATATGTTTAGTCTCAATTCAGAGTTGATTATTTCATTATGAATTTGCTTCGTTCCAAATCAAACTTGCTTATTTCACTTGGAATTTGATTTGTCCCATTCTGAACTTGGGTATATCATTTTGAATTTGCTACATTCCATTGTGAACTTGGCTATTTCGTTTTGTATTTGTTATGTCCCATTGTGAACATGGCTAATTCATTTTGAATTTGCTATGTTCGATTGTGAACTTGGCTATTACATATTGAATTTACAATGTTCCATTGTGAACTTGGCTATTTCATTTTGAATTTAGATGTACCATTCTGAACCTGGCTATTTCATTTTGAATTTGCTACGTCTTATTTCTAAACGTGACTATTTCAATTTGAATTTGCAATGTCACATTTTGAACTAGGATATTTCATTTTGAATTTGCTTAGTCCCAATTGGAACTTGGCTATTTCATTTTGAATTTGCTATGTCCCATTCTGAACTTGGCTATTTCATTTTGAATTTGCTATGGCCAATTCTGAATTTGGCTATTTCATTTTGAATTTGCTATGTCCAATTCTAAACTTGGCTATTTCGTTTTGAATTTGCTATGTCCCATTCCGAACTTGGTTATTTCCTTTATAATTTATTATGTCCCATTCTGAACTTGGCTATTTCATTTTCAATTTGTTATGTCCCATTCTGAACTTGGCTATTTCATTTTGAATTTGCTATGTCCCATTCCGATCTCGGGTATTACATTTTGAATTTGCTATGTCCTATTCTGAAGTTCGTTATGTCATTTTCAATTTGCTATGTCCAATTCTGAATTTGGATATTTCATTTTTAATTTGCCATGTCCCATTCTGAACTTGGCTATTTCATTTTGAATTTGCTATGTCCCATTCTGAATTTGGCTATTTAATTTTGAATTTGCTTAGTCCGATTATGACCGTGGCTATTTCATTTTGAATTTGCTATGTCCCATTCTGAACTTGGCTATTTCCTTTTGAATTTGTAAAATCCCATTCCGAACTTGGCTATTTATTTTGAATTTGATATGTCACATTCCGAAGTTGGCTACATCATTTTGAACTTACTATGTCACATTTTGAACTTGGGTATTTCATTTTGAATTTACTGTTACATTGTGAATTTGGCTATTTCATTTTGAATTTGCTTAGACCATATCGGAACTTGGCTATTTTATTTTGAATTTGCTATGTCCAATTCCAAACATGTCCATTTCATTTTGAATTTGCTATGTCTCATTCTGAACTTGGCTATTTCATTTTGAATTCGCTATGTCACATCCCGAACTTGGCTATTTCATTTTGAATTTGCTATATCCCATTCCGAAATTGGCTATTTATTTTGAATTTGCAACGTCCCATTCTGAACTTGGCTATTTCATTTTGAATTTGCTTAGACCCATTTCGGAACTTGGCTATTTCATTTTTAATTTTCTATGTCCCATACCAAACATGTCCATTTCATTTTGAATTTGCTATGTCACATTCCGAACTTGGCTATTTCATTTTGAACTTGCTATGTCACATTTTGAACTTGGGTATTTCATTTTGAATTTACTGTTACATTGTAAATTTGGCTATTTCATTTTGAATTTGCTATGTCCAATTCCAAACATGTCCATTTCATTTTGAATTTGCTATGTCCAATTCTAAACTTGGTTATTTTATTTTTGATTTGCTATGTCCCATTCCGAACTCGGCTATTTCATTTTTAATTTTCTATGTCCCATTCTGAACTTGGCTATTTCATTTTGAATTTGCTATGTCCCATTCTGAATTTGGTTATTTCATTTTGAATTTGCTATGTCCAATTCTGAACTTGGCTATTTCATTTTGAATTTGCTATGTCCAATTCTGAACTTGGCTTTTTCATTTTGAATTTGCTACGTCCCGTTCTGAACTTGGCTATTTCATTTTGAATTTGATTAGTCCCATTCTGAACTTTGCTCTTTTATTTTGAACTTACTATGTAACATTGTGAACTTGACTATTTAATTTTGAATTCAGAAGTCCCATTCTGAACGACGCTATTTCATTTTGAATTTGCTACGTCTCATTTCTAAACGTGACTATTTAATTTTGAATTTGCAATTTTCCATTTTGAACTTGGCTATTACATATTGAATTTGCTATGTCCCATTCTGAACTTGGTTATTTCATTTTGAATTTGCTATGTCCTATTCCGAACATGGCCATTTCATTTTGAATTTGCTATGTCCCATTCTGAACTTGGCTATTTCATTTTGAATTTGCTATGTCCCATTCTGAATTTGGTTATTTCATTTTGAATTTGCTACGTCTCATTTCTAAACGTGACTATTTAATTTTGAATTTGCAATGTCCCATTTTGAACGTGCCTATTACATTTTGAATTTGCTATGTCCCATTCCGAACATGGCTATTTCATTTTGAATTTGCTATGTCCAATTCTGAACTTGGCTTTTTCATTTTGAATTTGCTATGTCCCGTTCTGAACTTGGCTATTTCATTTTGAATTTGATTAGTCCAATTCTGAACGTTGCTCTTTTATTTTGAATTTACTATGTTACATTGTGAACTTGACTATTTAATTTTGAATTCAGATGTCCCATTCTGAACGACGCTATTTCATTTTGAATTTGCTACGTCTCATTTCCAAACGTGACTATTTAATTTTGAATTTGCAATTTTCCATTTTGAACTTGGCTATTACATATTGAATTTGCTATGTCCCATTCTGAACTTGGTTATTTCATTTTGAATTTGCTATGTCCTATTCCGAACATGGCCATTTCATTTTGAATTTGCTATGTCCCATTCGGATCTTGGCTATTTCATTTAGAATTTTCTACTCACCATTCTGTACATAGCTATTTCATTTTGAATTTTCTATGTCCCATTCTGAAATTGGCTATTTCATTTTGAATTTGCTATGTCCCATTCTGAACTTGGCTATTTCATTTTGAATTTGCTATGTCCCATTCTGAACTTGGCTATTTCATTTTGAATTTGCTTAGACCCATTTCGGAACTTGGCTATTTAATTTTAATTTTCTATGTCCCATTCCAAACATGTCCATTTCATTTTGAATTTGCTATGTCACATTCCGAACTTGGCTATTTCATTTTGAACTTACTATGTCACATTTTGAACTTGGGTATTTCATTTTGAATTTACTGTTACATTGTGAATTTGGCTATTTCATTTTGAATTTGCTATGTCCAATTCCAAACATGTCCATTTCATTTTGAATTTGCTATGTCCAATTCTAAACTTGGTTATTTTATTTTTAATTTGCTATGTCCCATTCCGAACTCGGCTATTTCATTTTTAATTTTCTATGTCCCATTCTGAACTTGGCTATTTCATTTTGAATTTGCTATGTCCCATTCTGAATTTGGTTATTTCATTTTGAATTTGCTACGTCTCATTTCTAAATGTGACTATTTAATTTTGAATTTGCAATGTCCCATTTTGAACGTGCCTATTACATTTTGAATTTGCTATGTCCCATTCCGAACATGGCTATTTCATTTTGAATTTGCTATGTCCAATTCTGAACTTGGCTTTTTCATTTTGAATTTGCTATGTCCCGTTCTGAACTTGGCTATTTCATTTTGAATTTGATTAGTCCAATTCTGAACTTTGCTCTTTTATTTTGAATTTACTATGTTACATTGTGAACTTGACTATTTAATTTTGAATTCAGATGTCCCATTCTGAACGACGCTATTTCATTTTGAATTTGCTACGTCTCATTTCCAAACGTGACTATTTAATTTTGAATTTGCAATTTTCCATTTTGAACTTGGCTATTACATATTGAATTTGCTATGTCCCATTCTGAACTTGGTTATTTCATTTTGAATTTGCTATGTCCTATTCCGAACATGGCCATTTCATTTTGAATTTGCTATGTCCCATTCGGATCTTGGCTATTTCATTTTGAATTTTGCTATGTCCCATTCCGAACTTGGCTATTTCATTTTGAATTTGCTATGTCCCGTTCTGAACTTGGCTATTTCATTTTGAATTTGCTTAGTCCCATTCTGAACTTGGCTCTTTCATTTTGAATTTACTATGTCCCATTCTGAACTTGGCTATTTCATTTTGAATTTGCCTAGACCCATTCGGAACTTGGCTATTTTATTTTGAATTTGCTTTGTCACATTCCGAACTTGGCTATTTCATTTTGAATTTGCTATGTCCCATTTCGAAATTGGCTATGTATTTTGAATTTGCTACGTCCCATTCTGAACTTGGCTATTTATTTTGAATTTGCTACGTCCCATTTTGATTTTGGCTATTTCATTTTGAATTTGCTATGTCCCTTTCTGAATTTAGCTATTTCATTTTGAATTTGCTTAGTCCGATTATGACCGTGGCTATTTCATTTTGAATTTGCTATGTCCAATTCTAAACTTGGTTATTTTATTTTGTATTTGCTGTGTCCCATTCCGAACTCGGCTATTTCATTTTTAATTTGCTATGTCCAATTCCGAACTTTGCTATTACATTTTGAATTTGCTATGTCCAATTCTGAACTTGGTTATTTTATTTTGAATTTGCTACGTCTTACTACTAAACGTGATTATATCATTTTGAATTTGCTATGTTCCATTCTGAACATGGTTATTTTATTTTGAATTTGCTATGTCCCGTTCTGAACTTGGCTATTTCACTTTGAATTTGCTTAGTCCCATTCTGAACTTGGCTATTTCGTTTTGAATTTACTATGTTCCATTGTGAACTTGGCTATTACATATTGAATTTGCTATGTCCCATTCCGAACTTGGCTATTTCATTTAGAATTTTCTACGTCCCATTCCGAACTTGGCTATTTCATTTTGAATTTGCTATGTCCCTTTCCGAAATTGGCTATTTATTTTGAATTTGCTACGTCCCATTTTGAATTTGGCTATTTCATTTAGAATTTGCTATGTCCCATTCTGAACTTGGTTATTTCATTTTGATTTTGCTACGTCCCATTCTGAACTGAGCTATTTCATTATGAATTTGCTATATCCTATTCTAAACGTGGCTATTTTATTTTGATTTTGCTACGTCCCATTCTGAACTTGGCTCTTTCATTATGAGCTTACTTAGTCACCAAAGTGACTTTGATTAGTCCCAAATTGTACTTGAAATCGTATAGAATTTGAATGAAAACAACGATGGTAATACTTGGAATTCATCATAAAAATCTAGATGTAGAATTAGATACACTTCAGACACCTTGGCGTATGCATCAGCTATAACAAATTTGGTATACGAAAATAGAAATTGACCATAGCATAAGAAGCTATGTTTTAGGTAGTTTTGCCCAACATGAATCTGCAAACCCGAATCATGTTCTTAAATAGGTTCATCTGATGGAGACTTTGATATGAATGTTAGATATATCGCCAACCACATTCAGAAATATCTGAACTGTCAGTTGTATACATCCATTTTCTAAGGTCAATGGTTAAAAAAAGCTTTGAGTGAGTGAAGCCTAATTGTCTTGATAATAATCATACTTGTTTGAACATTGTGGACTGGCGATACAGAATGAAAATCAAAGTATTGTGCCAAATAACACAAACCTTACTTGAGAACCACCAACAGCAGCAACAACGAAAATGGATAGTACAGAGAAATAATGACGTAATCTAGATGTTAACATTCCACACTACCTAAAATAAAAGGTTAGGAAGGAAACCACCATTAGTACTGAAAAAGCGATAAAAGCTACTAGATATGAAAACGTATTTTCCTAAAAAAATTGTTTTCAGAGACAGATTTCATAAATTTCAACCGAAAGCAAATATTTCTTTATAAAGAAACGGCTAATATTACCATTACTAACAGTGGTAATGGTTCCTATTATCCAGTCTTCTTTCGTTTCTTTCGCCTCTGATCAATTATTTAACGTTAATTAATAATTCTTTCTTTAATAATTACAGTCTCCTTCTAGTCTTCTTCTTCTGCTATTCTATCCTGTTTTTCGGATTGCTTTTTTTATGTCCATTCTTAGATTTTCTTCTAATTGACGATCACGCTGCACTTCTATTTTTTTATTCTTCTATTCCATTCTAATGATTCCTTCTTTGAGATTCATTCGGGAATCTTCACGTCTAATTAAACATTGCACTGCCCTTCTATTCTTCATTTTTCTATTACATACTAGTGATTCCTTCATTAGTATTCATTCTTGCATCTTCACTTCTAATTAACGATTGCACTGTCCTTGTATTCTTCTATTCCATTCTAATATTTACTTTAATTAACGATTATGCTGTACATCTATCATTCCATTCAATTCTTTTGATTCATTTTTTAACATTCATTCGTGAATAATTCTTATGAACTATTACACTTTCCTTCTATTTTTCTACTCTTCTTTTCCTCTATTCTCTTCTTCTCATTCCTTCTTTAACAATCATCCTTGAATATTTTCTTTTAATTAACGATTGCACTGCCCTTCTTTTTTTCTTTTTACACTTTACACTTTGCCCGGAGATGAGCTTTTATTTATTCGATTTACCTCTTTTGTCTCGTCGAGTTTTATCCATTATTGTGTTAGCGCAATGAAGTGAATATAAAAAGACGATTATTTCTGGTCAGCAATATAAATTATTGCTATTTTTATTTCAGTCTAGACAATGGGACCCTTGATTTTCAATACCTATTTTTTTAAGTGCAAACTGCAATTTATTTTTCCGTATACAACTTTGTTTTTCGTCTACAAAAATAAATTAGGTACAGAAATGGAAAAATCCATGGGCATATATATATATATATATATATATATATATATATATATATATATATATATATATATATATATATATTGTTAAATGTAATAGGCAATTAAGGTCTATTTTATCTGATAATGATCCGTTCTAACATTCGCTTTAATTTCGGGTGAAAATAAAGACAAAAATTGGGATATTTTTTTTTATTAATTTGATCTACGCTTTCGGGTCACATAAGCCATATTCAAAGTGGCTATACGGACATTTGAAAAAGGTTATTCACTATCAAAGATTATATTCTGTTATGTTGACGATAACGGTCACCGAATAGCAGACGCAGGTCGTAGGTTCATGATACGGTTTTATGACGTCATATCACGTGGTAGACCGAAGTAATAACAACAGAACCATATGCCTAGATGCAATGCAATGTGTTGTGACTAGTGTGAAATGTAATTCTGTTGAGTGTGGATAACTTTATTTAATGTAGATGGCCTTTAATATCTGAAAGTTCCTTTTACTTTGTGTATGCGTGAGTATAGTTGTATTATCAACTAATATCCCGTCTTATATTATGTACATGGCGATGTTTTTCTAAGAAATGTTTAATAGAACTAAGATCAGAAAGGTAACAGTTAAGTGTACGGGAAAGCGTAGTAGTAGTAAAACCAATATATGAAGTGGATTTATTATTATTATCAGAAATACAATCTCTGAATGGGCATGTAAATTTATACACTACATTGATTCTTGTAGAAGGTTTAGTTGTGTGGTTGTACGGTTGTTAGAAACTATGGGGTCAATTCTTTTAAGTTTTTTATAATATATGATGAGCCTAACTTGTTTATTATTATTAATGGGTTTAAACTTTATACCTATTATATTTTTGAGTATTGTTTCATCATGCCTGTAATCTATTTTATTAACATTCATTAGTGAAAGCCAGCACTGCTTTCGGTTGAAATTTATGAAAACTTTCTTTGAAATGAATTTTACAGGAAAATACGCTTTTGATATCCATTCATAGACTTTCTTCTAATTGGCGATCACACTGCATTTCTATTCTTTTATTCTTCTATTCCATTCTAATGATTCCTTCTTTAACATTCATTCTTGAATCTTTACTTCTAATTACCGATTGCACTGTCCTTGTATTCGTCTATTCCATTCTAATCTTTACATTTAATTAACGATTATGCTGTACATCTATAATTCTATTCTATTCTATTCTTTTGATCCATTTATTAACATTCATTCGTGAATCTTGCCTTCTTATGAACTGTTAAACTATACTTCTATTTTTCTAATCTTCTTTTCATCTGCTCTCTTCTTCTGATTCCTACTTTAACAATCATCCTTGAATCTATACCTGCTATTTAACGATTTCGCTATCTTCCTATTCTTTCATTCCGTTCCAATCTTTACTTTTAATTAACCATTCTGCAGTACGTCAATCATTCTCTTCTATTCTTTTGAAAAATTTAGAATTATGATTATTTACCTAATAAGTTGTGTAATTTGATCAATATTTTTAGCTAAAACGAAAATGTCATTTATGTATGTTACATATATATGGGGGCTTATTTGTATCATTTTCAATTTGTATATTCGTAAAAATAGGAAATAGCAGCATTTTCATATATAATATTAATTTAAATATTATTTCACGTAAAATAATGTTTTTGTTTTAATATAATATACTCGTAAGTCAACATTCTTATTTAAATTTTTGTAAAAAAATATAAGTTAAATACACAAATTACATACAAGTAAGACCGGAAAGTTTATTTTCAAGAGATATATTTATTAAATTATTTTCTTATATTTGACATCACTGTGCAACTGCATAGTGTTCCTAAATTACTGACTGAATTGCTAAAGTAATATATATATATATATATATATATATATATATATATATATATATATATATATATATATATATATGATCATTTATTCGAAAATTATAATATAAGTATGTTATAAAATCACTATAAAAATAGCCATTTTGTTTCAACACTTCTGGTGTCTTATCAAGTGATGGTGTTGAAACACCATCACTTGATAAGACACCAAAAATTTTGAAACAAAATGGCTATTTTTGTAGTGATTTTATAACATATTTATGTTATAATTTTTGTATAAATAATTATATTTGCTCTACTCTGTATTGAGCACTCTTTTAAGAATAGTATTTGTTGATTATTGGAATTTATTCCGTATACACCAATCCTATACTTGCATATATATATATATATATATATGTTTACAGAATGCGATGGATAAATTGTCGTCTAAATGACGCAAAAATGAAAATAATACTATTGATATTTCATTTTAATAGTTATATTTACCAAAATTACACAAAAATATTTTGAAATACTAAAGTATCAATTTATTCAATAAAATCATCATTGACTTCAACCATGTCATCCAGACGACTTCGGTATCTTTTGCATCTCTTCTGGACGGTCTCCTTGTATAAGTTGGTGAATCTGCTCTAATCTTTGCCTTCAGTTCATCTTTGGTGCTACAAGGTGTTTTGTTGATCTCTCGCTCAACTCTACCCACCCCCGGACACACACACAATGATCATTTGCCGTTTGAAGAGTTAGGTGGCCAGATGCAACGAGTGATGTGGTCATAGAAATTGTCTTACAGCCATGACTGGGTTTTCCTGCTAGTATGGCATGGTGCAGAGTCTTGTTGCTAGACAAAGGGTCTTCCAACAGCAGCCTTTTTTTACACAGAGAAGTACTACCTCATCAAGGCACCTAGTGGAGGCATCCGTGTTGAGTCTTAGAGCCTCACCAACAAATTTAGGAGTTCTTTCCTAATCAGAACGATCAGTGTGTTTTCCGAGCTGTTGTACAGTCGTAATCATCATTAGACTCATCCAACTTTTTCCGAGTCCTCTACACTGTCATCAGATTGACATCCAAACACTCGGAAATGTTCATATTGGAGCATCCGGTTAGAATGGTGTTTCCAAATATCTGGCGTAGTGAATTGCGCCATTGTGCTCTTTTTCTCACAGATGGTTCCCAAGTGACCGGAGTATAATGTGCAGTCGACAAAATGAAAAGCAAACAAAGCGCGTGTGCGAAATTAAAAAGATAGAATGGCGATAATAATAATAATAATAATAATAATATATATATATATATATATATATATATATATATATATATATATACGCTAAAGAAAAAACAAAGATAGTGTACCAACAGATAAATTGCGAGACGACATAACACCTTAGACAAGAAAAAAAGGAAAGAAAAAAAAAGAAAGGAAAACCAAAAAGCAAACATATATCTACATAGTAGTCATACCCAGACTACATAATAAAGTAGGCATACCCAGACTGCATATTAAAGTAGTCATACCCAGACTACATATTAAATTAGTCATACCCAGACTACATATTAATGTAGTCTTACCCAGACTGCCTATTAAATTAGACATACCCAGACTACATATAAAAGTAGTCATACCCAGACTACATATTAATGTAGTCATACCCAGACTACATAGTAAAGTAGTCATACCCAGACTACATATTAAATTAGTCATACCCAGACTACATATTAAAGTAGTCATACCCAGACTACATATTAAATTAGTCATACCCAGACTACATAGTAAAATAGTCATACCCAGACTCCATATTAAAGTAGTCATACCCAGACTACATATTAAATTAGTCATACCCAGACTACATAGTAAAATAGTCATACCCAGACTCAATATTAAAGTAGTCATACCCAGACTACATAGTAGAGTTGTCATACCCAGACTCCATATTAAAGTAGTCATACCCAGACTACATAGAGGAGTTGTCATACCCAGACTCCATATTAAAGTAGTCATACCCAGACTACATAGTGGAGTTGTCATACCCAGACTCCATATTAAAGTAGTCATACCCAGACTACATAGTAAAGTAGTCATACTCAGACTATATAGTAAATTAGTCATACCCAGACTAAGTAGAAATGAAAACGTTTCACAACATTAGCACTTAACAAGGAGAGCTCGAGTCATTATTCATGCTTTACGCTCTCGATATCTTCAGACTATATATATATATATATATATATATATATATATATATATATATATATATATATATATATATACACATATATTTCATCAAAATTTATTTTTATGATAAAATACACGGTATATTTCATAGTAATTTTTCTGATGAATTTTCCTCTTTAGTGTTTAGATTTTATGAATTTAAGCACAATAGTAGTTTGGTGTCAAAATCCTCCCATTTTATAGTTGAAGTCTTTAGATGTACCCGTATTTTCAATGTTAACAATTTCTGCTCTCATACTTCTCGCTTGTGGAAATTTCTTCCGGGTTCTTGCTTCCCAGTCAACTTTGGTCTTCAAAAATTTAAATGCAAAGTCAATCATTATATTTTGTCTTCTTAAATTCCTATTCTTGTATTGTCCTTGTCCCTTAATTTTTTTTTATTCATATTCCCTCACACTCAGCAACCGCCTTCCGTCTTAGTGACTTTATTGCCTTGCTTTGGTGTGAGATGTTTAAAAACAATCTTTCTAAAGAAATGCTTAATTCTTAGTGACCGACAATGATTCAAATATTACTGACAAAAAACAAATAATATAATAATATCGGTTTCATCTCGTATCCAAGAATTTTATTTTTTCTTTGCAGATTGCTTCCTTTATCATGATGGCGTTGATGACAAAATTCACCGCCAATGTTCAGGTTCAGGACTAGACGCTTCGAGATTCACCAAAACCTGCTCCTGTAATCCATTCTCTATCGCAGTTAAGGCTTTACAAGTTTTGGATGTCGGTGAAAGAAAATCAGATTAGAAGATAGTGCCGATGGTGGGAATTTGATTAAGGGGGATCCAAACTTTTTTCAGAAAGCGACCCAAACACTTGATTTAATAATAATGTAAATAAACTCTAAATCGGCGACGTGTTTTTGTGATATGAGAAAAAAGTAACTTTTAATTAAGTTAAAAATTCAGCATAAAAATGCATAATATTTATAAAAATTTCGCCATAACAACACAAAAATCTTTGTATCAGACCATTGTCTATGTCACCCTTATAGAGAATAGGTCATACATTACAAAAAATGACAAATGATGGCGTATATCAAATTACATCGTTTTAGAATCACTTCGGTGAAATGATATAGTAGGTTGGTGCAAAATTAATGACGTCTTCTCTCATAGTAAGATATGTGAGAAAACGACATTCTTTTTGCACCAACCTAATAAAAATATCAAATAAGCCGCTTGAGGAGTCAATGATTTTTGCTTGATTGATTGATTTAAACGAATATCAATTCTTAATGGGTCATTTAATGCCGAAATTTTATTTTGGCGGGGACTTTGAAGTAATAAAATTGTAATATATGTTATTCTGTATAAACAATTGAATACACGACTGGTTGGTTGTTTTTTGTATACATGGCTGGTTGGTTGTTTTTTAAATACATGGCTGATTGGTTGTTTTTTGAATACATGGCTGCTTCGTTGATTTTTGTATGCATGGCTGGTTCGTTGATTTTTGAATACATGGCTGGTTCGTTGATTTTTGTATACATGGCTGGTTCGTTGATTTTTGAATACATGGCTGGTTCGTTGATTTTTGTATACATGGCTGGTTGGTTGATTTTTGAATACATGGCTGGTTCGTTGATTTTTGTATACATGGCTGATTGGTTGATTTTTCAATACATGACTGGTTCGTTGATTTTTGTATACATGGCTGGTTGGTTGATTTTTGTATACATGGCTGGTTCGTTGATTTTTGAATACATGGCTGATTGGTTGATTTTTGTATACATGGCTGATTGGTTGATTTTTGAATACATGGCTGATTGGTTGATTTTTCAATACATGGCTGGTTGCTTGATTTTTGTATACATGGCTGATTGGTTGATTTTTGTATACATGGCTGGTTGGTTGATTTTTGAATACATGGCTGATTTGTTGATTTTTGTATACATGGCTGGTTGGTTGATTTTTGAATACATGGCTGATTGGTTGATTTTTCAATACATGGCTGGTTGCTTGATTTTTGTATACATGGCTGATTGGTTGATTTTTGTATACATGGCTGGTTGGTTGATTTTTGAATACATGGCTGGTTGGTTGATTTTTGAATACATGGCTGATTGGTTGATTTTTCAATACATGGCTGGTTGATTGATTTTTGTATACATGGCTGATTGGTTGATTTTTGTATACATGGCTGGTTGGTTGATTTTTGAATACATGACTGGTTGGTTGATTTTTGAATACATGGCTGATTGGTTGATTTTTCAATACATGGCTGGTTGCTTTATTTTTGAATACATGGCTGGTTGCTTGATTTTTGTATACATGGCTGATTGGTTGATTTTTGTATACATGGCTGATTGGTTGATTTTTCAATGCATGGCTGGTTGCTTGATTTTTGAATACATGGCTGGTTGCTTGATCTTTCAATATATGGCTGGTTGCTCGATTTTTGTATACATGGCTGGTTGGTTGATTTTTGAATACATGGCTGATTGGTTGATTTTTCAATACATGGCTGGTTGCTTGATTTTTGTATACATGGCTGATTGGTTGATTTTTGTATACATGGCTGATTGGTTGATTTTTGAATACATGGCTGATTGGTTGATTTTTCAATACATGGCTAGTTGCTTGATTTTTTTATATACATGGCTGATTGCTTGATTTTTGTATACATGGCTGATTGGTTGATTTTTGAATACATGGCTGATTGGTTGATTTTTCAATACATGGCTGGTTGGTTGATTTTGAATACATGGCTGATTGGTTGATTTTTCAATACATGGCTGGTTGCTTGATTTTTGTATACGTGGCTGATTGGTTGATTTTTGTATACATGGCTGGTTGGTAGATTTTTGTATACATGGCTGATTGGTTGATTTTTGTATACATGGCTGGTTGGTAGATTTTTGTATACATGGCTGATTGGTTGATTTTTGTATACATGGCTGGTTGGTTGATTTTTGTATACATGGCTGATTGGTTGATTTTTGTATACATAGCTGGTTGGTTGATTTTTGAATACATGGCTGGTTGGTTGATTTTTGAATACATGGCTGGTTGGTTGTTCTTTGTATACATGGCTGATTGGTTCATTTTTAAATACATGGCTGGTTGGTTGATTTTTGAATACATGTCTGGCTCGTTGATTTTTGAATACATGGCTGGTTGGTTGATTTTTGTATACATGGCTGGTTGGTTGATTTTTGAATACATGGCTGGCTGGTTGATTTTTGAATACATCACTGGAGATTGTTTTTTGAATACATGGCTGGTTCGTTGATTTTTGAATACACAATAGGTTGGTTGATTTTTGAATACATGACTGGTTGGTTGGTTATATGTAAGTGGCATATAGGTTATTTTTATTGCCGAAGTCTAAATTTTATTTTTATGCCTTCAACTACAGATAAAATGTATTGTTAGTCATTTTTAAAATTGTATTATTGTTCATTCTGCTATAAATCTATATTATTGTTAATTTCTTTGTTAATTTTTGTTCTTATATAAAATATATATTTATACTTTCATGGTGTTTATTTTTTTTTTCGGGGTTCACTATTTGCCCATAGCTGTAGCTCTAGCCATTGCTACAACCCCAGATCAGGTTGGATCGACGCCAACAGCAATTAAGTTTCTCCTCAAGACCCCCAGTCTCCTGATCAGATGCCTTGTAGAAGTCCGTGAAACTGTAACGTAGCTACACAGGATATAACGGAAAAAATATTGATCTTAGTGCTGTATGTATATGAATTTTATGATATCACAGGTAGGGTTTTATTAAGAATATTCTTCAAAAGTTCAATTCGCTCGAAGTAAGCTTCACCATTTTTGCCGAGGTGAAGAATTTTCTTTAACCAGTCAATGAAAAAAATCAGTGAAGTTAATCATTAACCAACGAGTTCAAAAGATTTCACGCAGCCATATTCAGATTAAGCTGTATTTAAATACATTAAAAATTTAGTCGTGTAGCTAAAATCGTAGGCGTTTAAATAAAAATAAAAACACAAAACAACTAAACTATGTTTTGCCCTGAGGCTTAAGTGTAATAATTCCTAGTTCATATCAAACAAGTAACAGAGAATTCCTCCTCAACATTCCGCATTTTTACAAGAACCGTGTTTTATCGAGACAATATACTTCCGGAGATACACAGCAAATAGGATATGGGAATCAAATTTATTAACGTAATCTTGCAAACAGACTGAAATTATTTCAACTCCAAAGTGTTCCAAGAGTTATCTGCCGCTGGTGTCCCCTGGTTCAAGTAATTATGAGTGGCAGTAAAAGAAATCAATAAATTGTTTCACATGAATAATTTATGAATTGAAACAGAAATGAGGATATTCTTAAACAGAATATCTTTTAATCAAATATCTTCTTCAATGAGGCTAATGTGAATTTAGAGCGGCGTAGCTTCTCTTTGCTCAGCAGGAAGAAAATTAAAGGGCATTCCCTTTGTATAAATATGGACTCGCCTCTCTTACGTGGGTGGTTAAGAATGAAATCGTTTGAACTGGGAAAAAATAAGACGTCACTTCATGGATGCCTATGGGTTTCGATTCTGTCGAAGGATTCAAAAAACGTGCTGATGGTCAAGTTCTTTATGGATCCATCTGACAGAAGCTACCTCTCTATTTCAGTAAAGAGCTAGTGGTATTGGATCAATGCAAAGCTGGTGAAATGTGTAGATACAGTGTAACCCGGATATAAGAGAAACCCGGATATAAGAGACTTATCCGATCCCGACAACTCTCTTATATCTGGGTTACACTGTATATATATAATAAATGCGCAGGGCACATCGAGGTGTTGTAATGGTTAGCAAGCTTGTCTCGCTAGAACAATTACGACTGAGGAGTGAGCTCAATCCTCACTGCGTGCCCCTTACTTTCGGCCTTGTGCTACAACCAAGCTATGCCTGGAAAATCACTGCATAATAAATGCACAAATTTTAACTATGTTTAGCACAAATTAAAATAGTTTAAGGAAGATATTTTATGACAATCTTTTTTTCTTATTGTAAGATTCAAGAGCATCTTGAGGTAGTGACTGCTAAAATAGTTCTGATGAATGAAGTGTGTAATATCAATGAGAGTGTAGTTTTTAGGAAGTGAAGATTAAGAAGACAGACAACTATTGACCCTTTATTTAAAGAAGTTTAAGTTCTGGTGACCAAGTAAGCATCCACATGTGTTGTTTGTTACTCAAAGTAGTAGTTCTACTTAAATTTGGAATACGGGGGAAGTAAAGGTGATTCAACTTCGTGGAAGTAACATGGCGTGTATTAGATGTATAGGTCTGAGTTGATAGAGCTAATGAATGGAGCCCATCTGAACATTTGTTATGCAAATAGTGTTTGAGTAACGCTATGCTTGTGACGTTGCATCTGTCGAAATTAGTCTTCTCCAAAAAAAGGATTTGGAAGTAGAAAGTGACTTGCTGTCTTGGAAATCTATTTTTGAAGTTCTGAGATTACTTTGCCTTGAACACCGAAATCTAGCATCGACAAGAATTACCCATGTCTTTCAAAACGTCGTTTAGAGTCAAATTTCAACGATAATACAGTAAGTTGGCATTTTACTGTGTCCTGTCTTCTAACTGATACCCTGGCAACAATTTGCAACCCCTCAAAAAAAAAAAAAAAAAAAAAAATGCTGCAGGCACATCCATCTCATTTAATAAACTGATGCAAGATAATGTTTATAATGTTCTAGTCCTTCATTTTTTTACCCTTTATTTGCTTTTACGCCGGAGAAATGAGAACAGTTTGGTTTGCCATTAGCCATATATAATATTGTGATTGATTGATTGAATGCAAATTTTGCAGAGCCTGTTTCGCTGTCAGCGAAAATCCATCTACGTATGGTATTTCAATTAGGAAGAGAACACATGCTATGTTTTTAATTCTTGAAATGGGAGAAACAGTACTTTTTTTCACTTTCACAGTAACATCTATTCACCAATTAAGTACCATTTTAAAAACAAGGCAAATAGCATGAAAAGGAAACGATTATTTCTCCTTCAACCGTTTCCACATCGGTAAAATCAGATTAAGTCAAAATTGAAATAAAAAAAAAAGTACATTATAATTTTATAAGTAGTATTTAAGCTGAGAAAAATTTTCATCCGATTTCTAAATGCTTGTGTTTTTGCAATAACAGCAAAAAGGAAACATCGTAGGATGTTTTGCAGCGTAAAGCCGTCAAAAATATTCTAATAGAATAATTATTTTTTGAACAAAATAATATGAGTGTCGTGTCTGCATTTGTGCTCACTCAAAAATATGTAATATTACGATCAGATTTATTAAGGAAAATAACTTTAACAGTATTAACGGTTAATTACACTGTATTTATTTACTTTTTAACTACAGAGATCCCGGTTTTAGAAACGTTTCTCTTAATAACAATTTTAAAATGATTCAACAAGGGATGTTATTTTATTTAAGTTAACTGCATTTTTGGCAATAGCCTCATTTAGTTTCCGTTGTGCGTGTCAAAAATGGCGCTTTTATCGCAGTCACAATTGTTTTCTCGGTCATTTAGCTAAGATCAAAGTGTAGTATGTGTTCTTATCACTGAACTTGTATCTTTCTTTCTTTCATTTTCTCACTGAAACCAAGTAGTGTTTTTCGCCTCTTTGTAAGCGAACAAAACGAAATAGTCCATTATTTATGAGGTATTGACAGTGCGTAGAGGTCATGCAAACTAACAAAATGGAGGGACAAGCCCAATTATAATAAGACGGATTTCATAATTTCCTGTAAAATAATGTGCCTGTATTTTTTTTTTTTTGCTTCTTTTCAATCAAGTAACCCCAAGCAAGGCGACAGTGCCACTAGAACGCAGGGTTTTATAGTGAGTTAAAGTGAATGAGAAAATTGAAAATGGGGACGATTGAGGAAAGGGAAATAATAAGAACAGATTTCAGGAAGACAGAGTATGGCGATTGCATTTACATTTTTGGAAACTGTATTTATCAGGAAAGCAAATATATCGGGAGTTCCATAGGTGGGAAATGCGAGATAAAAAGCTATTAGAGAAGAAATGACAGTTGTATATAGCTATTACGTTGGTGCAAAAATAATGACGTAATAATGTCGTTTTTTCACGTTAAAAAAATACGTCAAGAAACGACATTATTACGTCATTATTTTTTGCACCAACCTAATAGATAAATATTAGGTTGGTGCAAAAATAATGACGTAATAATGTCGTTTTTTTCACGTTAAAAAATACGTCAAGAAACGACATTATTACGTCATTATTTTTGCACCTACCTAATAGTTCAACAGTACAGCGCTGACAGCTAGCGCGCTTAAATTCATGTAGTCCGGGTACAAGAAAGGAAAAAAAAAAGACGTTCCGGCTGTTACCCTGAAAATGTTTCCTAACATAAGACAAGAAAGTACACAAATGGTAGTTAGATTTTTCTTAAGGCAAATGAAAATGCTATAACACTGAGAAACAATCACTTTGCAACTTGTATAAAAAAAAATAGTGATGGATTTGCATTCGTTCTCAATCGGAAACTTTCGATTTCTCAAAGGAGATATACCCTGGTACATTAAATGCTATTCACATTTATTTATTTACAAAGTAACGTAATATGTTTTTCATCTTCAATATGCCATTACATTTCAGAAAGTGCGCGATCATGTTTCTGCACGATTTCTTATCCTATTCTGTCTTAAATTCTGGCATGACGAGTTATCATTATTTAAGCTATTTACATTCGGACTATCGTCCTCTGTTGTTATCACAACGTTTCGTCCGTTGCACCTTCCGGTCTTCATCAGATGTATATAGATCTGGGTAACGAACAGGGAATTCTGAATTTAACACTTTATTTAATCAACAGGGTAGATTATTCTCGTTCTGCCGCTGATGTCTAGGGATATTTTGACTAGTTCTTATATTTAGTACTGCTCAGTTATTGATCACCGGTTTCCGCTGAGTCTAAGTACACACTACCTGACCCAGGGATTGAACTAACAATTACTATATCACCAAATTCACGAATCAATTCTTTCATCCATTAGGCAATTGTCATGTGAACTTGGAGTCTTTAAACCTATCCTGTCCGCTACTGCTGCTGCTGCATGCTTGACTGCTGATGCTGCTGTTATGAAAACAAGCTATCATTTGTCTTTATTAGAAAGACAAATGACAGCAGTAGTACCACTAATCAGCAGCCAGATC
>OZ010582.1:97563105-97618105 GCA_963932145.1 Acanthosepion lycidas | reverse complement strand
AAAACTTTTGCGGTCTCTCTCTTCTCTTTGATATACACACTTTTCTCTCGTTGGAACTACTATACCCTCTTCCTTTTATATATATATATATATATATATGCTATAGATAAATTGTCGCTATTTTATGCTTTTAATTTCGCGCATGCGCATTGTGTTTTTTATTTTGTCGATTGCACAGTATAGTAGGGTAACCGTCTGTGTGAAAAAGAGCATCATGAGGCAAATCCCACCGCCAGAAATTTGGAAACGGTATGATGTACTGCTTAGCATTCCCGCCGCAAGGTCTAATACGGACATTTCATAGTCTTTAGGTGTAAAGCTGAGGACATTGCAAAGGATTCCTAATAAGTTGGAATAATCTAATGGTGATTACGAAGGTACGGCAGGTACTCCTGATAAGAAGAAGTCCTGATTAGAAAAGAACTCCAGAATTTGAGGGACTCAGATTCCACACGGGGGCTTACATCAAGTGCCTTGAGGAGGTCAAGAGGTGGCTGCTGGAAGACCCTCTGTTTGGCAACAGGACTCTCCAATCCACCCAAGAAAACAACCCAGTTATGGCTGTAGACAATTTCTGTGACCACATCACCACGTACATCTGGTCACCAAACTCCCTAGATTGCAACCCGTTGATCACTAGGTGTGGGGTGCAGTTGAGTGAGAGACTAATAAAACCCCTTTGACACTAAAGATGAACTGACGGCAAAGATTATGGCAGCATTCACCAAGTAAAACAAGGAGATTATCCAGTAGAGATGCAACAGATTCCAAAGTCGTCTGGATGTCGTGGTTGAAGCTAATGGCGATTTTATTGAATAAATTGACTCTTTAGTGTTTCAACATATTGGTGTGTAATATTGTTAAATCTCTCTTACTTAAATGAGATGTCAGTTTTATTTTCATTTGTTGCGTAATTTGGACGACAATTTATCAATCGCACCCTGTCTATATTGTATTAGGTTGGTGCAAAAACAATGACATAATAATGTCGTTTTTTGATGTATTTTTTTAACGTCAAAAAACGACATTATTACGTCATTATTTTTGCACCAATCTAATATTTTTAAATTATGAACCTATTTTCTTCCGCAATAATCTTAATTAAATTTTTACTTTAGAATGTTGGAGATAATACGTTGTTTTAGTTGGAAGATAAATTGTGTGGTCAGATTTAATTCATCTATTTTGTTGACAGCTGATATATTGTAAAAAAATTAAAAAAAAAAGGATTCGTAATTATTTTCAGCAGCGTCGAGGTTAGCTTTCAGCAGTAAATCAACTACGTGGTCCTATTTTTTTTTCCTCTTTATCGTTTGAATTTTTCCCGCTTCGTCACGCTTCATATTCCCCATAAAATTTCGCTGATAGAAATATCTGGAGATGACATTTTGCAAAAAAAAAAATTATTTAGCAAAATAGAATTCTGGTTTAAAGTTTCACCCAGAAATCGATAAGAATAATTTCTGCTTCCTTTCACAATCTCCAATCTCTTTGAGTCTGAATTTTCGCTTAGTACCTCTATTGATATCCATCGAAAGGCATGATAATAGTTAATTTCAAAGAACGGCTTGCGCACGCGTGTGCGTGCGTGTTTGTAGAACTTTAGATGAGTAAGGGGTTGCAAAGTGCTAAACACCATCTTGACACTCCCTCCAGAACTCAGCATTAAGATAAGATTTAAATATCCCTTCGACACTCGCCCCAGGATTAAACGGCAAGATAAAGGTCTAGACTTTTTCTAATAATGTTCACCAAAAAAGACCCAAGAGCCTCTCAAGTTACTGGTTAACCAGTATATTTGAGCTGGTCAAGATTGTGGTCGTCGTGAAAACAACCTACCGGGAGTCTGTGTCTATATCTCTGAAATGAGGTATTATGATTGTTGTAGGATACCTACGGACGATAATGGGTATGTTCCCATTCACTTAAATACAATAGTGAATACTGTACGTGGTCGAGTGTTGGAGATTCTTTGAGAAATTCACTTGACTAACTTCTAGCAGTTGACTACTACTTCTAAGCGCCGCTGGCGAATCTTATATATGTTGTTCTTGTCCTAAGTATTATCGTTCATTACCAACCTTTGATTATTCTATTCAGTAACCTTCCCTAGGTTACAACAATGATTACTTGCATTAATTACATTATTCGGACTGTTATCCTCATTTTTATTGCCATATTCATAACGTTTCGGCCGTTGTACCCTCCGGCCTTCTTTCGGTTCGAAATTCCAATCACCTGAAAAAGGCCGGAGCGTACAACGGCCGAAATGTTTTGAATATGGCAATGAAAATGAGAATAACAACCCGAATAATGTAATTAATGCAAGTATCGACAAAGCAGGATTTCTTGGTTATAAACCCGCCCGTGTTGAACTTAATTCTAATTAATGGACTACGAAGAGAATGAGCATGTTTCGTCATAGTTTACGAGCCATGGGGGTCCCAGCTGCAAAGGTCAGAGCTGGTGGTACTAAGGAATGTTGCCCGTCGGAACACTTGCCATGTAAATAACGATAAAGTGGTGACAGGCTAGCGGATAGAGAATAATTCATCACCAACAAGTTCGAGAGTGTGGAAGAATAAGGCGATGAAATTTCTCTCCGTCTCTTTGCGAATTTTTAGATTCTGTTTCCTTCCAGTATAGATCATGTAAAGATATTATTGTAAACATTATCACTGATAATTTAGCTCTTCGATTTAAAGCAGCGTTTCACATTGGATCAGAACCTGGTTAGATTTTAGATACCGCTTCATGGACGATCAATGTAGCTAGATGCAGTAAAGTTGACATTATCTAAAAGTTGAAAAAAATGTTACACCGTTGTCGAAAACTCACAGACAACGGAAAATTATTGAATTATTCATTCTGGCTTAGTAGCTATTAACATCGAGATGAGAAAGCTGCTACTAGATTTTGGAATAAAAATGTGGCCAAAACGAAGAGTGACAAAAAGGTTTCATTTGTTGTAACTTTCAACCGGTTTGTCTGACGCCAGCTGGCCAAACACTTCTTGAAATCGTCTCTTCTTTTTGACCAGGAAAAGTCCGTGCTAACATAAGCACCAGGTCGAAACATTTGGGTTGAGAACGATCGGAGATAGATAGGCCCATTTAAAAGGTCATTCTTTAAAACCTTTCTCCTTTAATTATCAAATTCGTATATCGTTACATTAACAGGCTGGTCTGTTGGGTCTGCCTGTAAGCTGGATGCTACGATATCAACGTCCATCAATCTATGACTTCGTTATAGTTCTTTTCGATAGAACAGTATAGATACAATATTTGGATTTCATGCAGAACCTTCGTGATGTTGCATATCAAAAACTAAAGATAAAATGCACTAAAGGAAAAAAGCATGATGGAACAACGTAGAAGACTATTTATTTTAGAAAACTTACCTGAGTAATGCTTTTTCGCCAAAATAATCCCCACGCTTCAGTTTTCGTATTTCTTGAGGCTGCGAATGTCCTTGAATTGTCTGCGTAACTTTTACCTGAAATTATCACAAAAAAGAGAAATATTTAGCCATTCATGGTAAGTTCAACATTTCCTTGTGACACTGAGTTCAAACTAGTCATAATATATATATATATATATATATATATATATATATATATATATATATATATTGTGTGTGTGTATTTAGTCAGCATTTTTTTCATTAATGCATGTTTCATCAAATAATATAGACAATATATAACATTATCATTAAAAGAAGAAAGAAAATCACAATATTGATAAATATTTCTTAATCCTATCTAAGCTTTCGGTATTTTTTAATCCTATCTATGCTTTCGGCTTACATAAGCCATTATCAAAGATGAAAATTACATTACAATATATTAACCAATACACAGACAAAATAATAATGATAGTCTGTTTTTGTTTGCATGGAAGATTTCCAAGTAAAGACAAACTCGTGCATACGAGGCGCTGGACGCGAAAATCGCACTGCATCTCATGACATCACACATGACCACACGAGAGTGAAAATATATATAAATTAGATATAAATGAAATTCAGTACCGCATATGGATGTTCATTTCTCCCCTTAAGAAAAAAATTCAACCGGGGTTTATCAACACCAAAGGGTTTGAAGATAAAATAAAAAGGAAGCTTACAGATTTGTAAACTTTAAAGAAACAGGAAGGCAAAGACGACTAAGTAAGAGAAAAAAATTTAAAAGGGAGGAAAGAGGAAAAAAAGGTGGGTGAGACAAAAAAGAGAGAGAAAAAGAAAAAAACAAAAACAAAAACGGAGAGGTCGATGAAGAAGCAGGAACACGTCTAGATAAATTTAAGTACAGTTGGAAATCTGACACCAGTTAAAATAACCTTTATCTATATTTAAAAAAACACATATCTTGTTTCAATAAGGAAAAATTATAAAAGAAAATTCAATCTTTAAACTTAAGGAAAGTTTTTAAGGTAGTTTTTTTTTATCTTAATTTAAAGAGAAATCTTCTCTTTATATCAATAATCTCTTTCTTTCTTGGTGCCTGTAGGAAAATTCCAAAATTGAAAGTACTTGTGAAAATAAAATTATTTGAAAGAAAATTTTGGAATTTTTCATAATCAATTTTCTACAGCCGACAGGTAATTAATTCGTTGACTTTAAAGATTGAAGTCAAAGCATAAAACAGGCTGTCACTGATTGCTGTTGCCCTCAGTGTCCATTTTTTCACACACACACACATATATATATATATATATATATATATATATGTTTGCACATTATTTTTATAGATACAAATATTTAAGTAAATGCTCTGTTTATAATAAACCGTATTAAACAACATTTACCGGCCTGAATGTCCGAGAAATTTTCACAGAAAATATTCGTCCTCCGACAGGATTCGAACCTGTATCCTATACGGAACCGTCATTTAGATTGACGTGTCTTAACCGATTTGGCTACAGAGGAGCGTTCGATTAGCAAGGTCGAATTTACTGTCTTTAAACTTTAATCTTCTATGCATCTCTCACGTACATTCATATCTGCTCAAAGCGCATCCAAATGTAAACAAATGACGTCACACATTATGAAATGGATAATGTCCGACAATTATTTTAAGACATTTTTATGTTTATATATATATATATATATATATATATATATCAACACTTTCTGTTTTCTTGTCGTCGGATCTGATCAGGTAATTTAATTTATGCTTTCCACTTTATATATATGTGCAACATAGAAAAAATTATTAGCTCCCACAATAGCAAAATTTTAAATGAACTTCATAATCAACTACAAAAAGATCTTAATACGAGCCAAAAGAACAAATCGACCTGTAACTGCAGGGAAGGATCCGTTTGTCCAGTACAGGGAATATGTTTGTCCGAAAACGTAATATACGAAGCTACAATTTTCCCCAAGGAAGATATTAAACAGAAGAAAATCTACATCGGAATATCGGTGGGAAATTGGAAGCAACGATTTTATAATCATCGCCAATCCTTCACAAATAAATCCAAGAAACATCAAACTGCACTATCTAAACATTATTGGGAGTTGTTGGAAAGCAAATTAACCCCACAAGTAAAATAGAGAATCGTCTCGAGAGCTAGAACTCCGTTAAACTTCAGAGACCGATGTAATTTGTGCATTAAAGAAAAAATCCTAATAATAAAGCATAAGGATCCGGGCATATTACTGAACAAACATAACGAGTTGATTTTTAAATGTAGATATAAAAACCACCTCAATTTAACTAAATATGTTTAGAAACAACAGTATTAAAAGGGAAAATATTACTTTTGTTTTTGAAATGAATGTATGAACACATGGATACTATACTTGGTAGTATGTACTCTAAAAAGTAGATGAACTTAGACATTGTATGTGAATTTATATATATATGTATGAACATTTTGGATAAGGGTGCTTATATGAATATATGTACTTGTATAAATTGTGGGCACATATGTATAGAGGTATGTGTGTGTATATATGTATGTGTAGATGTATGTGTATATGTATATATATGTATATGTATAGATGTATATATGTATACGTGTATTTATATATATGTAGTATTTTGAATATAAAATTACTTGTAATCTGCATATGTATATAGATGTAAATATCTTAGAATTAATATTTGTAATATATGTGTGTATAGATGTATAACATTGTAATATAAATACATATACATGTGTGGATAGTTATGTGTAGAATCCTTTTCATATGCTTTTTATGTATATAATCGTGTGTATATGTAGGTATATGTATATATGTGTGTATGTGTGTATATATATGGTTGTATATGTATATAAAGGTGTGTGTATGTATATGGGTATATATATATATACATATGTATGTATATATATATATATATATATATATATATATATATAGATAGATAGATAGAGAGATATATATAGTTATATGTGTATATATGTGTATATGCGTGTGTGTGTGTACGTGTATGGAATATTTTCAAATGGAAGGACATGGGTCATTCTAATGGTGTTTTAAAATTACTCTTTTTAATGTTTAATATCACTTTCTCTTTTAATGTTCTATAATCAGAATTATGAGAATATATATTTATCTTCTGGAGGGAGTTTCATTTTAAAATTGTTAACTTAATTTAAATTATACCACTCTTTAACTATTAATAGTAATAATAATATTAACGAAATTCCTTTAATAATGAAGCATTTCAGAAGTCACCTAAAGTTAAACTTTAACTATGAAATCAAATTTAAATCTAAATAAATTTCAAATATTAAAATATAGGTAATTATTGATAAATGTATGTATATATAACTTATGTATGAAGATAGATGAACATTTGTGTATATTGTTACACGTATGTCTATGTGTGTATTTGGACATGTAAATAAACGTATGTATATATGGATTTGCATGAATATGTTTGTGAGATATATATAAGAAGAAAACAAAATCTTTAATATTACCCTCAAATATTATTCAATTATGAAACCTAAACCTTAAGTAAGTTTACCCATATAATAATTAAGAAAAAATGCATTCATTAATTAGATTAAAAGTAAAACTAATAAAGATGTTACCGAAAATTTTTTTTACAATATTAAGGAAGTACAATTGGTCGGGTAAATAAACTATAATAATTAAAAATATTTCTTTAATATGTTCTCTATAAATGTGTTAATAAAAATAGTAGTTAACTTATATTAAGTCCCTAAACTATTTACTTAAAAAATTAAATATTTAAACTGATAACAATCATCATTTTTTTTTTTTTTTAGACATCTAAATTTCTATCAAGCATTGAAATCTATCCTTTACTTAAATTTGTTAAAACACAATTACAACCTCTTTCGATTTACTTCCCTTTCCCACTCTCTCCTTGACGTAACACTCATTTGTATATATCTGTATTACTGTCTTCTGTCTCCTCTCTCTTTTCCATTTTTCCTTTCCTTTTTCCCTACTCCCCTCCCATTTCTATATATCATTTCCGTTAAGTTAACCATCTAAATAGGTCAAGGTCTGGTCACTCCTCCTACCCCAATGTAAAATACGCTTAAGAGAGATATGAAATTAACCCCTCCCTATACTCTACCTTGTCTCTTTAACTACCCCCTCACCCCCACCCTGTTAAATTACAAAAATTACACTACCCATCAATTTTCAATATCATTTTTCCTTTCATTTCGTTGTTGGAAGTGTTACCTGATGATCCGGAGTCCTTAAAAAGGATTTTGGTGAAATAAATTATTGTAATGGTACCTTAAAGTGGTCTGTTTTTCATTAATTATATATATATATATAATTTCGTAAAAATGACCGATAAAATAATTATTTCAGTTCTTTCTATAGTAAAACAAAACACCAATGCCTAACATCATCAAATATGAATACGGCGCTGGTTGTATTCATCAATTAAGAATATGTCTACCTTTCGGCAACTTTTAGACTGTTGCTAATAGCACTTAAAGGTCATTTTCAATAGTCAAGCCTAAATACACGTAAATGACTTAGATTATTCGAAAGAGCTCGAAACTAACAATTCTTTGGACAGTTTCTATATTCATTAAGTCCAAAAATCTTGTTCGCATATAAGAAAAATACAAAAAAAAAAAAACTCAACAGAAATAGTTGTCAGTCATTTTTAGCGAAACATATATTCGAGAGACGTTACTAAACCTCTCTACTATGTATATATATGTTTACGGCTGTCAATTGATTGTTTGCCATTTGTATTACAGAGTACAAAAGGTAGTAATCAATGAAAGATATGTTTACCTAACCATTTATTCGGGGAAAAATTATTATGGAACTCTACCAAACTGTTTTATTCTCAATCTTCGTGATCAATGCACAGTTGCAGCCGAGAGGCAGAGAGTTGTACACACACACACACACGAAGACTTCGATTTTAATTTCCTCACACTTTATAGAAATTGGAGCCTTCAATTTCCGAATGGTAAGAGACTTTTCATGTTAATCAGAAAGGTTTCCATAAATCTTCAAAAAGAAAGAAATCTGGATGTGTAAGGCCCGAGAAGCGTACCGGCCACTAAATCGAGCCACTTTCCGAAAGATTTTGATCAAGCTAATGAAGATAGAATTAACTAAGAAAATTAATAATCTGCAAGATAAACTTTTACGAAATTATTTCCCAGAATCTGGGCACTGATTTTGATCTGTATATATCACGTGTAGGCTTATAGTAGCACTATATGTACTGCAGCCGTTACAACAGTGGGTGTGTCTAGGGCAATATAACATGACGGAGCTCATCCTTATTCAGGTCGATTTTAAATTCAGATTTATTTACGAGGGTTTAAATTCAGAGTATTCCTTCTTTAAGACAGGGTTACCATCTATGACAAAACATCCCGGCTTGACATTCTATTTAATAGAAAATTGGAGAGAAATTGAGACAGGATTTCTTTTTCCAATATCATTAACGCAAAGTGAACAAGTCGACCTCGTTAAGAAATTGCACCCAACATGCATATTTCATTTCATAGCGCTAACCATTACATATACTATTCATGCATCTATTCATCCACCTACACAAATGGATCTACATAAATAATTATATATTTACAGATACGCGCATATACTGTCTCATATACCCCATATCTTAATGAAAGATTCCTTGTAAGACTCGACCAATTAGAAGTTATACAGCGAGAACGCTCTCAAAGCGAGGCGTCAGCCCGCCGCCCAAACCACACACCCCCTAACATTAAATGGCATACATAAATCGCCAATATAACCTGTAATAAATACTGATGCTAAGTCTATAAATATGTCACCACTGATAGTATTTTCACCCGCCCCAAAGCACTGAAACAATATTCAAACCACCGTCTTTGACTTGTGACATCTTACATGCTTACTTTTCACCACAAAAAAGGGTATTACTTTGGAGAAACAGGTACGGAATTCCGTCTTTGTTTCAATAACCATAAAAAAAAACATTAAAAACAACAAAATTTTTCCTGTCGCTGCACTCTTCAAACAACCGGGCCAAAACATTGCTAACACCAGATGCGTGCTTTAGCGTCTTCATTTAAGAGCCAATAAGAAAGACGTAAATCGGAGTTAAAATACATTTTCAAAATAAAATCACATATTAAAGGATTAAACAATCATTTCTCTGATGTTTTTCGGGCATTCAGGCCGGTAAATGTTGTTAATACTGTTTATTATAAACAGAACATTTACTTAAATATTTGTATCTATGAAAATAGCATAAAAACAGAATATATATATTAGAGAACGGATCTGGCTCGTACCTGGAACAGAGAGGAATCCGGACGAAGCTTTGCCGAAGGGCAAAGTTTCGTCCGGGGAGGTAAGAGGCCCTAAACCCGTTTAGGCGGGTTGAAAGGGAATATTTTTGGCCGAGCCTACGGACCATGGTAAACTCGGTATTGTGCCACACACATCCCTCGTAAGGGGGCTGTTAAATATAACAGTGAATAGATTGAGCGCTAGTTGGTTCGATACACTCTCACTAGTCTTGTAATACTCTTCTGGTGTACTTACTGCTTAATATACGATATGTTACAGTTTTTTGCGTATATGTAGCTAGTAAGCCAGTCAAAATGACTTAACTCCCTTTATAGTCCACCAATAGAAGGTTAACCAATCAGAAGACGTAGAACATTCAATTCGTCGTGTATATAGGCGGCCATTTTTGTTCACTCTACCGAATGTCCAGTCCAGCTTGTCAGGCGAAGAGAATCAGAAGGACGAACTACGCTCTGCTACTTTTATCGAAATATCCACTGCTAACCTGAACAACACTTTCCTACTGTCTTCGAAATATTCACTGCTAACCTCTGGATTCTATATGCAAAGACGACCGTCATGATGAATAACACGATATATCTGTTATTACTTAACCATTTATTTGGTCACAACAGAAAGAAAATATTTTAAATTTGCAATGTTTATTGAGAAACACTCTAACACTACTGCATTGTATAACATATTGCATCATAATGTAGCTAAAGTGTACAATATAATTTCCCTTTGAATCAAATGAACGTCTTATTTGATGGCACAATGATTTAGTAATAATTTTCTTGTGCCATGAATCTTGTCCATATATAGTTTATAAAGCTTCAGAACATAAACTCTATAAGGCTGTGTTATAGAGCTTTCACTAACGAAGAAAATGAAAATGCAACGCTATGATTTTGAATACAAATTTAATATTCAAAATGGTTTCCTCAAAAAAGATAATAATTTGAGAAAAATATTTTGAGTCCTTATTTATCATGTCAAGCCCCAACTTTTTTTATTGAGTGCCATGACACCTTTCCAAAACCGATTTGTCCTTTTATTACAAATGGGTTTCTATTATCAAAATCAATTACCAAGAATGAGTTCACTATTCTAAGAAACTTTTGGAATGATAGAGACCATTCATAAAATTACAATCCTTTACGGCAACGAATGTTAGACGGTTTCCTCAAAAATGAAGAAGAGACTCTATGCAACGGAGGTATGGTTCTACAGAAGGATACTAAGAATATCATGAACCGAAAATGAGTGCATCGACGAGGTTTTGAAGAGGACGAAAACAAGGAGGAAGCTTATACTTAACATCAGGAAGAGGCAGCTGAAATTTCTGGGACACGTAATGAGAAAAGAGGGCTTGGAGAATCTGATAATCGCAGGGCAGATAGAGGGAAAGAGAGACGAGGGAAACAACAGCAAATAAGCAGATGACAGAGTGCTGATTGTAGACACGGGAATTCCAAAATATGCTACAGAAGGTAGCGAAGGAGAGCGAGAAAAAGGGACTAAGCATAAACTACAAGAAGACAGAATGCATGGTCGGTCATCAGTAAAAAGCTGAGCCCAAAATGCGCTTTACAGGTCACTAAAATCAAGCAGATGCGGAAATTTAAATATCTGAAAAGTATTCTGACAGTGGACGTTAAGTGGGATACTGAGATCCGAAGATGTTTTCGGATAACCAAGGATATATTTCAAAAGCTAGGAAGAATATTACGAGACTGGAGGATTTCGTTCATAACAAAGAAAAGGTACTGAACTGCTACGTGATATCTCCTCTACTTTACGGCAGCGAATGTTCGATGGCCTCAAAAATGAAAAAGAGACTATATGCAACGGAGGTATGGTTCTACAGAAGGATGCTAAGGATATCATGAACCGAAAATGAGTGCATCGATGAGGTTTTGGAGAGGACGAAAACAAGGAGGAAGCTTATACTTAACATCAGGAAGAGGCAGCTGAAATTTCTGGGGCACGTAATGAGAGAAGAAGGCTTGGAGAATCTGATACTTGCAGGGCGGACAGAGAGAAAGAGAGACAAGGGAAAGCAATGTGTGACATACCTAGCGGGCTTAAGCAAGTGGATGACAGAACAGGACCTGGGAGAAGTAGCGAAAGGAGAAAAAAAATTGAGAACTACAAGGGATAGGAGGAAGTGGAGAGCCATGATCGCCTACATCCTGAAGGGACAAGGCACATAAAAAAGAAGATTATTTGAAATGAAATACGACTGCAAAATTAGTTTAAAAGCATTTCTACCTTAAGATCATATGCAATTGGTATCCATTAATCGACTCATTTATTATTTCCGCACCATTTGTAAACTAGGGACTTTTTAACTTTACAAAGTATACAAATATGCTTATAAATGTAATATTAATAGTTGTCTGTTATTTTAAATCAAATATTATAAAGATAACTATATATAATTATAACTTAGAATTAGCTTTATAATATATACAAATATAGATAACTATACTCGTTTCGAAAATCCCTCGAATTTTTGATTTGCCAATAATCAAATCAATCTCGAGGGGAAAAAAAAGTTTTAAAAAAAGAAAGAGCTACAAACATGAAAGTCTGTCGAAAAAAATCGCACAGATACAGGTTTGAAGCCCAAAGAAAAAACCCCGATACGAGTAAACAACTAACAAAAGAGCTCAATACAACCGTAGAGCACTACCTAGATAAACCTAGTCAGCCAGACAAACCTACCTAGGTTTCACTTAAACGGATCGTCAGGGAAAGTCGGCTTATGAATATATATTAGGTTGGTGCAAAAATAACGTCGTTAAATAATACATCAAAAACCGACATTATTTTTGCACCAACCTAATATATACACACACAGATATATATATATATATATATATATATATATATATATATATATATATATATATATATAATATATATATATATATATATATTGTAACCAGAATATAAGAGATTTTCTCTGGTCCCAAATTAGAGCCTGTGTTATTGTATATAAATTAGACCAAACCCGGATATAAGAGACTTCTTCTCCGGTCCCGAAAACTCTCTTATATCCGGGTTACACTATATATATTCATACATGTTTCATTAAATAATATAGACATGTGTTGTCTATTTATTTTATGTAAATTCTTTTCATAACGTCTGATAAGCTCAATAACATTATCATTAAACGAAGAAAGAAAATCACAATATTGATCCATATTTTTTAATCCAATCTAAGCTTTCGGCTTTCATAAGCCATTATCAAAGATGTCAATTACAACATATTAAATAATATACGGACAAGACAGTGATGATAGTCTGTCATTGTTTACATATATGATTTCTAAGCAACGATAAACACGCGTATATAAGACGCTAGAAGCGAAAATCGCACCGCAGTGAAGACGTCACACATGACCAAGCGAAAGTGAATTCGAGAAGACTTGTCTATATTATTTAATGAAACATGTATGAATGAAAAAATGCTGCCTAAATACACACACACAATATATATATATATATATATATACACACACACATATATATCATTTGATAACTGATACACAAGTAGTCTCTTGTAGCAGATTCTTGTCCGAAATGTTTTTTTTAATTCAAGTAAGGCCATAATTCCACTAAGTGGCTTTGGGAGTGAAAGAGAATGATAAGACTTTAGAAGGAATAGGAAACCCAATCCTGAGCAAGAAAAAGAGAAAAAACCTCTAATCCTGTTTAAAAGACCGTGGAGGAGGGTGAACTGTACACTCAATATGCGGACCTATTTATTTCTATTAAAAAAAGAGAAAGCCTCCTATGCTTTATATATTTCTGACCCTCATAATCCTACATTACTACCAGCTTCTCTTCCATTCGTATAACACGCATCATTCATCAGTACTACTTTTAGTATAACACTCTAGCTTAAGAGGCTCTCGAACCCTGTCATGAGTGAAGTTTAAAATTAAGGTTAAAACTATATATGAAGAGATTCTGTTGTAATCTATCTTGACTTGGCATCTCGACTTCAGCTATTTCTCACCGACGTGGCCTCCCTCTGTCTTTTCTATTAATATCGTAGAAAGGTAGTTGTAATGATGAGCTTTCTACATTGCTGCCCCAACTGCATGAATGTAAGCGCCCTACTTGATTGGCAAATAGGTCTCACTTTTTTTTTCTATTTAAGTAGCTAAATGCAACTGTATGTTTTATTCTAATAGTTTATTTTCTCGCACTTCTCGCCCGTGGAACTTCGTTTCGATTTTTGCTCCCCTGCAAACTACAATCTTCAAAAATGTCAATGCAACGCCAGTCATCATCTGTCTTCCCATTCCTTTATTGTCCTTTCTCCTCGCTTCTCGTCAATAAAGTCAACTCATTTCCTTTCACTCCCAGTAACCCCTTGCGTCCTTGTGGGATTATTGACTTGCTTCGGGCGAAATGATTAAAAAAATGTGTTCTATGTAGAAAAGAATCCGTACATCAGCAGAATCTGAATCTAAAGTATCCTTCAACACGCTAAGTATATAGATTTGAAAGAAGAAAAAAAAACATCAGGAAGAAATGATTGTTCGTTACATGAAAAACGCGTCAAAAATCACTAGAAAAGAAGAGAGGTAATAAGAGAAATACATCGTCATTGCATCAAAAATTGGCTTATCACCAAAAATAAATCAGGATTCTCGTCTTTCAGTGTGCCAAAAAAGTTTGTTTGGAACCATTCAGACGGATGTACAGGCTCAGAGTATTTGGCTGCTTTCATGAAACCTCACGTGAATGTACACATACGTGTGCCTGACCCCCCAAAACACGCAATGTTGCTCGGTTCTTCACTGTATACTGTGATGTCATTGACCGCTCTAAGTTTGAAACAGCTTGAGGCGTAACAAATGTTTAGAAACCAAAGTCATGAGGCAATGAATGTAATTAAAAAAAAAAGCTGTTACTTCTGTCAAACATAATCAATTATAAACATTATCTTCTACTGTCTGCGCCATTGGTATTTTTCTTTCATGCATAGATGGAAAATATGATACCGAAATCCGAACACGCATTGCAGTAGAGAAACATATATTCCAAAAGCTATACAAAGAGACAGAAAATATCGTTAGAAACAAATAACAGAGGGCTGAATTGCTACGTGATATCAGTCCTTTTGTATGACAGTGAATACTGGACAATCTGTTATAACCTAGGTAAGGTTACTTAATGGAATAATCAAGCGAAGTTTGGTAATGAAAGATAATACTTGGGACAAGAACAACACATATCAGAATCGCCAGCGGCTCGTATAAGTAGTCAACTGCTAGAAGTGAGTCAAGTGAATTCCACAATGAATCTCCAACTCTACGCGGTCAGATGTGGCACAAGGCCGAATTTAATGTGGGGTGTCCGAGCCCGTAGGCTCGGCCAAAATTTCCCCCGTAGAACCCGTATAAAACAGGGTCGGGTAGCTGTTTCCCGAGATGAGATTCTTCCCTTCTACATAGTTTCGTCTGGGGATCCTCTCTGCCCAGAGGCAGAGAGATTGACCAGCACAGCTGGAGACGAATCTCCAACTCTAGGATATCTACTAACCGCCACATGCAATCAGATGTGGCACAAGGCCGATTTTACCGTGAGGTATCCGAGCCCGTAGGCTAGTCCAAAATTTCCCCGTAGAGCGTGCATAAAACTGGGTCGGGTAGCTGTTTCCCGACACGAGACTCTGCCCTTCGACATAGCCTCGTATTGGGATCCTCTCTGTCCAGAGGCAGAGAGTTAGACCAGCACCGCTGGAGACGAATCTCCAACTCTAGACCAACATACAGTATTTAGTACTGTATTTATGTGAATGTGGACATACCCATTATCGTCCGTAGGTATGCTACAACACAATCTAACCAAAGATGATAAAGATATATGCAAGAGAAATGTAGTTCTACAGAAGGTTACTAAGGATTTCGTAAACAGGCAAAAATATTCCTGCCTATATGGATATTTAGAACTTAAATTAGCAAACGACAAAAAAAGAAAAAAAAGAAAACAAAACAAACGTGAAAAAGCAAGGCAAAAACCTTATGTAATATCTATTCACCTACATGACAGTGAATGCTGGCCAATTTCCTTGCAGACTTAGAGAACAGAAAATGCAGTTCTACAGAAGAATATGGCGAATTCTGTAGGCGGGACGAATAAGCAATAAAGAATGCTGAAAGAAAATGGTAACGAAGAGAATACCTATATTCAGTTTTTTTTTGATTTGTTTTGTTTTACGGCATATCAACCTCAATGGGTTATTTAATGCCGACAATTTTTTTTTTTTATTGTTGGTAATATTTTTTTTCATAAATGTATTGCTGGTAATATTTTTTTTCTTCAAAAATTTATTGCTGGTAATAATTTTTTTTTCTTCAAAAATTTATTGCTGATAATGATTTTTTAGAAATATTTCTGGTATTAAAACGTATATTTAAACTTTCATTGTGTTTTGACCCCAGTTTAGGAGTTAACTATTTGCCCATAGCTGGGACCCTAATAAAGGTTAACACCAACTATTAAGAGGTGCTTCCACCATCCTCAAAACCTCCTGATCAGAGGGCTTGCTATCGGACGTAGTTTATCGTCTTACCCAGAACGCGGATGTAGTTTATCTTCATACCAAGGACGGCCTATATTCAGAATCAGAAAGAGACAGCTGAAATTACTTGGATGCCTATAGAGGAAAGACGGTTTTGGAAATATTATCCTCACAGGAAATGTCGATGGTAAGAGATATGATGCAAGGTAGCAAGATCCCTGTCTCACGAGCGTGTGTTAATGGAGGGGAGGAACTAGGGCGAGAAGTGATACGATACATAGAACGAGAAGATATGATGATACTTCTTAGAAACGTTTCCTTTTGATATACTTTATACAGGATAGACAAGTTGGGTGTATTGGTAGAGCTAATTTATTTGGATGGAATATGAAAGAACTCTTTCTAGAATCTATCATTTATTCTGTGAAGCAATTACAGAATATGGATCTCATTCATGGCGCCAAATTCTTTTAGAAATAGCTAAGCTGTCAATTCTATACAATGGCTTTCTCAGATCACTGTTTAAAATGTCTTTTAGCGAATGAAGCATGTAGGTCTTATCGAAGACAATGCCGCTTTGATGCTTCTGGAAATACGCAACGTAATCAAATACAAAGAACTCTACCAAATAAGAGAAACTACATCACTTTCAACAGCGGCAATAAGTAAAATTGATATCAAATTTAACATGGAGGAAAAAATAATGACATAATCAAGATGGCGACTTTCCACCCTACTTCAAACAAAACGTTAGTACGATAGTTCCTAAAAATACTGGAAAGAACTATAACAATTACTGGACATTAGAAAAAAAATCCATGAAAAATTGTTTTCAGAGAAGGATTTTATAAATTTTAACTGAGAGTAGCACTGGCTGCTCGGCCAAAGACTGTCCAATGTTTCTTTATAAGGTAACAGGTAATTCCTCCATTACCTTTAACTGTTAAGAAATAAAGTACATTTCCATTTCCATTTCGATGCAGTGATTTTATTAAGTGTGTTGTAGGGGGAGTTTGTTTAACTTCACCGGGAGCTGCTTAACAAAACCCAGATGATTGATCACCAATAATTTGATATGTACTTTCTATTTTGTTTGCAGATGAACTAAAAAAAAAAATAATTACGTAATTTATTATTTCTTTACATAAATCGAGTCAACAAACAGAGAATATTAATTTGAATTTACCTTTTAGTGGGTTAGAAAAAAGCTATTTCCCTGAAAATTGTTAAAAAAAAGATTTTATAAATTTCAACCGAATATCGCACAGTCTGCTAGGTCAATGAATGGGAAATATTTCCTTATAAGGAAACGGCTAATATTTCTATTCCCATTACAGTTCCCATCTTAAAGAAATATATGATAGGATATTATATTACTGAATAATGATTTCTCTTAATTGTTTATTAAGTGTTAAATTAGGATTACAATTATAAATTCGAATGCCTGAAGGCAAAAATGTGTTGTCTTAGAGTAAAACAAAATGTTTACAATGATAAAAAATTAATCTACCGTAATTACTCATGTATAATACTAATTTTTTCTAAAAAATAATGTGCATAATTTGGGGTGTGTATTATGCACAGCTACAAAAATCTTTAAAAAATTGCTGTTTCAGTTGCGAAATGACTTACTCAGCATAAACACAGGACAATTTAGCACTAACATTCGGCGATTGTGATCCCATAAAGATGTCAAGTACAATCATATGTACCTAAAAATACTTACAAATGTCAAATAAAATAAGAATTATCATAAAAATAAATTTGAATAATATTATTCTTTTTAAAACTATATTTTAAGTAAGAGTAGGAAACGCTGGCCGTAATGAAATTGGAGAAGTACAATTTATAGGGTTTGATTACCAAACAAGGGGTGCGTATTATGCATGAGTAGCAGCATTTTCTCACACTTTCAGCATAATTTTAGGGGTGCGTTATATGGATGAAGAAGGATTACACATGGGAATTACGGTAATTATTATTTTAAAAAACGACAATTTAAATGATTGACAATTTAAACATTTTTTTAATAAAATATTACTATTACTAATTCCATATGGTACCTCGACGTGGTGTAATGGTTAGCAAGCTTGTCTCACTAGAACAATTAGGACTGAATAGTGAGTTTAATCCTCACTTGGTGGCCCGTATTTTCGGCCTTGTGCTATATGTAGGCTTCGATTCAAAAATCACCATTACACTTACAGTATGCGTTTCAGAAAGGAAAGGACAAGTCTCTTCCTAGTTGTTGACAAACACGTATCTCTCGTTGGCATTGAAGTGCTAGATTCTGTGAAATGAAATACTGTTTTGTTCTTTTTCGATCGCCACTGTTCCCATAAGCTACATACATCAAATACGACTATCCTTAGCTTATTGACAAAAAAAAAAAAAAAAAATGAAAGTCACTGCTACACAAGACACATCGATAGAAATAATCCAGGCAAGTCAAGTCAATAACAATATGTGACCTCTAACCAATTGCGAAGGAATATTAAGCACGTCCTGTTATACTTGCAAATGTCACAAAAGGGTTTTCATGTCCGAGCAATTGTTCTTTAAGCGCTATTATTTTAACAGACATCCATTTGGCACCATCCACCGTGATAAACATACGTCATACAACCAGCCTAGAAGGACATCCACATGAAGTGCACATACACGCATTAGATTGTACCGGTCTATACCCAAAGACGTCTTCGAACCTTTAAAAGATTATTACATTATCTTTTTTTTTTATAAATATCCATAATGCTTCAGATTTAAACGACCTGTCCTAATGAAATCTCATTTTCATTGTGATTTTTGGTCATGTTTGAGTTTCATAATTAATTTCGTAGCCAGTTACATCTACTTCAGCCAGTCAAATGTCATCTATGATACACGCTTTGGACAATCATATCTCTTTCGATTAATGACTGGCCAGACGGAAGGTTTTCCCGCAGTAATTTGGCCTTTCTTTCTGCGATAGACTTGTTGCTAACCAAGAATATAGTGACCAATCTGTCATATCTGGGAGGAGAAGAGATGGATTCATATTTTTCCAATGTTATTTAGGCGTAATTGAATCCATATAAGTGCTCCAAATAAGCGAATAACAACCAAACATACTCACGCACTTTATATATATATATATATATATATATATATATATATATATATATATATATATATATGATTCCATGTTGTGAAACTGAGGTAGGTAGTACCTGGCTCATTAGGATTTATTTATTTTACTTTTGCTCTGCTTAGTAGATTGAGAAATCTTCCTTTTTACTTATTACTCGCTGGGTTGTTTTTCTTTGTACCAGAGATATAATGTACTGGACGATTTCTTTCGCCGTGTTTTTTTTTCCATTTTTCCTCGGATGCCAATTTATTTGAAAATTGTGCTATCCAGGTTTTTTCACTGACCGAGTTTAAATATATATATATATATATATATATATATATATATATATATATATATATATATATATGTATGCACACAAATATATGCGCACTCACACAGACACACATATATATATATATATATATATGCACACACACAAACACATACACATATGCACGCACACACACGTATATATATATATATATATATATATATATATATATATATATAAAGGATGGATTTCAAATTTGCCCGTCTGCTAGGATGGGTGGGAGTTGTTGAATACAACTGTTCAGGCATATTCGCGTTTCAACAAACAGCTAATATATGATTCATACTGCACTTACGTGACTCGTTCAAAAAGTTCTAATCCTCAGCCAGAAAGAAGAGACATCGCTTAATATATTTGTAGTGACAACACACTACTCGTTTTATTAAACAAGAAAAACTAATTCAGATTTTTATCTTAATTTCTATGTAGACGGGGCCCACACAAAGGTAAGTGTTGTGGATTCCGAGATGAAATTCGATCTCCAATAAATGACAAACACAAGAAGATGAGAAATTAAATGTATATACACAAAAATACAATGGGTAATTCTGTTAGTAACTCCAGGAACGCGGTTAGTCGTAATAATATTATATATATACAGTCTCGAAGTAGGACTTCCTTAGAATCTACGTGCTTGTAACTGACTTCTACAAGCGGTTGCCTCACACTATTACTCTACCTCCAACTCAATCACAATCTCTGCTCACTATCCCAATCTTTCTATCAATCTGCGTATATTCTGACTGACTCTGGGTATTTCACGGGAGCAGTCCCAGTAACACTCTGGTCGAGTCCACTTATATGAAAAAGGGGTGGACCCCATAACAGTAAGAGGTGTGCGACCAATATAAAAATGGAGAAAACAGAGGGCCGAACAGTCATAAAATATCTGCAAAAGAAGGATATGATACCCAAGGAAATCTATGAGGCCATGGCGCAGGCACTTGCTGAGGACTCCACCTCCTATGCAGCGGTGTTGAAGATGGCTGTGGGATACAAGAGGGACAGGGAAAACACAGAAGATGAAACTTGGTTAGGTTGTTCAAAAACCTCAACCGCTGAAGAACAAGACAGCTAAGTCAATATGAAAATAAATGTAGTTCAGATCATCCTGTTTTCACTGAGTTCTTTGTAATGACCAGGCTCTCTTGTAAGATGGGTTCCAAGAATGCTGACACCAGAGAAGAAGCTGAAAAGAGTTGACATTGTCAGGACACTTCTGACTCGCTTCCAGGTTGACCCTGAGAATTTCTACCGCAGAGGAAACATGGGTTCACCACTTCGCACAAAAGCCAAAGATTCAAAGCAAACAGTGGAAACACTCTGGTTCTCCATCCATGAAGAAGTTCAAGCAGGCAGCAAGGTGATGGCTTCGGGTTTTTTTTTAATTCTCAATGCGTAATCATGATAAACTACGCAAAAGGGAAAAATCTATTAATGGAGAGTACTATGCATTAGAATTCAAACAATTGAAGGTAACAATCAATTCGAAACGCAGAGGGAAACTAAAGGCAGGTGTGAACATGCTCCATGATAACGCGCCCGTTCATACTGATCTGGTTGCAGTGGCTGAACCAGTCAACTGTGGCTTTGAATTGCTACCCCATACCATCTTACTCACCAGACTTAGATCCATCAGGTTACTTCCTGTTTCTTAGACACAAATCTCAGCTATGTGGTCGCCATTTTGGAATCACAGATGAGATCACATGTGGTGTGAAGGAGTTTTTGGAGTGCTAAGACGCCACCTTCTTCTGTGAGGGGATTGCAATACTTAAGTATCGTTGGGACAATTGCATTAATGTTAATCTCAAGGGAGACTATATTGGAAAATACTGAAAAACTGTCCTGCTTTTCCAACTCCTTCAGGGAGAGGCTGAGAACTTTTTGAACGGCCATCGTATGCTGACCAGCGCGCGCCAAAACCCCGGTGACGGTGATTTCTGATTCCATACTATGAAAATCACCGACGGATTTTGAATAATTTTGTTTACTCAACCGCCTACCCATCACCTGACAATCGGCTTTTATACTCGAAACGCTAACGCTTTTCCCACTATATATACATACATATATATATATATATATATATATATATATATATATATATATATATGTTTGTGTGTTTATATATATATATATATATATATATATATTCATGAATTATTCATACATAAAACAAATACAAAGGTTAATGATTTAAATGGCGAGGAATCCATCTTCGCGAACAATTCAAATAATATACAAAACCCCCGAACCTGTTTATGAATGAAAAGATCCTGTTTTATAAATTTCAGTTGCAATAGGTCTTTTTATTTTTACAAGCTTTCGTCTGTTCCTACACACATCCTCAGGTATGAAATAGATTGTGTTCTTGTTTTTGCTCTATAAGTGGACAACGAAAACAGGGTTGTAATCCGAAAAATGCTATGAGAAATGTGTTATTGTTTTGGAACGTGCAGTCGCAACGCTGAGTTTAAATTTAAATTTTAAGGTTCTGCGTTTATGTACAAATGTAGTGATAAGAGAATTCTTTTTTACTGGTAGATTTTCCGTCAAAGTGGCATGAACTATATTGTTCAATAATTACAGTAATGTCGCACTTATTATCCGAAAGTTGCACTTGGATCAGTTATTTTAATTTCAATAAAGGTGCAATTAATTTGTTTTGGAACGTGGAGTCGCAACGCTGAGTTTGAATTTAAATTTTAAGGTTCTGCGTTTATGTACAATATATATATATATATGTATATGTATAGTCATCCACAGACAGACTGTTTCGCTGTATCACACCACATCAGTGTGAATTGACGCCCGGTTGCTTCTAGCTAGGATCGAAACCCGACTGAATTGACATCAGTCGGGGGTACTACCACTAAGCCGTTAGCCGATGAAGGTGATTTTAAGCGTATTTATTTTTAGATAAACACACTCGATTCAATTTACTGATGAGTCATGCATTATTAATCGTAATAGTCACTGTTTACAAACCCACACTTCCTCTCCAGAGAATGTGCAACTTTTATATCATATCATAAAAAAGTAATTTATGCAAAGAATTAATTAGTAATGTTAATGAGATTAATGTGGAAATCACTTTGCTAACACGACTTAATGAGACATTAACTTACTATCAATTCTTTGAATAATACGATCCTTATATTTGAGCTGATGTACATTTGAGTCGTTGTCAGATGGAATTGACGAGCCTAGTACTTTTCAATAGTTTCCCAGTGTCATCTTCAGGGCGCATTTTTTTTCTCCATTTACAGGCAAAATACAAAGACGAAATATGTGTAGTGTAGACCGAAATATATATATATATTTTAAATATGCTATTTATTGACAGTTATATTATTTTGGAGTGTGTGATACTGCGATGCTAGAGTTCTTGTTCAAATCGACAAAGTGAGAATTTTGTATTGTGATGAGTCCACAAAATTTTGTTGTTAAATGTTTTTCAGTTAAAGTGGCATGGACTTAAGTTTAATCCAAATAATAGAGTAAAATGTCAGTATTTTTCCACAGAATTTATGATTCTGAATTTACATAATGTAGATCTTATTTTCGTAAATATATTAGAATGTGCAGCTTTTATATTATACCATAATGTATGTACGTATACATGTCTCTCTGTATATATATATATATATATATATATATATATATATATATATATATATATGTATCCAGACCACGATACCCATGTACAAATCTCAGTAGAGTCGATTTCTTAGTGACATCTTGATGCTATTAGTTTGGAGAAGGAATCCCAGTGTGTTGTACCTTTGGAAAGTGTCTGTAAACCATACCACAGTTTGTCCCAAGCATTGTTTGTGGGTGAAATTGTGTTCTTTTGGGGTTATGCTCGCAGGAAGTTACATGGTATCGTGACCGAGGTTTTGAGCGTAGTGGCTTTATTCCAACAGGGAAATTATGCCCAAAAGATGCGTTCTCTCCCAGACACTGGAACTAAGTTTAATTCAGCATTGTTGCATTATAAACGACAATGTTGAACAATGACAAATGTACCTGATCAGGTGTCTGCAACGGGGATTGGGTAGCCACCATAACAGATCGGCGTGATTAGAAACGAGTAGCCGTTATATATATATATATATATATATATATATATATATATATATATATATTTATAATGTGGAAGAAAAAGGAACCGCTGTTTTCACAATGTTACTGTCTTTTAAACACATGTCTTTGTTTGAACTATGGTTAAACAATGAGGCGTACACTGAAGTGAACTACCGTCTGGATCATACACAATGATAAATATCGCCCCAAACTTGTAATCAAACATGAAACAGCTATTTTGTGAGACAGCCGAAGAGAAAAAAGATGTGGAAATCAAAATGTCCATGGCTCATCCAGTCATTATTTTAACATCGTTAAAAAAAGAAATAACAAAATATTTTCTTTTGAGTTCAGATCTGATAGCGACTCGACTAAACATCATTCATGGAAGTCTGTTTGATGATGTTTTTCTCCGACACTTGATTGGCTGAGTTTGTTTCGTTCTAACCAATCAGACACTGTTATGTTGCATAATAGGATGACGACAAAGGCAAGAGGAAGAAAGCCGAATCATACGAACTGGATTAGACTAATGAACAGAATCTCACGTCACAACGTGCACAGCGACATCTCTTCAAATAAGCACCTATCAACAGAACATAACTAGGTGCATCAAGAAATTCATAGTCTAATATTGACAAGGATTATTCTTGTCACTGCACTTAATTTACTGGTGAATATAAATCACACGGATTGAACATTATATAATGGTTATTGCTGATCCAAAATCATTTAACTACCATATTTGACAAAATTAAAGACGCAAGTGCATACCAGATGCAATACCTTTTCAGAATTACGTATTCAGGAAAGATGGCTAGAGTGCATTTAGACATGTAATGTTTAAAGCATATTATCAGTCCAACAAAAAACCTTTATAAAGACACTAACGTTACAGCAGAAAACATTACTGTATATAAAAAGCAAATTAACTGTAAAGCTGAACATAAACAAGGCATAATAATAAACATACGGCCACATATTCACTTGTCATTATTCTTCGCCCGCTTTCGTATGACGGATATATTTCACTTTGTGTTATGTTTCCTAGGTTACCGACATTACGTTTAAGTTACTTCTCTTTCTACTGTAATTTCCAACTGGTTAATGATAGGAATGTGCCGAGGTATATTTAGTTAGGGCGACGACAATGATATGTCTTCTCACCGGACTTATTCAACCTATACAGCGAGGTAATTCGGAGAGAATTACCTTATTGTCGGCCACAAACTTATCAACATAAGATATGCAGATGATACAGTGTCGATAGCAGACACGAAAAGAATACTACAAAACCTCCCACAGAAGTGTCATATAGGAATAAAATGAGTACTTACCGACACCGAAGTTCGAACGTGAAACTCTCGACTTATGAATATATATTTTCCGCCAGTTGGATAAATAGCGGTGTCAGGCTACTGACTGGTGTGATTATTGAGTTATTATTATTGTAGAAAATATCATCACCACGCTTCACCTTCATCTACTTCAATTTCAGAAATGTATGAATCCAACACCCTCTCCCCCACCAGCTATAGTTAAATAGTAGGACAGACAAAGTTCTATAGCCTTAGGCGTCAACTGGTCTAGGAAAAGACCTTAATTCCAAACTGTGCATCCTGGCGAAGTATTCAGCTAAGGAAAGAATCGTTCGCATTGACTCGATGATGCCGACTACAGGGGAATCCTTAATAAAGATAAGCACGACTATCAACATTTAACAAATATTTCAGTCCTTTTTTTTGTTAGGGGGGGGAGTATGTTTCTAACTTTTCAGTTTATTTCAGTTTTAATCCTTTGTCTGTTTCAGTGATATATCCATTATCTTTGCAAAGTTTAATCAATAAAAAGAACAGCTTTATGTTCTGAATTGTGTTGTCAGTTGGGATATTAAAGTTCCAGAGATTTAAACAGAAAATAAAATAAAATAACGCAAATTATATGTATATTTGTTGTTATTTTTACAGCTTATCAACCTGTCATATAGGAAGAAAATGAGTAACTACCGTCACCGAGGTTCGAACGTAAAACTCTTGACTTATGAATTTTTTCCGCCAGTTGTATAAATATTAGGTTGGTGCAAAAATAATGACGTAATAATGTCGTTTTTTGACGTTAAAAATACGTCAAAAAACGACATTATTACGTCATTATTTTTGCACCAACCTAATAGCAATGTCAGGCTACTGACTGAAGTGATTTATTGAGTGGAACTATCCAGTAGAATTAGTGTGAATTATTGTGCGTCGATGATTTGGGTTTTGATTTAGGATTTGCCGGATGTTAAACCACGCCGCGCTATTAACAAGTATTCACTGAAATCGTTAATTATCTTTGGTTGTCTTTTATTTCCTTGTTCTTGTTAAGTATTTATTTGCGGTTGTAATTAAATAATGTTTTATGTTAACATTGAAGTCTTGAGTTATACTTAATTATTGAAGTCTTGAGTTATACTTAATTATTAACGGCCACCGCACGTCACAAAAAGAAGTCACTGAAGGAAAGCGAGAAGAAAGAATTAAACATCATATGCAAGAAGAAAATGCATGGCTGTTTGCAAAAGGATGAAACCAAAATGCAAACTACAAATCGGGGATACCAAAATGAAACAAGTAGTAAAATTTAAATATCTGGGAAATGCTTTACCGGGGGACGGAAAGTGCGACACCGAAATCCGAAGGCGTATTGGGATAGCGAAAGATTCCTTCTATAAACTAAGAAATCCATTAAGAAACAGATAAAAAGTTTGTTAGAACCTGAGAAAAGAGTACTGAGCAGTTATGTGATATCTCTCCTAACTTATGGCAGTGAATGCTGGACAATCACCTCAAAGATGAAGAGACTTGCAGCAACAGAATTCCGGTTCTATAGAAGGGTGCAGAGGATATCATAGACCGAACATGCGAGCAACCACGAAGTTTTAGAGAAAGTGGAAGCCAAAAGGGAACGTACATAACACCAGAAAGAGACAATTGTAATTTCTGAGGCATATAATAAAGAAAGAAGGCTTGGAAAATCTGATACTCACCGGACAGTTTGAAAGCAAGATGCACAGAGGAAAACAACGCATGACATACTTGCTGAGCTTGAGTAAATGGATGGCGGAACAGGGTTTGGGAGAAATAACAAAAAGACAAAATTTATTAAAAGCCCCAAAAGATAGGAAATTGTGGAGAGCCATGATCGCCGATGTACTGAAGAGATACGGAATATAAAGAAGACAACAAACACTGACAGTGCTTTATTACGGTAATTCGTTTTAGAATAATATTAAAAATTAGTGGAGAGACTTATACCAATAAAGAGCTAAATAAGGTTCGAAGACAACCCTAAGATTTCGTTAATATTATGCATACGTCCAAAAGAAAAGATTAGCCTTTATTAAACGTTATAGAATGGCGTTAAAATTACAAATAAAAATCTATACCAAAAATCTATACCAAATAAGAAAAAAAAACAAAAAACATATCAAATTCAACATTTTCAACAGCAACAAGAAAAATGGGTAACACATGTAACTCGAAAGTTATGATATAATTAAAATCTTAATTTTCGGCCGTATCAAAAAGAGATGGATTTGTAGGAAACTCTTGTCAACACTAGAAAGAACGATAACAGTTAGTAGACACCAGGCGTCTAATTTACTGAGAAAACCTTTTTAAAGATAAATATTTTATAAAGTTCAACAGAGAGCAACACCAACTGTTCGGTCAATGAATACGGAATGTTTCTTGTATGGGAACGGCTAATTGTAAAATGACTATTTTTATTTAATGGCATATTTAAAGACGTAGAAGATTATGGCTATCCATAGTGTTATATAGGAATAAAATGTCGCTGTCGACACTTGAGTTTGAACATAGATCGTCATTAAGCAGATAAACGGGAATCCCATCATTGAATTAAGTAAATCTCGTGATCATAGAGGAAACGCATAAATAGTGTTAAGTAGCGTGACGTCTAATTGATCATTTTTTCTATTATATCCTCGATTACTAAACGGTTCGCGATTCTCTTTTCTACACTATTCTCTATACTGATTAATATTCGAGCGAGTATTATCGAGCAAGTACTATTAGTGCGAGTGTTATTCGAAGGCGTCTGACGGCGTTACTATAGTTTTATCTGCGATTACAAAGTCTCTACTACAACGAGCATTACGGAAGTGACAACGAGTATTCGTTGTCATCACAAAAATGGCAAAGATTGTTCGTTGATATCACAAAACATAGATTTCTTCTTTTTTTATATCTGTGAATTGGCATAACGTCATCGGTAAGATAGTGGAGTAGTTCTCCGATGCCTTCTCCAAAGTTTTCAATTTAGATAATTCTTTTTCTTAGAGTGTTTGCTACCAAGGCTAGAGCGTTCACTCTTCCTTGGTATTTAATCCTTAGTCGTTAGGAGGGAGGAGAAGAGAAGGATTCCCGCCTTTGCTAACGGTCTTTTCTGCGAAAATGGGTGCAACAGACTGACCTGGAATTCGAACCCTGCTCTCCGATTACACCGTAGTCGAGATCCGTAATTCGACTCGCATATCAAACTTTTACCATAATAGTTTAGAAATTCTTTTAGTAAAGTACAACCCTTTTTAGGCAGATATTCAAGCTAAGAACATAATTTTTACTAGAAAATCAGCATTAGATCCTTACTAGCTTTCTCTAATTGGATCTTTGGCGCAGCAGAATCTTCCTATCTCACCATTTACACTATCTGACTTTTGTGTAGGTTTGGACTGACAAATATCAGCGATAATAATGTGATATCACATCGCTTTCACCATAATACTGATAGTAAATTGTTTCGTTTGATATCAGCTGTTTACACTATTTACATTATTCGGACTATTGTCCTCATTTTTGTCGCCTATTTATTACAACGTTTCGGCTGTTGTACGCTCCGGCCTTCTTAACAAGGCACAGTGGATAAAGGCGTTGGTTAGATCCAGTGACAGGACCCTAACAGTGTGAGTTCAATACCAGGTTAAGGCAGTGGAGAACTTGGAGAGGGGAATAACTGATAACTGGCAACCATTAAACATGACACGTGGAACTAGAACAGTCTACCCCAGTGAGCGAAATAAAAGGTTCAGTTCGACATTCCAACCACCTGAAGAAGGCCGGGCGTACAACGGCCGAAACGTTGTAATAAATATGGTGACAGAGATGAGGACAATAGTCCGAATAATGTAAATAGTGTACATAATTCCTCATCTCAGAAATATAGACAGATCAGCTTTTTATTTGGCAAGTTTCTTATATGTAGTTTTTTTAAAGAAATCTTCACACTATGCTAAATACCGTATACCGTTTTTTATATATAGCTGCATATTTACACATTCAGGATAGTAAGTATATATTATTTTTTAATTTTAGTCTTTGTATTACATAAAACAAGGAAAACCTTATTTGCAAGCATTCGTCATTGTTCTACTTTTGCATTGTTTTACCTTTGATAGCAGATCAATACATATGTGGAATAAGCTGAAGAGATGTTAGGGTGTTTTAGAGGTGATTTCTGTCATCCAGAATTTTCTGAAATCCGGTAGTTGTTTGGTTCTAAGAGTGCCGGATTAAAGAGGTCGGACTATACAGTAATTGACAGACTGATCGACTTTATGGTTGGATGTTGACAACTATCAGTGAGTCATTTATGTGCCATGCGTGATACACGCTTAGGCGATCATGTATCTTTCGATACATGATTGACGAGCCTTTTATTCCCGCAGTAGGTTGCCATTTCTTTCTGCGGTAGACCAATTGCCATCTAAGACTATAGAACCCGGTCTGTCCTGTTATTTACCCATAGCTGGGGGAGAAGAAGATGATTCATACCTTTCGTAAGGAAAGATATATTACGAGAACGAGAAAGTGAATGAAGCCGAGATTCTAGGTCAGGACCAATAATATTGCTGATTTTTCTTTGGATTTCACCATGAATCTCTAAAATACAGCAAGAGCCCCGGATCACATATAGCAGCAATTTTCAAAGCATAGAAAAATGGTAGACATGATAAATTCTGGAGAGAAAAATGTGCTACTATTCAGTCAGTCATGTGCCATGCGTGATAAACGCTTAGGCGATCATGTATCTTTCGATATATGACTGACGAGGTAATTTTTCCCGCAGTAGGTTGTCATTTCTTTCTATGGTAGACCAGTTGTCATCCAAAGGTATAGAACCCGGTCTGTCCTGCTATTTACCCATAACTGGGGGCGGGAGACGAAGCGAATTCAAACTTTTTCCAAGGTCATTGCCACGTAAGTGAATGTAATGCATTCGACTGGAATTCGAACTCGGCTATGGGATTCCTCAATCCGAACTGATATCCATTACTCCACCGTGTAATACTGTACCACACACACACACAATCACATATATACCCACACAAACACACACACACAATCACACACACACAAACACACAGACACACAAACACAAAAGAAATTCAGAATAAAGTATTTACTTACCTCTCCACGGTTTATAATAAAAAAACTGTCGCCATAAGCGTCTTCTCTTATTATGTATTCGCCACCACGGAAGAAATCCTGCAAAGAATGAAAAAAATGATCACCAATCAATAAGTTCGAATATTTTCAGTTCAATGTCACAGGATAAAAAAATCGATTTTTTGAAAAAAAAAAAATTGTTACAAATAAGTTGAAGTTTAGCCTCAACTGAATAAAAACAATATGAATTTGTTGGAATTTCGCAGATGAAACCATCTTCATTACCATTCATCTTCTTCTATTTCAGTTTATTTTCTGAACCCTCAAATCGTTAATCCAAAGGCTGTTAAGAAAGCAACATGGAGTATGCAAAAAAGAATAAGTGCCTGACAGTCGCCTATTTTATCCTGAGAGCAGCTTATCAACTAATTGACAAAGACCGCACCAGATATCGCTTAATCAAGTCATTTTCTAATTTTTCTTGATATTAATTTTGGCTGGATTATTTAATGTCGCATCCAGTTTCTTTTTTAAACAAAATATTAAACTTGATTCACAAACAAACATGGACCATGATTACAATTAAGCCTATAGGTAAACATTGATTGCGTATATGTAAAGATTATTTGGGTTTATACTTGAGACTATTGAGCATTTTTTACTTGAGTTTATAGGTAAAATATATACCTGAATCTATAGTTAAATGATGTCTAAATTTCTGGAGTGAGCCGACTACTTGCGTCTACTGAGCGTTTTTTACTTGAGTTTATAGGTTAAAATATACTAGAATCTATAGTTAAATGATGTTTTCTGTCTAAATTTCTGGAATGAGCAGATTACTTGTGTTTACACCTGAGTCTATTGAGCGTTTATTTACTTGGGTTTATAAATATATACTTGAGTCTAGAGTAAAATAATGTCTTCTGTGTAAATTTCTGGAATGAGCAGATATTATTTACATTATTTACACTCCGGCTATTATCCTAATACTTGTTGTTATCATCTCAAAGTTTTGACCGTAGTGTCCATCGGCTTACAGCAGGTGCTTGTTGATCTGGATAACCGTCAGTGAATTTCGAACTGAAACCATTATTTAATACATGAGGAATGATTGTATTCGCTCCGCTGGTTATGTTCGATAAGCACCTGATGAAGGCATTATTGCACAACGGCCGAAACGTTGTGATAATAACAAAAATGATGAGGACAATCGATTGTCCGTATAAGCAAAATATAGCTAAAATACGAAGTGATAATTATGTAAATACTGGTTGTGTTTTCACTTGAGCCTATAAGTAAAAATTGAGGGTGTTTATATGTGAGTCTACGGAAAAACGTTGGTCATTCATACGTGGGTATTTTTGAAAACATAGGTCGTCCTTTCTCCGTAAGCATTCGTTGTCATGTGACTAATTTCGTGGGATATTGAACTTCTGCATGAGATACAGTCGACGTATTTCAGGCCCCGCTGATAAGTACGCTGCGTTCCGCTTCATTTAAACTGTTTGTATTTGGTATAACTTTCTTTATTTAGAGCATTTCTCTTAAATGTAATAGTCGTTGCTTTCAAGTTTCTTAAATGTAGCGTATTCAGTATTAATTCTTAACAAGTGTTCTTTTTTCATCTCCGTTCTAGTGATTGTTATTACAAATCTCACTTATTTATTCTATCGGGTTGGAAACAAAGTGAAGAAAGTTTGCGCACTTAGTGAAGCTCAGTGGAAGGGGAGAAATTAGGGAATTCAACTGTAATCTTGTGACGAAAATATCTTTCATTGTATTATTTCGACTTCGCCAAAAATGGATTGAAATGAGTTCCAGTCGACAGCGTCAGATTGAAGGGGCGTCAAAATGTGCATAAGTGTTCGAAGAGAGATATAATAAATGCAAAAAATAGTTAACCAAAAATAGTAGCAGTTTTTTTTTCTTCCTTCGTTTTGCGAAGCTGACGAGACGTGTTGCCGAAACCGTGTCACCATTTATCAAACTGAGAATAGCGGTTTAAAGCGGTTTTAAAATTGTACAAATAAAATAATCTCATGGTATGCGGGGGGGGGGAAGTCGGTAAAACAATTTTGTTACTTGCTATGTTACAATAAGTAATAAATACAATTATGTGGTTCTTTTTTAATCAGTAATCCGGGGATTTTTTTTTTGGTGGGGTGCAGGGTATGCGAGTATAAAATTATCTGCCCTTGGTTGAATATGTTAAAATAGTTGTTTTTATTCATTCAGTCTATTTTTTTCATTCTCCCCTTGTTTTGTCACTCTCCTCTTTGAGAGAGCTATTTCTGAACGTAAACAGTAAAAATTATTTACCTGACCTTGCCATTACGATAAACAAAAGAAGTAAACACAGGACAAAATAAAGATGTTGATATCATGCAATACATTTGCAAAATGAGTTAACTATACTGTCACTTTTGACGTCATATGTAAACTCAAATATATAATGATGACTCGACAAACTTTAGAAGAGGAGGAAATTTTCACATTCGAAAGAAATATAAATTATAAATCTTTTCGTCAATTAGTACAATCATATTGGTAGGTTTGATCGTTAAAAATGTCTCTCGAATCCGCCATTATTAAAATTATAGACACTTTGAAGGATTCTACCTGCATAAACATGATTAATTTAAATTTCAATTATATATATTTTCAATAATTGCTGAGAAAGTGTCAGCATTTATCAAACTCAGAATAGCGGTTTAAAGCGAGTTTTAAAATGTACAAATAATAATAGTCTTATGGTATGCGGGGGGAAAAGACGGTAAAACAACCTCAGAAATGATCAGATTTTACTCACTAATAGTTACATAGAGCCTGTTGTAAGATTGTTGATTTTTTTTACATTAAGTAATAAATACAATGGCACCATTTTTTTTATTCAATAATCCGTTTTTTTATGCAATAATTAAATTATCTGCCCTTGGTTGAATATTTTAAAACACTGGTTTTGTATTCATTGTTTAAATTCATGAAGTCTACTTTTTCAATTCGACCCTCCACCATTTTTATTGTTATGAATAATCAAGTGTGGTCTCTCCTTGTTTCTTTACTCTCAGTTGTGAGAGATCTATTTCTGTTTACTGGGACGATAAGAGGACATTATACACGATCCTTGCCTTCTCAGTTGAATAACGCTTACTTAAAGCCAACATCTGCGTACTTTTTGCCATTACAACTGGGAATAAGAGTCATAACTCTTTTTTCCAACGTTATTTCTAAAAGGAGAATTATTTGCAGGCAACATATAGCGTTTTTTTTATGCAATTCTTTTTACACAAATGATTGCCACCGTGGGACTACACTAATAACAAGTGAGAATTCATTATAATTTCTTTCTTTCTTGGCTGAGTTTCGCTATAAATGCTAATAGTTGCCATTATAGTTTTTCTACCTCCCCTTTTCCCAAGCAGAACATAGGTCATTCTTACACCATTCCGAAAGCATTCATCGTCATGTGACCACTTTCGTATGATCTTACACTTCCGCATGAGATACAGTCAGAGTATTTTAGGCCCCGCTGTTAAGTGCGCTGCTTTACGCTTCATTTCAACTGTTTGTATTTAGTATAACTGTTTTTATTTAGAGTATTTCTCTTAAATGTAATAGTCGTTGCTTTCAAATTTCTTAAATGAAGCGTTTTCAGTATTAATTCTTAACAAGTGTTCTTTTTTTATCTCCGTTCTATTGATTGTCATTACAAATCTCACTTATTTATTCTATCGGGTTGGAAACAAAGTTCCCACACAACTTTATATATAATTTTATAAAAAGTTTCCAACCCAACATATATAAGCGAGATATAAGTATAAAAGTATAGTTATGTAGCTTCTTGATACTATCTCTGAAGTTGAAGCATTGATATCAAAATCGATAGGATACTTCTCAGGAATAGGGATGTGCATTCAAATCCTCTCATAATTTATTTCCGGTTCATAATGCTTACCGGAGAGTTCAGATAAAAGCAGTGGAAACAAGACTTTATGAATGTAAGCGCCGTACTAGATTGGCAACTATGTCCCATCATTTTGCAATTGAATTGGCTAGATGTAACCATAAGGTCTCTGCTAAGACTTTTTTTCTCGTAACTCTTGCCTGTGGAACTCTCTGCTGGTTTATTGCTTTCAAGCCAACTTTGATATTCAAAAATTTAATGTCAATCGTTATCTACTGTCTTCTTGATTCCTCTTCTTTTATTGTTCTCACTCCTAAACAATGTTTTCTTTTTCTTATTCTTTCACACTCGGTAACCCCTTGTGTCTGAGTGATTTCATTGCCTTCCTTGGGGTAAAATAAAAAAAAAAAATTATGTTATTCGATTAGGATTTTTCTCGTAACTCTCGCCTGTGGAACTCTCTTCCGGCTCCATGCTTTCATGCTTTTGATATTCAAAAAATTTAAACGCAATGCCAATCTTTATCTACTGTCTTCTTAATCCATCTTTTTTTTTATTGTTCTCACTCTTTAAAAATGTTTTCTTTTTCTAATTCTTTCACACTCGGTAACCCCTTGTGTCTTAGTGGCTTTATTGTCTTCCTTGGGGTAAAATTAAAAAAAAATAATATTATGTTATAGGATTAGGCATTTTCGTGTATTTTATTAATGAAATTTATCGCAACACTCTGGGTCGATAAATTCTTCATTATTTCTTTATCTTTATTATTAATTTTACACCATTATTGTCGTCTTTTAACATACCAACGTGGCTCGTAAATAATGAAGATTGTATCAATTATAAGAAAACTTGAACGACCAACTGTGTCGTGATGAATGCAAAAGAATGTAATATGGAGTAAGTTAGTAATAAAATAATATTAATGAAGAATGTATCGATTTTATGAAGATTGTTTCGAGCCTAGTGTGATGTGATGTGATGAAACGACAAAATAAAATAGTTTAAGCTAGTAATAAAAATAATAATGAAGAACAAATCGATTGTATGAAGATTGTATCAACCCAGTGCGTTGTTATAAAGACAACAGTAGTAAAAAAAAATGCTACAAAAGGTAAGTAATATTGTAGTGTATACCGACATAAAGTCAAACAGTAGCAATAAAATAGAGAAAAACTAACGAGAAAAGAGCTCTATCTTAAACGAATGTCTCCAAATAATTTAAGATAGGAGTTTGTTTAACAAATTAACAATGTCATCTTTCATTTTTGCAATTATTTTCTTAGCTATCTGTCCTCGGTGATGGCTAGTGTAGTTCAAGAAATATGGCTGTATTAATTTTCTGATATAAAAGTTATAAAATTGATTTCGTAATATGTTTACGGCCACATCACGTTTAAACACCGGGAGTACGACCACTGAAGTTAAGCAACGTCGAAACTGGTTAGGACCTAGACGGAAAACTGCTCAGGAATACCATGTGATGTAAGCTTAGATGTGCTAGTGGTTTAATAGATAATGGCTCGGAACTAAAGAACTATTATAAAACAGTTATATAAGACATGTAAGCGACTAGCACGTCCATTACCAATGTATTAAGTTGGTGCAAAAATAATGTCGTTTTCTCACATAGTAACATATGTGAGAAAACGACATTATTTTTGCACCAAACTAATAGTAGTTGAAACTCTCCGGGGGCGTCTATCAAGCATTTTAGAACGACTAAAACTCATAGTTTGTACGGCTTATTACCTAGATAGACGACCGCCTGGGAATACCAGGTACTGTAAGTTTGGATATTCACATAGTGTAATGGATAATAGCTAGTAATTATTAATTGGAGAGCACAGTTCCAATTTCAGTTCGTTTCATTATATTCACCGACGCGCAAATAATAATAAGGTATGAATGCACATATACAAATATTTTCTGATTTTAAATAATCTGAAATAGTTGATAAGGCGTAGATAATATATTTAGATTATGTTGTGATAAATACTATTTTACCTGCTTTGCTGCCTGTGGAAAATTCTGAAAAGATCCAGCATTTTTTAAAAATACAGACCGATATAAAAAAAACGATTTTGTTTTACATATTGTATGAGATGATTATCTCACGACGAAAGGACTGATATTATTAAATAAATATTCTTAGTTAATTAATAAAAAGGCGGGGACATTTTTTGAGAAAATTTTCTAACGGTGCTTGTTTATTAAGGAAACATATATGGGAAAAAGTTTGAAGAATTTGATAAATTGAAAACTGTTTCATCGAAATTTGATTAAGTGTTTCGTCCTTGCTTGGCTTCATCATATCAAAACGAAAGAAAGAAATGTGTGTGTGTGTCTGTGTCTGTGTCTGTGTGTGTCTGTGTGTTTAAACAGTAAATCCTTAATACTTTTCCCCTCTAAGCTGGCATTTCTCGGAATGAAAGAAAGAACAAAACTGTGTGACTCTTTTATAAAAGCCAATATTTTTAGGCCGTTATCTCTTACCAATTTTCTTGTTTTTGTCGAAATTTGTTTATAGAACCTCCCAGCTTTTTACAACCGAATGTAAACCAAATTCTTTTCCTATTTTCAGAATTTTTCGGAAGCAAAAGATTGATATAGCTTTTCTGGAAGGAATCTAAGTTAAATCATCATCCAGTTTTTCAGAATAACTTGAAAATAAAAGCTTCATATATTTTGTGTTTTCCGTATCGACAATATGTGTACAAAATAGAAGCTAGACAATTTTCTATTTGTTAAACTTTGGATTCTATATCCTATTTTATACACGCAGGGAAAAGTATGTACATGGCTCGGTATTATTAACAGTTTCAGACATCTGCTGGTTGTTGTAAAATAAGTTAAGGGTGTCTTGAGGTTAGGGGGGAAAAACACTTAACAGATTGTTCTTTTAACAATGAAGGGGGGAACAGGCAGAGAAGCGAAAGGGACGAGATGGAATATAATAAAACTTATTAATAACTAATGACGCCTCTATCTCACAAACCTCAGTATGGCAATCGGTAAGCAACTTCCGGAACAAAATTCGCCAAGGAAACGTCTTCACAAGACACCGAAACTTTGACAATAACAAAGCAAGTATCACACACTTCCGCGATTGGTTTTCCCATCGTTTTTATTGATATGAAACTGTTGACAAAGACACGGATCTGGACAAATTGCAGATAGACCCTTATATCTACATACCAAACTTTTCTTCTGTTAATGGGGGAAACCCGGATGTGCCTAGATTCGACAGACATGTCAGCACATGATTAGGGGCTAATTTTGCGTCTCTATATTTATCAATCCACCCACGAGGATCGAATGTGGCACAAGGCCGTTTTAATGTGGGTATCCCCGAGCCCGTAGGCTCGGCCAAAAATATGGCCTTTCTGGACCCGCCTAGACGGGTTCAGACCCTGTCAACCTACCCGGACGAAACCTTGCCCTTCGGCAAAGCCTCGTCCGGGTTCCCCTCTGCTAATGCAGAGAGTTCGACAGTCGCTAATTTTGCGTCTCGGTATTTATCAATCCACCCACGAGGATCGAATGTGGCACAAGGCCGTTTTAATGTGGGTATCCCCGAGCCCGTAGACTCGGCCAAAAATATGGCCTTTCTGAACCCGCCTAGACGGGTTCAGGCCCTGTCAACCTCCCCGGACGAAACCTTGCCCTTCGGCAAAGCCTCGTCCGGGTTCCCCTCTGCTAATGCAGAGAGTTCGACAGTCGCTAATTTTGCGTCTCTATATTTATCAATCCACCCACGAGGATCGAATGTGGCACAAGGCCGTTTTAATGTGGGTATCCCCGAGCCCGTAGGCTCGGCCAAAAATATGGCCTTTCTGAACCCGCCTAGACGGGTTCAGGCCCTGTCAACCTCCCCGGACGAAACCTTGCCCTTCGGCAAAGCCTCGTCCTGGTTCCCCTCTGCTAATGCAGAGAGCTCGACAGTCGCTAATTTTGCGTCTCTAATGACACGCTTTCGCCATATTTGGTATAAACATTAATGTTTGTGTTCACATCAGTAGCTTCTGTCATTATTTTATTTAAAATCTCTGCTTAGACGACCCTCTTGAGGTGATTGAAAGCAGATCACGAATTATATTCTATGTAATTACATTCATTTGTTTTTTTTTACAGCTTATCAACTTTTGCAGATTATTTTAAAGCCATAAAATATTTTTTAGTTTGTAATAATATTTTTGCCATAATAATAATTTGCTGATACAAGTTCTAATAATTAACCCATAGCTGGGAGGAGAAATGAATTTATACCTTTTCCAAGGATATTTACGCACATGTGAACATAACGAAGCCAACTGGAATTCGAACACAGCTCTGAATTACAACACCGAGCCGTTATCCCCTACACCAGCCGCACATCCAAGCTTACAGCGCCTGATATTTTCCCAGCAGTCACCCATCTAGGTACTGACAAGGTTTGGTGATGCTTACCTTCGGTGGTCCTACGAAGACCGGTGTTTCAACCTGATGTAGCCATTAGCTGAATACAATTAGAAAAGATTCAAAGATATAATTGTAAAAGAAAAACTCACCACTTCCAATACGTCGGCTATTTTCGCTAATTTGTCGTTGGGTAAATCCTTCAGTAAAGAAACACTACAAATAAAAAGCAAAACAAATGATTATTTATAATTAATTAATTAAAAAGGTGTGCTGAAATCTTCTCATCCAGACTCACTTTTCAAGATCGATATAACAAGGGCCCAACATCCGAATAGTGATTTGGGGAAATGAGACAGCTCGAGAAATTTCCATCGCTCTCTCGTATAAATGAAAGAGTTTCGAAGGCTTTGATGGAATGAATTTTTATAAACTCATTTCGAAAATCTCATCTGTTAAAAGATTTCAAGGAGATTATGTGTACATTTCAACATACAATTGAATTGGCTAGATACAACAGTAAATTCTTTGCTAGCAGTTTCTTTTCTCACACTTCTCGCCCGTGGAACTATTGCATATCTCCTATCGGTCGGCCTTTGCTGGATGTTTTGGTTCAGAACTTCAACACGGAGAATATTGATTTATCTATTTCATTATTCACATCAACATGTACACTTTCTAACTATCCAGGGTGGGGTTGTTTCCTCTCACTAGAGAGCCGTTTCAGACACGAAAGTGAACATGTCTACATTGCTTGACGCGTAAGAACCAACTCTCCGAAAAAAAAATTCTCTATCATTCCCACGCTAACTCAGCCAATCAAAATCGACTTCCTTATTATGGCATGCATATGACCTCGAAGATCAACTTCCAGTGGCAACAGAGATACAATTCCCACCTAAAAATAATAGTCTCCTAAATTATTATTTAACAGAACTCTCTGCCAGTATATTGCTTTCAAGACAACTTTGATATTCAAAAATTTAATTGATTCATCTTCTTTTATTGTTCTCACTCTTTAATAATGTTTTCTTTTTCTTATTCTTTCACACTCGGTAACCTCTTGTGTCTTAGTGGCTTTATTGTCTTCCTTAGGGTAAAATTTAAAAAAAATAATATTATGTTATAGGATTAGGCATTTTCGTATATTTTATTAATGAAATTTATCGCAACACTCTGGGTCGATAAATTCTTCATTATTTCTTTATCTTTGTTATTAATTTTACACCATTATTGTCGTCTTTTAACATACCAACGTGGCTCGTAAATAATGAAGATTGTATCAATTATAAGAAAACTTGAACGACCAACTGTGTCGTGATGAATGCAAAAGAATGTAATATGGAGTAAGTTAGTAATAAAATAATATTAATGAAGAGTGTATCGATTTTATGAAGATTGTTTCGAGCCTAGTGTGATGTGATGTGATGAAACGACAAAATAAAATAGTTTAAGCTAGTAATAAAAATAATAATGAATAACGAATCGATTGTATGAAGACTGTATCGACCCAGTGTGTTGTGATAAAGACAAAAGTAGTGTAAACGAATGTCTCCAAATAATTTACAAGATAGGAGTTTGTTTAATGAATTAACAATGTCATCTTCCCTCTTCCAATTAATTTCTTAGCTATAGCCCCTCGGCAAAAAAGCTGCTTATGTGCACCTTTTTATAAAGAAAGGCAAGAATGCAGTTTTCCTTCATTCTGTCCCATCAGCAAAGAACATTACCAATTTCGCTACTATGCGAATCACTCACCAAACTTGATTAAGTAACGTCCGCTTCTTGAAAATTTTCTCCGTTTTTCGTTTTTTTTTTTTTTGTCTTTTCATTGCTTTTTTTCCTTTGGCAGACTTAGTTTTTTATGCTATTCTTTAAAAATGTTTTTACTAGTGGTTTGGTTTCTGTTGGTTTACTAACATATATTATTCTTTAGCATGCACACCCTATGTCGAAATGCACACGTCATCTCCTTGAAATCTTGCAGCAGCAGAGATCTAATTTTCGAAATGTGTCTTTAAAAAATTAACTTCTATTCCATTAAAAGCCTTCAAAACTATCTCAATTATCCGAGGGAGACTGCTGAGTCATTTGCCAAAATCACTCTTCTGATGTTGGAACATTGCAAAACCGATTTTGGGAAGTGGGTCGGGGATGAGAAATTTTCAGAGGTTCCTGTTAACATCAAGGAACTACCATACCTACTAAGTCTACCAAAGGAAAAAAAATAATCATAAAAAGCCAAAAGAAAACTAAAATGAAAACCAAAAAAGTAATTTCCGAGAAGGGGATGTTACGTAATCAATATCGTTTATTGCTTAATTGGTAAAGTAGCGTTAATGTTCTTTGGTGATGGGACAGTATGAAGACAAATAGAATTCATGCATTTCCTTACAGAATCTATTTATCTATATATAAAATTCAGATCAGAAATAATGACAGGATGCATACAAACAAAAAAGTTCCTTTTGAGTTCGTTTGAACCAGTATGAAAGTATGCATATTTAATATAACCTCCACCTCCGATACAATTTCAATACCCTTACTTATCTCTTCCCCTTCTATTACGCTAAACGTAGTGCGTTTATTTATTTATTTTTTAATAATAAAACGTTAGGAAATTATTTAAGAATGGTCGCCTCAAGATATTGAAAGATTGAAACGAAGGTAGCGTGATCCGCTGATCTCCTATATTTTTTTTAAAATACACACATATATATAAATATATATATATATATATACACGGTTTTTTTCTTTCCTGAATTGAGAACTGTCAGACATTGGCGTGTTTATTCACAGAGTAAATACGTAAACATTCCCCTTTCTTTCAACCGTGCGCCGATAGCTGAGAGGGGAAAATCTACGTCTGTTAGTGAATCAGTCGGGTTTTGATCCAGGCTTGAAGCAATCGGATGTCTAGACACACTGATGAGAGCTGTGAAACTGTGGTTGACAGATATATATATATATATATATATATATATATATATATATATATATATATATATATATATATATAAGCGGACACTGATATACACTTTCCTATATTGGGCAATTTCACCCCGAAATATATCATATCTTAAAACTATATATATATATATATATATATATATATATATATATTACATGAATCATTCATACCAAAAAAAAAAAAAGATATAGAAGTTAATGATTTAAATGGCGAGAATACTTCTTCGCAAACAATTTCAATAAGTTACACTAACCCCGAACCTGTATATGAATGATATGATCCCTGTTTATAAATTCCAGTTGCATACGGTCTTTTTTAGTTTTTTACAAGCTTTCGTCTGTTCCTACAGGTATGGAAATAGATTTGTTTTTGTTTTTTACTTCTCGTTAATAACAGGACAACAAAAATATAGATGTAATCCGAAAAAATGATTTTAGAAATGTGTTATTGTTAATTGTTAGAGATTTTTTTGGAGCGTGCGGTCGCAACGCTGAGGTTGAATTTTTAAATTTTAAGATTGTGCGTTTTTGTACTAATATGGTAATAGGAGAATTCTTTTGTACTGGTAGTTTTTTCAGTCAATGTGGCATGAACTAAATTCTTCAATAAATACAGGAATGTCACAGTTATTATCCGAAAGTTGCACGTCGGATCAGTTATTTTAATATTTTTGCATGAATGATTAATGTAATGTAAATTGAACTGTACCACACACTTGATATATATATATATATATATATATATATATATGTGTGTGTGTGTGTGTGTGTGTGTGTGTGTTTGTGTGTGTAAGTAAAAAAGTGAATTACCTTTTTAAAAACTGGATGTTTTCTTCTCTTCTTTGGATTCCTGTCTTCATCATTATGGCTTGAAACACCCTTCGGTCAAGTACCCAGATCCGGACATCGGAAACAGCTAAAAAGAAGAAGAAAAAAACTTCAAGAAAAACTGTAGATGCAATGAATAAGAATTGATAATCCATTTGGGGAATTGAAGATTTAGTTAGAGGTACAAAATGTAATTAGAGAAAACGAAACGGACACGTTTAAAAAGGGAGATAAAATTAGAAAACAATTGAGTTACCTTAATAAGGAAGAAGAGAGTTGCTTCAGACGAGTTCAGATGAGTTAGGAGCAAAGACCAGTTCGCTCATGAATGAGAAATAGTTTGTAATTATTTCAATTCCAAGTTAAATTATATTTAATATTGATTTTTTAAAATAGTTTTTGCTGCATCGTGCTGTTTTTTATCTTAACCTTTTAGGCCGAATACTCTCCTACCGTCAAAGTAAGTGGAATGAAGTAGGAATCAAAGAAACATGGCTTAGTAGGGCATAAAGCCAAATGTGAAAAGATAAACTCTGTTAGAAATGAGGAAGACCTACTTTCCTTGAAAACTGATATCCAGAAACCTGTTTATTTCTGTACCCGTACATCCAACTTATTATTTTAAGGGCAGAAATTATTTTTAGATTGTAAGAATTTTTTGGGATATAATAATAGTTTAATGAAACAAATTTTATTAATTAACCCATATCTGGGGAGAGGTGAAATTATACTTTTGCGAATGGTATTTGTGCGCAAGGGAATATAACGAACCCAAACGGCATTGGAACTCGGCTCACCCACTGCCTTCTCCAGAGTTTGGAAATCAGAGTTTTCATTCTTTTAAACTGCGTACCCTGTTATTTAACCCATAGCTGGAGTGCTGCTATTGGGTTGGTCAAAAGGTTTATTCGCTTAGTAAGTAGAAAGTTTACGAACAAGAATCCGAACAACAATCCAATGTTAAGAGTTTTAATTATTGTAAAATTCTTGTCCGACGTTTCTAGAGCCTTTCAATTACACCATTTATAATAGACATGGTAGTCGCTTACGTGTCTTATAATTGTTTTAGTTCTTTAGTTCAGAGCCATTATCCATTACCCCACGAGCACATCCAAGCTTACAGCACCTGGTATTCCTAAGTGGTCACCCATCTAGGTACTGACCAGTTTCGGCGTTGCTTAACTTCAGTGGTCGTACGGGAACTGGTGCTTCAAACTAATGTGGCCATAAATATATTACGAAATCTGAGATGAAGTGTTTCTGTTATTAATTTTATACTTTTCTTTATTTTACTGTAGAAAGACATGACATATGCTTGTCACCAAATGGTACAGCCCCATTCTGGAACTCCACAGTAGAGACCACAAAATCAAGCAAGTACGAACATTTAAATATCTAGAAAGTGTTGCAACAGAGAACGGAAAATGTAACACCGAGATCCAAAGGTGTATAGAGAAATATGACTTTCGAGAGCTAAACAAAGTATTATTAAGAAATAAGAAAAACAAGTAAAATAATGCTGTTTTTTTTGGGGGGTGGGGGTACTATCGGTCCTCGATATATGGCAGTGAATGCAGGATAATCTCCTCACAGATGAAGAAGAGAACTGAAGCAACATAAATGTTGTTCTACAGGAGGATGCTGAGAATAACATAGACCGAATATGTGAGCAACTCGAAAGTTTTAAGGAAAATGGAAACAGGAAGGATACTCCCGCTTAGAAACAGAAAAAGAAAACTGAAATTTTTAGGGCACATACTGAGGAAAAAGGACTTAAAGAATTTGACACTCACACGAAATATGGAAGGCAATAAAGCACAACTTGTTCAACGAACTTGTGTATATGGTTGGCAGAACAGAGATTAGAAGGGACAGCAAAAAAGCTAAAAAGAACAGGAAGTTGCGAAGAGCAATGGTCGGCCACGTCCTGAAGGGACACGGCGCATAGAAGAAGCAGAACATTATTCTTAAATTTAGGCATTTGATTTTCTTACCAGCGGTTTTCAGTTTGAATGATCTCAATCTATTAAAGTAGCACGAAGTATCAATAAAGCAGTTAATCCCGACGCATTTTAACTTGCATCCCGTGATCCTCTCTGTTATATAAGACTTCTAACCGAATCAGCTACAAAAGCTTATAGCTAGTGGGGTAAACACATGTCATGTTGCCACCTATGTAAACCGCGCACGTGAACCCGAGTTTTTTCACTACACACTTCCGTGACAAACCGTTTTTGTGCATCTGGTACTACTACTATATACTATATTATAGAAGATTGGTATTTGTTACATTTTATGCTGGAATTGAAATAATGGCCCGATCAGATCTGTTCGGTCAAACACGTCCGTTTGTTTGCAAAAGAAGACAATGATACCAGATGACTACAGAGGAGTATATGCTATATTAAATCAGCATAGGGACGGGATTCGAAAACTGGCGATTTCTTTTCGCGATTTCGTACCAGATAACAAAATTTCTATACTGTGAAAAGCAAGCAAAGACTTATGATTGGTCTTAACACCTTGCAGAAAAATCTACGTATGGAGAGAAAGAAAATCAGAAAATGTGAGTTACGATGACGACTAGATTTCGATAACAGCGGGAATAGATCAACTTAATGCATTTACAATATATTTCAATTTTTCCTATTTTGGTTGTGATGGGGGGAATATTGAAAATTTTGTTTTCGTAGCAACGACCCAAGCTAGATAGCCTAGCTTGGGTCGTTGCTACGAAAACAAAATTACATTATTCGGAAAATTGTCCTCATCTTTGTTGCCATAATTATTACAAGGTTTCGGCCGTTGTACGCTCCGGCATTCGTCAGGTGGTTGGAATGTGGAACTTAACCCTTTATTTTGCTCGCTGGGGTAGACTGTTCGTGCCATGTCTAATGAATGTCATCAATTATCTCCTGTTAATTCCCCTTTCCAAGATCTCCAAGGCGTTAGTTAGATCCAGTGACCAAACCTAAAGAGTGTGAGTTCAATACCTGGTTAAGGCGGTGGAGAATTTGGAGAGGGGAATTAACTGGAGATAACTTATAACTGACATCCATTAGACATGGCACGTGGAACTAGAACAGTCTACCCTAGCGAACGAAATAAAGGGTTCAGTTCGACATTCCAACCACCCGAAGAAAGCCGAAGCGTACAACCGCCGAAACGTTGTGATAAATACGGCAACAAAGATTAGGATAATAGTCCAAATAATATAAATAGTGTACATAATACCTCATCGCAAAAATATAGACAGAGACCCAAGCTAGATATTGATGAATCAAAATATGTCTCCAGCATATAACGTGAGTATAATAACCTTAGAATATATTGTTTAGAAGGATTAACTCGAGTAGATAGTTAAAAAATTTAAATGAAATTGGGGTTTCATGAAGATTGGTGATAGCTGAGGAAGAATTTAGTCTAAGAGGGGTTAAAATTTCTTTTCGATATTCATCGTTTTTTTGTTAAAAACTGAGAAGCCGGACTACAAACTGAAAATAGGAACAACTCAAGCAACTTATAATATAACATTGAACAAGAGCAACTCAAGCAACTCAAGCAACTTATAATATAACTTTGAACAAGAGCAACTCAAGCAACTCAAACAACTTATAATATAACTTTGACCAAGAGCAACTCAAGCAACTCAAGCAACTTATAATATAACATTGAACAAGAGCAACTCAAGCAACTCAAGCAACTTATAATATAACTTTGAACAAGAGCAACTCAAGCAACTCAAACAACTTATAATATAACTTTGACCAAGAGCAACTCAAGCAACTCAAGCAACTTATAATATAACATTGAACAAGAGCAACTCAAGCAACTCAAGCAACTTATAATATAACTTTGAACAAGAGCAACTCAAGCAACTCAAGCAACTTATAATATAACTTTGTTATATTATATCTGGTTTGTATACTTCACTGGAAGCTCGGACTGAGGAATAGGGGATCCGGGTTCGAATTCATCGAATCCATTACATTCACTTACGTGCTAACATCCTTGGGAAAGGTATGAATCCTCCGCCTCCCACCCAAGCTCCGGACAGACCGGGTTCTATAGCCTTGGATGGCAACTAGTTTACCAAAGAAAGAAATGGGAACCCCAGCTATGGACAGACCGGGTTCTGTAGACTTTGATGGCAAGTGGTCTACTACAGAAAGAAATGGCAACCTACTGCAAGGAAAAAAATCTGCCTCGTCATTCATGTATCGAAAGATACATGATCGCCTAAGCATGTATCATGCATGGTGCATAACTGACTGGTGTGGTATAATGGTGTGATAGAACAATGCGAGCTGAGTTTGAATTCCAGTCTGGTTCATTACATTCACTTCCATGCAAATACACTAGGGAAAGGTATGGCTCTATCTCTTCTCTCCTAGCTATGGGTAAATAGAAGGACAGACTGGGTTCTATAGCCTCGGATGGCAACTGGTCTACCACAGAAAAAATCTGCCTCGTCAGTCATGTATCGAAAGATACATGATCGCCTACGACTGATTCTTCACGTAATAATATTCGCGGAGAATTAGATTCATCCAGGTAATTGAGAAGGGATATAAAGAAAAACACATATATTCATTAGAAAGAAATCACCATATTGAAAAAAAATGTACACTTTCTTAACTTAGCAAAAGAGAAGGTTGTTAAAAAGAATATAATCACTCTCTGGCGGCCCCTAAAACAACAAATCGGGCCATTATTGGTCATGTTGCTGATCACGACATAGATGACGAGTCCTTAATATTGTGGTACCAATCATTGGTCTCTTTCTCCACAACATCCAAAATCCCGGGGAATTTAGCTCAGCTCAAAAGACATAGGCGGCTAAATGTTATGGATGATATGATCATGAAAACACTTCGCCATGTGAAAAACAGGAAGTTCCTGTTAGAACACGTAAATTTAAATACTAAAACAATGAGACCTAGCTGCCAATCTAGCACTATACTTAAATCCATAGCGTCCAGGTACCAGGGAGGAAAGCTCATGAGAACAATTACCATTGGAATATTTGTAGAAAAGATAGAGGGCAGCCACGTTATTGCGATGTGAAAATGACTGAAACTGAGATGCCAGGTCACGACCGATAACATTGCACACTCTTTTGGGGATTGACAAGAATCTCGTGATATATTACAAAATCACAAGACCAGATCAGACGTAGCAGCAATATTCAATGCAGGAACAAGTGGTAGGTTTTGCAACGTGCAAGATGGAGAATGGCTATAAAAATTGTCTGGCACGATCAAGTCAGCAAACATTCTTAGTAGCATATTTACCAGTTTAATGAGATAAACTGGCTAAGGACATATCAAATAAATAAAAAATAAGTCAAATAAATAAAATATATACGGAATGTTGCCATTGTCCCCCACTCTCATTATATGAAAACACACACAACACAACAACAACGACAACAACAACAAACCAAGGAATAAAAATGGTAATTGTTCTTACCTCGAACTGATGCTGTCCTAGTGCAGTTATATAAAATTGCAAGTTCACCAAAAGCTCGCCCGGGTCCCATCTTGCCAAGAACCTGTTTTCCTTTGACAACATCAAATTCTCCCTCTGTAAAATAAATAAGTAACATAAAATAACTATTTGGAATGAAATAGCAAAAGACTTTTTTTTTTATTAACATTAAGTATTTGTTTAATCAAATTATCCGGGACTTTTAATTTTGCTTTTTGTTACAATTAATGATTTACTTATTTTAAACCAAGTTGATATCAAAATAAACAAACTTATCTCTTTTTAAGTGGTATCTGGTCATTCTTTCAAGAATTTATTCGGAATAATCTTCCTTGTTTATTTTTTACATTTCGACCAGTGTGTTCTCCTTTGCTAACCAGTCGTATTCATCTGAATTTTCTCTTTGTAAATAGTTGCAAATGTCGCTCGAAAGAGTGGGAGAGAGAAAATAAATCTATTTAAGAGGTTCTTTCGTTAGTTTTTATGTGGGATATGGGGAATTTATGTATGAATGTTGTTGTGGATGTTTATAACTCGAATATATAATTTTTAACAGAAATAATTATAGGATTAGTAAATTAGTTATGCACTAATATATATAGGAAGGGCAAAATTGTTATATACTAATATATATAGGAAAAATTAAAGGCAAAATATAAATTAGTTGTATATTAATATATATATATATATATATATATATATATATATATATATATATATATATATATATATATATATAGTACGGGCGAAGTAAAGATGAAAACAACAAGAATGAGGACATTCGCACGAATAATTTGTAAACAGTGATAATAATTACTGCTGAAAATTTCAGACAACTTTAAAAAGACTGAAGTATGCATTGGTTAAAATATAGTAATAAGAGTAAAAAAAAAGTGAAAAATTTTGTTGCAAGAATTTGGTTAATAATGATAATTTCTGTTTTCATATTTTCAAAAACAAGAACGACAGATTAAAGAATACTTTGGTCAAAAACAGCGTTTCAAAATAATAACGAATGGAGATATTTGCCCCAATAATTCGTGAAATAATAGCAATATCACATCGAAATAGAATCACCATTAGAAATATTGAAGAAAGCATCAACTGAACTGTACCTGACAAAACAAACGCTAAGTATTTTTACATGCAGAGTCTTTGGAATGATTGATTTAATGATAATCGGATTATTAGTCGTTTCCATATAAGGAAACATTCGGAATTCATTGTCTAAGCAGCCATTGATGTTGTCGTTTGAAATTTATAAAGTCTTCTTAAAACAGGAAATCAGGTTTCTCAAGTCCAGCAACTGATATCGCTCTTTTTCCTATTCATAGGGGTTTCTTTTTCTAACCTTTCATTTGAAAAAGTGTGGAACGTCAACATTTTGGTAATGTTACATCTTTCAGTTACATGGAATAACTCTTTTAGCTGCTGCTGCCATTGAATCTCCTCAAGTGATTTTATTTCTACTATTTGGTACCGTTCTTGTGATTCTGTAGCAACAGCCCAAAAGTTTGCAGAAAGGATGGTTTTCGCCCAAACTCACAGCCTTCACTCTCTGAAATCTATTTTAATCATTGACCTGGAAGAACGGTTGTATACAGCTAACAGTTTAGTCATCTCTGAAGGAGTTTGCCATCATGCATTACATCCATATAAAAATGTCGATCTATTAAGGCTATTTAAGAAGATGATTTTTTTCTGGTTTGTGTTTTGGTTTCGTAGCAGTTGGTGGTATGGAATGAAACTACTACTAGCGCAGCCTATACTCTGTTCAATTTTCTTATCTCCTATGCTAAATTTGTTATAAATGATCTATACACCAATGGATATGAAGTATTATGTCCAAATTATGGATTTTTATGATGGATTTAGGGTATGTGGCATCAATGCTTTCATTCCAATTCCCGATCATAATTTCTGTATTGGTATAGTCCTGCGTATGACGATAAACTACACCCGACAGCAAGGCTTCGGATCGGGAGATTGGGGATTATAAGGAGCGTAGAACAAGGCTTCAGGTATGGCTTCGGATCCAGAGACTGGAGATTATAAGGAGCGTAGAACTTAAGGCTTTGGATATGGCTACGGATCGGGAGATTGGAGATTATACGGAGCGTAGAACGTAATGCTTCGGATCGGGAGACTGGAGATTATAAGGAGCGTAGAACTTAAAGCTTTCGGTATGGCTTTGGATCGGGAGATTGGAGATTATACGGAGCGTAGAACTTAAGGTTTCGGATCGGGAGACTGGAGATTATACGGAGCATAGAACGTAAGTCTTCGGATCGGGAGATTGGAGATTATAAGGAGCGTAGAACTTAAGGCTTCCTATATGGCTTCGGATCGGGAAATTGGAGATTATAAGGAGCGTAGAACTTAAGGCTTCGGATATGGCTTCGGATCGGGAGATTGGAAATTATAAGGCGCGTAGAACTTAACGTTTCGGATCGGGAGATTGGAGATTATACGGAGCGTAGAACGTAAGTCTTCGGATCGGGAGATTGGAGATTATATGGAGCGTAGAACTTAAGGCTTCCTATATGGCTTCGGATCGGGAGATTGGAGATTATACGGAGCGTAGAACGTAAGTCTTCGGATCGAGAGACTGGAGATTATAAGGAGCGTAGAACTTAAGGCTTCATATATGGCTTCGGATCGGGAGATTGGAGATTATACGGAGCGTAGAACGTAAGTCTTCGGATCGAGAGACTGGAGATTATAAGGAGCGTAGAACTTAAGGCTTCGTATATGGCTTCGAATCGGGAGATTGGAGATTATACGGAGCATAGAACGTAATCTTCGAATAAGGCTTCACATCGGGAGATTGGAGATTATACGGGGCGTAGAGCGTAAGGCTTTTGATTAGGAGATTGGTGATCATAAGGAGGGTAGAACGTAAGGCTTCGGATAAGGCTTCGGATCGAAAGATTGGGGATTATAAAGAGCGTAGAACTTAATTGCTGTTGTTCCCATGTTCACCCTGATCCGGAGTGGTAGCACCGGTTAGTGTTCCAGCAAATAGTGAACCCCCAAACAAAAACAAAACACCATGAAAGTATAAAAATATTTTTATAGTACAAATACCAGCAATACATTTTTATATAAAAAATACCAACAATAGCTATTTATAGTAAGAATTACCAACAATACATTTTATAGCAAAATAACCAACAATACATTTTATCTCTAGTTGAAGGCATAGAAGAGCGATCAAAATATATTTAGTTGAAGCCATAAAATTGTGTTCAAAATATTTAAATTTCAGCATTAAATAACACATAGAGGTGTTGATATGCCGTTAAATCAACTAACCAACTGTTTTAGAAAGGTTTATCTTGAATACTATTTCTTGGAACACTTGATAGCAGATATTGATTTTTTGTTCAAGATAATTCTTATTTCAACTATGAATATCTATGTCGTTGGCATACCCTCACCACTGACCATTAGTACTTTGGATGGCAGAACGGGGAGTGGGAGAAATGGTGTAAAGTAAACCTTATTAATCGCAACGAAAGATGAGAAGTTGTGGAGAGCCATGATCGCTCGCGTCTTAAAGGGACACAGTACAAAAAAGAAGCTTATTTTCCTCTGTTATAAGTTTATACTATTCAAGCATTACACCACTAAGTCTTTCGGAAACGTGCCTACTATCATCTTCGTTTGTTTGTTTAGAGGTACATCAACATCTTATGGGTCATTTAATGCCGAAATTTAATTTTCTTGGAAGCATTAATAATTTTTTTTGCAGAAATGTATTGCATGTAGTTTTACTATAAAAATGTACTTTTATAATTTCATAGTGTTTTAACTCCAGTTTGGGGTTAATTATTTGTAGCGTCTTTATGATGTCGAACAAGAGATTGAACATATGACCTCCAGTTAAGTTTTGCTATAGGTGTTATGTCATATCTCCTTTTTTATAGTGTTGTAGAAATTATCAATTAGTCTTCATGATTGCTACCATTCCGGATCAGGGTGGACCTGAAAACAACAGCAATTACGAGGTTTTTCACTTGGGTCATATAACTTTACTATTATCAATCATCATAGTAGTATATTTTAATTCGATTTAATATATATTTATACTATTAGGTTGGTGCAAAAATAATGACGTAATAATGTCGGGTTTTACGTTAAAAATACGTCAAAAAACGACATTATTACGTCATTATTTTTGCACCAACCTAATATTTTTCTGAGAGTTTTAGATCAGTCGGTGTTATTATTTATTTATGGAGTTAGTTAATATTACAGGGTGCGATGGATAAATTGTCGCCATTTTATATTTTTAATTTAGTGCATTTCTTTTTCGACTGCACAATATCAGTGTCAATTGGTCACCGTCTGTGAGAAAAAGAGTCAGCGTTATTATTATTTCATAATTTAGACGACAATTTACCCATCACACCCTGTACATTTAGATTTTTCCCCCCATTGTTTCGTTCAGTCCGTTCATCATTAGTTTTCAGGTGAAAAAAAAAATCTAGTTTCAAGTCAGGTGTTGTTTGTCTACGGCTTGCAGGCAATGTACAAATTTCATAGTTTGTTTTTCTGCGTATCTACAGATTCTCCAAAGCTTGTGATTGTCTTGGACTACATTCTTTTCTTCATTTTCATCTTTTTGGCGGGTTCAACACTATGAACTCGCATCGATGAGCATGGAGTTTTCCATTATCCCCCCCACTCTCTCCATGTTCAAAATCTTCAGAATATTCACATGGTTGCTTCGGGAGCAGCATTGAATCCTTTGACATGAAAGATAATAATTCAGATATTTTTCTGACAATGGTTTTCGTTTTCATTTTGATGTAATTTGTATCTGAACTTTTAAGATTCCTGTTACTATTATTCATTGATAATTTTGTGCTAATTCCTTTAATTCAAGGATTTCTGTCTTCTTCTTATCCTCGTCAACTACACTGTTCTTTCCAAGGAATTTTCAAAATTTGACAGGCTTTCTTTATTAGGCAGAGCTAGAAATAGAGATTTAACTCACAACTTCTCAGGGATTATATAAGGATTAATACCACTTATATTCACTGCAATCATACAATGATTTTTTGGAGCCTTACAGTTTAATGTCTTCTCTTTTCTTATTACTTATTTAATATATTGTTGATATCTATGGCCAGCCTATCGATTGGTTGATTTTCGCATGACATCTGCCCTGTTAATTTTAAACGTCCATATGTTATTAAATGTCGTTTTGAATGTGTTCCATAGATGTTGACCAGCTGGGACAACAGCTGAAAGGTTTTGATAAAGAACAAACAGATTTATAACATAGAATATAACAGTAATTTTAATGTCGAAATTACGAGTGAATCAAAAAGTAATGTCATTTTTTAGAAGAGCGTTTCTCAATTAAATTATTCCAAATTTGTTTTTTTTTATTGATAGATTGATGCGTTTAGTACGGCTTATCAACCTTTGCAGATTATTTCAAAAAGAAAATACTTTTAGGTTGTAAGATTTTATTGATGTAATAATGGTTTAGTGATGCAAGTTTTATTGATTAACGCATACAAGGGAGAGAAAAGGTGATTTCATACCATTCTCAAGTGTATTTGCGTATAAGTGAATATAACGGACCCAACTGGAATTGAAACTCTTCTCTACTATTAACTATATCTATAAAACCACCCACACAAACTTACAGCGCCTGGTATTACCATCTAGATACAGCCCGGGTTCGACGTTGCTTAACTTCGGTGATAAAATGCGACCCATATTTCAACCTAATGTGCTCGTCAGCCTTCGAAAGTAGAGACATAAAGGCAAATACACTCTTGATCTAGCTATCTATTTTACTCATATATATAATGACGTAATAATGTCGTTTTTTTACGTTAAAAATAGGTCAAAAAATGACATTATTACTTCATTATTTTTGCACCAACATAATACTTACGAGGTCACTTGAACTTTTTATGTGTGATTGACTTATAGTGCCATGAATTGGAGTTAAAATTTTGCTCAGTTTGCGAGCTAGTTCATGTGGCGCGCTGTCTATCCCTGATATGATAGGTCTCTTTTGTATATTCGGTTTATGTGATTTTGGTAATCCGTATAATCTGGGTGTTTTTGGATGGTATTCAATAAGTTTTATCCAGAAGAAGTATTCATTTTTGTTAACTTTTTGATATCGCTTGTGAATTTTTTATGTTTCTTTTATAGCTTTGTTTTCATGTAGTTTTTCATAGATGTTATCATCGTAATGAGATCTCTCATCTGTTGGTAAATGTCTTTATCCAATATATATATATATATATATATATATATATATATATATATATATATATATGTAGCTGACATGAAAAGGGCTGCACCGCTGGAGGTCCGCCTGAAGCTAAAAGCAATAATCGAGTTCTTTGTTGCCGAAGGAGAAACTCACGTAAACATTCGCAAAATATTTCCATCTCTTTCGTCCAATGAAAGATGTCCTGAGGGGTCAAACGTTATGATGATGATGATAAGGTAAAAAGTAAAAAAATGCTGTTATGAATTGAATGTATCAGCTGCCAACTGAGTTTTACGAAGCTGGGATAAATGCACTCATTCTCTGGTGAAACACTGCAATTTGAAAGAGGTGGTAAGTACGATGAAAAGTAGAAATGGATAGCTATATCTTGATGTTTGATCGTGTTCGTTATTTTATATATAATAAAGCAAAATGCATTCATTTTTGACTCACCCTCGTAGAAATTTCCATCCAGATAACATTAAGCATTCATTGACAAAACAGTTAATGTCAATGCCGGTTGAACTTTAAAATATCTTTTTTTTTAAAAAAAAAACAGTTTCTCAGGAAATTACGCATTTTAAATTCATAAAATGCTAGCGTTCATTCTAGTACTGATAAAACTTTCCTTGTAAACCTTTTGTTTTATTGATTATTCATTGATACTTAGTCACAAAATATTTTTAGATTGTAAATAAAGTAAATATAAAGAACCCAACTGGAATTGAAACTCCGCTCTCCGATTAGCAATTCTGAGCCATTATCCATTAAACCACCCACGCATACAAACTTACAGCACCTGGTATTCACATCTAGATACAGCCCAGATTCGACGTTGCTAAACTTCGGTGATAGAACCGGGAGTCAGTCAGTAGTTCACTACCGACT
>OZ010582.1:97503105-97558105 GCA_963932145.1 Acanthosepion lycidas | reverse complement strand
TTACTTTTCAATTCTTTTCCCTAAAATTAAATAGCGCCTTTGATATATTTTTTTCTTCTATCACTCCTTACAATCAATCAAGAATGTTTAATGGCCGACCGTTCGTCTCCGGTTCAGCTAATACTTGTAGAAGCTTGCTCTGGCTTAGTTGTGTTTCTTCAGCACTCACGGAGCTAATCTGTGTTTTATAAACTTAGAACTTAGTTTCAGTTTCCTGAGGTGAGCGCTAATCTAGCTTGATCATCAGATAAGACACAACCTGTACGCCCAAATCCTCGGTTACAATGATTTGTGACTGCTTGCTAGTCCAACCATCGACAGCTTCTGAACAGTTCTGTCTATCCAATTTCACTAACTATAGTCAACCCAAGGTATTGTTTTCAAGTACATCACAAAGCTGCTACACGCAGAGGACGTCTCCAAACGCCGATATTATCACAAAGACAAACTTATCAAGGATATGATTATTACGGTCGGAATGCACACTTTAACACTTGATCGCGCACATTGTGTTAATAAATTTCTAAGTTGGTAAATCAGAGTCTTAAATATGCAAATCAGTTGGTTTTAAAATAATAAAGCTCATTGTTCTAAACATGTAAATGTCGTATTGAATTAAATATGGTAAGTTTTATTCGTTTGAATTATGCAAATATCTTGTATATATTATCACATCGTATAAACAGAAAATATATTAAATAATTGTCGGACTTAATCCATTTCATATGTTGTCATTGTTTTCGTTAAGGTACGTTTCTTGATCAGATATAATCGTTCGGGAAAGATCGCCGAAGATTTGTTGTTTAAAAACGTTATTTTTGACTTTGCTAAAAGATGCTTCTCTATAGCTGAGTAGTAGAGCGCATCAGATCAATTGACGGTTCCGTATAGCAGACAGGTTCGATTCCTGTCGGAGAACGCATATTTTCTATGAAATTTCTCGAACATTCAGGTCGGTAAATGAAATTCATACAGTTTAATTAAAAAGCAGAGCATTTACTTCAATAAATTGTATCTGTTAGAATAACACACACACAAACAAACACATACACATATATATGTTTGTGTGCTAGAACAATTACGACTGAGTAGTGAGTTCGATCCTCACTGGGTACCCCCTAATTTCGGCCTTGTGCCACATCTACGCTTGTAAAATCACTATATATGTTTGTATGCGTGTTTGTGTGTTGTGTGAGTGTTTGTGTGTGCAAATGTTAATTTCACCTTCACCCCTACCGTGAGCCAACAGCTTAGTGGTAGAATCCCCGACTGAATTCAGTTGGGTTTCGATCCTAGCTAGAGGCAACCGGTCGTCTAGCCACACGAGTTGTGATACAGCTGTGGATGACAATATATATATATATATATATATATACACAGATCATGACGATAAAAACCCTAAGTATTAACTGTAAACAAAAGAATGGAGAAGGATCGGTTTCATTTATTCTTCAACTTTTCTTAGGCCACAGTAGAGAGAGGAATCGCTAATGGGATAGTGGCCCTTGGGAATCGCATTGAATTGTAAAACTGACAATCACCATAAAAATGTTGATCGCTATGTCCATACTAGATCTCAGTCTATCTCTCTTCATCTCGCTACGCGCAAACACATTCATAGAATTCATGTAATTCTAATATTAATTTGCATAAAGAAAGAACATCTTTTAACATTTTCGTTTAGTATGTCACTTAGCTTTCTCCATTGCTTACCTAGACGTTTCGGCTAACCTGATGAATATTTATGAGTGTTTCTTAAGCTTACAATATTTGAAAACTATAAATAATTGTCACAAAATAAAGTTCTTGCATTTGCCTTGATAAAGTCCGTCAGAGCTCAAAACGAGTCGGATAAAGAAAGCTTTCCTTTTATCTTTATTGATATTTGTCCTTTTACAGGTAGATTCTATCTGAAATTTTACATATACAGTGTAACCCGGATATAAGAGAGTTGCCGGGGCCGGAGAAGAGATCTCTTATATCAGGGTTTCCCTTATGGTCTAATTTATATACATTAACACAGGCTCTAATTTGGGACCAGATAAAATCTCTCTTATATCCGGGTTTCTCTTATATCCGGGTTTCTTATATCAGAGTTACATATGCATAAAAGATAATATAGTTGCCCATTTACAGTATGTTTATTGCATAACAATTATTCAAAATGGGCGTTTGTTTATTTTGGACGTTCCAGAGATTGAAGAAAAGGAAAGAGGAAGAGAGAGTGGGGACGGGTTGCTTGAGCCTTGGGGGAATTGCGCACAGCTAAATTGGAAGCAAGTGATCAATTGATATTTATGGTCTTGGTGGGAGGAGGATTGTGGGAAGCGGTTCGCTTCCTTATAAAAATCGTCCTTCGTACTCTCACCAAACTTTATTTTTTTTCTACCAGGCGACGCGTGACTGGTGAATTGTCGTGCTGAAAGATTATTACTTTTTTTTCTTCTCAGTTACTAGACCTAGTTGGAGCCGGTCGCAAGATGAGGACTCCTTTCGCAATCCTTACCAGGCAGTTGCTGCTCTCTTCTGTGTCACTCACACTTTATTGTGTCGAAAGTTATTTTTTCCGACAAGAGATCTAGAAGGAATATGTCACCGTACCGAGAATTCGAAATAATTTAATTCGTCCAGTTTATATATATATATATATATATATATATATATATATATATATATATATGGTTGTATATTTAGGCAGGAATCCTTAATTTATGCATGTTTCATTAAAAGCGACAGACAAGATACTACGGTTAAGCTTTAATTTTTCTTGTGTTCGAACAAGACCTTTCTTTTCTGGGCAAAGAGTGTGTAAAAACTGTCCATATGTTTTATAGTTCAGAGCGCCTTTATTAAGGATGATTCAATTTTTCAGTTTAATTGAGTGTGTGCATTATGTGTATGTTTTAGTGTGCTGTAGAGATGTTTTTAATTTCCGAATACGGTTAGCCCATTGTGGCCGTGTTCGTAGTTAATATTAAGAATTGGCTTTTTTTAAATTTTATATATATATATATATATATATATATATATATATATATATATATAATATTATTTTTTATATATACAGAAGAATTAATTAACAGTTATTAGTCTTGTTGATATGTCCCCGACTCCGGAGATTCGTGGGGCCGTGTCCACTTTTGAAAAGGTTCATTCGTATATTAAATATTTACAACTGTAATGAATATAAGTTTTTTTTTTTCAATTTTCATATTTATATCTTTTTTTTAACTTCGTTATGGATGCGCGCGTGTCCATGTTTTTACATGTGCATACGTGATCCCTCATAAACGTAATTGTTTTTCAATTGTATATTTTTCAATGACATATTTTGTAATCTTTATTTTTCATTGTTATTCTTGTTTGTATGCATATCTTACATTACACACACACACACACACATATATATATATATATATATATATATATATATATATATATCATAATATTTTTTATTTAAAAAAATATTTGTCATCGCGACACGGAAATTTCTGTTTCGAAACTTAAATCTTTTGCATTTTCAAGTGATGTTGGGTAACTTTTATAAAAGAAATGTTCCGAAATAATAAATTTCCGTTTTGTGATGTAAAATATTTTTTTATATAAAATATTATATTATTTTCTCCGTTGTATCGAGCACTTTTAGAAAAGATTTATGCTAAAGAACTCTGGATTTTAAACCTGACTCTTCTTTCTCTTTATTTGTGTATATATATATATATATATATATATATATATATATATATATATATATATATATATATATATGTGTGTGTGTGTGTGTGTGCGCGCGTGTGTGAGTGTGTGTTGTATTGTGTTTATTACATAATGTTATATTATTATTTAATCTATATTAATTTCTGTTCTATTTATGATATTATGTTACATTAATATTTATGTTGTAAAGTAAATATTTATTAAAATACCTGCATTTAGCCCTTAATTCATTTCTCTTGTTTAATAATTCAATTTGATTATTGAAATTTACTATACAATATTTTTTCCTAAACACTGTCTACATTTTCTATTATTAATATTATATGGGGGTATATTTTTTTCATTCCCATATGCTTTTGGTTGCTATATTTTTTTATGACATATATTTTTTGATAATGTTGTGTTAGCTGCGTATCTGTCTATTTTAAATGACCTTTTCTGATTATTAAATCTTTCTTTAAATGATCTATAATAATGCACGAAACAAAAGTGGAGCCGTTGAAACAAACAAAACAATCAGTCAAGCAATTTCTGGTCTCTGGTTGCCGAATCTAATAAGGTAATTTAATTTATTGCACATCTTCTAAAAAACAAAACAAAAACGCATTTTCCTTACACACAGGCTTGTCTTTCATTCTGACCTAAAGAAGCCGAACCCAACACACATTACATTAGTAAAATACGTCGTTTAAAGGATTTTCAATTTCGTCTGACAATCTCCATATATATATATATATATATATATATATATATATATATATATATATATATATATATATATAATAAGTAGGCGGCTTGGATTGAGGAATGGGAGAGTCTAGTTCGAATTCCAGTCGAATCCATTACATTCACTTACGTGCTAATACCCTTGGGAAAGTTGTGAATCCTCTTCTTCTCCCTCCAGCTATGGGTAAATAGCAGGACTGACTGGGTTCTATAGCCTTGGATGGCAATTGGTCTAGGAGAAGGACAACTCTGAATTCAAAACCTGCGGACGGTCGTTTGGGGACCTTGTGAAACGTAATGCACCAGGTCTCTGTATTCGGCCCTTCAATAAGTGTGCCTGGTCCTGCACGAAACCTTCACCACTATAATCAAATCTCATGTGCTGTTGTCGGGATGTCGGTTTCCTAGGAACTGATCTGTTTGACCCTCATACGTCGAATTCGACGGGAGAGTCTACTATATATATATATTATAATTTTTTCATATAAACAAAAACAGTTTACTCCCTACAAGGATGCAACTTCGTTTCGGTGCATTTAGTTGCACCTCGACTGGTTATTGAGCCCTCTTTTGAATCAATGCTGTCAACGTTAGAATTTTCATATTATTTTCATTTTTATTACATTCGAATATATATATATATATATATATATATATATATATATATATATATATATATATATATATATATGTAAATGTTTATTTTTGCCGACTTGAAATGTGCATCGTTATAACCGGAAATTTAATTGATATTTATTACAATTAGCTTAGTGCAACGCAAGGATAAAAATATAAGTCTTCAGTAAGAATAGAACCCATTATATTCTTAATAATCTTACGATTTACAATGGAAAAGATATGAAATATCTCTTGTAAAATGTTTTATCTCGAGTAAATATTAGATGCAAAAAGAGTCCATAGAAGAATAAGCAGTTCATTTTATGTGAAGTTCATTTCTTTTTATCTAAACTCTTAACAAGAATTGTTCAGACTATTCATCTGAATCTTTTTGTTGTTTTTGTCGTCACATGACATTTCAGCTAATCCTTTTTCTAACCGTCCTTATGTTTACAATATTTATGTATGAAGATGTAGGTAGTGAATACCAAACTTTTCTTTTCATCATTTAAAAGAGGAAAAAAAAAACAACTAAAAAGAAACAAAATACAAATGGCGTCACGTATACAAATATCATGAAAAGAGAAGCAGCAGTATTATATCGATTAAAAAGCAAGGACAGAAAAATGGACACAGAACGAAAAGAAGGAAAAATAAAATAAAATCAAGTTTCAAAAGATTTATTCAAATTTGCTTTCGTTGTTGCGATCTTCATTTCACCTGTATAATTGAGTGTTTAGAAGAAGGAAAGCTAACCAAACGTGCCTATTGTTTGTTGATGCTGATGGCTATTGACGCTTCTAACAGTTTATACCATTCTTAGGAAAACTCTTGTGTTTTGTTACTTGAGGACTCGCTTGTTAATTACACGCGCCGGATTCTTCTATTAATATTATTCAATAAGCTTCGCTTGGCATGACAAAAAAATAAATATTAACAAGAATATAGACAGGAAATCGTACGCATAATGTTCCGGTGTCTGCGTGCCATTAAAAATCACCATTAAAAATCAAATTAGCAAATCTTCTAAATCGTCATGTCCTGTCTGGAAAATCAGCGTACGGAGCTATGAGTTTGAACCCTGAAACCATATGCTAATAAATTTTTGAAATTTACTTAATTTAGGTCAGGGCAACACATATGGCAAAATGAGACGGGAAGATTATGTTATGGGAATCATCCAGTAAATGTTATGTGAATCAAATGAAGACCTGCCTGGGAATTCGGAGTACAAAGTCAAGTTTTATCTGAGGTTGGACACAGACCTCTGAAATCAGTGAAAAATAGATAACTAGCCCTTTTTTTAGATTTTTTTCCTGAACCATAGCTTAGTATGGCACATATGGATTACGAGTGAAATCATAAAATGAGAAATGCATTAATATTTCAAGAATCTTTTTCCTTACCTAGAAAATGATCATTTAGAATTACGCGTTAAAACCGATATCGGGAAGAGCGTCTCCTAATATTTATTAAAAAATTAACTGAGTGCGGCCCAAATACAGTGAGGTTAAAAAAGTGATTGGAATTCGAAAATTATCTTACGCAAAACTTCAAAATGGCCATGGGCTGCCTGGAGAATCAGTGTACGAAGCTATAGCAACTGATTTTGAACCCTAACCTCTGAAACCAGTGGGAAATAAGTAACCATCTCTGGACTCATTTTGATATTTACTAACCTCAGCTGAATATAGCAAACAGGGAAAGATAACCGTGGAAAGATGCTGAAATGAAGAGTGTATTATTCTAAGCTTTCAATTGACGACATTCTGTCTCCTTGCTTGACTGTCCGCATAGGAAGTTACGACTTTGAACCGGGCTTGAAAATCGACCATGGTGTAAGACAGGAAACGGGGAAAACGAAGCAGGTGTCATCGAGATTTAACAAGCAGATCCGGATGTAGCTTCAGCATGTTGAGTTGGGAAGGAGGCATCTGAAAATTTTGTGCTGCACTAATCTTCCAAATGTGGAAAGCTTGCCTAGAAATTCAGTATGCTGTGTATAGACGTCATCCTATCTATCTATCTATCTATCTATCTATCTATCTATCTATTGTGCGACCTTAAACTACCTACACAATAGACTCTTCTAGGCCTATATTAAGTAGGCGACATAGCACTCTACAGAGAGTGATAGAGACTGACAGAGATTGACAGTGAGAGTCTCGTACGACTACCAGTGTTGGACACTAACTTATAGTAAGATCTGCTTACACTATCTCTGTAACCTGTTGTTAATATATCTTTCTTACATCTAATCCGTGTTCCGTGTTTTACTTCCGTGGGCCCAACTTTGGCACCCACATCACTATCTATCTATCAGTCTAATCTCAGGCTACTTCAATAAGATTTTTCTTCTTCAATAAGACTTTCGATTTTTTGTCTGGTAGACATTAATTTCACTGATTGAAAAGAAGAATGCCTGCTCAAACACATGCATGCACTAAATATAATATATCTCTGTTAAAATGTCAGTATAATCACTCTGAAGATGACTCATATGAGCCGAAATCTTAGATGAAGGACCAACTTCATAAAAATATCCAAATGTTGAACAATTTTTGTGTTTATTTTCACGCGAAATTAAAACTTTAGAACGGCTCATGATCAGACATAATAGACATTCATTGTCTTCTATATTTAACAATATATGTTTAAACAATGATCTGCTACCCCAATAAAAGATATATATATATATATATATATATATATATATATATATATATATATATATATATATATATATATATATATATATATATATATATGTGGGTCAGTTTTCCAACATATTGCACATTGTTTGGTTATAGAATGTCGAATCCTAGCATGAGCCACCCATTGAATATTCAAGTCCCTATTCAGTAGTGATGGCCAACAATTACTCCCCTCTCTTTTATTCTTTCTGATTGTCTGTCTGCCTCTCTCTCTCTCTCTCTCACACACACACACACACACACACACACATATATATATATATACATATATAAATATATAATAAAGATGTAGTTTTAAGGTGTCCTCTGTGTATTTGTAAGGTTAATCAAAATCAGGAATATAATGTAAATATGAAAGTGGAACTAACACTGAGGCTAACACCGGGTGGTGACTGTCTATTTTCTGCTTGGTCAATATTCAGACATGACGATTTTTTTCCACTTTATATATATATATATATATATATATATATATATATATATATATATATATTAAGTTGGAGTGAGTTAGCGACCCTGTTTGTGATCCTGGCTTTCATTTGCGATCGTCAGTGAAAAGCCAGGATCACAAACTAACTCCAATTCAACTATATATATATATATATATATATATATATATATATATATATATATATATATATATATATAATAGGAATATTTTGTTTGGTTGCTATATTTTTAAAAAACTTTCTTGTTCACCGTCACAATAATTAACTCTCCCCACGTCTTCAACATATGAGTTGCCCAATGTTTCAGATCCTACAACTGAACATCCAGACCCCAAAATAAAGAAAGAAACGGAATACATATAACTGGTGCACATGGTGTTCCACAATGTTTCCAAAGAGACCTCCACATCTTCTGAATTCAATGTTGTCCTTCTCCGAGTCTGGTTGCCAACCAAGGCTATAGTGCCCAGTCTGTCTTACTATTTAAAACCTAGATGGGATGGGATCGGGTGCATCCATGCTTTTCCCAACGGTATTTGTAAGAAAGTGAATTGAACGAACACCAATTTCTCATCCATTACACCATCTGCATAATGACATCAACAATCAGTTATTAATATTACAATAGCTGAGATAAACGTCTTCAGTTCTAATCGTCAGCGGACAGGTACCTCAGCTAGTTATTTATAATCGAGGTGGCGAAAATAAAATTTCGTTTTAGCACTTTGGCTGGAACGTGACACAATGTAAATTTTATTTGCCAGTTTTGAAGAAGAAATGAAAGATTGTTGAAGTTCCCATCGGGTCTGGCTGCAGAAACGATAAAAATGTTATTGGAAATTGTATTCTTCAGGCGATGAACAAAAGATTTAAAAGAAGAAGAGAGTGAATGAAGAAATCGAGAAAAAAAAAACAAAAAAACAAATAATCTGATCAATTTGAGCGGAGCACAACGCGAAGCTTTACAGAAACGAAAAATAAACGAAAAAAAAAATGGCATTAAATTAAATTCATTCAAAGTGCGTGCCGTATAATGTCAAATCGATTGCGAGAGCAGAATGACCTTATCTCGCGGAAATGATTTATTGAGGAAAATATCGAAGAGAAACGATAACTTGAACTGGATGAGAGACTGATAAACTAAGAAAGGTATAATATAAATATTTTTCCGCCATTATTTAGAATATATGAAAAGAAAATGGTTCTCTCTCTCTCAAAAATCTCATATGATTAAAAAATCAACAATTAATAATTTTCACTTGAAAAGCGACAACGTCTAGTAAATAACATGTCTAAATTTCTTTGATGAAGCATTTTACTCAGTAATAATTCGTCTTCTATATGGCGTGTCCCTTCAGGACGTTGGTGATCACTGCTCTCCACAATTTCCTGTCTTTTGCAGCTCTTGATACATTTTTTTTTGCTATCTCTTAAACCTTGCTCCACAATCCACTTACTCAAGCTCGCTAAGTATGTTAAACGTTGTTTTCTTATGTCCCTCTTGCCTTCAAACTATCCTGTACGCATCAAATTTTCCAAGCCCTCTTTCTTCATTATGTGCCCTAGATATATCAACTGCCTCTTCCTGATGTTAAATAGAAATGTCATTTTTGTTTCCATTTTCTCTAAAACTTCATCGTCGTTCACATGTTTGGTTCATCGTATTCTCAGCATCCTCCTGTAGAACTACATTTCTGATGTTTCATGTCTCTTCTTCTTTTTCATCTGTGAGGAGATTGTCCGGTATTCACTTCCATATGGGAATACTGATAGAGCGTCGCATTTCAATACGCTTTTCTTTGTTTCTAATAAAATATTCCTGTTTTTAATATTTTGCTTAGATTTTGGAAGGCAATATTTGTCATTCTAATGAATTTTCGGATTTCAGTGTCGTACTATCCGTCTTTTGTTAAAAACATTTCCCAGATATTTAAATGCATTTGTTTGATTTTCACTATTTACATTGTTCGAACTATCGAACTGAACCCTTAATTCTCTTAAGAACACATGGTACTGTGGATGAAGGCGTTGGTTAGATCCCGTGACAGGATCCAAAAGTTGTGAGCTCAATACCTAGTTAAGGCAGCGGAGAACTTGGAGAGATGAATTAACAGGTGATAACTGACATCTATTAAACATGGCACGTGGAACTAGAACAGTCGACCCCAGCGATTGAAATAAGGGTTCAGTTCGACATTCCAACCACCTGAATAACGCCGGAGCATACAACGGCTGAAACGTTGTGATAAAAATGGCAACAAATCTGAGGACAATAGTCCGAATAATGTAAATAGTGTACATAATACCTCATCTCAGAAATATAGACAGATTTTGTTTGATTTTTGTATCTCTAATTTTGAATTTTCATGTTGGGTTGTTTCTGTTGTGAAGAACCATGCATTCTGTCTTCTTGCAATTGATGTTTAGTCATCTCGCATTCCTTCACTACCTTTTGTAATAGTACATGCACTTTTCTTTTCTGTGTCTTTTTAAAGATATTTAAGAAACGGCGGAAGCAATTAAAGTTTAGTCAGACAGTACCAGAAATGACAGTGTGTGGTGCCATCAGACAAGAAACAGACTTGTTAGAATTACTGATAATGACCATCAAAAACAGGAAGTTAGAATGGTATGCCCACATCACAAGAACCAACAGCATTTTCATTGTCATCCTATACGATACAACATTAAGAGAAAAAAAGAAGAGGCTGAGTGTAAAAAAAAAAAAAAAATGGGTGAAAACGTCACTGAGTGTACTAACAGATCCTTCACAGAGATTGAATTGGCACACAACCCAGGCTTATAGAAGGAGCTGGTTATATGCTCAGCTGCTCATGTCCCTATGACCACATCCGGTTAGAGCTACTGCTGATTCTTTAGAAGATTTTCTGAACACCAGAGGTTTTGCTTTTCCAGAGTTATAATTGATGCCATATTATATTTGACCGAAATTTTTGGTTGAGCCATTGTCATTTTTAACTTTAAGGTGGATTAATTTTTCATCTTATTCTCGCTGCTTGTTTACTCAATATTCGTATGATGTTCGCATTTTTCAGTTGAAGCATTATTATAATTAATATTGAACTGATTTTTTTTAAATTGTTCGACTTATTTTAATCGCTAGATTTGAATTAGTTTTCTTTTCGAATAATTACTGATTTTTTTGGTTACATTGAAAATAATCTCACTGTAACTTTTTCTCTGAATGCAATAAGACGATATTTTCTTTCTTTTTAATTTGTCAGACATAAAATGAATTGAAGCCCGTTCATTACACTCAGTTGAGTGTCAGTAAACCTATTTAAATACATCTAAAATTGAAAATTCTAGAGACATGAACATTGTTATTGTAAGATGAAATGTTTCATGAAACATTACTACTATTTATTGATAATAACTGACAACGAAATTATATATATATATATATATATATATATATATATATATATATAATATTAGTACTCAGTATAGATATTTCCAAGAAGATAAAATCCAGTTAGAGCTCTATGTACAAGAAAGAGCAAGAACATAATATAAAAGGCTCAAACACTAATATTCCACGTAGATCTGAAGAATTGGATCATGATTATGTTCCCAATCTAGTAAAATATAACCTTGGAATATTTGTGATTGAGCCTTTTATACACACACACACACACACACACACACACACATATATATATATATATATATATATATATATATATATATATAATACGAAAAAAACTGAGTAAAAATCCACAGTTCATGGCATCTATCAGTTGCCAACCATCGCCTGAGGAAGTACAATTATACTATTGAAACATGAAAGCTTTTGTGTTGCGATTTAAAATGTTTTATTATAATCTCTTATAATAAAAATATTATATATATATATATATATATATATATATATATATATATATATATATATATATAAAAGTGGACATTGAGGCCAACACCCAGCGGTGACAGTCTGTTTCTGTCGCTGCTGGGTACTGTCCACTTCAATGTCCACTTTTATATTCTATATTTACATACGCTCTATCTCTGATATTGAGCCCTTTGACTCATAAATATAGCATGCTTTAAAACTATATTTTTATCACATCTATATGTGTGTGTGTGCGTGCTTATAAGAAATCTATCACATCTAACAGAAAAACGTAAATTACTAAAATTCAATGTGTTTAAAGATGAGTAGATTTTTGCAAATGAATTGCTCAATAAAAAAAAGACGCCGACAAGATAAAGAAAAGTCAAAAGAAATCTTATCTTAGTACCGACGTGAGATTTTCGCAGATAGATCATGGAGTGCGTTTTTGTAGGGGCTCCCTGAATGTATGAGGTATTATGGTGAATGGAGGATTGATTGATGATGGACAGGATCTTTTGGTGAATATAGTAAATTGCAACGTGTGAATGGGTTGCGATTCGGATTAGTTAGGTATAGGATAGCAGTGATGTCTTGCCTCTGCTCACCCCACTTTTTCGGTCTTTGTCGCATTTTTTTTATTTTTTTCAAAATAAATCTCGTACACTAGGGTCTGATAATTCTATTGAATTCTTTACTACATATGATATTTGTATACGCTGCATAAGGAACGCTAGTCAGAATGCGAAAAGTACATTATCACGTGACAACGTTTAAAATGTTAAATCTGTTTTAGAACCTCGCTTGCTGTTAATGAAACGTTTTTAATTGAAGACAGAATTTAATAGTTTTTGTCCAACTGATTAACTTGAAAGGAGCAGAAAAAGCTATTATTTCGTAATTATCGCTTTAGCCAACAGAAACAAGCTGTGAATGTCGTTAACCAACTATTGATTGACTGAAAATTGTCGCCTAAAAGTAGGATGTAAATGAATAAATTTTTATAATTTGTGACTAAACATTTTTTTCTGATCAATTTCATCAGTCAATCTGAATATCGTGCATGGAACACCAGAGAGAATTAGATTATGACTGGCAACAAAGTAATATGAGCGTTATTGATAGAACATGATGTATTTCACGTATGCTAAGAGACATTTTCTTTACTATAAAAAGCTCTAAAAATATCGCCGCCGTCTTAGCAGTGAAAGGTCGAGTTTTAACGAGGAGTTAGCTAACCCTTACAACCTCCAGTCATGAGATGCAAACAATCGCGAGACCCAAAGGTCTAAGCCTACTATTGTCATTCGCGTATATATCTATATATATATATATATATATATATATAAAACGTATATCCCGTTAATATACAATTTATATATCTTTTCGAGTATTAAACATAGCCAGTTGGTAGCGTCCTACAGGTACTGGAAGTCATTTTTATCTAGGTATTATGGAATGAAGCAATATTACAATAACGACTGTTTCCTGAAGTCTGTTGGGGTCGATGGGTTGTGATGGGGCACATATAAAACGTAAAGTAGTTATTTCTGACTATTTGAAAATAAATATAGCAAACACCAGCTCCGTGTACAAACGTATTACAGTTATTCTATTCCGTTTTAATAAATTAAGTACTGTTAATTACTGTAATAATACAAAAGTATAGTCGATAATATATCCATACAGTAATAGCCGACTGTAGCAGTAACCATGTAAAATCAACATACCATTTGAAACCGTTGAACGCAACCCTGAAATATCAGCAAGGAGTTGGATGTAAATACTCCGTGTGTTGAAACTCCCTGTGTATTGTAGTGTCAAGTACGAGTTGTTTCTGATGTGAAAAGGGATAATATTGCTCTTAACCTATTGAAAATAATTACTAATAACCACACATATTTAATAATAGGTCCAAGATGTGATAATTTTTTGACAGAAAAAAAAATTACACCTTACTTTGACTATGATTTTGACTTAACAGCACAGTAAGCTATTAAAGTCTGAATTCTTCTCATTATAGGGTGGGTTTTAACACACTTAAAGCGTCTTAGCATACGGGAAATACCGTAATTTGCCGAACAGTGACGATTATTTGTTATTTCTCAAGCACGAAGAAGAGACTCTAAGCTACAGAGATATGGCTCTACAGAAGGATGTTAAGGATATCATGGGACGAGCGTGTGAGCAAGGATGATGTCTTAGAGAGGATGCAAACAAGGAGGAGGCTTATACTTAACATCAGGAAGAGGTAGCTGAAGTTCCTGGGACATAATGAGGAAGGAGGGCCTGGAGAATCTGATACTCACGGGTCAAACAGAGGGAAAGAGAGACAAGGGAAAACAACGCGTGACATACCTAGCGGCCTTAAGCAAGTGGATGATAGAACATGGTCTGGGGGATGTAGCAGAGGGAAGGAGCTTGTTGAAAGCTGCAGGGGATTGAGGGAGGTGGAGAGCCATGATCGCCAACGTCCTGAAAGGACACGGCACATAGAAAGAAAGTACATAAACTAAGTGTCTAAACCAACTCAGGCAATCGGTATTAACTTTACAAGGAATTTCTTCTTCTTTTCAATCAGCCATAAAAATTTGCCACGTCTCTCTCTCTCTCTATATATATATATATATATATATATATATATATATATGTATGTATGTATGTATATATATATATATATATATATATATATATATATATGTGTATGTATGTATGTGTATATATATATATATATATATATATATATATATATATATATATATATCAGTAAACCAATGAAAGTCTTAATCAGTAATACCTGTCATATCACGGGATACATAAAACTAATTAGAAAATAACGTTTAATCTTCGAAGGAAAATAAGCATATATATAGAAACACTGTTTACGTCAAGTAGTAGTAGTAGTAGATATAATACTCTTAAGTTTTCCGAATTAGATGAAAATTCATTAAAATTTGTTTTTATTATTTATTATGCGAATCCCTTTTGTTTTTACTCGTGAATACTCGTTCTACGGACAGAGGAAGTTTCTTACTCTCTTTGCAAACTACATTTTTAGCAAGACAACTCTTTTATAAATGTCATTTTTTCTTTATGCTAAATAGTCTTCAATTTCCTACTTCGGAAGAAAGCTACATAAAGATGACCATAGGAAAAAACATATGAATATTTTTTTCATATTTATATTAATAGTATTAATTAATTCAGGAAACTTACTATTTTGTTCTCTTGTTTAAATAATTCGGTGCAGTTTTAAGAAAATCTAACTAATTAGGTTATTTTGACTTAGATAATTCCATAAATCTTTTTCGGGCTCGTTCGACTAATTTATTGTAACATGAAACATCAGATGACAACAATGCATACTATTACGAACGTTGTGTTTTTCCAGCTAAGAAGTGAAGTCTGAAAATGCAGACATAAATTCTTTTTATTCAAACCCAATGAATTAAAAATCTATAATGTCAGAAACCTTGCTTATATAAGGTAATATTTAAACCCTGAATTAAAAATATATAACACATGGAATATTAATTAAAATATGGTTTGAAACTTTGTTATTCAAATTAAATTTTACCGCCTATATCATAAACGACACTTGTTAGTGAAATATATAAAAGAACAGCTATATCATGTTACTGATGCTGGTTTGTTTGTTTTGTTGTACTGATAGAATTTGAGACGCAAACACAACGATACGTTTTAGGTTGTTTTTGAAGCGATACAAGGTGAGGCAACAGCCATACACGAATTTATAAAAGATTCATGTCTGGTTGGACTTTCAAGAACATAGGACGCGAGTTCGAATCTCGTCGGAAAATATGTATTTATTTTCAGTTTATAAAGCTTATTTAACTGTTGCCGAAACGACCCAATCGTTGCAATAAAACGCAACACAATAGGAGGAAATAAATCAAGATTTATATACGTATGTACTTTATCTAAGATTTTCAGACAACCTATGATTGTAATGTTTACTACTACTAGTAGTAGTAGTACTACTACCCGTTCGATTAGTATGGTACTTTCCCTGTATCGCTACATTATTATGATGATTTTAAATTACGTGTAAACAAACAATATAGCATGGAAAGAAACTTATAAAGAAGAACGTAGTTGCTAGAATAAATTTAATTTCCACCTGCTGGTTAGTCTCCGTGATCAAATAGTAAGGTCTTATCAATGACAGACGGACTTTTAAAAAGCATGTCGGTCTAAGTCTCGTTCGGAATTGATTTATTTTTTATTTCAAACTGCATACATATCGATTGTAGACAGAAGATTAGACACTGTGTGTAGCGATAAAAAAAAAATTGATAAAAATTAAACGAAGCAAAATTAACAACAAATAGCAATTATTAATAAGAATTTTTAAGATGACTGAATCAATAAATATCATTAGCGATAAAACCAGCAGTGAAAAGAAAAAAGTAAGTAAAAAACGAATAAGAAAAAAACATGCTATACGTTGAAGAGTTAAATTAAAAGTAAAAATCACACCTTGAACTTTGGAAAAAAAATGATCAAAAATATTGTGCACAAACCAAGGTAAAATCATTATGGACATTTTACTGACAAGTCCAACTGCTTCAGTTAAATGACTTTCTTTTCTTAGGCTACTTCACATGAAATATCTGCGTTTTTATTTTCAAAAGCGTCAAGAGACAGCGCATGCGCATAAGAATGAAAAAAAAAATGCAAGTATGAGGAGCAGAAAACATTTAGAATGAAAATCACAGACAGAGAACAACGAATTGGCAGAAAAAGAAAGTGAAACAAAGAAATAAAAAAAAAAGAAAAAAGTAAGGAGGTGACGTTATTAGAATCTGCTTTCAGGCATTTTTGGCGAGTTCTTATTCGATACAGAAAATAAACAAGAAGAAAAGAAATATACGCATACTAAAGTTGGAATGATTAAACTGATACATTCTTGAAAAAAGAATTGACAGGATTACACTTACGCAAACCGTTCTTTCTTTCTTTCTTTCTTTCTTTCTTTCTTTCTTTCTCTTAACTTAATCCGTTACTTTTTACTGTTAACTGAACTTAGCTGTGACGCCCAATGTTTTTTTTTTAAGTTTATGTAGACACAAGTTACACCAGATAAAAAAAAAAACAACAAAACACTCTATTCCATGATAAAAAAACGACAAAAAAAATCATATTTAGCCGCTTACATTCAACACATCAAAAATAAAAATGAATTTTAATCCTATTTTAATCGTTCAAAACGCCGTGTTTTGCTACACTTGTTATCAAGTTTGCCACGAATATTATTCTTCTTTTTAGGATTAACCGTTATCTTCATCAGACATCAGTATAAACTGTATCTCTTACTATGTAACTATCAACCTCGAGAGGTTTTCGGGCCTTGTACAAGGTGAACTTCATTGTAAAAAAAAAAAATTGAAGCAGTATTTGTCTCCTATCCCTCTCAGACAATAATCTGTCGTGTATTTGCAGATGCTCGTCAGCTAGATTTCCTTAGGCGCCTCTCACCTTCAACTTATCTTACGGGTGTCAAATTCTGCAAGCCCAGTTTCCTCATTACGTGTCCAAGAAATTTCAACATCAGGGACAAAAATCTATTCCCTAATTTTTAATTAATTTTCTTTTTCTGCTAATTCGTTGTTCTTTGTCATTAGTTTTCTTTCTAAATGTTTTCAGCTCCACAAAGTCACATTTTTTTTTATTATTATGCGCATGCGCTGTCTCTTGATGCTTTTGAAAATAAAAACGCAGATAACAAGTTAGTATATCTAATACTATAGACGATATCACCTTTCGCCGGTCGAATTGTGTATGAAATAAAGTCCTGAATTGTACAAAGATAACATATTTATTATGGCGATTTTTAACGTGCATCAAGAGAAAACTGATTTCCAGCACTTGATAACATTCAGAAGGTTAGGTTTTTCAGAGTTCATAATATATGGTGCATTATCTAAATACTATATCCCTTCAGAACCTATGGTCATGACTCATTACAGCTTCTTTTATGTACTGTCTCCCTTCAGAAAATGGTGCTCCACAACTTCCTATCCTCTGTAACCTAAACCCAGACCTGAAGCGGAACTCTTACATACGATACATCGCTAAAGATACTGGAAAATTGGTGGGTTCCCTGTACCGCTCCAGAAAGTACCTGACACCTCCTACTATTCTCTACTTTCACAAGTGTCAGATCAGGACGAAAATGGAATACTGCTTGTATATACGGGCAGGAGCTGCCCAGTCTTCACTTTCCAGTCTCGATAGAATTAAAAAAAAAGTCTCCGTATCCTTCTGGATGCCGAATTATTTTCCACCTAAAACTTCATTTCCACAGACGAAAGGTCGCACGCCTATTGCTGCTCTATCGTTATTTACATGGCAAATGTAAAGAACTATATTCCATTGTTCCACCAGTTCTAACATTGACGGATAAGAGCCGCCATGTAACGCACATCGTAGCGAAATTTCGTATTCCATCGAGCAGCTTCTTCCCACGAAACACTGATCTGTTGAATCACCTCCAATCACCTCCAATGAAGATACATCCCTATCACTACAATCTTAAACTGTTCGTCTAGGATTAACTGTTATCTTCTCCACATATCAGCATAAAATGTGCCTCTTACTATGTAACTATCTACCTCGAGTGGCACTCGGGACTTGTACAGGGCTTAATTGTAAAAAAAGAAAAAAAATTGAAGCAATATTTGTCCCATTACTATCGCTCCCAGTCTATATTCGGTCGTGTATTCGCAGAAGCTCGTCAGATAAATTCCACTATGCCCCTCTATGCATATCCAGCGAGTGTCAAATTTTGCAGGCTCTCTTTGTTCATTACGTTTTCAAGAAATTTCAACATCAGGGACAAAAATCTATTCCTTAATTTTAAAATAAAGTTATATTTAGCTGCTTATTGATGGATTTTCATCACTTCAAGAATAAAAATATATTTCTGAGCCAATTTTAATCTTTCTAAAAACCGTTGTTATGAATAATCAAGAGTGGACTTTCCTTGTTTTGTTACTCTCCTTTTAGAGAAACTATTTCTGTTTAATGGGACTATAAAATGACACTATACGCGAACCTTGTATTCTCAGTTGAATAAAGCTTTCTTAAAGCCCACAGCTGCGTACTTTTGTCATTACAACTATTATTATTATTATTATTATTATTATTATTATTATTATTACTACTACTACTACTAATAATAATAATAATCAAGAGTGATCTCCCTTTGTTTTGTTACACACCTCTTTGATAGAGCTATTTCTCTTTACTGGGACTATAATAGAACACTATACACGAATCTAGTATTTTCAGTTGAATAAAGCTTTCTTAAAGCCCACAGCTGCGTACTTTTCCCATTACAATTATTATTATTATTATTACTACTACTACTACCACCACTACTACTACCACTACTACTACTACCACTACCACTAATAATAATAATAATAATAAAAAGTGATCTCCCTTTGTTTTGTTACACATCTCTTTGATAGAGCTATTTCTGTTTACTGGGACTATAAAAGGACACTATACGCCAACCTTGTATTCTCAGTTGAATAAAGCGTTCTTAAAGCCCACACCTGCGTACTTTTGTCATTACAATTATTACTACTATTCTGATTTCGATCATGTTTAAGTACTTTATAACGTCCGTAGTATTGATCTGATATACTAGCTTGTTGTCCTTTTTGTTCACATCTGTTTAAAACATTTTTTCGTTTACATGTTCTTTCCCTGCCTTTTCTTTCCTCATTTACATGTTCTTTCGCTGTCAGCCTTTTTTTTTTTTTTTAATATCTGTCAGTTGCCATGAGATATTAAAAAATATTGTGCGCTAGTTTTCTATATTCTACAAGGTCTTTGGCGCCTCCCTAGTAGACTGGTTGCTACACAAGACTGGATACTGTCATGCTCAGTCAGTCATGTGTCATGCGTGATACACACTTAGGCGATCATGTATCTTTCCATACATGACAGACGAGGCAGATTATTTTCCTGCAGTAGGTTGTCATTTCTTTCTGCGGGAAACCAATTGCTACCCAGTTGCTATTTACCCATATATGGGGGGAGAAGACAAGAATTCGTACCTTTCACAAGGGTATTAGCACGTAATTGGATGTAATGGATTCTACTTGAATTCGAACTTGTCTCTCCGATTCCTCAATCCGAGCCGCTCTCCATTACACCACCGTGTCTCTAAATGAACGGAGTGAAGAGATATGTTCGTGCCATTTGTAAGGCCTGAAAGATGAAGCGATCGTAAGGGACTCGATCCGAATTTGAACTCTTCTTCCTTATTAAACATTTCGTGCCGACAGCTGTTACGTTACTAGCATGCCCATATATAGTGTTTGACAATCTTAAAAAAATATAAAGTTAATTAAAAAAAGAATAATGAGCTGATTAAAAAAAAAAAGGAAACTACTTTTGATCATCAATATCAAAAAATAATTATCAAACAAATTATTTGCTTTTAATTTTTCAGTAAACGAATTATCAAATTAACGTCCATTAATATGCATTTTTTTAACGCGCAGAAATCATCATGGGACCGATACAGTCTCTGAGCGATCGATACAAGTTCACGGGGAATCGATAAACGCTTGGTCCTTGAGTCGGGGTCGGTGTAACTTTTACTCGAGGGATGGATTTTTGACAAAAGTGTAAATCGTAAATCGTGTTTATATTTCAAATTTAAGAGACTGATATATCTTGATATTTGATTCTAATGTTTCATTTGGGATACGCTAGACTATGATATCCACATTATTCTAGAAAGGCCTGTTCCAGAAAATTTAAATGAATTTATTATAATTGTGTATTAATTTAACCCTTTGAGCGCTGACCACCGCTTTACCGGTGGTAGAGAAACATGACTTTATGCCCAGCTATCGGTTAAATCCCACCTACCGGTTGATCGGTGGGTAAAGAGTTGGAACTATTTTTATATATACCGTGAAGCATTACATAACAATTATTTGTGAATTTTGACTCAAGAGATCAGGCAGAATTGTTCTGGAACGCAGGGCTGAAAGGATTAAGTGATGTGGATTCCGGTGCATTTCTATTAGCATTTTCGGCCTAGTTTAATTATTTTATTACAGGTTTTCGGCTTATTAACACTTCGGCTTTCTTTGGATGTCTCTTACATTCCTTAACTAGCAGCATGGCCCGGCGTTGCCCGGACTTGATTAAAAAATAGTACGACTCATATAGCAATCGCTATCACTTGACTTAAAATATTTATGCCTTTCCTTGCCTTTAAAGGAGTTCCCTTCGCCGTGCTGATGCTGCTACATGCCTTACTTCTTGCCTATCTCACACTGCGGATTTTTTCTAAGCTCTATACTAAACATTAAATCTGTTACGAAAAAAAGAACTAAACAAAATGAACACAAAACGATCAGCTTTAAAAAAGGACTCGTAACTGGAAAAACCGAATGAAAAAAGAATGTTAACAACAAATACTTTTTCACATCTAACGCAGTTCTGCGGAATCAGAATCAACGTTGAGTTTAAGCAAGCGAATGAGCCAATTGGAGTAAACAGCCATGCAGATTTAAATTTTTCCCAATTGTGACGAATGCAGATATCGATTTTTTTGCATGCTAGCATGCTAGGTAACATTCGTGTCAGTCAGCTGTTGGCTCTCACGTTGGCCAATAGAATCTTCCTGCTTATTCGTGGCAGCCAGCTATAGGCTCTCACTCTGGCCAGTACAAAATGGTCAAAAACTACATGAAAACTGCCGTAGAAGGATAAAAAAATCGATTATTTCCACTATCGATGGGAGTTGGGAAATGCAAAGTCGGCCTTGGCCTTCCCGCTAACTTGGAGCATGTGCATGTAAATTTTGGTGCAAATCCGTCGAAAATTGCGGCCGTGCATTCTTTACACACACACACACACACACACACACACACACACACACACACACACACATCCTTCCTTTTATAGATAGAGATATTTCGGACCAGTTTATTTATTTGCATGTTCGGCCGATTAACGCTTCCGTCTTCCTTGGACGTCTGTCACATTCACTTATCTCCTGAAAACATCGAAATACGTTATTATTTACTCTACTGGATTACGTTTTTATTATAATTGTAATATTAGCCGTTTCCTTATAAGGAAACATTTGGCATTCTTTGACCGAGGAACCCGTAGTACAGTCGGTTTAAATTTATAGAATCTCACTCTTAAAAAAAAATTTCCAGGAAAATACGTTTCTCAAGTTCAGTAGCTGTTATACTTCTTTACATTATTTATGGGGGTTTCCGTCAAAACATTTTATTTGAAGTAGTGCGGAATCTTGATAATGTCTTTATGTCTTTCGACTTATATGTGATATCCATTTTAGTTGTTACTGCTGTTGAAAGTCCTCTAGTTATGTGGTACCTGTTATTGGTACAGTTCTTCAGTTGTGCTACTGTAGCTTCAGTCTACAGAGTTGTAAGAGCTGTGGTATTCAAAAAGACCAATAGGCTTCTTAAAATTATACAAAGATTCAGTGGAGATGTAGATCGACATCAAAAGCATTAATCGACATTTACAAATAATCTGGGGACAACGCCTGATGTATTAAGGAAAGGGATGAGAGCAACATACACAGTTAATTAAAAAGGTTGTGTATAATTTTAACGACCATTTGTAAGTGCCGAAACGGAAGAGTAATTTATAAGAGGGCCCGATCTAGAGCCTGTCCCTACCGAAAATCCTGCTGTCCACCGAGTTTTAGAACTCGTCGACTACAACCCCTGCAAAAGTTTGACATTACCCAAAAGGGACTACGTGTCATAAATAATTTATAAGTGACTCAACATGGGGTAAGGCTGTCGTCTAGCAGTTATAATAGCAATGGAGTTTATTCCTCTCTGCGTGCTCAAGTGATGTTATGCCAATTTAAACACACACAAGCACACAAACATATATATATATATATATATATATATATATATATATATATATATATATTATAATAATATTTTTTGTTTAAAAATATGATTCCTTCGCTACATAAGAGTTCTCATGCTTCAAAAACGAGAGTCGAAATCATCCAAATAATTAATAAAATTAAGATGGATTGTGGTGTTTAGTCCCGTTTCATCTTCAAGCGAAATTTTAGGAAAAGGCTCCTAAAATTTCGCTTGAAGATGAAACGGGACTAAACACCACAATCCAACTTAATTTTATTAATTATTTGGATGATTTCGGCTCTCGTTTTTGAAACATGAGAACTCTTATGTAGCGAAGGAATCATATTTTTAAACAAAAAATATTATTATAATATAAGATCTACTTCTGTATGGAGCACTGTCTTCTTAAAAATAAAAACAAAAATACTAAGGAACCCCGGATTATGCACCCAACGTGTTCTTTTCTATTTTCTGCATACCTGCACAAGGATACATACATATATATATATATATATATATATATATATATATATATATATATATAGATATATATATATATAGAGAGAGAGAGATGATCTGAATATCAACTAAAACTTGACAGCCATCATAGGATCTTAAATTCCACAGTGTATCTTCAATGGCTCTTTCTCCAGTATTGAGCACTCTTCCCCATTAAGCATCACAATATTTTATAACACACACACACACACACACACACACACACACACACACACATATATATATATAAAGTGAACATAGAAGTCAACACTTAGAGTCGACAGTCTGTTTCATGCTATATGCAATCGTCAGGCCACATGTGCTGTTATTTTTCTCGGCTATTTATATATATACGGGTCAGTGGTGCATTGTGGGAAGTCTATTATGGCGTTTATTTTATCGGAAGTCGTTTAAAAAAAGCTAAACTTAAAGATAACGGTATGTACTAAATTGAAAAGGGTAAACTTCCTCGACGTAACTCTAGATTTAGCAAGCAACACATACCAACCTTATAGAAAACCAAATACTAACCCCTTATATATACACCCGAAGTCAAACTACCCTCCATCCATAATTAAACATATACCCACATCAATAGAAAATAGAATTAGCATTAACTCCGCTAACAAAGAAGTATTCCAACAACACGATAGCTTCTATAACGCTGCCCTAAAAAATAGTGGTTACAAAAATGCAAACATTAACTATAGAAACAATTGCACTAGCCAGAAGGAAAAAAAAAACAGGAAAAGAAAAATCATTTGGTATACCCCTCCGTTCAACCAAATGGTTAGTATTAAACTAGGACATAAATTCTTAGCCCTAATTGATAAACACTTCCCCACCAATAGTAGGCTTAGTAATATATTTAATAAGAACACCCTAAGATTGAGTTACAGCTGCACTGAAAACCTAGAAAGTATAATAAAAAAACACAATAATAAAATCCTGAACGAACTCCCATGCCTGAATAGTATTAATAAAAACCCTACACTTAAATCTGACAATAACAGTGAAAAATTCAAATCTGTGGTATACCAATGTACTATCTCATCCACTGAGAGTCCCAATACTAATATGATATACATTGGGTCCACGAAGAATGATTTTAAAGCTAGATGGAGGCAGCATAAGTGCTCTTTCAACAATATAAATTTAAAAAAATCAGACTTCTCTCTCTAAATATTTTTGGCATCTGAAGGAAATAAATAGGACACCTAAGGTAAAATGGAAAATTATAAACAGGACTAGAACTTGTAAATCTTGGGATGACCCATGCCATTTGTGCCTCCATGAGAAACTGCACATTATTAAGTTTCTAAATAATAAAAATCTATTAAACAATAGACATGAGTTAACGGTTTTTTGCCGACATCATCAAATTCACGCATTGAATAATTTAGCTTAAAAACAAACATACAATAAATTAACTTTTATAATCCATAGCCCCAATAAAAAGTTTAAACACCCTACAAAAAAGATAGCCCTTTATGAAGTCGTCAAAAAACAAACGTTACGACAGTTTTTATATACACAAAACCCTTTCATAAAGAAAAAAAAAATCTCCATAGACACGTAAACCAGACTGGTTGAAAACATCTTCCGTTTTAAATTCAGACACCCCCACCTTACCCTGACTTGACATCTATGAAAGTAACTCTATGCTGATACAAATTATCAACAGCCCTACCTATTTTAAAAATTCGCCCTGGCTGTTACCATGGGAATTTTGATTTCAATTGTGAATATACTATTAAAACACGTAAATTTCAGAAATAAGTTATTCCAAAAAAAAAATTCTTTTGAAGATGAAACAGAGCTTACTTTAATTCAATCTAATTCTAATAATTATATTGAAGTTTTCGGCTCTTGTTTTTGAAACATGAGACTTCTTATGTAGCGTGTTGGAATCATATTTTTAAATAAATAATTATATTTATGCTCTACTTTTGTATCGAGCACTATTTTTTTAAAATAATAACAAAAATACTAAAGAACTTTAGATTACTTACCTAACCAGCTCTTTCCTTTTTTCTATATATTTTCACACACACACACACACACACACACACACACATATATATATATATATATATATATATATATATATATATATATATATATATATGTTTCATTAAAGACGACTGACAAGGTACTGCGATTAAGTTTTTTATTTATTTTTTCTTGTGTTCGTACAGGTGTTTTCTTTGCTGGAGACAAAGTTTGTAAAAACCTAACTAATAAATAATTACATCGGCCACAACACTACATGCCTATCCAGACGGCTTATTAGAACTCATTTAAACAAACAAACAAAAAAAAAAAACTACTAGACTTCATCCGAATCATATTAGTAGAAAATACAGACATAACAACCTCTTACATATATAACACAGATTAAAAATAATGGAAGCCCTAATAATAAAAAAAGAAATGCCCCCCCAATAACATGAACACGGCCAAAATGTGCTGATGGTGTTTGGAAAATAAATCATCTCTATATTATCCAGAGATAACACAGCCCATACATTCATTTAAAAGTAAAATAAAATCATCCTTGATGATGGCTACAAGTATAGCCGAAAGCGCTCGGAAATGAAGCACTTTTTACAGTTTTTACACACTGTCTACCCAGAAATTAAAACACTTATACGAACAAAAGAAAAATTAGATAAAAAGCTTTATCGCAGAACGTTGTTAGTCGTATTTAATGAAACATTTATAAAATAGGGATCGCTGCCTAAATATACCAGTTTAAATGTCATTTTGTAAAGAAAATTTTCCTTTTTTTTTTTTTAAATCAGTTTAATTTTTGCGCAGCTTTCTTTTTGTTATTCCAACGCAGATTCAGAACATATGAAAAACGAAGACGGTATTAAGGAAAGTGGTAACAAAAGGGACAGTTGCGCTTACGACTAGAAAAATAGACTAATAAGGAAAGAGGGCTTGGAGAATTTAGCATTCACAAGACATACCGAAGACAAAAAGTAGCAGAGGGAAGTGAATAACCTACTTAGAGAGCACGTAAATGGATGCCAGAACATAGACTGGTGTGGATAGTAAAGAGACAGACATTATTTTGAGCTTCGAAGTATAAGAAGCTTTGGAGAGCTATGGCCGCCTGTCCTAATGCGACACGGCTCGTAGAAGAAAAAGAAGTCCTATTTCACTTGTTCCCCACAGTGATGGCCTTGAACCAAGCTTAGCTAATATAAGCGCTATTCAGCGAAGAAGTCAAATGTATTTTTAGTTATATTTTTTAATTTCCGTGGCATTGATTAAGTGATTTCACAAGTAGTAGACTGACGACTGCAAGGTCTTTTAATTCAAGTTTTAAGAGCTTATCAGTATTTTAGGATGAGGCTGGAGATGGAATTGGTTTTGTTCTGCGAGCGAGTAAAAGATTTTAACGCTTGCCTAAGATGCACAAATTCAATTTCCCAACACTTGTTTGTTTTTCGTGTTGGCTAATCCAATAAGGAGTATTTGGGGGGAAGAATATCGCATGTTCCAAGCTGTTATTCATTTAGAGCTGATAAAAATCTCACAAAGTTTTAAGACCAGCTTTTCTCTGTCTTCGTTAGGGATGCTTGTAGTTTTTTTTAGCAAGCCGGGCAGGAATACATTTGAATAACATATGAAACAAGAGAGAGGTAGACGGAAAGATATGGATATAGAGAAAGAAAGAAAGAAAGAAAGAAAGAAAGAAAGAAAGAAAGAGATCGCCGAACGGGAATACATTTGAATAACTTACGAAACAAGAGTGAGATAGAGAGGAAAAGAAAGAAAGAAAGAAAGAAAGAAAGAAAGAAAGAAAGAAAGAAAGAAAGAAAGAAAGAAAGAAAAAAATTGCCGAGTGGGAATACATTTGAATAGACCTAAGAAACAAGAGTGAGGCAGAATGAAAAAAAAGATATATAGATAAATAGATAGATAGATAGATAGATAGATAGATAGATAAACAAAGAAAGAAAGAAAGAAACAGATAGATAGATAGATAGATAGATAGATAGATAGATAGATAGATAGATAGATAGATGGCTGGGAATACATTTGAATACCTTGCGAAACGAGAGCGAGACAGAGAGAAATACAGAGATAGATAGATAGATAGAGAGAGAGAGAGAGAAAGAGAAAGAGAGAGAGAGAAAGTAAGTAAGAAAGAAAGAAAAATAGTAAGTGCTTTGCTTTTTGAGTGAGAGAGAAAGATAGAGGGAGAGAGAGAGGGGGGAGAGAGAATGACAACATTTTAAGCCTAAATGTCAAATATACCTGCTTTGCTTCAGAAACAATCTCTTAGAATTTCGACCCCTGAACGACTCTTAAGATGCGAGTTAGATCTTTCCTGGGTGCCCTACCATTCTGACCGTCCCAGAGTAAATACACTAGTTACCTGGCCATATATTAATTGTTAAGCTAAAAGTGTATTACGATATATTATTAGATATATTATAACACAACAAAAATTAGATATAAAGCTTAATCGCAGTATCTTGTGTGTCGTATTTAATGAAACATGTATAAAAGAGGGATTGCTGCCTAAATATAGCAGTTTAGAAGTCTTTTCTTTTTGGTAAGAAAATTTTCCTGATTTTTTTAAAAATCTGTCGATATTATTTAGTTCGTTTTTTCCATCTTTACGTAATACTTCGAAACGGTCGTTATTTATCTGTCTGTTTAAGTACATATCAATTCATTTCAACCGATCTATCTATCTATCTATCTATCTATCTATCTAAGTCCGCATGAATTCATTTAAATGAATGGTATATCTATCTAAAACAGCAACTATTCTGTTTCCTAAGTGTGTAAATTGTTCTCGAGTTGTTTGTAACACGTTTCTTTGTCACGTCTCAGTCGCGTCTCTGTCTTTGGGTAGAGTGCACTTAGGGCGGCTCCGCCAAAGGATAGAGACGCAACTGAGGAAGTTATATACTGAGAAGTTCCCAGCCCTCCCATTGCTCCGACGGTTGCGGGGGCTGGGGCAATTTTTGTTCCTAGCCTTGGTGTACGCACTCGGGCTCCTCACATTAAACCAACCTTGTGTCACAACCTAACGTCGTAGGGGGTTGAGTAATTATAAACTATGCTGTTTCCAACAAATCCTTATCGCCGTGATAGAGTTTGATGGCTGAATTATTGTTACCATTAATACATATCGGTCCAACACTATCTCACAACATTTTGTTCGTTTTCCCTTCACAGCGTAAGAATATCGAATGAAACTTCACCCTCATCAAATATTTCCTGTTGCATTCAAATTGTTTCAATCAATGTTTATCCATACCGAATCCAGTGATATTTATCTACAGTGTTGAGTGAAGCAAATAATACATTTCATTTCCATAGCAACACAAGGACCAAGCCGTTCGCCTGCAGACATCTCTAAAAATATTAAAATATTCGACGGATTATTTTCATGCTGCTAACACGATCTATTTGGTGCCGAATCTATGCTGAGCAAGCTCATATCGCTCCTTACCTTGTGCCGCCCGATTTGGGCCTTCTCTACGTCTAAGCTGATCTTAATAAATGAATACTAAAGCCTTCGTGCATTGAATATTGCTGCCATAACTAGTCTGCTGCTCCTGCTGCTTATCTTCCTCATTTTTGATATAATCTCATAGTAACATCCTCAGTCAGTTATGTGCCATGCGTGATACACGCTGAGACGATCATGTATCTTTTGATACATGTCTGACGAGGCAGATATTTTTCCTACTTGTTCTATATCCTATCCAAACTCTATCTATCTATCTATCTATCTATCTATCTATCTATCTATCTATCTATCTAAACATCACACACACACACACACACACACACACACATATATATATATATATATATATATATATATATATATATATATATATAAAAGAAAAAAAAAACGTTTGTGGAACCAACGGACAACTTGGCGAAATATAAAACTCTTATCCAGATACAGTCTCGAATGAATCCCTCAATAAAGAAAGCGAAAAAAGCCAAAAGGCAAACTTATCTACTGCGAAATGTAAAGTGCTCGAAGTCTATGTTGACTAGACTTAGAAAAAACGTTCACCAAGGTTAAATCCTATGAAAGGATGGCTCTCGTCGTAACCCGAGTTTCACGCTCACGCCATCTTATGACGACTTGAACGGAAATCAAAGAAGGCAAAGCGGCGTTTGACACGATGTATAGGTAGCACTGGATTTCTCTGTGCTGTAGACAAAATTACGCCGACTTTTATCGAAGCTTCCTGAACGAAATCATGGGTAGAATCACAGTTCGTCAGGGGATATTGCGTTTCATTGGGAAAAGTGGGTCACCTCTGCAGGTGCAGATTTTTACGAACGCTCGATACAGGCTCGAGTTCGTGCAGGACGAAAACACACATAGCCAGTAACGGTCACTATGTGGAAAAATACTGCCTTGTAGCTGAAAGTTTTCTCTATGCAACGGAATTCATATACCTGCTGTAGTTCTCGTGGAAATAAATAGGAGAAATTATTTTTGAAGCATCTCTTGTACATAGGTCATTGTGTTAAATTTCTGATCTGCCTTATCTCTTATTTTTGAAAAGTGAAAAAAAGATTCAGCGTACGATATTCCCTTATGTAGAGTCGTAGGCGTTTCTCCCGATGGCAATATTCCTTTTTATTTATAAAACCTGTCAATTATCAGAAACGTTTTATTGAGATGTCAACTCTGGCTAGTTGGCATCTAGCTGTTAAAAGTGCATGGAAACATTTTGAGTGGTCATTTCGGCTAGCTATTGTCCTTGCTTACACTGAGATAAGCTGGTGGAGCCTGTTTAGTCACTGAAAATCCAATCAGAGAACAGGTTGTACTGGGTTGCATCATAGCTAGATAGACATGATCAGGGATTTGCTATAATCACACGCACGTCGCCCGAGCGCGCGCGCACATACACACACATACATGTATTTCAACCCCTGTCGAAGAACACGGTTTTCTTTACTAAGCTTTCACAAACGCGCAGGAAGACTGACGTAATAGGTACCGTTTAATAAATAAAAATGAAGCGTCTATTTCAAATGTGAAGTGTCCATATAATATTTGAAGAAAATATTCTGATAGAAAATTCCACTATATCTTTAGAAATTGCTTTAAGTTTCGGAAACGAAACTAAACAGACATAGTCTCTTGTGAAAATCATCTAAGTGAAGAGTATGTGCTTTCCTTAAAAAGGGAAAATAAGGAATTGCTTATTGTGGCCTTCTTCGTGGCCGAGCGGTAAAACACGCCGGATCAAAAGATAGATTGCCCTACAAAGTGTGAGGCCGGTTCGAACCCTGTCAGAAAACCTATTTTCTTTACTGAGATTTCTTAACTGCGTAGTAAACACTGTTTAATATATTAAGATGGGGCGTCTATTTCAAATACGAAGTGTCCACTGTAATAACGTTTGAAGTAATATATAAATGGAATACATGAAACCAGTTGGGCGTTTTGATACTTTACATGAGCATTTTGAAAGCAAAAATGAAACTTACAAGGAAAATTTCAGCGTCAACTCGTTTTGATATATTTTATTCATTGTAGGACATTATGCATATTTTTAATATTTTAAGCCCTAGCCCTCACAAAAAAAAAAGAAAAATATTAAATGAATATGAAGTCGGTTAACAACGATCTAATTCAAAGCCCTACTGTCACACTTTAGACACGCTAGCATCCTCACCCTCCATAACAATTAAGTTACATATTCGTTTTTCCTCTTTACTTTATACATCTACAATACACTTACATTCTCGTTCCTTTCCTGTCTTTCTTTTTGAAAGGTAATTATGTAGCGTTCTTTGTGTTTTTTTTTAAATAAAGCGTTAAAGTGGTCATTTTAAAAGTATCGCCCGAAGAGACCATCAGGTCGAAACCATGGTCCATATATATATATATATATGTGTGTGTGTGTATGCGGGCATGGCAGAGTGATTATTAATATTATTTAAAAACCTGTCAGTTGTCATAAGCGTTTTATTGACATATCAAGGCTCGTCAGCTGTTACCTAGCTGTTAAAGAACGTTAGACTCTTACCATTTCAAATATGATAATAGTCGATTTGTTAAAGAAGTGTCTTCTTGAAAACAAAGGTATGTGAAGACAATCTCAGTGTAGAGCCCCGCTGAGAAGTGACGGAGTCTAGAGAGTCGTGACCGAGGATTTGTGCACGTTGGTCTTGTTCAAACTGTCGTTCCCACCAGAAAAAAGTAGGTAAGTTCTGTCCAGCATAGTTGCAGTATAAACCACCATTTCTCTGTATAGGTGCAACAGGAATTAACTAACCGCCCTAATAGACAACCAAAATAGAGAAGGAACAGAGAAGCCGACAATTATATATGTTGAATGCATTTTATGAAGTGATTATGAGTTAAGCTACACACACACACACACACACACACACACATATATATTAATGCATGTTTTATTAAATAATATAGACAAGTTTTGCCTATTTATTTTAAGTAAATTACTTTCATATTGTTGAATAAAATTCTTAGCATTATCACTTAAACACGAAAGAAAATCATCATGTTGATACATATTTTTATTGTTAATCATGTCTAAGAAAAAATGCTGCCTAAATACAGACACAATATATATATATATATATATATATATATATATATATATGTATATACAAGTTTCATTAAATAATATAGACAAGTATAAATATGGATCACTACTGGGAATTTATTTCTTCTTTCAACGATAATGTTATTAAACTTATCAGAAGTTACGAAAAAAATCTACATAAAATAAATAGACAACACTTGTCTATATTATTTAATGAAACGTGTATGAATGAAAAGATGCTGCCTATATATATATATATATATATATATATATATATATATATATATCTGTCTGTTTTCATTGAATTCTCTCTATATATATATCTGTCTGTTTTCATTGAATTGTATATATATTTATATATATATATTTATATATATAATTCAATGAAAACAGACAACTTTAAGGGTCCATTGGTTAATATTTATTTCCCCAGGGGAATAATTGGTTATAATCTATTTCCCTTGGGGAAATAAATTATAACCAATGGACCCTTAAAGTTGTCTGTTTTCAGTGAATTAATCGCTCTGATTTAACATTGAGCTCTCTGGATTTCATCCTCCGTCGGATTATCCATACAGATTACGAAGACTTTCATTACTTATGCCTCAATGCAAAGAAAAACTTCAAAACCTGGAGGTTATTGTAATAAAAGAGAAGCAGCCGACATTAAATAAGGTATCTTTCTCCATGGAAGATTGTATACTGAAGTGTGTTTTAAGCTCAAACAAAAACGATTGCAATTTGCCGGCTACTACCACTGAGCGACAGGGTAATCGTCTCATTCTTATTCCTATTGCATCATTCTGGAAGTGTCTTTTCTCGAAAATTGACTTTACCAGACACAATAGCTCGGAACTCAGGGTTGGACATTGAGGGTCTGCGGACAGCAATGCAAGATCGAACAGTATGGACAGGGAGTGTCAATGGAGTTCCGACCAACCATAGGGACGTCGTAGGATGATGATGAAGAAGTATGTTTTAAAAAAATTAGTTTAACCGTTTATATTAGGTTGGTGCAAAAATAATGACGTAATAATGTCGTTTTTGACGTTAAAAATACGTCAAAAAACGACATTATTACGTCATTATTTTTGCACCAGCCTAATATGACGTCCTTTTGATTGATTTGAAATTAGTTCCATGAAATGTGAAAACGCCAGAATTAAAAACCGTTACGTAAATACGCACAGAACAATCTTTGAAAATGAATGTAGCAACATTCGAAAGTACTCAGAGTAAAATAATATGAAATAAAAATAAGAACTTTGACAAATTTACTTATTTGGAAATTTGATAGACAGAAACTTGTTCATGTTAGTTAACCAGACATGTTTCAGAGAATTATTGCTACCGAAATGCACCTTATATATATATATGCGGGACCCTCCCGTCGTATTCGACGTATGAGGGTCAAGCAGCTTATTTCGTAGTAACCGACAGCCCAGACACCAGCACATATGATTTGATTATAGTGGTGATGGCTTTGTGCAGAACCATCCACACTTTTTGAAGGGCCGAATACAGAGGCTTGGTGCACTACGTTCCACATGGTCCCCAAACGACACTCCACAATTTTTGAATTCAGAGCTGTCTGACCTGCTATCTACCCATAGCTGAAGGAAGAAGAGGTTAATAACTTTCCTATATATATATATATATATATATATATATATATATATATATATATATATATATATATCGGATGTAACAGCAAAATTGTTCAAATCGTATAACAGTATGGGATCGTTGTCCACCACCGCAAAAAATTTAATATCTAAAAAAAAACACAAAACTAATTCTCTTTCTTCCAGGTTTTCCGATAAGATGTTTTGCCGTCTTGACATCATTTGTTGTATGAATCACTGATAATCCCTTTGAGTTATTCAGCTAGAAAGAGAACAGGTTAAATGATTTTGTGTCTATTATCTTCGCAACTGAACAATGGTGAGAGGAAAAAGATCATTCAGGCCTTCAGTATTGGTAGCAACATTCATACTTCCCGCTTCAAACAGGGCTAAATGCATTCTTATTGCTCAAAGTAGAGTCCAAAAGTGTTATAAAAAAAAAGAATTTCATATATATATATATATATATATATATATATATATATATATATATATATATATATATATATATATATACATATATATATATATATATATATATATATAAATTGTTTTTTCCTGTGTATGTCGTATATTATTGAATTTTTTTTTCCTTACAAACAGTTTTAATCTTTGATATGAGTCGGTATTTTCTTTTTTGTAAAATTTTCATCGATCCATGTTTTATATTTTATACAACGTCAGTTAATTACTCAATTGTCAAAACGATTTCTTTTTCGGATTTTCTGTTTGTTCCTCGCTAATGACTGGCAAATGAAATCTTTATTTGTTGTTTTCGATAAAAATAAAAGGCCTTCCTAGTTCAGGCAAATTTGAAATTAACACCAGGAAACAATTTCAGACGATCAAAAGATTTGACGAATCGAAACCGGTTTCTTTCTTTCATTAGTGGCTATTTTTTTTTTCTATTTTTTTTGATTTTATACATTAGGGTTACTGAAATATTTCCTTTTTAATGCAATCAAACTTTTAACGGAATAGTTTTTTTTTTAAATCTTGTACTCGTTATTTTTTTTTAAATATAGGATATTGGGTTAGTTTTCAGTCCCATCTCTTTTTACAATATAAGGGAAATCTTAGAAGCAATTTTAAATCTTAATTAGTTCTTTATCTTTTTGTGATGTCAGCCAAGTGTAGTGGGAACAAATTCAGTAACTAGGAAAACGAATTCAGTAACTAGGAAAACGAATTCAATGAAGAATTACGCGGAAATGATAGTCAATAATTTTTCCCGATTTACGTGGGCGACACATTAAACCATTCCGCCAAGGAAGCTTATGACAAGATACGGAACTAAACTAGGCACATTATCATCTCTTTCTTCTAAATCGGTGATCCTTAAACGGAAGGAAATTGTCTCTGAGAAGCGGAATTCAAATCTAAAGGAGACATTTCAGTCAGGGGAGGAATTTATTCAGAGGAGGAATGAGCGAGAATTTTCATCAGGAAGAAGGAAGTGAGAAAATCTGGGTTATTAAGTGGGTAGGATATGATAGAGAACTCTGGAAATAACAACTCTATATCTTCGGTCCATATTACTTGATTATTGCCTAATAGCAATTGCATTAGTAGCAGCCATTATAAGTAAACTGACTTCTTATTTCATGCTTATTTTTTGTGGCTATCTTCCTTCAGTTCTTGAAGAAGACTCGGACAAAATAAATAATGAAATTTAGTTGTTAATGTGTCACGTTGAAAGAAATGGTTCATAGAATTGTAAGAAGAAAAAAATGTTTATTTTGAAGAGGCGAGGTGACGACTTACCTGCTGACACGTAAAGATGTTGACCCGATTCTGCCTCTTTGATAATAAAGTGTCCCATTTTAACCTTTTTCTCGTACATACAATCCACAATTTCCCGCACTTGGTTTTGATCCAGATTTTTAAGGAAATCATTTTCCAATATCGAGTCCTTGATCAGTTGCCTTGACCTGAAAATGGAAAGAAAGAGAATCGTGAAAAGCTAATAATATTAAAACACTAACGCGAATACATTAATTTGCACGTCGGACATTATTAAACTGACATCGTTGGGGCTTGCATGCTATTAATATGTTTTTCTACTTTTAAAATAAATATCACCCTATACAAAGATCGAAGGTTACTCAAATGTTGAAGCATTGATTGATTTGTTTGTTATGGCCTTGTAGTAAAAACAAAACCACTGAATAAACTTATACCAAAGCTTTATGACACTTTATTCTGATTACTTGTCTACTGACATATTACAGAGTGCTTTTTATACATCCTAGATCTTAAGGGGAGATAACTGATGATTTATCAGTACAGACTAATCACTTTTTGCGCGTTATTTGAAGTTAGACGATATTTCAGACTATAAAAATTCTTTTGGATATAAGTCCTGCTAGTTAACTTGTAACTGGGAGATGAAGAGGCGGCCTCATATATTTCTCAAGGGTATTTGCATGTAAGGATATATAAGGAACTCGACGGTATTTCGAACTCAGCTCTCCAACTTCCAACACCGAGCCGTTATTTATTACACCACACGCATATTTACAAGTTTACAGGATTTGGTATGCCCAAGCGGCCACACATCTAGGTACTGACCAGGCTCGACGTTGCTTAACTTCGGTGATCTTATTAGTCGTTCGCAGGAACATTAAATGAACTTTATAAAAACGTCCTTGTTAATGACTAATCATAATTAAAATAAAATACGAAATTTAACACAGTTTCTTCCTTAATGTGATCTATAGGTGGGAATACTTAAACGGAAACTTAAAAATGTTATACAGAATTAAATGACATGAATCTCTCCTTCTCTCTCTCTCTCCTAATATATAGCCACACAGATGAACCGTTATGCAGCGAAACAATCTGTCTGTGGAGGACAATATATATGCCACTGAAAAATCTATTTCGGTTGAGCTCTCTGGGGATGGAAATTTGAGTTTGTAAACAGTGACTATTATGGCTGATAATGCAAGCCTCTTCGGTAAAGCGAATCGAGTCCTCTCGGTAAATGTGTGTCTATATAAAAATAAATACGCTTAAATTCACCTTCTTTCCTGCCGTGCGCCAACGGCTTAGGGTTAAAATCTCCGACTAACGCCAATTCAGCTAGAGGCAACCGGGCGTCTAGCCACACTGATGAGCTGTGATACAGCGAAACAGTCTGTCTGTGGATGACAATATATATATATATATATATATATATATATATATATATATATATATATATATATATATATATAAATTGTCCACATCACGTTGAAACACCGAAGTTAAACAACGTTGAGCCTGGTCAGTACCTAGGTGGGTGACTGCTTGGGAATACCAGGTGCTGTCCTATTCCATCATTTCCCCCCACAACTATGGGTTAATTAGTAAGATTTGTATGACTAAACCCTTATTATCTAAAAATAAAATAAAATAAAATAAAACATTTCTTAATATCTGAAAATATTTTATGGCATGAAATAATCTGGAAACGGTCGATAACCCGTAAAAAACGAATCCATCAATCAATCGATAAAAGGTAGCATAATTCCAAAATAACGGGGTAACCCTGGTTATATTGTTTTCTGAGACGAATCTTTATATAAACTTTTTTCAAGTTTGCGACAAGATGACCTAATTCGTGATTTAGCGAAAAACTATAAAACTTCCTCAGCAGCAGTGAAAATAGTGACAAATTTGAGGAGATGTAAAACATGTAATCATTTCATTCAATAAAAGTGGCAGTTTTAAAAGAATAAAAATATCTGTTTCATGAAGGCATATACCAAATATATAAAAATTCAATAGGACAGTGTGAACTGTCATACTGCAAAGTCGACCATACTTTATGCATATGAAGCAATAATTCCTGAAAATTATTGTGAAAAATGAAATATAAATGTCCAAAGATTATTGATCAGCTTTGGGAGCTGATGAAGACGAAATGGTAAATTATTGATTATTTTTTATTCTTTATTGGTATTCCTCACTACGGAAAGGAATTTTGGCAGTTTTCAATAATAAAAGACTTCGTACATTTATTGATATATTTTTATTTTCGAAAACGTTGTTTTATTTATTATTTTAAATAGTCATATATATATATATATATATGTATGTATGTATGTATAAATATATATATATGTATATATATATATGTGTGTGTATATATATATATATATAAATATATATATATATGTATGTATATATATATATATATATATATATATATATATATATATATATATATATATATATATATATGGATAGCTTCTGGGATTGGATTGGTGAGCTATACACACACATACACACACGTATATATATATGTATTATTTTTATTATAAGAGATTATAATAAAAACATGTTGGAATCGCTACACAAATGCTTTCATGCTTCAATACATTGCTTGTACTTCTTCGGACGATGGTAAGTAACTGGTGATTAACTGACTAAAAAAATAAAGAAAAACAATGTCTTACGTCTTTTCTGAAAGTTAAACGGAGGACATAAGGTCAGATTTAAAAACAAACTTGTGGGCATGTTTTGATTAACCAATGAAATGTCAGATCTACGCTAAACAGAAGACTTAGCTCAGAGGGTGGAGGAGAGTGAATTTATTTTTTCATGCCATAATAAACACGAACATATGTCAGCGACAAATGTATCGTGATTGTAAACAAATATGATATGTTCAATTTTTGAAAGGGCGTTGAAGGTAGGGGTAGGTTAATCAGACTTAAAGTTATCAGAAATTTAAAAAAATTTTTTAGATTCAGGAAGCTTCTTAAAGGAACCTGTTGATAAAATTAAAAACGTGGAACATCTATATAAGATATTAATAATACTAAATAAAGAGAAATACATAACAATATTAAAGCTGAATAAACAAAATAAGGTATTACACGCAGAGAGTGGATCGTTATATACTAATAAACTCCGGCTATAAGAAATGTCATACCTATTTTAAAAAATTTAACTAACAGTTAATGTTACAGTTAATTCACTCCCTTGGTTTAATTTTTATCAGCAATTTTGATAATTTCTAATTTTTCATGTAAACATAAGAATCACGGTTCATTTAAAGATTTACAAATTCCAGATTTCTTTTTAGTATATTCCATTTTACCGTATTACCGGGGTTTTATTAACTTCTTTTAAGTTCCAAAAATATTTAGAAAGGGACGTCCTATTTCTGTACGCGTTATTGAAGAAAGATAATACATCGTGGTATGACCTAGTTTTAAAGGAATTCTTGGTACTCCCGATATATATATTTTTAACAGTTGGATTTTCTATAGTAGAGATAGTGCTTAGGTAAACAAGAGCGTCTGTTTGCCATCGGTTTTTCAATGGACAAGTGTAATTGTAGAAATTCCAACGAATGTAAATTGAATTGTAATATTCTCATTCTTCAACCATGCAAGTTCGGAAAGCACGATTACCTTGAAAACCAGCATTTCAGGCCAATGCTTTCAACTGAGTAATGAATTCAAGCGCCTGGTATCGGTAAAAAATATTTAACTCACTCATTCGGCAGTTCCAACATTAATTTGCTCAGCTACGCTTTGTGTGTCGCATAATTAAGCGGCCTATGAAAAACTGACTACAGTTATAATGGTACCCGTAGCATTTCCTATCTTTGCCCGACGGCGGGACACAGCATAAGAATTAGCTAAGCAGAGCGAGAAATATCTCGGCCGTGTGAGAGTTGCAATTTATCTTAAACGAGACGCCATCTGCATTTTGCGGACTTCAATGAATAACGAAAGAGATAAAGATTTTGAAAGCAAAGATGGAGGAAGCAACAAAATGCATTACAGATAATGCAACGACAATTATGAAATTGCTAGGGAAGATAAAACTGCACGCTAACGTTGCCGACGTTATCTTTGAATGTAAAACGCATGAATACAGTTTCTTTTCTGTCACCACGTGATTCCCAAATATACACAGAGGAGCCAAAAAATATGGCAAAAAATAGCAGATAGCCTCGTCACAATTGTGCATGTCAAACTCAGAACTATGCAAACAGATTAGGCTCAAATAATATATTATATTATTTAACGGACAGATCGATTTGCTTTTTTACGGCTTATCAACCCCTTGCAGGTTATTTAAACCCAGAATATAAATTTTTATTTTAGAGTATATAAATTATTTTAAAGATAATAATGGCTTACTGACACAAGTCTTACTAATTAGCCCATTGCTTAGGAAGAAGATGAGAATTTTATTCCTTTTCCAACGGTATTTGCGCTTAACTTAATATAACGAACCCAACAGGAATTGGAACTCGGCTCCCTGATTAGCAATCCCAAGCCATTATCCATTACACCAACCGCACATTCTAGGTTACAGCATTTGGTATTCACAGTCAGCCATCTAGGTACTGACCAGGCTCGTCATTGCTTAACTTCAGTGATTATATTGTGTTTAAGTTGGCAGTTATGATAAGGAATAATGTTTTGATTAAATACTAAGCTTCAGTCATCAGAATACTAGAGCATACTTCAGTTCTCGATGGAGCGGAAATCAACAAGTACCGACATGGCATTATATGGCTTGGATTTATCCATGCGAGAAGTGAAGTAAAGCTTTTCGGACAAGTAAAAACCAACAGAATGGCTACAGTGGGACAAATTGTAAGCAGCTTTAATGAAGACTAAGTAAGATTAGCGTCACGACACACAGTACATAGATTGTCGTTGCACATGAATCCGCGTAACTGAAGGTCACTGAAATTACACATACATCCATGCTTAAAAAGCGTCTTTATTGGGTACGCGAAAGTCTGTATTTGTATTATTAGTTTAATTATTTCCCACCAGGAAAGGCGATAAAGACATGAAGAGACAAGGCGAAAGATTTTTAACCGTATATTCATTATCTATTTTATTTTTTAAAATAGCCTTGATCATTTTTGCACTCGTTTCAAATCCGGATAAAAGAATCCGTAAACAAGGCTCAAATTTCGTTTTAGGTTGTTGAGTTATTCTCCCGCGGTATCCTTCTATTGCCAGAAAATTCTACAACATCTCATGTCAATGGCACACCATTGACACGAATTTTGATTAAGTAATATTTTCTTCCAACGAATCTATTGTTTAAGGCTGTAATAACAGTAGCATGCTGATTGTCACGATACACAGACATTGATTAATCGACCTATTCGATATTACAAATGATATTGTGAATAAGCATATTAATTTCCAAAAGTTTTAATGACGAATCGTATTTTCTTAATCTTAGAACAGCTATATATATATATATATATATATATATATATATATATATATATATATATATATAACTTGATATAACCCGCTAGATCAATTTCTCAAGGCAGTGAAGTGTGTGTTGGACATCCGAAGATTCCAAATTTTCTTTCATCTTTGAAAAAGTGTTTCTAGAATTTGGTGAGAAATTCTTTATTTTTATGTAGATTTATAACATCGTTTTTAAGACATTTGTTTCTTTGCTTATTATATAGGGTGTTCCAATAATTTGGACCGATTTTTAAATGTGAATTAAGTTTAAGCGTCTAATTATTTTTTCTTTTTCTTTCAGATTTAACAACTTAAGTCTTTGGCAATTTCAACCATGGAAAAATGAACAATCAGACAACGTGTTAAAGTTATCGAAGCCTATTACAAATATGGATGTACAAATTTATAAATACATGGCCCAATGATTCCGTTAGTACAAAAATGCACACCAAACAGTGATCTTTTGTGGGTGCAGTGGCTTTTCAACAAACTTCCTTGGATTTTCAACGCCCAAAATGGACTAAAGAAGATTTTTTGGGAAAAATCTTCATCGGCTTGTCTTTGCTCGTGTACCCATTTGACGAATGTACGGCGCTTCAAATGGTCAGCAGGTTTCATATCTTGTGTCAATTGAATTTTGTAAGCATGTAGAGACAAATCGTTTGTGAAAATTCGATGTAACGTTGTTGTGGAGAGGGTTCAATTCCTCTGCGCGATGACAAATAGAGGTGTCTGGATTTTCGACCACATTCTCGTGCACTGCAGCAATGTTTTCAGCTGAAGGGCGTAAACGAGCAGGTAATGGTGATTTCACATCTACTACCGGCCGAGTTTGACTTTCCGAACAATTTTTCCAATTGCACCCTTGAAACTTTAATATGTTGTTTGATTGTTAAACATTCCATGGTTGAAATTGCCAAAGACTTAAGTTGTTAAATCTGAAACCAATTAATCATTAGATGCTTAAACTTAATTCACTTTTAAAATTGTTCCAAGTCATTGGAACACCCTATATATGAAGCATTTTCTAAGGGTTTAATTCAATATTCTTTTTGTTTTTACTGTATTTCTCCTTTCTCGTAGAATTTACTTAGATGATAGTTAAAGTTAGTAAGGTTAGGTTCTTGTTTCCGAAAATAGCGACATCAATAAATTCTAGCAGGTCTCAAAATTAGGATCAGCGGTAAAAAAAAAAAAACCCCAAAAAACAGTGCTATCTAGTGGCAATGTAAAAATACATGGGGATATAGATATAATCGATAAGAAGCTCGGATCGAGTTCAGGACAGAAGTAAAACAAACAAAGAACTGTCGAACGACTTGGTAAATATTTTCTTAACTTAGAACTAATTAGAATAAAAAAATTGCCAAAGCTTTACCTTTGCTAGAAAGAAAACACTGAAAACGTTACCTGCTTTTCCTTGATACAAACGCTTTAGATACAAATATAATTTATTTATAAAATATAAATTACTCAACGAGAAGTGTGTAGAGATATAGGAACATAGATGGCATAGATATATTAGGATTTCGTAAATTGATAAAATAAATAATCGGGCCGCAGACATTTTCTTCGGCATGATGATGTGTAAAATCTAAAAAGGGAAGTCCCAATAAAAGAAAAAAGAAAGAAACATTAATTCAAGGATGCCATGATGCAGTAATCCGAATCTTCAGAGAACGCGCGCTGCCTCATCGATGATAACTTGGCAGTACGCCATTACCATCTGTCGAGCTTGCTGAATCTTCCCGTCAGTAGTGGAGGCTGACGGGAGTCCTGCTCCTTCTTCGCAACAATTCTAGGCGGCAGTGATTCGTGTTAAAAGCCTCCGATGAATTTCACTACCTGCCAGACCTTTCGACTAGAGAAATCGGATCATTGCTCTTTGTCTCTCCATTAGGTGTACACTGCCAGCGGAGCGGTCATGTTTCCACTGTAGCAGCAGCAAGAAAACTGGCATGATCAAACTCAAACTTCGATCACGTGACCAAAAGTACGATATGAGCAGAAAGCAGTGTGGGAAACCTAAATATAAAATGCTGATAATTTTTTTTTACTTGCCTCCGTATATGCAACACTTTTCTCAGATCTCTGATTAAAAATGGTTTCGAGGGAATGAATTCCTTAATATCTTAATTCTCTGAGAAAATCGTTCATCAGACGATATAGACAATCGTTTATCAGACACTACAAAATCGCTAAAAGCTTTACCAAATAATGAAGACCACATCAATTGAACACTTTCAACAGAAAGTAAAATGGATAACACATGTATATTCAAGAGAAACTACTGACATACTGTCATAATACAATGAAGTGTCGCTGCCGACACTTGGGATTGAACACGGATCTCTAGAGAGCAAGCAAAGTCGACCTCATCTTGAAATAATTAAATCACGTAACGGGCCAAGTTTTTAAACTTATTCGCCGTTTTCTTGATGGATCTTGAATGGACTTTGAAGATGGAATCCAGATTATGAATGTTGATACCATTACTGAAGACCTGAATGATTATTTCCTTTCACCATTTTAACCTGCTCATTTTTAGCTGAATAACTCAAAGGATTTTTCAGTAATTCTTACAAAAAAATGGTGTGAAGTTGTCAAAACGCCTTATCTTAAAACCTAGGGAAAAATTCAATTGTTTTAGTGTTTTTTTTAGATATTAAACATTTTGTGGGATGGTTAATTATGCTGTTACACGATTTGGACAATTTTGCTGCTACACCGGATATATATATATATATATATATATATATATATATATATAGTGTAACCTGGGTATAAGAGAGTTGTCTCTTATATCCGAGTTACACTGTATATATATATATATATATATATATATATATATATATATATATATATATATATATATATATATGGGAATATTGCGCGGTGTCTGACCGAGTATTGTTCGTAGGCTTTACTATTGTTCTATCTGTGATTTAAAAAGTCTCTCCTACAAATGGGCATAACAAAACATAGGCAAAATGTTTTCTTTTCACATTATTTTAATTAAAAGGTTAGGAAGGAAATTCTACAATATTGCGATAACAGTCGTGGATTTAAGAAATCTATTTTGTAGAAAAAAACTTTTCACGAAAAAGATTTTATAAATCGCAATTGACACTAACCCTAACCGTGCCCTCAATCAATACGAAATATTTCCTGTGTGATCACGTCTCATTTTATCATTACAATTAACATTACATTTTATGGTGGCCGGAGCGTTTTCTTCTTTATGTGTTATATCCCTTCAAGACGTAGACGATCATGACCCTCCACATCTTCCTGTCCCTTGTAGCTCTTAATAAGTTTTGTCTGTTTGCCATTTCTTCCAAAACATATTCTGCCATCTATTTACTCATGTATGTTAACCGCTGATTTCTTAAACTGTCCTGTGAAAATCACACATCGTTAGAAACACTGCGATTATGAAACAGAAATAGACGTAGTAATTAACCCGATAAAAAAATGGCAATAGTTATAGGAATAGTTATAGGAATAGTTATAGGAATAGTTATAGGAATGCTTCTAAGATATTTCAGAAGCTGAGATGTATTAATTTCTGACTAAATTCCTTCACTGATTGCCTGCGCTCTGCAAGGCTTGAGTTGGCACGTTCATAAATGGTGCACATCCGCTGAAGCGTGATTCCCACATAATAACGGCCTTGAAAACATTCTCCTGAGGAACGACCTCTTTTTTTTGAAGTTACAAACTTTAATTAAAAATAAAGTAAAAAAAAAACAAAAAAAAAAACAAACAAAAAAACAAATAAATATTTACCGTGGAGATGAAGACAAAGAATTAATAAACCAGGCTGCCGATGGGAAAAAGGAGTGATCCCATCAAAAAACATTTCCCAAGTGGGACCCGAGAAAACTGACTGAAAATTACTATAAGAAATTGAATTTGGCAAATCCCTTGCGTCATATAACTGAAGCGTTATGATGAAAAGTTTACAATTAAAAACTAATCATTTTGAAAACCAAAAAAGAACACGTGCTCCACTGAAGATTTCTTCAAGATCTTCGAGGAAATTATTGCGTCAAATTAAACAAAATTTAATGGTACGAATATTTCCCTCCCCCACTGTAAGTGGACACTGGGGTCAACACTAAGAAGTGACAGTGCATTTCCCATGCTTGTATTAGGTCCATGAAGACTGCGTTCAAGCATTGAACAGACTATCGCCGCTCGGCGTTAAACTTAGTGTCCTCTTTTATATTTTCATAAGCTCTATCTCTGATATTGCCTACTTTTACACATAAATATATCAAAGCTTAAAACTATATTTTATTTAATATATATATATATATATATATATATATATATATATATATATTTATATGTGTGTGCGTGTTTATGTGTGTGTGAGTGTGTATATATATTTATATGCACATCACAGACATATATATATATATTTATAAATATAAATGACAATAGGGAAATTGTAGTTATTGCTGACGCGTCTCGTCCAATGTGGACTTTCTCAAAGCAAAAAACGAAATGAATTAAAGAAAATAACTAATAATAACAAAAAACAGAATGTTCTTAGCAACTGGAGGAATGTAGATAACGCTATTTTCATATTGTTAATTGAAAACAATTTCAGTTATTGTCACGTGTGGAGAATATTGTCATTATAACTGTGTTTGCGGATTCAATCATTTACTTTTGATTTTACGATATTGATGTGTACGTTTGTTTGGGAGAGCATCAATTTTGTTAAGAAAGGTGAAATAGGGAAAAAGACTGGGCATAGATTGACATTTGGGTAACATTCTATGGCGGCACTCTCTAGAATTTTCCTTCTGATTGAGTTATTTTCCTTTTTTTTATGAGTGTAGTATTTTTAAAATCAAAATTATGGTTGAATTTATTTCTATGTATGACTAGTGCATTAACCAAGTTGTTTTTTGTTAGGTCTCTTTTGTGTTCATAAATGCGTTTTTTTTTAAATTTCTACTTGTTTCTCCAATATATTGGGAGGAAGAGTTTTAGCAATTTTTTTTTATAAATGCCTGCTTCAGAAATATTATTGCTATTAGTTTTTGAATATCTTAGTATATCCATATATATATATATATATATATATATATATATATATATATATATATATATATATATATATATATGTGTGTGTGTGTGTGTGTATATATATATATATATATATATATATATATATATATATATATATATATATACATTTAGGGTCCCCTAATAGGTTTCGCTTTCTGAGACACAGATATACATAATTCATAAGTTTTACTTAATAATGAACATGAAGCTCAAGGGCAATCAATTCTTATACACCAGTGAGAAATTGTAAATTGCATTTTATTGACTGGAAAAGTGAAAGTCTTCGATTGATAAAGAAAGATAAAAACTTATCCGCAGCCTCCAGTCTCATTCACTTAACGTAGCTAATTGGTTGGAATGGTCGCCTAGATAGCGGACATAACATCTTGAGATGCTGATGGCTAACACAATCTCATCACATACACCATAAACGCAATCCCTCAGAATTTGCAAATCTGATTAGAATCATCTGTATGAAGGACAGCGATCAGAAAAGGAAAAGTTTTTGAAACCGCCAGAAGACGGCCAGAGTTGTACAGTTTTTTTTCCGTTAACCAATAGCCACCCACCACCACACAGTTGTAACGCACTCAATCTTTCTGTATTCAAGTTGCAAGTATGAAGTTCCTGCTAGAGAGAACGTTCCCCAAAAATCTGCTTTGCGGAAGAGGTTTTCGAGTGGATACCTCACCGAACACTACAATCTTAACCTCTTAAAATCAAGGGTCAATCATTTTCTCTCATTAATATCGACATGGTATTAATTTCCTACTTACTAATCTGACATTCATGGGACATACCTGACTCAGTAACACTCAGACTTGGGTGCCTCTTGTGACTTGTATCAGGTGAACATTAGTATAAAACAAAAACAAAAAATACTACAGACTTAAGTAAAATAATTTATTAAAATGATGTCAGAATATATGGAAAATAATACTGGATCTATGGTACAACTATTAGGTTGGTGCAAAAATAATGTCTTTTTTTCACATATGTTACTATGTGAGAAAACGACATTATTTTTGCACCAACCTAATATGAAACGGGTTATAGAAATTCACAATTGAAACAAAACCGATTTTCGTTTCCTTTAGAATATCTATCGAGGAGTAGGCTAATCTGATATATATATATATATATATATATATATATATATATATATATATATAATAATGATCCGGAGTACATATATATATATATATATATATATATATATATATATATATATATATATATATATATATATATATATAATAATAATAATAATAATAATAATCCGGAGTACATATATATATATATATATATATATATATATATATATATATATATATATATATATATATATATATAATAATAATAATTATTACTTTTTTTTTTAAATTGATTCCATCGCGACACAGAAATTTCTATGTTTCAAAAGTGAAACTAAAAGTAACATATATTTGATACATAATTTGTCGAAGGAAAATAAAAAACAACCAGCCCTAATAAAAACAGATTGAATTTTCCTTAACCTTAACAACGTAAAAATATTAAGATTGTCTGCGCTTATAAATTAAGTAAAGTAAATTTCATACTTTTTCCTAACATCGCTTGACAATGGAACGAGATTCTGGATTTTAAGTTTAATTTGTATAATTAAATTGACAACTTTAGTTTCAGTTTTGAAATATATACATTTCTGTGTTGCGATGAAATGTTATTTTAAAAAAAGAAAATAATTATAATATTATGCATTACTGTGTGTATCAAGCACTGTTTGTTTTAATAAAAATAATTGCTAAGAAAACCGGATTATAAGTCTTACTGTTGTTTCTTATTATTTTAATATATATCTATAAGAAATCTCGGTCCACAGAAAACCAAATTGCATTCAAAAGAGCCAAAGCTGAGTATATGCAAAACACTTAGTGACTATCAAACTCCTGAACAAGTCGAAAGCCTAATCAAGAGCCCTCTGCAGGAGCTAGCTTAAATGCCGCCCGGTATGGCGGCTTGTAAACTAGTATATATATATATATATATATAACAAATAAAAAAACAACGCTGTTGGTGTGATCAACAGACAACATGCGAAACGATATAATGCTTTAGGTAAGAAAAATTCTGAACAATGAAAGATAAAAGTAGGTATACAGTAATTATTATATCTGAATTACCACTATTACAATAGTAGTTCTAGGGTTCATTTACTTCATTAAAATCATTTTTAATTTTTTTATTTTCATAATTTTTTTTATTACAATTATTTTTATAATTTCTTGATAAATAATAATAATAAATATTTTACAGATGAAGTGGCGATTTAACAATGTTTAGTTTATTTAAAAGATGAGAAATGCAAATGGATTATGAAACATACTGCAAAACATTATTCTTGTTATGTTTGTACAAAGTACGATGGGTAAATTGTCACTATTTTATATTTAATATTTACTAAATTTAACTCTGTATGACACAAGTCTTGATTACCCAGTGAAGATTGAACCCTCAAAATGTTACAAAGTTTTACTAATTATAACATTGTAAGAGAGCATCCACTGAGGAATCAACTTATTATAGTGAAGAATTTATTTATGAAATAAGCTTACTAACTATTCATTAGGTACCCAATATTTATTTTCAAAAACTTAACCTTGACTGGCACAAGGCCACAATACCGGGGTATTTAAAAATCAAGAGTGAACTTGTTAGATTTGCTAATTGGTTTGTGAGACAAGAATCCTGTTATTGTTCTCCATTTTACTGTTTTTTTTTTTTATTTTATGTTTTTCTTCTCTATTCACCATAACATTTTTTACTCACTTTGATGGTTTTGGACGTCTTAAAATAGATTCAGAATTTTTGTAAATACAAGTAACCAATACATACAGGTGCTGCAAAAGTAGGTATACAGTAAGTATTATACCACTATTGCCAGTATTACAATAGTGATTCTAGGATTAATTTAATACGAGAATTCATTTAATTCATTAAATCCTTTTTAATATTTTTATATTCCTAATTCTCAATATAATAAATTAATTATAATAATTGTTGATTTTTTTAGGGCAATTCACCCCAAGCAAGGCGGGAGTGCCACTACTACGCAAGAGGCTACAGAGGATTGAGAACAAAAGTAAAGAGGTGTGGTTGAGAAAAGGATACAAAGAAGCTCCTTCTTCTTCTTTCTTCTTCTTTCTTCTTTCTTCTTCTTCTTCTTCTTCTTCTTCTTCTTCTTCTTCTTCTTCCTCCCATTCTTCCTCTATTTTGCTTTCCTCTGTTCATCTTACTTCCAATTCATCCTGTCAGTATCAATTTATCTCCTCATTATGTGCCTTAAAAATTTCAACTGTCTCTTTCTGATGTGTCCTTTTTTTCGTTCCTTTTTCTCTAAAACTTTGTCATTGCTCACATGTTCAATCCATGGTATTCTCAGTATCCTTCTGTAGAATCACATTGATCTAAATTAGGTCATCCAAATAATACATGGGTCTGCTGGTTCGAATAAACAGTTTAAAGCTATATAAAAATTTCGATCTTCTCTGAGAAAGTTTTCCTTTCGTGTGTGTGGATTTTATTTTTGCTGAAAATGAGGATATTTTTTTTTTGTTCAGCTCGGGGCTTTGATAATACAATCCACTGGAAATTAACAATTTTCATGTTAAAACCAATCGTTGACCTAAAATGAAAAACTTTGATCCATTTCCAGTTTCAATTATTTTTAGTTTGGTTCGCTGATTTCCTCATTTATTCATACAATGTCTTCATCGATTACCGTTCAGCCTTTTTTTTCTATTTAAAAATGACGCCCGTTTTAGCATCGATGAAATTAGAAATCAAGGTGTCCAGGTGTTGGATGGGCACAATGGTAGTATTTATTAAAAAAAAAATAATTTTTAAAAAATTTAAATCATTTAGACTCATTTCTTTATTTTGTGTAATCCTTTCCTCATATTGAGGCTTTTGTTGATATTGGCTAATGTCAGATTAGAACAGCACAAGGAAACAATGTAGAAAGTCTCTGGAGTAAGAATTTCTCCGAGACAAACTTGCTAATAGCTGTTCAAGAGCGATGCTTTTTAACTCAGTCAAGTACAGCCTATGATCACAATTGCATGCACTCAGTGTGTATCAAACTCAACAAAATAATAATGTTACAGCAATAAAAGCAGACATATTAAAAGCCATTTATAACAAAAAAGAAACAATGCATAATAAAATATCTATATTACCGTACACTGGTAATGCTTAATTATGACGATTAGAAACAGATAAACCGGTCAGTTTGAAATGTTATATTGTAGTACTACTAATTTACGATAATATATATTTTCCATTAATTTGAATCGTCATATTTCGATATTAACAGTTCACGGTAATATATATTTTTATCAGCCCACTTTTTTTATAATTAATTTTTTTTTTTGTTATCAATGGTATTTTCATAAGCCTTCTTTATTTACTATGATAAAACCTTGTTCACCTGCCAAAATAACTATTTCAAAATAATAAAAATTTCTGAAATTAGTTTCCTTAATATTGCTCATTTATATTTATTAAGCGTCTGGTACAATGTCATAAACATGAGTTAATCAGAAACATGCCGCCCCCTTAAGGTAAGACTGCAAGAACGTTTTTGAGGTGACGCTGGATTTATTTTTTAATATTATTGAATGATATTTATTATATTGTGTGTTAACCATGTTCATCATAGTATATGAATATAGAATACAGCGCAGTACGTAATCTGTTCAATGAAACAACGTTAAAGATTAATACTCACGAGTCAGACACTGTATTGACTATATCGCCAATACCAGCAGCAGCAGCTGTTCCGTAATTCTTTAGTCTTCGATATCAAAGGCTGGCCATGAGTATTCGGGGGAAAAAACCCAAAAAAACATGGCCACCTTTATACACATCGCATTGAATATTTTGAGCTTTCTGATTAGTTAAGCCTTCTATTGGTGAACTATAAAATGAGTCAGCTCATATTGGCTGGCTCACTAGTACCAAAAAATTCCAACATTGTGTCCGCTAGAAATAACGTTTAAGTAATATATATATATATATATATATATATAAAGTGTTGAGTGTCGATACTATACAATAACAAATTGCGACATTCACTTGACAAACATTACTCCATAGTCTACACCTCAAACGCAGCCATAATGGAGACTATAAGTGGCTTAATACTTGGATGTACATTTCTGATTTTGTATAATCTTTTGTGCCCTAAGTAATGATATTTGAATAGCTAATATATCATATTTTGTCGATTTTCAAATTATAGTTGTGCGCCAATACTTCGAATAATCGAAGACGTAATAATTGATCTAATTCTAAACAGCCATTTTTTTTCTGAAAAGGAATGATGGTCTTCGATCGATTGGTAATGGTGGCGAGGGAAGTCAATGTTTGGAGTTCATGCCTGGATTCACCGTAAAATAGAAATCAACAGCGCAAAGGAAATTAAAGGACGTATGTCCACATTTTTGAAACAGAAACTCTTTTTCTCCAATTCTATCAATTGAAGCTAATCAGTAAACATTTCCTTTCTGTTTTTTTTTTGTTTTTTGTTTTTTTTTGCTCACACGCGCGTGCGCACGCGCGTGCACAAACCGAGTTCGTTATCGGCATTTCACAGGTGCCATTTTGCAGTCATCGTTTTTTTTACGTTTTAATCTTTTTCAGTGGTTAGACTACGGCTTTGTGTGAATGAAACCCGTCGGTGTTAGTAAGGATCATACTTCTCCGATCCTTCTGATCTGGCGCTACACAATCACAAACAAAAAATGTACCAAATAACAGAAAACGCATCATCTGAGGACATTCAAGAGAAGTAACAACTAAAAGGGAGAGCACACTGAACGCGAAGAGAAATTAATGACAAATCCTGATGTTGACTTTCCATACGACATGAAACAAAAGGCGAGGATGGAAACTCCCATTTATACTGGAAAGAACGGTAAGAGTTAATAGACTTGAGAAATCTCTTTTATTGAAAATTATTTGAAGTGTAAAATTTTATAAATTTAACCGGGTCTAGTACTTGTTGCTTGGTCAATAAATGTACTCTTGGTAATATTTTTTTTCTTCAAAAATTAACTGCTGATAATAATATTTTAGAAATATTTCTGGTATTAAAACGTATTTTTACACTTTCATAGTGTTTTGACCCCAGCTTAGGGGTTAACTATTTACGCATAACTGGGATCCTAACAGATGTTAATACTAGCAATTACTCAAAACCTCCTGAACAGAGGACGTAGTTTATCGTCTTACCCAGGACGCGCATGTAGTTTATCTTCATACCAAGGACGGCCTATATTCAGAATCAGAAAGAGACAGCTGAAATTACTTGGATGCATATAGAGGAAAGACAGTTTGGGAAATATTATCCTCACAGGAAATGTCGATGGTAAGAGATATATGGCAAGGTAGCGAGGTCCCTGTCTCACGAGCGTGTGTTAATGGATGGAGGAACTAGGGCGAGAAGTGATACGGCACATAGAATGAGAAGACATGATCATACTTCTTAGAAAAGTTTCCGTTTGATATACTTTATACAGGATAGACAAGTTGGGTGTATTGGTAGAGCTAATTTATTTGGATGGAATATGAAAGAACTCTTTCTAGAATCTATCATTTATTCTGTGAAGCAATTACAGAATATGGATCTCATTCATGGCACCAAATTCTTTTAAAAATACCTAAGCTGTGTTAAATCAGGAAGAAGCAATTGGAATTTCTGAGACACGTAATGAAGAAAGAAGTCTTGAGAAATCTTATATTCACAGGTGAGTTTGACGGAAAGAGGGGCAGATGAAAGCAACGTGTAATATACTTTGAGAGCTTGAGTAAATAGATGGTCGAACGAGTTTTAAGAGAAATAACAACAAGACAAAACTTATTAAGAGCTACAGGGGAAGAGAAAGTTGTGGAGGGCCATAATTGCCTACGTACTGAAGAGACCTGGCACATAAAATAAGAAGAAGCCCAGTCTATAGAGTTCTGGTTTATACGGCATCTATAATGAGTGGATCTTAGTTACAGTTTTTGGGGGAGAGTGCATAGGTGATCAATTTTTTGAATATGGCCAATAAGATCAAACTTTCGGCCACAAAGACTCGGAACTTCGTTTGTGTAAAACCATCGACAGCTACCAAACAGTGTGGTCTATCCAGTTTACTCACAAGTGTTGGGTCACCCCCGTGGTATTGTTTTTAGGCATTTTCCAGTAGTGGCGCGCACTGGGACCACCTCCTCAGACTGATCACATCATAGTCATATCGACACATAAATCGACCAGGCTGCAATTCGAAACCGGGTTTGATGGTCAGAAAGAAAACGTTCTTAACTCTTGGCAAAGCGCCCATTAATTCTTGTAGTAAATTAGATATCCATTTTTTTTTTTCGTTTGCCAAATAAATCATTTTATCCTGTGCCTTTCCTAATTTTTAATAAAATTTCGCAAATCCATTTTTCAGTAACATTCCTAAACATGTCGAAGACATTCTCAGACCTTCAAAATCTTCTCAAATCAAATAAGGCGGAATCGTCGTCGGAAGCTATCAGATTCCTGAGAACAACGCCTTCGCGGGACCAAGGAGCGTGGACAACAAATTCAACTTAAGCTTAATTCAATTTAAAGAAACCAAATTCTTTGAATGTAAATTCTTTGAATGCAGATTTCGCATGCAGATATCTTGAAACAGAAATTAGATAAGAGCTTGAACAAAAATAAAAAATAAAAAAAAATATTAAACAGTTTTAACGAGTTTAGATTTCTTGAGGTGTAGCTATAGAATATCCACGAAAATGAATTATTCAATCATTTAGGCTAAGTCTATAAAACAGCCTGAAAAAAAAAAAAAAAAAATATGGCGATTGTGAAAAAAAGAAAAAAAAAGGAAAGATAAGTGATACATCACCAATGACAACGAAATTGTCTCAGTGACATTTAAGATTTACGATTCAAACAATTTCAATGATTTTAGCCTTCACTTTTAACATATCAAAATGTAACATTAACAAAAAATTCTTAGCCAATTAATAAACTGCGTAGGTTTTATTTTTCAAATATGATTTTGCTTCATTAAAATAACGTATTGTTGACATTTAGAAAAAAAAGAAAAAAAAGAATTAAAATTCATTTAATTTAAAATAATGTAAAAAGTTGTGTTTAACTAAAAAGCGAGTATCAGTTTAAAACTAATATGCTGATTTTGAATAACACCTAGGAAGTCACTGAATTAACAGGCCTATCTAAAGACGAAAGGGATATAGAAGGCTCTTCCACGATCTAAACAGTATCATTGATTTTACAAGCATATGATGATAAACTAGAAAACAGACCCGTTTTGACAGATTGATATTCATTCTAATAAACTCGAAACTACAACAATTGATTTTTGTAGGGTTCAACACCAATCCTAATCCTAATCCTAAGCCAAAGTTGTGTAAAATATTTTCGGGTGCAGGAAGATAATCGGTGATTTTGCTGAATGGTAAATCTTCCTCTTAAATTCCAGGTGTTTGGGAACTGAAATCGACTTTTATTTTTTTTAAAATTTAACATAATTGTCTAATATTAAATTTTTTTTAAATATGTATCATCAAGACATAGGCTATCATGGCTATACACCTTTGTCTCTAATCTGTGAATTGTCATGACTTATTGGGAAAGAGTTGTTTCCTTCTCCAGATTATTTTACTAGAGTGGCTGCCAAACAAGACAACAGGGACCAAGTTTACCCTACTATTTAACACACAGCTGAGAAGAGAAGAGCTGGATTAAGGCCGTTCTCAATATTTTAAAAAATGTTATCTTCCTTCAGACGATCAAGTCTCTCTATAGACACCTTTTATTTACTATTAGTGAATTTTCATAACTGTTTCGGAAAGGTAGTGCAGTTGTTTCCCTTTGATTTCTACGTGGTTTTGCGTTCAAAGATACCTTTCTAATAGAATGGTTGCCACCCATATCTAGAAACGTCA